>CM076114.1:10337364-11034459 GCA_038048805.1 Hipparchia sbordonii | reverse complement strand
GGCTAGCCAACACGGCGCTTCCGGTGCTGGGTGATAATGGCCGATTAAAAAATAACGTAATAATAATGCATGTTTTGTTTTTTTTTTAATTTCTCTAGGTATAAAAACATATCTAAGGACATAGATTAATGCTGAGATTTATAGAGTGTACTCTGTCTCGGCTCGGACTTGGGTTAGAGCTGAAACGAGCCACGGAAATGTGCTCTGACATAAATCTGTCTCGTTTTGGCTCTGTCCTGGGTCTGGGCGGAGTGGGGTCTATAGATCTCACTTAGTATTACTCAAACTCTGTACCTAATTTGAATTTTTTTTGTGTGAGCTGAATAAATGTTTTTTATTTTATAAATTTTATTTATTTATTTAATCTCACTTCCAGGACCACACCCGCTTCGCTCAAGCGGTGCGCTACAGCCCGGACGGCAGCCTGTTCGCGTCGGCCGGCTTCGACGGCAAGATATTCCTGTACGACGGCGCCACGTCCGAACTCAAGGGCGAGGTAAGCCTTTATTTCGTCCACATACTCGTATAGTACTTACGCATAAATGATTTTTTTCTTTTTCGATGCGATCTAAAATGGTAGCGGACTGACTTGGAAGGAGATGTTTTTTTAAAAAGACTATTAACCAAGCTAGTTAGCTGGAGTTAACTTAAAAGAATATTAGCCAAGCTGAAGTTAACTAATATCTAAAGATTTTAGACTTGATTCGTGGTTTACTGACATAATTGTTATAAAATACTACAAGTATGTACCACTGTAATTATTTTAGTTGGCATTGTCGATATTTCGATCCAATTGCATGGACCGTGGTCACGACGAGACTGCGGTGTTGCGAGACGTCAAATTGAAGCTGTCATGGGTAAAATCTATCTACCCGCCTTCTTGATCTTTTCAGAGGAACGTCACTTAAAGTTCTCCTCCCATCTTCTCCAAATAAGCAGAAAGCTTGTGCTAGGAGTGGGTACTACTACTGTCGTTGTCCCTGCCGAACTTGAGACCTTTGAGTTTTGAGTCCGCACCTTTAACCTGTCGGTGTCGACACTCGACGTCTAGCGGAAGTATACGAAAAGCGTAGTTCCTGTTATATAGTTTTTTTAAAATATATATATTTTTTGTCCGTTCCCAGATCGGGTCTCCGGCGCACAAGGGCGGCGTGTACGGCATCTCGTGGTCGCCGGACGGCAAGCAGCTGCTGTCCTGCTCCGGGGACAAGACGTGCGCCGTGTGGGACATCGAGACCCGGGAGAGAACCATCACCTTCAACATGGGCACTGCGGTCGAAAACCAACAGGTGAGGCACAATAGCGCTCGCTTCGCTCACAGCCGCTGAACGTCTTCTGACCTTTTCCGGGCATAAAACCCAGGTCATAGGGGCGATGAAACCTGGACAAGGACCACCTCATTCCATATCACTCATTTGCGTTAGAGAGTAATGTTTTGGGGATGCTGCGGTCTCGAAACAACACAGCGGCCAACAAAGCGATAGAGCATTAAGTCACAATCTCTCTCGCTCTTATTTTTTTGTGCTTAGCGTAATGTTGTATTTATAGCAAAAAGTATAAATGTTCGACACTAAAATTGGTGAATTTTGAATTGTGTCACCCTTGTCGCAAATGAGCGAATTATGGGTACTGGAGTGGAAAAACAATATGAGGGACATAGGCGCTCACTTCGCTCGCAACGGTCGCTAAATAACTGCTATCCTGCTCTGGAAATAAGATATGGGCACGGATAAGGTGGAAATCCCACATGAAAGGCGGACACGCCGTGAAGAATTAGAAACTATAAATATATAATAGCTAAAAAATCTGTTGATGGAGGGATGTAAAGAATTAAAAATACACGCACTATTAACAAATAATTTCTTGCTCACGTCAGATGCGTCGATTTGAACACTTCGTAATTGTTTTCAGGTGTCCTGCCTCTGGCAAGGCAAGCACTTGCTGTCGGTATCGCTGTCCGGGGACATCAACTACCTGGACGCGGACAACCCGGACACGCCGCTGCGCGTGCTGACGGGACACAACAAGCCCATCACGTGCCTGGCGCTGCGTGACAAGGGCCTGTTCACCGCCAGCCACGACGGCGCCGTCACGCTGTGGGACGTCGACAAAGGTAGGGCTCTCTCTAGGGTTGCCAGATTTTCAGTCTATAAGGGGCAAATGGTTAAATGGGCAAACAAATACGGGATTTCAGTTTTTTACCCGGGACAAATAAAAATCAAAATTATTTAGTATTTATTTTCTATTTTTTCAAGGATCTAGTCAGCTTTAACATTGTCATTCTGACACTAACACTGTCATTTGTCGATGCGAGCGGCAAGTGCAAGATACTTCACACTACACAGTCGCTCGAGCTGAGCCGAGTCAGACAATGTAGACAGTAGGTTTTACGAATGTTGCGTGTGTGAATACTTGGATTGATTTCATAATGAAAAACGAAGTACGGTTCAAATTCAATTCAATTCATTTATTGATTGCATAAACATAACAAATACGGGACAGAGTAAGTCCCGCCGGGACATTTTAAACTATGTCATCATCATGCCTTTCAAAGGAAGACCGATTAGGTCTTCCTTTGAAAAGGCATGCTGATGACCTCATCCGTGCCTATTTAGAGGTTAGAAAAGGAATGATGATGACGTCCTCCGTGTTTCTAAGTCTATTTAGCGGAAAAGGCATTTTAGTGACGTCTTCCTTGTTTGTAAACCAATTTAGCGGTTTAAAAAGGCATTCTGGTGACGTCTTCCTTGTTTGTAAACCAATTTAGCGGTTTAAAAAGGCATTCTGGTGACGTCATCCGTGTTTCTAAGTCTATTTAGCGGTTTGAAAAACCATCATCAGACCAAACATTTTCCGAGTTTCTAAGCTTATTTAGCGGATTGAAACACCATGCTGATGACGTTATCCGTGTTGGTAAACCTATTTTAGTGGTTTTAACTCTTCAATTACCTTTCCTCAGGCGAAGGTCGCCGCGTGGGCGGGCAGGGTCACGGCAACCAGGTGAACGGCATGCGCACCGGCCGCGACGCGACGCTGCTCACGTGCGGCATCGACGACACGCTGCGGAGGGCCGCGCCCGCTGCTGAGGGTGAGTGGCGGCCATCTTTGACCGATTTTCACCAAACATAGCTAAGAACACTCCCGACTAATTCACCTTTCAAACAAAAAAAAAACAATGTCAAAATCGGTTCATCCGTTCAGGAGCTACGATGCCACAGAGACACACACACACAGACACGTCTAACTTATAACACCCCGTCGTTTTTGCGTCAGAGGTTAAAAAATGACTATATTATTCTATTTTATTAGGTGACGTGCCGTCATACACGAACGAGGCTACCCCCTTAGGGGCGCAGCCGCGAGCGTTGGACTACCTCGAAGACGAGGATCTTACCATCGTCGCCACTGTCAAAGAGGTAAGACGTGCTTACAGAGCTGCAGGCTTGCCGACCTCCCTGGCGCAGTGGGAAGCGCTGTGGTCTTATAAATGGGAGGTCTCGGGTTCGATTATAACTCAGGGTAACTTGGGAATTCATTTGGATGAAATTTGGCACAGAGATAGATTACAGTCTGGAATAACATAGGCTACTTTTTCCCCCCGGAAAATAAAAGCGTTCCCGCGAAAATTGAAAAACCTTAATCCACGTAATATCAGTCGCAGGCATGAACTAGTATTAAAAGAATCCTTATTTTCCAGCTGGTGGTGGTGGTGGGGAGCAGCAAGAAGTCCACTCTGCCCATCAGCTACGAGCCCAGCTGCGTGACCATCGATCCCAAATCCAAACACGTCGCTGTTGGTGGTAAGGCATCCCTGATAACCATTGAATACTGAACTCTTCGTTTCGAATTTTAACCCTCAAAGAAATTGGAACCTTAGCTATTTTTATGGCACGCTGAGAGATTCGAAGTCAGTAGAAAATCATTGCTGTCGAACTAATCGAACCCCCATGTCTTCGAAAGGGACTTAAGGGAAAGGGGCTTAAGTGTCCTAACCACTAGGTTATCGAGGTTGCGCACTCACAGAAACGCATAAGTAGCAATATTTCAGAGCCAGTTTGTCGCATAGATGGCATAATTTCAGTAAGAGCCAGTTCTTCGCTTAGGTGGCAAAATTTCAGTAAGAGGCAGTTTGTCGCATACATGGCAAAATTTCAATAGGAGGCAGTTTATCACATAGGTGACACAATTTCAGTAAGCGTCAGTTTGTGGCGTAGGTGACAAAATTTCAATAAAAGCCAGTTTGTCCCATAGGTGGCGAAATTTCGGTAAGAGTCAGTTAGTCGCATAGGTGGCACAATTTTAGTAAGAGCCAGTTTGTGGCAAAATTTCCTTAAGTGTCCGTTTATTGCATAGGTGGCACAATTTCATTTTTTTTTTTTAAAAAAGAATATCAGCCATGCTGAACTTGACTGATGTTCTCCTCTCCCCTCCAAATAAGTGAAAACTTGTGTTAGGAGTGGGTACGACATTAGTGCAAGGGGTGGGATTCGAACCTGCGACCTTTCAGTTTTCAGTCCACACCTTTAACCGTTGGGCTATTGAGGCTTGAATTGACCAGCGGCTATTGAGCCAGTTTGTGGCATGGGTGGCAAACTTTCATTAAGTGTCAGTTTACCGCACGGGTGACGTCCATAACGTACATGTTGTACGACACGTAGCTCCTCAACCTGCTAAGTGTTTGATCCGTTGGGCAGGCGACGACAGCAAGGTGCATATCTACGCGCTGCAGGGCGTCGCGCTGGCCGCGGTCACGGAGCTGACGCACCTGGGCGCCGTGACCGACGCGCGCTACAGCCCCGACTCCGCGCACCTCGTGGCCTGCGACTCCAACCGGAAGCTGATCCTCTACACCACCGACGAGTACAAGGTGAGGTCTTCACCTTCCCCTGCTGCCGCGGTGACTTGTTGTTTCCTTATTTATTATTCTTTTCTCAAACATGCATGGAAATATTGTCATTATTTTCGAAAAAAGAACACGCGAAGTATCGAATTGTCGGACAAAGAAAATCAAATCCATTGCAGGAGCGTTTTTTGAATTTGGAACATTACAACGCTCCGCGATACAGTTTTTGTTTTTTTTTTTTAAATATTGCAGGAGCTTTGTAATGTAATGCCGTTTCATACAACAGTATGAAATGGCGTGCTGGGGTTACTAAATACTCTTTGATCGGATCTCTTTTGTCATTCTTGGCATACCATAGTCTCTTTAGTCTCTTTGCTTAGTACAAATTGCGTTTACGTGGCTGTATAGCCATAAATGCGTTTGCCTGTCGGCACAGATAATAAAAAAAAAATTGGCGGTAAAGCTGAAAATTCGTCTTGATTTGTTATTTACATACCTACTTAATAAATATAAATTTAATAATAATCAAAATGAGTTCCAACGGTTCAGAGAGTGAAATGGAGATTGATTGTACTCCACCAGATTTAAACCAAAATGGCGGATGGATTTGGATGTATAATATAAAAAGTGTTTTATTTCCCTGCATTCTTTTGAGAAAAGCACTATATATGCCTCGGCGGGAAATGGCAATTGCCTGTCTCGTATTTAGTGAAGTCCTCGCCTACGGCTCGACCTTCAAACTCATACTCGACCTGTAATTGCCTACTTCCCTGCCTTTGCAATAATGTACTATTATATCATACTTGCTCAGTAACTAGGGATTACTATGGTGGAAAGTCTCCTTGTAAGTTGGTGTTTGCAATTCAAGGCAACATTACGTCGCACTATGCTTTAATTGTAATGTTCACTTTACAGTTCAAGCTATGCAAAACTCCTTGGTAAACAATCTCTTTTCTTATAAAATGGTAAGAAAACTTTTTACTGAAAAAAAAAAACACTGAACATGGCGGCATTTAATTTCCATACATTTCAAACTATGCAAAACTCGTTGGAACTCAGAGCCTTAAAAAAAAATGGAAAACTATTTACGAAAAAAAAATGGAAATGGTGGCATTTCATTTGATCTGAAAGTTTGTGAAGTTTGTTCGTAAAGGGATTTAAGTTATTTACAACAATGTCAAGCACTTCATCAGATGATGATAAAGGAGGAGAGCCTGATTTTTGTTTGCTTGAAGCAGAACAAATGATGCAAAACCTTTTGCCGGATAAGTCCAAAGTTACCTCGCAAGAATGATATAAAGTAGAATGCTTACCTCGGTTGCAAGTAGCTATTACACCCTCGAACTATATTCACCCTCGCTCGCTGCGCTCGCTCGTGTGACTAAATATCTCGGGTGCACGCGATCCATTAGCGCCCTATGCGAGCTGCGCTCGCACTGGCGCCAAATTGGATCTTGTTCTGTAATAGCTTACTTACGTCCCTTGTGTAACAATCTACTAATTCCTATCCACATAACTTTACAATGTATTCGGTTTTCAGTTGGCTCACAACAAAGAGTGGGGCTTCCACACGGCCCGCGTGAACTGCGTGGCGTGGAGCCCGGACAGCGCGCGCGTGGCCTCGGGCTCGCTCGACACCAGCATCATCGTGTGGAGCGTGCAGCAGCCCGCCAAGCACGTCTCTGTCAAAAGTAACAATCTTTTCTTCGTTGTAGCTTAATAGCATATAATATCCTTCCTGACTTCAATATATCCTTCGACATATCCTTCCTGACTTCAATATAATCTTCGACATATCCTTCCTGACTTCAATATATCCTTCGACATATCCTTCCTGACTTCAATATATCCTTCGACATATCCTTCCTGACTTCAATATATCCTTCGACATATCCTTCCTGACTTCAATATATCCTCCGACTTGATAACCTACCTGACTTCAATATATCCTTCGACATATCCTTCCTGACTTCAATATATCCTTCGACATATCCTTCCTGACTTTAATATATCCTCCGACTTAATAACCTACCTGACTTTAATATATCCTCCGACATAGCCTTCTTGACTTAAACATATCCTCCGAAATGTACTCCTGACTTCAATATATTCTCCAACATAGCCTTCCCGATTTCAAAATATTCTTTCTGACTTCAAAATATACTTGACTTCAATGTATCCTCCAACATAATATCCTTGCCGACTTCTTATTATTCTTATATATTATTCTTTTTCTTATTGCCCGATGAATACATTCTTCAAAATATCCCTCCTGACTTCAGTATATCCTTCAACATTATTATCCTTCCTGACTTCAATATAGCCTCCCTAACTTCAATATCCTTCATGACTTCAATATATCCTTCCTAACTTCAATATATCCTTCCCGACTTCAATATGTCCTTCCTAACTTCAATCTATCCCTTATTGTCAATCGATTTACAACCTTCATTGTCCACAGACGCTCACCCTCAAAGCCAGATCACGGGGCTGGCGTGGATCGACGCCGAGACGCTGGCGTCCGTCGGCCAGGACGCTAACACTCGCATATGGAACCTGCCCCTAGCTTGAATTAATACATTTATTTATACTTTCTAATGATTTTTTAAAATTTGTGTTACTTTGCGGTATACGCTTCGGATATGTTGCCCGTATTTTAATACTATTTTTTGAAGTGAAAACTTATCGGTTCGCTTTTTTACCATTTATGTACTGTTTAACTGTACAATATGCTTTTTTCATGAGCAATACTTTTAATACTTAAAATCAAGTCAAAAATTATATTTCTTTTAGTATGGAGTTTAGAATGACACGCCCATTCCTACAAACGACTTTTGGTCTTTCTCAAGGCGTACTTGAGGAATCACGGGCCTGTTTGGATTTTTTTTATTAGTCTATCGGGTTGTAAATTACCCTTTTTGAAGTAATTAGAAACAAATTATATATAAAAAAACAAGTTTATACTGTAATTGCATATTAGCCATAGGCTAAAATGATGCAATTTTATTTTAGTTCTATTGATTTATGAAAAATGTATCGTAAAGTAACAAAAATTCCAAAAGAGATTAAACTCAAGAGTTTTTATATAATATCTATATAATATAATATACTAACATATTTATTTGCATATACTTAAGTTACTTTTAACCGATTTGTGACGCGCGTTACTAACATCGGTGAAAAACAGCATTTTTTTTTATCTTTTAAAGAAGTGTATTTAAAGTCAAAATGTATTTAAAAGTCGATCTCGCTTAAGAATGGTTAATTTTTTTTTGTATAATCTGTACTGTATGATACTGTAATTTTATATATATTTGGAAATCGGTGCGCATGACCGATTTTATCAAAATCGGTTTTGGAAAAGAACTCAAACTTCTTTTTGTCTCGTTTAAAATTATCGGTGATTTTATTTCATAGAATCGAAAGAACGTTTTTCAAAAAAACTCAAAATAAATTTAGTTGATAATCGATTCGAATTTTGATTAAAAATACCAATTAATTACTATTGTTGATATTTTGTGTGTATTTAAAAATAAATCGCTTTTTCTAAAAATTGGTCATGCGTGTCTAAAAGTTTAAAACTATTTACTGTAACGGATGTCCTATAGATACCTAAAGTGTTAACATAACACGCTAAGTATTAAAAAAAAATCAATTTCGTATGAGATCTAGATTTTATCTAAGTAAATAAAAAAAAATTAAATAATTATTAAATATTAGGTAGTCATAGACTAAGGGAAAATATAGACGTTGAAATCGCCGCTGAAACGATTTTTTAGAAGACAAAAAAAATTATACCAGTGGACTTTGGCTTAAAACCTCATTCGAGAGGAGATCTTTGCTTTGATCTTGAAAAGGTTGAGATGAATTAAATTAATGAATGAAATAATGAGAAGGGTTAGATGAAACGATGACACCTAGAAAGTTACAGGCATACTTAAGACCGAGGACAGGCAATGTTGCCTGTCTAAGAATGGATAAATTAATGAATAAAATTGAAATGAAATTTAATAAAATAAGGTCATTAGTTAGCTACAATGATCCATTATTTTATTAGGTTGAGACACTGTTGCCTAAGATAAGTTCAGAACTCGTAATATCATCAGGCATCAGTAGATTATTGTATGTTGTAACATAGAGAACAACACAACAGCGTAACAATGAAAACAATTTAGCCGTCTTATCGCTACTAAGTGATCTCTTCCACGTTGTTCATTGGCTGATGATGATGATGATGATGATGAAAAAAGTGACAAATTGTTATCATTAAGAAACGCGCTTCAATGCCACTAGTATGTTACTCGTGCCTACAGGTGACAGTAACTAATATGCAGCCAGCTTAAAGGCTTCACTTTAAGGGCTCCGTCTATTATTTTCCTCTAGTCTATGAATGAGTGTGAAACGCATTTAAGCTTGTCCTATTATATTGTAACTAAAACTCAACTAAAACTCGTTTTTAGCTAAGAACAAAAAACGGTAATTTCGGAGCAGTATTTTTGTACGACCTAATTTTCTAATGGATTTTGTCGATTTTTTTTTTACATTGTTTTCTACTAAAATTATAGTTGTGTAAGTGATAAATAAATTGTGTACACTTGTATGTTCGACGTTTTATTTTCTTTATTTATATGTAATACTAGTTGATGCCCGTTACTTTGTACGCGTGGATTTAATTTTTCAAAATCTGACAAAATAATAATAAATATAAAATAGACTTCTGTAAAAAGTGTAATTTTGAATTCAAGTAGCGAATCTATATACTAATATAATAAAGTGCAAGAGTTTGTTTATTTGAAGGCGCTAATCTTTGGAACTTCCAGTCGGATTTGAAATATTCTTTTTGTATCTGATAATCCAATTCTTGAGGAAGGTTATAGGCTATTCAACACCTCAGTACGACTCTTAGAAACCGAGCAAAAAGAAAGATAGCGCGGGCGAACAATGCGATGCGGTGAGTCGGTGGTCGAGGGCAGTCACCCGACGAGAACCGAACAAGAACCGAACTGAAGGCTATTAATCCGGAGAATCAAAGCGTTCCCACGGGATTATTAACTAAAAAAACTAGATCCACACGGGCGAAGTCGCGGGCAACAGCTAGTTGTTAATAACTATACATTTCCATACAGAATTTCCGATTCCGCAGGACGGCTTTTAGTCAGCCGGGGAAGTTACTGGAGTATAAGAATCTAGAAAGGGTCAAGATTCCATTTCCTCTACATTATTATCCCAATAAACACCCTACGATTACGTTTTAATACGAAATGGTCAGGACTCCCAGTAATGAGGGAAACGACCCTGAGACAGCAGGATCTAATAAATAGGCATTAAAAGGCAGGTTAAAGTGAGACTAAATAAAAAACGGCATTAAAAAAAGAAGTTTCTTATTTGGTGAAATAAGTCTTTTATTTGCTATGTCTTTTCTTTTAAAAACTTAATATAATGACTAGAATATTTTGTTGGTACTTAATTAATAAATAACTTAAGGCGTTGTTCAACTGCCAGAGTTCGGAGTTCTGACCTCGAGAACGTCAAATAGTTCGCGGTCAACTTTGTGAATATCTTCGACTAGAGATATAAATACAGATGTTTGAGTTTCTGTCTACTGGTCTTAACATGCATTGGATTGTATTTATTTGTATTTGACTTAGGAAACTTCATCGTGGAAGCACTGTATACATAGCATAGTTTCATTACCTATTGTAAAAAATTTTTTTTTGAAAAGAGCAACCGCCGCGCCGAGAGTATTGCTGGCTCTTCTCGGCAGGAAGGGCATTCCGAACCAGTGGTAGATTCATCGACGATTCAAAAGCACTTGTAAAAAGTCATTTGAATAAAAAATATTTCTATTAAATATTAGACTCAAGACAGACTTAAAACGAGACAGATTTATGTCAGAGTATATTTTGAGTCTCGTTTAGTTCTAACTTAAGTCTTAGCTAAGTCAGAGAACGCTCTATAGATCTCAGCATCTGTCTCAGAACTTTAGAACTCTGTCAGTGGAACTGAGGCTAAAGTACACAAATTTTACACTTCCCGGTAGTAAATATTATAAATAGCCTTGATTTCGTAGACCGTCGCCTCTGCGGGCTCTTTCAAATTGGTATGAGTGACAGAGACGACGCGTTACGAAGCCGAAGTTGGCCGAATGTCTTTCTGGAGCTCGATGTGTAGGTAACTTTTACCGTCGGGTACTGAATATGCCTTTACATTTAAGGCATCGAGGGGGGACAAAACAAACATATATAAGAAACAGTCCAACGAAACTATCATACAAAGTATACAAACTTAATATAAAAATAGTTTATAGAGGTACAAGTTGAATGTAACTTACTAGCTGAGGCCTGCGACTTCGTCCGAGTGGATTTAGTTTTTAAAATCCCGCGGGAACTCTGATTTTCCGGGATAAAATGTAGCCTACTTCACTCTACCGGTCCTCAACTATACACATGCAAAAAATCACGTCGATCCGAAGCTCTTTTGCAGCGTGATTGAAGGATAAACCAACAAACAAACACACGCGCAAATCAGTAATTTGCTGTTCAATACGCGTCAAGGTGTTGTCAATTTTACAATATTACTTTTATAGTAACAATTATTAAGTATTAACTATTTATTATCGTTGATTTTTTTACCACCGCCTCTTTTTAATATAATAATAAACAATTAAACTTCACATTCCAATTTTCACTAACATTAACTCGGGGATCCAATTTTAATAATTCAGGCCCCCTTCAGTTTGGGGCCTTTATGCTTTTTGTTTATTATAGTTTAGTTTATCTACAGTTTACACCAAGTGAGTTGTATGATATCATATATATGTGAATATTAAAGTTAATTTTATTTTAATTGACGGGAAATATTCGATGAGTCTAGCAAAAACCTGAATATGAAGGCACTTGATGTAATCATGTAAACTACAAAGAATAAAGACCTCAATGACATTTCCTCAGTTAAGAATCCTTTATGAAAAAATGTTTTGTGATTGCTCCAATAACGGCCAGTGCAGATCTGGCTATTTTAGCAGCGAATGTGAGTTGGTCTCTCGGTTGCACCTCGCCAGATATCCGCCGGCCTTGCTCACACCATGTGGTATCACCGTGATAGTTTTAGAAAATTTTGTTTTTTTAGTGTCCGTTCACACAGACCGGCTTGGAGAGCTGAGCAAATGTTGTATGTAATTAAAATACAGTTATAAGACATTTACATAAGTTTTGTTTTTGCATTTTATCTTTTTCGTGACAAGAGGATGCTCGAGGATGCTCCCAATGCGCTCAGTGTGATATATTAAGGAGCCAACCGACTGCTTTATATACGTGTTCTTTCGCGCTCGCGCTCTAATTTTGGCTCCAAGAGCGTACACTCAGTTTTGAGCGCATCCGCTTTCCCAGTCGATCTATGGGAACCGCTCGGTTGGCTCTGAGCGTATCAGTCATCATCCAGTCTGTATAAAAAAAACGCGCTCTCCAATGCTTTCCGAGCTGGTCTATGTGAACGGAGACTGGTCTATGTTAAAGTGTTTTTGTATTTTCGTGCTTGTTTATATCCTGTGGTGCGTGGCGGCGTGCCGGTACGCCACGTGCTTGCGCAGCGCGTCCCGCGAGCGCGACACGTGGCTGCAGGCGCGGCACGCGTGGCGGCGGCCGGCGTGCGTCTCCATGTGCACGCGCAGGTTGTACTGGTTGCTGAGCCGCTTGTTGCAGATGCTGCACACGGAGCTGGGCGAGCGCCATCGTTTGTCGTAGTCTGGAGGTTCTGGAAAAAATAATAATAATAAGCCTTTATTTCCAATGTCATACAATAATATTTTTTACAAAGATTTCACATTTTATAATATTTAAATTCATATCACTAATACTTAAAGATTAAATTAATTATTTATTATTGTTGATTATAATTATATTCATGTCAATTAGGTAAGGAAATTATATGTCATAGTTATTGAATCATTTCTTCGTCAGTTTTGAGTATTTATGTATTATGTCAATATTTGAGTCATTGGAGCGCCCATTTTTGGGCATAGGCCTCCTCCATCTGTTTCCAATCTACTCTGTCCCTCGTCAGTCTCGTCCAAGTGGTTCCTGCCACCTTGGTGATGTCATCGCGCCAGCGGCGCCGCGGCCGACCCCTCGGCCTGCGCTCGCCGCGCGGCCAAAAAAAATATCACTATATATATTTCAACAAGGCTTCTCATGAGATCCGTAGAAGAACAAAAATTACCAACATAACTGTCGAGTCTCGATGAGTTGTCTCGGTAATTAGGGTTCTGTAACCAAAGGGCTATTACTAAACCTCCTCGGTTCGTCCGTCCGTCCATCTCAGTAGAGAAAATACACTCATACACATCTTTTGAATTTATTTTCTCGTTATTTTGTAATATGTCCTTAGTCGACGAAAGGCCTTCAGTAATTTACCGTAATTTACTAATTAATTATTATTTTTCAATGTTCATTCTTACCTCCTAAACTCGGTATTGATGGTAACGTGGGTGTCGTCACTGTCCGCATAAAATTCCCCACTTGGTGTGTATTGTATAAATTCTGTACTATCTGGTCTAGTTTGCTTAATTTATCCTTTTCATTTCTACCCACAATATCATTCACGTATTCTTCTTTGTACATTTCACTTGCTGGTTTATTAATTTCTGGATCAATTATTTCATTTTTAAAATAATCTGGAGGCACATTTGACTTCTCTTGGTTTATTGGTGTTTCTGGTTCTTCGGGATCTGGCAATGTTTGTTGTAAGTTTGTGTTCTGAAATGACACATACTTAACATAGTAACAAGGATAAAAGGTAATAAACTGTAACCTAACTACCTAACCTGACCTAATGGAAAAACAACCACCATATACATTTTTTCGTATAAAATATTGTAATTGTGGTGTTTTACAACCAAGGTTTTAACCACGATGACAATCAGCCATGCCAGTTATCGTGTAGTGCACATGGTCCTCGTAACTGACACGTTTTGACGTTTGGCACAGAAATTGCTATCGTCAGTGATTCATGAAAGAGTTTGCACTAAATCTATGCGTGCATCAGCTAGTTACAATGAACTTTTCTTATAATCTGCAATTGTGAGTATGTATTAGTGAAAAATCAAAACATCCTCACCGTATCAGCATCAGTCAATCCAGAAACCTGTAGAGTATGAGCGAGACGCAGCAGCGCGGGCAGGCATTGCCTTGATGCTGTTACTTCTCCCGTGTACATGAATGTGAGCAGCAGTCTCAACTCCGCCACTTCGCAGCCCAGCACGATCACAAGAGTGTTGTTGTCTGTTTCCACTTCCTGTAAATTATCAAATAATTTCACTAATTTTATTGACTAAAACATTTATTTCTTACAAAGATAATTACTAGAGTACAATAATATATAGTTCTTTCAATTCACGAGGGCACGTGGCTCATGGTTGTGTGTGTGACGTATCTGTATAAGTGTGAGCGAGAAATTGCTCGTGCGCGACCGCTCCCACCTAGGCTTCTGACAGGCACGCACACTTACACAATGTGCATGTACACGACGTAATCACAAGTAAAGCGCCCGTACTTCGGTAGATACTTCGTACCTATTATACCAAAAACATTGCCGAATTTAGATTTTTTTATGAATACGATATCACACTGTCAACTAATCTAATTTCAAAAGCATATTTAAAAAGAAACATTGCAGAGATTGGAAAATAAATTCAATTGTTTATTTCTTTCTTATTTTATAGCAACTAAATTATATCATTCGTTCATTCAATTAAATTATATAAGCCCCTTCATAAACCCCCCTTTTGTGGTTACTGTGCCTCCATCACTGGCCCACCTGAAATCATTATATTACTAGATGATACCCGCGACTTCGTTCGCGTGGATTGGGGTTTTTTAATTTCCGCGGGGACTCTCTTATTTTCCGGAATAAAAAACTTATGTGCTATTCCAGTCCACCAGTTCCAGTATATCTCTCACAGTCTCTGTGCCAAATTTCAGCCAAATCAGTTCAGTGGTTGTAGCGTGATTGAGTAACAAACATCCATACATCCAAACTTTCGCATTTATAATATTAATAGGATAATATAATTAATTAATAATTAATATTAATATTAATTATTAATTAATTAATAGGATAGGATTACCTTAAACAGTTGAGCGAAGTACTGACTGCAAGCCGCTAACACGAGTCGATGAGCACGCAGCGAGGCCCCACTCGCGCTCAGCGTGACGTCACTCAGGGCCCCCGTCGCCAACATCCGCCCTAGAGCGCCGATCACACTTGTCTGTGGAATTAAAAATAAACATTTAGTTTATTATTTTGTTCTGTATAAATGTACCTACCTGTTAAATTCAGCGAGTGTATGAACTTTGATAATTAAATTATGAAATTGGATACGGCAGCGTATTTTTTTTATTTACACATGTGAGTGGAGTGGTTACGACCTTCCCTTCCAGGGACCAGCCTTCTTTTCCAGGGTTCAAATCCCAGACTCTTAACTTTTATAAAAAGAAATTACATAGGTAGGTACGCCATTAAATAAATTCATTGCATAAATCGTTTGGTTAAGGTAAGGGTTCAGGTATCGATAAAGCCGCCAATAATGATATACTTTCGTATTTCTGTTCACTATATCTATTGTTTTATGTGGTGTAATTTGAAAGTATAATTTATCAATCATTCATTCATTCATTCAAAACAACAGTTATCACTTAACTATTGAGGCCGGAGCGCTCTTCCAATTAAACTACGGCCCCAACACTAGCTCTGCTGAATTTTGATGTAGACTTTGATTTTATCTATTTTTTACGTAGGTACAGATATCATTTGATAGGGTTCCAAACGCGCCCATTTAAGAAGCAGCCCATAACAAAGTCAGCTCATTAGTGGATAAATTATATATTCTCGTTTTCTCAGCAAAAAGCTCGTGTCAGTAGGTATAATAGGTACATAGTATAAACAAAGGGTGAGATTTACACCTTTCCGATTCAGATCAATCCCTAAATATGACAAGGTAGCCTAACTGCGATCTCATCAGATGGTAAGTGACGACGCAGTCTAAGATGGAAACGGGCTAACTTGGAAAGGGTAGGTATGGTTGTGTTACCCGATTTCTTTACGCAATCGTACCGAAACGTTAAATCGCTTGGTGGCATGCCTTTGACGGTGGGATGGTAACAAGCCACGGCCAAAGCATTCCACCAGACGAAAAGATTATAAAAATGTAGGTAAGAACTAAGATCTGAATTATAAGCGTTTAAGTGTTTGTTAATGTTGACAAAAAACAGCCCAAAAAGCGTAAATGTTCAAACTAAATGTTCTACGCAAGCGTAAAATAGTAAAAAGATGGCGTCGCAATCGCTTGTACCATTTGTATACGTGTGTCCAATGATAAGAAACAGTGTAGCTTCAGATAACACGGTCCTCAGTGTATCTGCAATTATTAAGAAATAATTTTAATAAAAAATCATTAAAGAAATAAACATTTGTAACATCAAAAGCATCAAACAAAAATCACGAAAAAAAATCCAAGTATTCAAGGCAATAATTAAAACTTATACAAAAAAAAACTTTTAGTGACATAATAAAAAACCTAAACACAGACAAAAAATGAACGAGATTACTTAAAAACAAAACTATTTAAAATGGAAGGTCATCGACATCGAATCGAAATTCGAATAGGTTATTATTAAAAAAGTTTGCACATAAAAACTGTATGGTGTAAAACGTGTAAAAAAAAAATTACTTACCTACCTGGTGGTTGTGCCAACGCAAGGAAAACTGTTGGGCGTCATCCTCGTCCATGTTTGATAAAAAAAAACAACTTCTACAAACAAATACTAATAAAGAGAAGTCGAACGCACCGCAGACAATAAGACAATAATATTGTTAACCGAATCCAGGCTATTTTATTTTAGTCGGGACGCCTGGAAAACCTGTAGCCACCTATTTCTGGAGCTGATTGTATTTATAAATCCAATGACATTCAGTCAGTGACGCCGCATACCAAAACCAATCCAAAAACAGTTTTAGTAACGACGCAATGATTGGCATCATTGTTCTGCCCAACTGATTTATTTATTGGACGATTTTTAATTGACTTTCACGCTGTTTTCTCGTTCGAAAATATTCTGAGTTTATTCACTGTCATAACAGTGCTACTACATAGAGATACCAATGTGTCGATTCTCTAAAAATGATTGCATCAGTGTAACGATCGCAATGGCTTCTGATTGGTTGGTAGTAGTTGGTACCCTCCCGCAATAGCGTCTCTAATTCGCAATTGACAGTTCTTATATCACTGCGGTTTAGGAGTGCAGTTCCTTGCGGTATCAGGGTTGAAAAGTTGCATCCCGATGTTGAACGATGAAATCTGTATTTGGTACCTACAATATCTATTCATAATCGGCAGTCCCTAAATCATACAGTTTGGGTGGACAGTACCCCTGCAGCATCAGGATTGAAGAATTGGAAACCGAAATTTTTATGGGACCATCTGTCAAAGTTTCTCAATTGATTAAAAAATTTGCGCAAATCGATTTAGAAATCTCGAAGATATGAAGTTCATAAGTAGAAAAACACAACTCCTCCTTTTTAGAAAGTCGGTTAAAAAAGTAACCTAAGTTACTCCTTATAACATCAGCTATCTGTCAGTGAAAGTTCACAGATAGAAAGACAGACAGACAAAAATTTTCAAAATTGTTTTTTTTGTTATTTACTTTCATATATTGCAAAAAGCTTTTTGTAAAGCCTTTTGTAGAAAGCTGTTATTTTGACACGACAAACAGACACTTCAGTTTTATTTGTTTGTTTAGATACCTACCTAATACTTTATACCTACCTAATGTACCTAGTTACTTACTCTGTAGAGTTGCCAACAATAAACGGTAGATAGTTTGTTTCGAAATATCGCAAAACGCACTGATTGGCGTCATTATTGAGTCTAATTGATATATGGGACGCTTTTTAATTGAGTTTCGGCTGTTTACTGGTTATTGCTCTTGCGTTGACCTAGTTTCGATTAAAAACTTATTCACCGTTATTTTTTTTTTCATTTTTGTTGCCATGTTTCAACACGCATGAATGGGGAGATGAAACAACGAGAAATAAATAAAATTTACTCCTATACAGTTAGTCTTTATACGAACACTGCTTGTTTTTCCCGGTAGAAACAACAATTCGAATTATGTTGCAATTCATCATTTATTGTTTTTAAGTTTATTGGGTATTCTATAATTTCCCGCCATAAGAAAAAGGGAGCTTGCACCTATTCATTTTCAGATTCTTTGCATTTGAACTTCTATAAGTAGGTTAGAAGGTTACATCACAAAAGTCTCTATAAATAGCGACAGACAGACAGAAAAACAGACAGAAACCATTTTTGTGAGTCTAGGGTGCTAATTCTATCTCCATAGGTAAATAACCTAACCTACCAATTAATGTCAAGATCGGTTCAGTCGTCGATCGGACCATACGGTCTTACCGCTGACGAGTGAACCGATTTTGATATTAAATCAGATCAAATCAGATTTTATTTCTTTACGTGAATAAAATGTAGCCTAGATCAGTCCAATTTACTTACATAAATAAAATTATTACTTTTCTACGTACCTATACCTCTGAGAATTTCGTCAAATCAGTTCGTCTGTTCCGAAAATTAGCCCGTACAAACACGTGTTTATTTATTTGTATACTTAAATAGATATTCAGAGTTTGACTATACGAAAGAGAGGGTAAAATTGTAAATGTTACTTACATTACAAAGGACTTCGTTTGCGTTTGATGAGATATTCAAGAAATCGAAAATGTATTTTTTCTTTTCGTTGTATGATTGACGAGGCTGTATAGTTATTGATCATTGCTTAGAATATACCTACTTGTTGATGAAAAAAAAAGATAAAAATTAAAAATCTATGCGCTGGAATCATATTGAATATCTTTGAAAAATAATTTACCTAGTAACTTTTAAATAGTTTAAATTCGCTTATTTTATTGTTAATCAATAAAATAGGTAAAAATAAAAATGGATCATTCAATTGATTTGAAAGAAGACATTGAAAATATCAATAGGATAATTCGTGACATCGATTCAAATTTGGAGGACATGAAAAAATTTTGCAACACTTTAAATGAAATGAGAAGTAGATATTTACGTTAAACTAAATACCTACACTTTAACTTACCTGCCTACTTATTATTTTTTGATTTTAATGCGTTTAATTTAATTCTAATATTAAGTCTTTTTCTAGTGCAAGTGGCATTCATACTGTCTGGCCTGATGACTGGGATAGATGCCCACACGTGGGAAAACGTGTCTGAATTCATTGGACATACTAGGATTAGCTACATTGACTTGGAGGAAAAGAAAATTTGAGTATTTTATGAAAACTAATGATTATAATACTTATGTAATAAATACTTAATTTGCAATCGGTAAACAGTGTTTTATTTATTTTTTTATTAACCAAAGTTACATTTAAGTAGGTACTTAAAATAGGTAAGCACTTATAATATAATATTACTAACTGATTCCCGCGGGAACTATCTTATTTTCTGGGATAAAATAGCCTTATATTATTCCAGACTATAATTATCTAGCTCTGTGCCCAGCCAAATATTAATCTATACATATAAAATTCAAAGTCCTGACTGACTGACTAACTGAGATATCAACGCACAGCCTAAACTACTGAAGTGAGAAACTTGAAATTTTTACAGTTGGTTTCTTTTATGGCGTAGGCACACACTAAGAAAGGATTATTGGAAATTCCACCCCTAAGGGGTTTAAATAGGGGATGGAAGTTTATATGAAAGTCCGTCATTTTTCAAGCTGTTTCCATCAAAGTTGGTATAAATAAAGAAGTATGTGTGTCACAGTTTTTGAAAATTCCACTCCAAAATCTAATTCCACGCGGACGAAGTCGCGGGTCAAAAGCTAGTAGGATAATACCTATGATGTATTTTATTTATGACGATTATGTGAGTAGGTACCTACCTAACTAATAACTACACTACACAATATATTCTATTATGATTCTGTTCTACAACATTTTCACGCAACGCCGAGTATTGTATAAAAATAACTAAAATAACATAATAAACTTGTCGGTAGGTGAGATTCTAAAAGGATTTTCAATGTAGCCATTCCCAAGTTGATATTTGCAAACTCTTTAAATACAATGCGAGGTGAAACCCCCCCTATTGCGTGGCAGTAAGGTTTAGGGGGGAGTAAGTTAATTTTGTCGGAAGCTTCGTAAATTATTCGGTTCAAGGCGCTTTGTAGTATTGGGAAAGGCCGGCAGACGGCGCTCGCGTCTTTTGTGGGGTCCCCATGAATATGCAACAGCACGGATTGCTTTTTCGGAATTAGAAATAAGTATCTACTTACGGAGTTTCAAGATAAAGGAACTCTTTTATCTTCAAAGTTGAGGATGCTTGAGCGCGCGTCGTTTGAACTGGTTTAACACTAATGAAAAGCTTTTCACATCTCATGATTATAAAGCTAGAATTTAGGTGGGCGACTGCAATTGCAATCTTTTTTAAATGTACCGAAATCTGCACTGATTTACGAAACTTTAAACGTCTATCAATACGGAAACTCTCTTAAATGTCATTACTTACTTCTTTAGTTGGGTTTTATTTTATTCAAGTCGATGATGAATCTTGCAAGAAACTCGGCAGAAAATTATATTATTTAAATTATTGTAGCTACCTACTTTTTACTTAATTTGGAATTAGAAAGCTAATGACAGATGAAAAGAAGCTAATGACAGTTGTATGGCTAATTACACTGTATTTATCTGTGTTTTTTTTGTTCTGTTGTAGATATTGTGACTAACAAGATTCTCCTGCTACTGCAAGTCTAAAATTTTTTATTTTTTTTCGCCAACTTTGAACCTCCCCGCTGTGGCTCTTCTATTCATCGTGACATTGGCAAAGTGCATTGTGCTGAACTGGCACTAGCTAAAGCCAGAAAGCTAAAACAACAACAACAACAACAATGGCTAATTACACATTTTTCAAGTTAGGTAGGTGTACATAGTTAAATGTATTACAGAACCGTTAAAATTGTACGGAAATATTAGATCACTACAGCTTCATTGCGTGTGTAAATTATTAAGTTCCCTCCATTTTTGTCTGCATGCACTGTCCGAGTTTTGACAATTCCACGCTCACCCTAGTCCCTCGCTATTTTATGACGCCAGGCGACGGAATTTTTCCGATTTGAGAAAAGTAAAATCGAATCGAATCGGATCCACTCGATGACCGGCGTTGCTTTGCAATCTGGGATTCTCCCACTGCGCTTCCTGGCGTAATAATAATATACCTACTGCGGCCGGGTTCAATCTGTTGAAACCCCTAGCCTAGGATATAGCGGTAGGTCCCCTCACGATCTAAAATCAAATCTATTAATAACCTGGTTTTCATCAGAACCCCTCTTTCATTCGAGTATGGTTTTCTCCATTTTATATCAACTGCCTGCTTAATGCCTACCCTGTATGCACGCTACTAGTCAACCCTAAAAAGTTACCCTTGTAAGTCAATTGACTAATTGATCAGACTATACAACTGACGGGTGCATCGACCCACTCTGGCAACACTATAAGTGGGTCGCGGTGGCCGGCGCAATCCTGACAGCATCTCTGCATCGTGGCAAGATCGTATCTCAGAGAGGGGTTTCTTGAGTCTCGGAGCTGAAAGTAATCGGCTCAATCTTTCTCAAGAGGCGCGACCTACATGTAAGAGAAAACTTAAACTAAGTAAATAAAAAATTAGTGGGACAAGTTGTTACCTCCTTCTTGGTACGTTCGAAGTTATTATGCTTTTTGAATCCTTACTAATATCTTTACTACTGCGAAAGTGTGTTCGTTTGTTGATTTGTCCTTCAATTACACCGCAAAAGAGCGACGGATCGACGTGATTTTTTGCTTTGGAATAGTTGAGGATCTGGAGAGTGACATAGGCTATTTTTTATCCCGAAAAATCAAACAGTTCCTATGGGATTTTTAAAAACTAAATCCACACAAGCGAAGTTGCGGGCATCACCTAGTAATTAAATCTATATAAGTATATAAAATTCAAAGTCCTGACTGACTGACTGAGATTTTATGTTAGAAACTTGAAATTTTTACAGTTGGTTCCTTTTATGACATAGGCGCACACTAAGAAAGGATTATTGGAAATTCCACCCCTAAGGGATTTAAATAGGGGATGGAAGTTTATATGAAACTCCGTCATTTTTCAAGCTGTTTCCATCAAAGTTGGTATTAGAGCTTTCAATTAAAAATAAAGAAGTACGTGTGTCACAGTTTTTGAAAATTCCACCCCAATACCTAATTCCACGCGGACAAAGTCGCGGGGGCAAAAGCTAGTCACATCACACTTCACACTAATATTATAAAGCCGAAAGTTTGTATGTGTGTGTGTGTGTGTGTGTGTGTATGTTTGTTACTCTTTCACGCCAAAACTACTGGACCGATTTGGCTGAAATTCAAAATGGAGATAGATTATACCTTGGATTAAAACATAGGCTACTTTTTATCCTGGAAAATCAAAGAGTTCCCGCGGGATTTTAAAAACTAAATTCACGCGGACGAAGTCGCGGGCATCAGCTAGTATTTAATAAATTAGAGGTAACGGCCAAATAAAATGCAATGGTAAAGGACTTCTCAGTATTGCAGACAAAAAGCCGAGTAAACCGTCTGGCTGTGTACGGGAGGAAATATATTAGTGTCGGAGACTGCAGAGTGACGTGTCATTTGCGATATCGGGCAGAGCTGCTCGCATTGCCCCGCCCGGCCCGCGCCGCGGAATACATTACACGCGGCACTAACGGGATAATAAACATCCCTCAGGATTCCCACCGCGGTGACACCGGATGGAAGCGTTTTTAAAAGGTTTCATTGTGGAAAGTTTTATCTACCCGCAGACTTACAATTTCAGGTTGATCAACTAAATCGCTGGGTACGCTATAGGCATAGTGATTTAGTTGGATATCTTATCCATCAGACTGCGGAAATCAGATTCCACAAACCAAACTTAAGAATGTCGTAAGCGCCCGGCCGCGTTCGTCGCTTACACGTTTTTTGCGTATTTTTAACCTTTCAAGACGGCTGTGGGAAAATGGACTATTTGGATTTTCTTTATTTTATTTTATTACAGATCCTTACCATGCATGTGTATAGCAAGTTTAACTAATAACTTAAACTGTTCATAATTACAAATATTCTTATAACTATTTGTGATCTATACATGAAATAAATCTATTTATGCTTTATTTATGTTTATACTAGATGATTCCGACTTCGTTCGTGTGAGGTTTTTTATTCCCGCGGGTACTCCCTTATTTTCCGAGTTAACTAGCCATATGTGTTATTCCAGACTGTAATCTATCTCTGTGCTAAACAACCAAATCGGTTCAGTCGTTGCGGCGTGATTGAGTAACAAACATCCATAAAACCAAACTTTCGTATTTATTGAACGAGCGAAGCGAGTTCTCTGAGTCAACTAGGGCGCTTGCCTACTAGACAGAGAAGTGTGTACGTCCAAATGTCTGTCAGAGCCCTATAACTTCTGAATTACTGAATATTAGAACGTGAAACTTGATTGAAAATTCAGTTATATCCTGTACTTGAACAACAAATACTAAAATTAGATAAATGTTATAAAGAAACGAAATTATTTAATTTTAAATGCTAATAGCTTCACAATAATGCTAATAGATGGCGCTGTGTCAGTAAAACAGTTTTATGTCAACTATTATTTTTTTTATTGCGTCTAATGTTAATTATTACAATATATAATTAAAACTTTTGGTAATTACGGGATATCGCGAGGTCTCAGTTCGGGGCGAACCACTAGTAATATTAATAGGATAGGATTAATAGGATAATAGGATTAAATACATCCAGGCTTAGCCTTTTACCATTTCAATCCCTTTATGTAATCTTCGCTAATAAATCAAAACAAAAGGTGTTTCCACCTACATCATAAATTCCGGCGCGGTCCGGCAATTACGGCGCTGACGAACAAACAAACAAACAGATCGAGTTCGTGACCTATCTGCCGCGGATCGACCTTCGTCACGGACCATCAAGGGGCTTGTACTGTTTACTATCTATCTACACTTCTACATCTATAGTCAAAAAACCTCAAAAAATGGCCCAACCTCTGGAAAATTGCGAAAGTTTTGAAACTTTGCACATCGAATTATGGGTCCCTAGGGATGAATATACCAAAAGTCCTCATGCGTACGAGGCGAGCTCTAGCGGCAATTAGCGGAAACAGGACCCTTTTTTTGGTTTTTTGTTAATATCTCGAGAACCTTTGGTCAGAGGTGAAAGTTTACTACTACATAATTAAAGCTTATTAAATTTGCAACAATAATGATTATATACATTTTTCTTGAATTCCTAATAATTACTGAGTTTTAGGCCACTAAAAGATAGCTTTTTCGAAAAATCACGCTAGCGGCGCCCGGTACAATATGGCATTTGTAATAATATTTGACAATCATGGTTTATCATTTTTTTTTTGGTACCAAGGGTGATTCAGAAAATAAACTTCACAGTTATGTACAAAAAAAAGACATATTGTTTATTAAACAACTAGCTTTAGCCCTCGGCTTCGCTCACGTTAAGTTAAATTTTTCAAACCCCTATTTTACCCGTTGTACCCCCTTAGGGGTTGAATTTTCAAAAATCCTTTCGTAGAGGATAACTACGGCCTAATAGCTACCTGTATGCCAAATTTCAGCCTGATCCGTCCAGTGGTTTAAGCTGTGCGTGGATAGATCAGTCAGTAAGTCTGTCACCTTTGCGTTTTAAATATTTAGATGAAAACAGAAACAATAAAAAATGCTATCAACGCACAGCTTAAACCACTGGACGGATCAGGCTGAAATTTGGCATACAGGTAGCTATTAGGCCGTAGTTATCCTTTACGCAAGGATTTTTGAAAATTCGACCCCTAAGGGGGTACAACGGGTAAAATAGGGGTTTGAAAAATTTAACTTAACGTGAGCGAAGCCCAGGGCAAAAGCTAGTTGTTTAATAAACAATATGTCTTTTTTTGTACATAACTGTGAAGTTTATTTTCTGAATCACCCTTGGTACCAAAAAAAAAAAGATAAACCATGATTGTCAAATATTATTACAAATCCCATATTGTACCGGGCGCCGCTAGCGTGATTTTTCGAAAAAGCTATCTTTTAGTGGCCTAAAACTCAGTAATTATTAGGAATTCAAGAAAAATGTATATAATCATTATTGTTGCAAATTTAATAAGCTTTAATTATGTAGTAGTAAACTTTCACCTCTGACCAAAGGTTCTCGAGATATTAACAAAAAACCAAAAAAAGGGTCCTGTTTCCGCTAATTGCCGCTAGAGCTCGCCTCGTACGCATGAGGACTTTTGGTATATTCATCCCTAGGGATCCATAATTCGATGTGCAAAGTTTCAAAACTTTCGCAATTTTCCAGAGGTTAAACCTTGTTTTGACTGGACTACTACACTTCTACACTACTATTTTAAAGAGGAAAGATTTGTATTTTTGTGTGTATGTTTGTAATGAATAAACTCAAAAACTACTGAGCCGATTCGGCTGAAATTTAAAAAGAAGATAGATTATACCTTGGATTAAAACATAGGTTACTTTTTATCCCGAAAAAAATTATAGTTCCCGCGGCATCTTGAAAACTAATTCCACGCGAACGAAGTCGCGAGCCTCAGCTAGTTTATTATGAAACTAGCTTTTGCCCGCGACTTCGCTCACGTTAAGTTCGATTTTTCAACCCCCTATTTTACCCCCTTAGGGGTTGAATTTTCAAAAATTCCTTCTTAACGGATGCCTATACATCGTAATAGCTATCCAACCCGATCCGTCCAGTGGTTTGAGCTGTGCGTTGATAGATCAGTTAGTCAGTCATTCAGTCACCTTTACCTTTTATACATTATTTAGACTAGCTTCTGCTTGCGACTTCGTCCGCGTGGAGTCAAACTTTTAAAAGCCCCGCGGAAACTTTTTGTTTCTTCGGGATAAAAGGTAGCTTATGTCACTTTCCAAATCCCCAACTGTATCCATGCAAAAAATCTCGTCTATAGTTTTTTTATTCGACGACAATATAGTCCTTGACTGCGATCTCACTTGATGGTAAGTGACGATGTAGTCTAAGATGGTAGCGGGCTAACTTGGAAGGGGTATGGGGGTGTAGATTCAACCCATACTCCTAATCTGTTTCTACACGCCATCGTACCGGAACGTCAAATCGCTTGGCGTCTTTGACGGTGCTAACCAACGATGCAGTTGATTGAAGGATAAACAAACAAACAAACACACTTTTGCGTTTATAATATTAGTAGTAAGGATTCGTACAATGTCAAGTCTGACAAACAAGTCTGTTTCAATCATAATAATATTTAATAGATAAGTCCATACCTACTATGTGGTAAACTGCTAAAATCATTACTCTTCTTTTTGTTTTTGTTGGGTAAACATGTCCAAGTGTCAAAGATCGTCTATTAAACTTGCTCAAACTTTTTATAGGAAGATAAACTAAAGTTTAAAAAATAATAGAAAAATAAACATTCTAACTAAGCAAAAGCTCACCGGAAACTAAGTTGAAAACAGATCGTCCAACTTTAGAGCAGAAGAGTCCAAAACATCAATTACTTCCGGTTTTAAAAATAAACTTTCCACCGGGACGCGAGACTACTAGCGCTGCCACCATTGATATTATTGTACTAAACCAAAGATATACAGTGAAGTGAGATTCTTTCAATTCACGAGGGTACGCTGCTCATGGTTGTGTGTGTGTCGTATCTATATAAGTGGGAGTGAGAGCTAGCTCGCACCTGACTTCTCCCACCTAGGCTTCTGACAGGCACGCACACTACGCAATGTGCATGTACACGACGTAACCATAAGTAAAGCGCCTGTAACTTCGTGAGATAACGTATTATATGTATAAGCATCTCAACAAAATTCGAGCCGTGATTTTTTTTAATCGATGACAAGTTAGTCCTTGTTTGCGATCTCACGCGATGGTAAGTGACGTGCAGTCTAAGATCGGAGCGTGCTAACTTGGAAGGGGTATGGTAGTGTACTCATACCCCTAATCGGTTTCAACACGCCATCGTGCAGTTAAATCGCTTGGCTGCACGTTTTTGACGGTAGGGTGGTAACTAGCCACGGCCAAAGCCACCCAAGACAGATACCAAACAAGCTGGTAAAGCTTAGACTGCATCATCACTGACCATCAGGTGAGATCACAGTCAAGATCGGAGCGTGCTAACTTGGAAGGGGTATGGTAGTGTACTCATACCCCTAATCGGTTTCAACACGCCATCGTGCAGTTAAATCGCTTGGCTGCACGTTTTTGACGGTAGGGTGGTAACTAGCCACGGCCAAAGCCACCCAAGACAGATACCAAACAAGCTGGTAAAGCTTAGACTGCATCATCACTGACCATCAGGTGAGATCACATATCTTGTCATCGAATAAAAAAACAATTGGGTATAAGCACTGTGTATCTTCACACGTACCTACATCAAGTACGGGATCTGATTGGGTCGGAACTCGGAAGTCGCGCGGAACGCCCCGGGTCGGCCGAAACTCGCACGAGCCGGCAGTTAAACGCCTTTCACGCGATCGGAACCAACACAAAGAGGTCACTTTGGTTGAGTTGATGTTAAAATCAACTGTGTAGACGTAAGTTGATGTCAATTTTACTTATAATTCTTGCAATTCACGAGGGCGCGTGAGCTTTACTTGTGGTTACGTCGTGTACATGCACAATGTGTAAGTGAGCGTGCCTGTCAGGAGCCTAAATGGGAGCGGTCTCTCTCACACTTACTCACACTTATACAGATACGACATAACGACACGCACACAATCATGACCCACGCGCTCACGTAAGGTGAAAGAACTATAGTCAACTGAGAGATCTTTCAACCACCTTGGTCTTGGGTGGGCGCATTTCTCGCTACCTACCTATCTACCATGTAGACTGAAGTCCAATTTGGTGCTTCTAAGATGACCTGTGTTGGTGGTTGGCTCCGTATCAGATCGTGTAGAAGGCCCTTTAGTGCGCCCGTCGCGACGCTGACTGTATATGCTGGGTGGGGCAAGTGACAAGCTTCCTTCCTAACATTATAATTCGAAAACGTATTGATTTGTCCTTCAATCATGCAGCAACGGAGCATAGATCGACGTGATTTTTTGCATGGCTATAGTTGAGGTCATGGGGAGTGGTACAGGCTACTTTTTATCACGAAAAAATAGTAGTTTCCGAAAAAGACTTCGTCCGCGTGGATTGAAGTTTTTTATTCCCGCGGGAACTCTCTTATTTCCCAGCATAAAAAGTAGATTATGTCCTATTCCAGACTATAATCTATCTCTGTGCCAAATTTCCGCCAAATCGGTTTAGTCATTGCAACGTGATTGAGTATCTGTGAGTAACAAACATATATCCAAACTTTCGCATTTATAATATTACTAGATAACCGCCACTTCATGCTTTAGGTTTTATTCCCGTGGGAACTGCCTTATTTTCCGGGATAAAAAGTGCCCTACGTGGTTTTCCAGGCTATAATCTCTTTGCCAAATCATCCAAACGTTTGGATATCCAAACTTTCGCGTTTATAATAGTAACTAGCTTTTGCTCGCGGCTTTGCTCACGTTAAGTTCAATTTTTCAAATCCCAATTTTACCCCCTTAGGGGTTGAATTTTCAAAAATCCTTCCTTAGTGTACGCCTACGTCATTAAAGGAACCAACTGTAAAAATTTCAAGTTTCTAAGTTCGGTAGTTTAGGCTGTGCGTTGATATCTCAGTCAGTCAGTCAGTCAGTCAGTCAGTCAGGACTTTGAATTTTATATAATAGTAATAATAGGATATAAATAGGAAATAGGATAAAAAAGATTTCCCTGGCGCTTTCCGCTCATAGCTTATCCCGAAGTACTGCGAATTAGATAACAATAGAGCACGTTCAGTACAATTCACGTAGCTGTGTAATAATGTAACATTCATAATGCTGTGTAACGGCTCAGTGACGTGTTAAATCACCGCCTAATGTCAGCCGTTACGCCTATTTATTGTGACATAAAAGCTAGTTTTATTTATTTTATTTTTAAGCTATTGCATAGCTTCTATCGCGGGCCAGCGTGGAGACCGAATCCAGAAATTCCGTAACGAAAATAACCTGACACGGGACTCCTCTACGGTGAGCCGCTAGATGGCGTTGATAAAAAATGCTATGCAATAGCTTTACCGCGGCAGTCCCCGAGTGCCACACGTCTATTTTTTTTTATTTTTAAGGAAATATACAGTGTTATAAAAGATGAAAAGTAATACATCTGTATTGTATCTATACAGGGTGATTTGCTTGGTTGTGCATAAATTTTTGTATGCTGTATAAAATGAACGATATTTAATCAACATGTATTTTTTATTTTTTTATGTTACTTAAGAATACCAAAGTTATCGTTTACTAAAGAGATCCACTTTTAAACAGATGGCTAGGGTCACCCTAAACGTAATGTATCAGCTATTGATACCTTATAGATGTCCACTATAGTTATCAACTTATAGATGTCCACTGCTGGATATAGGTCTCTTATATGGACCTGCACAGGCCTCGGTCTTGCGCCATCTGAATCCAGCGGCTCCCTGCGACTCGTTTGATGTCGTCGGTCCACCTAGTGGGGGGTCTGCCAACACTGCGCTTTTCGGGAACTTGGGACCTCATCGACCATCAGAAAGGATATTATATCACTTCTCAAAGCTTTTACAATCTACCTCTATACCAAAATTCGTCAAAATTAGTTCAGCGGTTGAGCCGTGAAGCGTAACAAACAGACAGACAAAGTTGCTTTCGCATTTATAGTATTAGTTTGGATTACTAAAGATAGTTATGGTAAGGGGTAGTTTGGGAGTTAGCACAGTAGGGTAATAGGTCCATGTCTCAATTCGACTTAATATGCTCTTCCCACATATTCCCTTAACGCATGTACATTCGCGCGGTAGAGTGTTTAAATCAGAATTTTTATTCCCCCTAATGTGGTTAAAGCACAAAGTTGTAGAATAAAGTGTGGGCATTACAATGAGAAACTTCTACTTATATAATTATTGTTGTTTATGTTTCATATGCACAAGGTGTTGATACATGAAACCTAAGATAGGGAATTGTTTAACTCGAAATGAAGAAGGAGGATATCTTTTAAAAATTATATAAAGCTATATTACATATCCTGCTAATATTATAAATGTGAAAGTGTGGATGTTTGGATGTTTGTTACTCAATCACGCCACAATGACTGAACCGATTTGGCTGAAATTTGGCACAAATAAAGTTTATAGTCTGTAATAACACGTAGGCTACTTTTTATCCCGGAAAATAAAGGCGTTCCCGCGGGAATCAAAAAACCTTAATCCACGCGAACGAAGTCGCGGGCATCAGCTAGTTATACAATAAGTCCTAAAGTTTCATTGGAGACAATTAAGCTTTAAGTAGGAAATCTAGTCGGTAGTAACCTAGTGTAGCCCAGCGTAGTCCAGCGTAGTCCAGCGTAGCCCAGCATAGCCCAGCATAGCCCAGCGTAGTCCAGCTTAGCCCAGCGTAGTCCAGCGTAGCCCAGCGTAGCCCAGCGTAGCGCAGTGTAGCCTAGTGTAGCCCACTGTAGGCCAGTGTAGCCCAGTGTCGTGTCACTGTACACAACACTATAATAAAAGGAGCGGTAAAAGAACTGATAAGTCTGTGTCTTTATTTTTTATACCTATCAACTCGTTGGGAAACTCCTTGCGGTAAAAAGAAATGATGTAGTTAGCAGGAACTACGCGCACACACCGCGCGGAGATGTCACGACTCCATTAGGAGCTTTTTGCTGCGGGAGGAAAGAAAGTCTTTTCCCGCCTGCTTTAATTTCACTATGTTAGGTAACTTTCTGTAATGTACTTGGACCAATCTGATTTTATATCCAACTACATATAAATACCTAAGTATGCATGTTTCAGGGCGCTCACATGAATACCTACCGGTGAACGTATAAATCTAATTGGCTTTTTGATTCACCGGTATCTAATTAACATAATGTAAATACAAAATGTATATTTGCTTGAAAAGATAATAAATAAATAAAATACATGCTGTATTTTATTTATTTATTATCTTTTCAAGCAGATTTGGTCCAAAATTTCGTAGTCTACTAAATTCACAATGGTCGTTCGATTTCTTATAATTGGATTGTAATTCAATGATACCTCGGTATTGCCATTAGCTTAAAAAGTGTTTGCCGAAATGAGTTTCAAAAAAAATACATATTAAAAACGTTTATTTCAGCTAGATTCAAAGCTAGATGTGTCAGTGGCAAACCGTCGGAAAACAATTGTGACGCCATTGAATTAGTAGACTACCAAAATTGCTAAAAGTAGCAATTGGGATGTCATTGATAGACAATTGAACTACAATTGCTTGAAAAGATAATAAATAAATAAAATACAGCATAGCCAAATGGAAAGGTTTTGCTTTTAGCAATCAATTTATGTATGTATGTCTCTATTTACGTATGTCCTGCTGTCTCCCCTAAAGTACTGAGCCGATTTTGATAAATGGGGTGTTAATCGATTTGTTACTATGGTGCAGATAACATAGACTACATTTTATAAGAATATGTAAAACGAATATGACGGATATTACATAAAAGTTTTCGAAGCCGGGTGACAGTTTCTAAACTTATTTCTCTTAGTTAACCTGAGTTTTAGATTTTAGTTAAGACTAAAATCTAAAACTCAGACAAAATAAATAAAAATAACAAAAACATAAACCTATTTTTTAGTAAGCTAAAAAATAGGTTTAAGTTTTTGTTATTTTTATTTATTTTGTTTATTTATTTATTTATTTGTCACTTGTGTACTCGCTAGTAGTGTCACGTACAACTTAAATTAACTCCACGTATTCCGCTTGCACTTAATCTTTTCATCTACACAACTCTCGTGAACAAAATCTCTCGTGCCTCTATCCTGCTCTAACACGCTACATTAGCGTATTTACATCCCTTTCCAACAGGTGTTAAGGCTGTAGGTGTATTAAGGAACTATGTAATTCTAAAACTGGCAGAGGGTTTATAATGGATGGTAACATTTGAATGGCGTTTGTATGTTTTATTGAAAAATGAACTCTATCGTACTAAATTTAAGATTGAAAATTGAACGGAAATGTTGTAAAACATGTGATTTTCAAAGTTACAAGCATGGTTATTTATGTGATCGATCTTGAAAAGAAACTGTGAACACTTATTTTCGAAAACGTTAATTAATTTCGAAAATCGAAACAAAATGATTTCAGAAATTATTAAACCATCTCATTATATTATTACACATTTTTACTTGCACATTACCTACTTTTTTTTAAATAAAACTTTGGCGAAAACTTGTAATGATGAAATGAATGCACTTAGTTTATTTGAATTAAAAAATATTCTATTCTAATTCAAATTCAAATTCAAAATCCATTTATTTCACGTAGGCCAACTTGTAGCTCTTATGACACATCATAAATCTACCACCGGTTCGGAATGCAGATTCTGCTGAGAAGAGCCGGTAAGAAACTCAGCAGTTGCTCTTTTCAAAAAAAAAAATTACAATAGGTAACAAAACTATGCTATGTATACACATACAGTGCTTCCACAATGAAGCTTCAAAAATGCATTCTAAGTGATTATATCGCCGCCCAGAAACACTTAGACCAAAAGAATTCCCGGATTTTCAGGAATTTGCTGATTTCCCGCTATATCTGATTTAGGTAAAGGCCAGATACAAATATTGAAGGAGACGGGTACCTACTTACCTGCACTGGTAAAATGTCGAAGAGGGTTTAATTTGATAGCTTTAGCTTTAAGTCTCGGTTCTGTGTGGACTAGAGATGGCAACAACGCATCTTCGTTAACCCTTAATTTGGCACGAAAATAAAAGTACATTTTTTAAATATTATTTATTTTCTTTATTTAGAGGTCACTTAGGGACCCTGAAAAAAATATTTAAAAAAATGTAGATTTTTCAATTTTCGAGAAAATGCGTGTCCGCTGTAGCGGACAAAACCAATTACTAAAGAACAAACCTATAGATTTACACGTCCGGTGTAGCGGATATTGCTAAAAGAAAGGGAAAATAAAAAAGTCAATTTATTTTAAAAAATGTGAGTTATATAATTATTATACAAAATAAGACATTGTCGTTAGGACTTATTTGGTATGAAAATTGAGAAAACAATTTCTGGGATTTTTGCCTGTTACAAAACATAATCTTATTTTACATTTTAGGCAAAATACTACCGTTTTCTTTTGGCAGTATCTGCATCGTCCTTCATCCATGGTTGACGGGAAATGACCTACATTATCATATTTTACAGGACTTGACGGACGTGCTGCATGGGGTTGCAGACTTTAGTGCCTTCTGTTTTTTGTCGTTTGGCACTTCGGTTTGCCATAAGTAAACTTTCATACACTTCATATCGAAATACTTTAAGGGACTTTTTGGATTTCTTTTCTTGGTTTTGAATCCGATGAACCAACCAGGCATTGTTCAGGCAAATATCAATCATTTGGGCAAAAATGCCCAAATACCACCTTCTGCTTTTGAAAGGTATTTTATACAGTGATATTAACATATCAGCAAGGTCAACGCCTCCCATATGCTTATTGTACTGACGTACAATTTGTGGACATTGTACGTCAACTTTTCTTTTCAGGTCTTTCGAATATCGCTGGATTTTCTCAACAGGTGCACTTGCGACAAAAGAGCTTAAAAATGTCACTGCCTTGTTATCATTCCAGCGAACTACGGCTAAGCGGTTGACATCACACGCGGCTTCTGCAAAAGCTCCTCTGTCTTTCTTCTTGAGCTCTTTTTCTGGCGGTATGACTTTTTCTGCTCCTCTGAGGCGGTTGTTTCTTATTGTGCCCAAGGCGAAAATACCATAATTTTCACGCAGAACGTAAAAAAGCTCTGGTGACGAGAAGAAGTTGTCGCAGTAGATTGTTGCCGGCTTTCGCTGTATCGTTTGGCATAAAGCAATCACTACTTGAGCGCCAAAACCGAGAGAGGATTCTTCTTCAGTAAACCTGTGGTACCGAAAAGTATCTTCACCTCCATATATAACAAAGTCATATATTATACCTGAGACACCTGCACGCACATAGTTTTTAAAACCCCATTTATTTGGCTTGTCTTTCATGTATTGTTTTCTCTTTCCTGCCTTGCTTCCTTTGTATGCTATAATCATCTCATCTATACTAAATTTATTTTCTTTCCCTTGCTGCTTCAAGCAATTCAGTCTTACCTTTTCTAAAAGAGGCCTTACTTTATAATACCTGTCACCGTCTTCTAGGTTATTATCGGCGAAATGTAAGTATCGGCGTATCTGCTGGTATCGTTTCAAGGGCATTATCTCGGCTACTTTGTCATATTTGAATTTCTGCGACCAATAGTCAAGATAAGAAGGCATTTCAACGATACCCATAAGTATGTGGATAGCCAAAAAATCATCAAATTCATCCTCGGTTAGTAAAATTGACTTTCCTGTTTCTTGAACTGAGTAAAAGTTTGACTGTTCCACAATATCTGCTTTAATATCCTTCGAAAAGAATGTATGAAAATATGTCAAAGGCGATGCATCGGCTTCAGGTAAATTAACGTATTCTCGGTCTTCCGATTCATCCTCAATAATTGCTCTGTGACGAAATGATGCTCTTTTCCATTTATACACCAATTGGAACTTTCTTGCCTTCTGTCTTCTTTTTGATGGCGGTAAAATTGGATGTTTGCATCTTGTTTTCCGAGCTCTAGCAGGAGCTGGTGTTGCTGGTGTGGATGGAAGTGAAAATATGGCAGATAAAGTTGATGGCACATTTTCGTAGTTAGATTCTCGAATTTCTTGCAGGATTGGAGTGAGTGGTACTTTATCTAAGATAGCTGAGTTTCCAGTTTCTTGAAGATCGCCTAGTCCATCGTCAGATTTATCTACACTTTCAGAAAGCGGGGCTGGATCTGATAAAGCGGCTTCATCCTCACCATCAGGGCCGAATATAGAAATATTCATATTTTCGATGGACCCTATTGATGGTGGAGGGGAAGATGAATAGTGAGAAGAGGGAGGGAGTTCACATTCTGATTCTGATTGATCACTTGCGTCGGAAGGAGCATGCTCTTTTGGAACCAAAGCTAATATTCTTAGACTGCGTGAATCCTGTTAACAAGCGAAAACAAAAATATAAGAAAAAAGAAATTTTCTCGCTTATACTTCCATAAAAGTTAACATTAGTAGCGTATACTTCATTTTGGCATTGTCCGTCCTGAGGGACATATTAAAACAGTCATATATATCTACACCTTTGGCAATGTTCGTCGAGGCGGACAAAGCATTCCTACACTAAATATTCACGTAATTGGTAATGTCCGTCATGGCGGACACAGCATTTTTTAGGCAATAAAGCAAGCTAAATCGAAACAAAATATCAAAAAATATGAGTAAATGTATTCACTGTAATATTTTCAAGCAATATCACCAAAAACCTTTTAACTTTTATTCACAAAAACCATAAAAATAATTATAAATACCTTGAGCAATACGGATGGCCTGCGTCTCGCCGACATTTTGTTATACACTGACAGATACGGTGCTGCCACACTCAAATAATATTTTTCTACCAATTCATTATGTTTTCTAGAAGTACTTGGTAGATATTTATTTAGCTTGAAATGTTTCTTAAGCATACAGGATTTGTTTCAATTGGTTGTCCGTAATAGCGGACACAATCAAATTAAGGGTTAAGAGTGGATCATTTGTATCTGAATCACTTCAAAGATTCGAAGAAGTGAACCGCTTCATTTGAATCATCGATTCTCAACTAGAGCAGAAAGTATATTCTTGCGCGATTATCTCCTATCGCATTTAATTGACCTTTGTTAAGAATTTAACATAATTATATTAGTTTGATAAAAAAGAACAAAGTAAAAAAAATACATGTTATAGTTTGTCATTAATGTCCGATCGCATAGTAATTTCCGATCTTAAGTATCTTTAATGCTGCTTTCGTGTCAGAGAGTGTGTCGACTGTCGACCACGCGTACTAATTAGAAACAGGATTAGATTCAGCCAAATGATGCATTAGTGGTGGTAGGTATTAGAGATTCGAATCAGTAGATCACTTTGAAGAAACAGCTCACTGAATCGCTTCAGTAAAGAGTTTCACACGCCTATTGTCGACAAAACCTTATGTGCCTAAATCTTAATGCTAGAATAAACACATAAACAATTAATTCTCTATTAGAACAGGACGTAATAATGTCGAGTGAAATAACAATATGTGCTAATAAGAAGCACGACTAGAAGAAGACATGAGTGGAACTAGAGTTTGGTATAAAAAACATACAGATGGCGCAGTAGTGAGCGCTCAAGCCAATAGGTACGTGAGTTTGTGCTCGTAGCGATCTTTATTGTAATAACTTGAATTGTATAATAGTGAGTCTGCATTCCGACCGGATCATAAGAGTTAAAAGTTGGCGTCATGAAATAAATAATTTTGAATTTGAATCAGCTATTTCATAAGAATTAAAACAAGCCTGTTGTTTTTTCAACTCCGAAGAAAAAAGTGGGGTGTAATAATATTATAAGCTGACTAGTGTATCTGTGTGTAGGTGTGACTGTGTGTTTGTTTGTTTCCTCTTAGTTTCGAATAGTGAATGGACCGATTTTGATGCAGTTTTCTCTGTTTGACAGCTAACGTGGTCGAGGTGGATCTTAGCTAGTTGTGAAGATCTGCTCAGGCGTTTGAAAATCATCAGCTCATTTCGTACATATTAAATATTCTTACAAATTTTAAACTTTGGTGCGATTTATTTGAAAATTAATTTACTGTTACACCGAATTCTTTCCAAGGCATAGTAAATTTAAGCTGATGCTGTAGTATCAAATGTGTGGGATACCCAACTCGTCAGCAACTTACAGCAAATATAGTGTGCTTGGACTCATTTCAAAAGTCTCAATGAGTAGGTGTTAGATAGATGATGATCAAAAAGTACAATCCGCAGCAACTTGAAAAAAATATAACAAGCAAATTCATAAAAATACCTATGTCACCACCTAATAATACAAGTACTTACAGGATCCCGTGGTCTTACATTTTGTCAGATGGGAAAATGGCACATAACTTCTCTCTTTAGAAGATCGCGTCACTTGTTGGCTGTATAACTTTCATTCTACACTGACTGACTACAATCGTTCGCGGGTATTTTAACAAAACAATTAAATCCAATACTACCTTTTGCGTCTAATAGAGATTATGGTAAAGATTCTAGGACAGGTAGTAACAAAATGGCATATTATTACTAATTGATGCCCGCGACTACGATCGCGTGGATTGAGGCTTTTTAATTTCCGCGGGAAGTCTCTTATTTTCCGGGATAAAAAGTAGCCTATATGTTATTCCAGACTATAATCTATCTCTGTGTCTTTCAGCCAAATCGGTTCTGTCGTTGCGGCGTGATTGAGTAACGAACATCCATCCATTCATATATCCAAAAGTTTCGCATTTATAATATTAATAGGATTAATCTATACATATAATAAAATTGTAGAAAAGTGGTGTCTGTACAATGGAAATATATAAAAAAAAAGTAGCAGGGGTTGTTATTATATCGATGCCGAACCCAAAATTGTAATTAATTTTTTTTTGTCTGTTTGTCTGTGTGTTTGTGCACGTTAATATCAGAAACGGCTTATTCGATTTAGATACGGTTTTCACTAATATATTGTAATAAGCTTCACTTAACATTTAGTGATTATTTCATGTCAATCGGTTCATAAATAAAAAAGTTATGTCAATTTAAAGAATCACGGCGAACATTTTTAACGTACAGAGTACGTACTACACGCCTCGCGCCTGAGCGTCGACGGTATATGTAATTCAAAATATGCTGCCCGAAAAGTCACTATTCCACGCGAACGAAGTCGCGGGCACAGCTAGTATTATTATAAAATTATAGTTTATTTGATTAGGTTACGGGTGGCCACGGTGCTCTTAATGATATTGTCCGTCGCGCTCTGGTCACTGCCTCCATCCCTGTATAATTGGAGTCTGGTGTATAGGGTCATTACTTTCCATGAACTCCCACTGTGCACTGTGATTACAGTACATAATCCGCTTATCAAATATTCAAACAGCCAAGCGACCCATCTCATTAGCACACGCTCGCCCGGACATGTTACATCTCGCCAGGCATCCAAACATGACTTCATTAGTATTCATTAAAGAGATATTAAAGTTTGATCCGAGATCTTCTCTCTATCTCAAAGAGACTTATAACCGTGAGGTGTTAGTCTCAACTCCTTCCATTTGACCGGATTCAAAAGAGGGCAGTTCGGCTTGTGATCAATCCGAAATTAACCTGCTCGCTGGAAAGTTTGGAACACCGCAGAGATATTAGCTCTCTTTACGTCCTCTATTGGCTATATAACAGGGAGTGTTCCGAAGAGTTGTTTGATCTTATTCCGCCCTCTAACTTCTACAACCGCACCGCACGTCACCGAACGCAATTTCACCCTCACCACCTGGATGCCTGGAGCACTTCGACCATCCGATGCTCCAGATTTTTTTTTCCATGTACTACCAAATTGTGGAATCATCTCCCTTCGACAGTATTCCCACTTAACTAACTCAAGGGGCAAACCAATAAGTTCCTGAAAAACCGGCAACGCATTGGTGGTGCCTCTGGTACTACAAGTGTTCATGGGCGGCGGTAATCACTTTACATCAGGTGACCCGCCAGCTCGTATGCCCGCTATTTAAAAAAAAACACCCAAAACAAGCGAAGTTCTTCTTTCTTCTTTGACTGCGATCTCACCTGACGATAAGTTACGATTATGATCTATTAACTAGACACCGTCATAAACTAGTAACATCATACTATCGTCTGCGTAAAGTGCAGAAGTCCTTTGTGAGGTCGAGACCGACGGCCCGTCAAGTACTTTTACGCTTTTATAACTTGATTCCGAAAGAATTGGTAGATTTACCATTACATCGATTTAAACAGTGTGTAAAAACACATTTAATAAGTAGAGGTTATTACACAGTTAATGCATTCCTTAATGACAAAGTTGCTAGGAACGCAGATTGCTGCGGAAAAAGCAGATTGATTTGCTTCAGCTGTCCACAAGATAAGCTACATATTGTAACTTTTTTTTTGTTTTGAAAAGAGCAACTGGTGAGTTTCTTGCCGGCTCTTCTCAGCAGAATCAGCATTCCGAACCGGTGGTAGATTCTCAACTTGTCATATGAGCCAACTTGTGTGGCCTACATGAAATAAATAATTTTGAGTTTGATGGTTTCTAAGATTGTAGCGGGCTAACTTGGAAGGGGTATAATTAAATAATAATGTCCCTCCGACCGAATCGGGCCACGGCGGCCGGATAAGACTTATTCCATGTGGTTGAAATGTCGCCTTATTAGTTGCATGGTTTGAAGTCTAGTTTCCTCCGATCGAAGTTTCTAATATACATATTGCGATCTCAAAGATGTGCCGTTCTCAGTAGGGGCTTAATTAGGTCCCGCACAATTCTGAGAGTTGTCCCAGTTCGCCTGAAGTTCAACTTTGGCCTCGCACAGACGACGCAATTTTTGGTGTGATCTTGTCCGCAGCGCACAAAGTAAAGTCGCTTAGATACGGTCGCCTTTGGGTTGCGCCGCCTTGGCACGTGCCGCATTTTACCAAAGGTGCGATGTAAAAGAGCGCCGCGTGCGGCGTTCACCCGTGAATTTGATATTTTACTGCAAATAGTATTTTAATTGGTTTATAAATACATATCAAAAATTCCGAGGCCGGCGGGATTCGAACCCACATCACTCTGGGAATCGCGCTTGCGTGTGTTAACCGCTATACCACGGCCGAACCACACGTCAGCCACGAAATTAGTGATATGTATCTACTTTTTCAATCAGTTTTATAGCAACTGTTAGCGACATCTAGTAGCGACACATTACAGTTGTCGATCTACTTTTTTCCAAGACACCATATTACAATGGAGGTCTTAAGAAATTATAGATGCCACATTGCTTGTTACAATTTTTAATTTTTATTGAAGTGTTAACCTACACTTAAAGGAAATAACCTAATAGGTTTATAAATACATATCAAAAATTCCGAGGCCGGCATGTATTTATAAACCTATTAGGTTATTTCGTTTAAGTGTATTTTATTTTTCGCATATTATTGATCCAGTACGGTGGGATCCGATTTTATCAAGTTCTACGGACTTGTTGTTTTCGTTTCGTGTGTTATGGCATAGTATCAATGGATACTGTTCCATTTCTACTGTGTTGAACCTATACCACAAATTTTCCGTCGTCTGCGCAGTGTCTTTGTATGCTTCGCGCGCGTTTAATAGTTAAGTGGTGCAGTTTAAGAAAAATATTAGCTCAAGATGTTTCTCACAGGTACCGAAAACGTTATTGATTTTTCAACAGACTTCCAAGAAAAAGAATGTATCTACATAATTCGGCGCGATTTTTTTTCTATCGACGTACACAGATTTGTCCGAAGTTTCTGGATCAATTTGCATGATCTTTTCAATCAATAGAGATCGCCCTATCTGGTTCCCACTGACTCTTCGATCGTGATTCTGCAGATAAAATTATGCTGAAGGTAAACTTAAAAAACACTGCCAAAATCCTATACTGGCCACTCCACCTTTGAGGATTTAGGAGTTGTAAATTGAGAAGCGACTTTTATATTCGGTCACAAAATTAAATTGTACATATAATATAATAATTAAGAGCGTTCTCACAAAAATACTTGCACATAATTTAGCGTAACTGTCTGTCTCTACATATAGTTATCTATGTGTTGTTTTACTTTCATGGTTGCACAGATAAAAAAGTCTTCGAAAATCGTATGTGAAGCTAATAACCTTCGAAATTGCTTGTATTTATCTCAATAACTTAAGATTTGAAACAAGTTTTTGTACAAAATTAATCAAAGTATAACATATATTTTCGATAATTTTTCGATTGCATTTGAAGAACTGCAGCGGTTTTGAATAACGCCTAGAGCATGCTTGGAGCTCCTTAAACTGAAATATTGTCAAAACTGCAAGTTGGAATCTCAAGATATACTTTCTATCCTCAGATCTTACCAGCGATTTTCATAAACGTGTCTTCTCCATCCCACACGTCACTGGCGAAGTTAACCGCGCCCTCTGGCTGCAAAAACACACCATTTTAAATTGAATTGAATTGAAAATTTATAATATCAATTATTGCAAAACCGCAGCCATGAAAGTGCAAACAATATTCACGCAATTATGATTATATTTTATCTAATTAATAATTAATTTCGTTGCAAGAATCGAAATCACTGTGAAAACCTAATAACGTGATTTTATGCCTCGTTTGTTTCGATTTTTGATTATTCATGTGATTAAAAACCTTTATTTTAAGTATCTATATAAAAAAACTAGCTTTTCCCCGCGGCTTCGCTCACGTTAAGTTCCATTTTTCAAACCCCTATTTTATCCCTTTAGGGGTTGAATTTTCAAAAACCCTTTCTTAGCGGACACCCACGTTATAATAGCTATCTACATGCAAAATTTCAGCCTGATCCGTCCAGTGGTTTGAGCTGTGCATTGATAGATCAGTCAGTCAGTCACCTTTGCCTTTTATATATTTAGATTACTCAAATACCTAATTGTCCACTAAGTAATAACTATTATATTAATATGAAAGTGTGTTTGTTTGTGAGTTCAATCCTCGAGGCCTTTAGTCCTTACCTCTTATTAGGCCTAACAGCCAAAGACAGCCCCCTCTCTATAAATAAGTAGGTATACGAACCGCACGGAGGCTTAGTTATGGGTCCCATTTAGCACCTTTTGGGTACAGATTTCTATAAATAGAAGAAAAAGCAGCCTTAGAACTGTTGAGATTTATACAAAAAGTTTATTTAACTGAAGTTTCAGTTCGAATGAAGTTAGTTTCGATCGGCGAAATAGTGTAATTAGAGTTAAAGAAGCCGTCACTAAGTTCCATTGAGTTCATTTCGTGCGAACTTGCGAAGATTTAGACCTAAAGCTATCGTCAAAGTTGCTCAAACGACTTCAAACTACTAAAATAATATCGTCGACTCTCAAAGTCGTGAGGTTAATTATTATTGAACTTTAAAAAGTAAAGCTTCCCTGTCATTTGATCTTGATGCAGAAAAACCTGTAAGAAAATAGCTTGCAATCTCTGGAAGGAATTATCGTTAACTGTAATACTTATCTCAGAATATCAAGGTGATTCCAAACTAAAAAACTTACAAAAATCTGTTTGTAGATACCTAATATTATTTCGTAAACTCGTAGATTACAGAGATCTAATCTACATAAATAATTTCAAAAATCTACTCGTAATATTATTTCGGAAACACACCCTCTAAATAATTTCTTTGAACCCGAAAAGATTTTCACAAAAACAAGCAATCTATAAAACCTTTTTGTAGATAAGCGAATCCTCGAATATGGAACAGATATTCAAATAAATCAGAGGTCCAATATAACCATATTTTGTACCCAAAAAATACCTCGTAAAGTTTCTTCACAGCCATAAAACGCCACAAATATTCCCCAACATGATAAATTGTGGCCGGGAGCTGGTGGGAAATTTTGAGGCATTGCGGAGAAATGTCTTTTGAAAATCTGAAGTATTTTTTAGTACCTCTACTTTAGCTGGTAATGAAAATCTGCCGTTAAGTTTGCTATGTTGGCTGCCTGGGCCCGGAATTCCACTGTAGGATTGTCTAAAATGGCACTAACGAGCTAGTCCTTGACTGCGATCTCACCTGACGGTAAGTGACGATGCAGTCTAAGATGGTAGCGGGATAACTTTGAAGGGGTACGGCAGTGTATATTCAACCCATACCCCTAATCGGTTTATACACGCCATCGTGCCGGAACGCTAAATCGCTTGGCGGCACGTCTTTTACAGTAGGGTGGTAACTAGCCATGGCCAAAGCCTCCTACAAGACATATTGCTTGCGATTACAATTGCGATCCTCACACTAATGCAATCATCTTTAGCAGGTAGACTTGACCGAAAAAGTTTGACAAAATAAAATGGGGATAGGGTGGAAAGGTGGAATAAATGGAAAGACCAACAAATTCCTGAAAGGCCGGCAACGCATTGGTGGTGCCTCTGGTGCTACAAGTGTTCATGGGCGGTGGTAATCACTTAACATCAGGTGACCCGCCTGCTCGTTTGCTCGCTAAAAATAAAAAAAAAAAAAAGTAACCCATGTATGTACAATTGTACAATGACTTATTGTACAGACTATACCACTTATTCTGCGACTACGGCAAGAAATTCAAAATTCTTACACAGGGGTTTTGCTCAAAATTTCCCCAATACGTCGTATTTGTCCCCAATTTGGCGCCGAAGCGAAATTCTACGATGCTGGAAAATTGACAACTTTTATTTCTTTTTTTTTTTTCAATAAAATTCTCGTGCAAGTGCGATTTGATTTTGTTAGAACTGGTACAGAGAGAAAAGTTTACTTCGGAATTTTTTTTATTCAATGACAAAATAGTCCTTGACTGCTTTCTTACCTTATGGTAAGGGACGATGCAGTCTAAGATGGTAGCGGGCTAACTTGGAAAGGGTAGGGCGTGTACATTCAACCCATACTCCTAATCGGTTTCTACACGCCATCGTGCCGGAACGCTAAATCACTTGGTGGCACGTCTTTGACGGTAGGGTTGTAATTAGCCACGGCCAAAGCCTTTCACCAGACCAACAATTTAGAGATTATAAACTCCCATCCTGCCTTGCCGGGAACAGAACCCGAGATCTCCCAGTTATAAGACCACAGCGCTCATCACTGCGCCAGGGAGGTTGTTAAATATTTTTTTTACTTAGTATACGTACCTAGTATTTTTTTGTCGAGTAAGACCACCAGTTCCCTAAATTAGGCTAAAATCTATAGATCGCACTCTCACTCAGCTCAGACTCAAGACAGACTTAAAACGAGACAGATTTATATTAGAGCTTATTTTGTGTTTCTTTTTAACTCTATCTTGAGTCTGTATCTTTCAGTTTTTGTTAGCATGGCTTAGACATCCTGTATAATATAACAGAGCCTTACGGCTCACCCTTTATAATGGAAAATTCTCAGGCGCGCAAGTTTTTTCAAATTCAAGTTAATTCAAATTGTTATTAAATATCACGAGTACGTACCACGGTAATTATTTTAGTTGGGATTGTCGATATTTCGATCCAATTGCATGGACCGTGGTCACGACGAGACTGCGGTGTTGCGAGACGTCAAGTTGAAGCTGTCATGGGTAGAATCTATCTACCCGCCTTCTTGATCTTTTCGGAGGAACGTCATTTAAAGTTCGGCAAAAAACACTAACAACGTCACTTTTTAAAGGTGCTGTACGACGCTTCTCTGGTTTGCATAATTCTACGACTGGATTCCACGTACTAGCTAGTTTAAAACCATCTTCCCGATTGAAATTCTGGTGTTTACGAATTTCAATCGCTTCGCGCACCAACCTAATGTGTTCTGACACCGGTGTCAGAACACATTAAAGCGGTTAAGAACAACGATCCTCAGAAGTCTGCGATCGCGGAGCATATTCTACAGCCAGGAACAAAACACTGGATCGAACTCCACAACCCACGAGTTCTCTCCACAGACCGCCACTATATACCTAGGTTGGTGCGCGAAGCGATTGAAATTCGTAAACACCAGAATTTCAATCGGGAAGATGGTTTTAAACTAGCTAGTACGTGGAATCCAGTCGTAGAATTATGCAAACCAGAGAAGCGTCGTACAGCACCTTTAAAAAGTGACGTTGTTAGTGTTTTTTGCCGAACTTTAAATGACGTTCCTCCGAAAAGATCAAGAAGGCGGGTAGATAGATTCTACCCATGACAGCTTCAACTTGACGTCTCGCAACACCGCAGTCTCGTCGTGACCACGGTCCATGCAATTGGATCGAAATATCGACAATCCCAACTAAAATAATTACCGTGGTACGTACTCGTGATATTTAATAACAATTATGTCAGTAAACCACGAATCAAGTCTAAAATCTTTAGTTAATTCAAATTTTTCTTCCCATGAAGCTTTCCTTCACCATCAAAATTCAAAGCAAACGATTTTAATTTCTTAAAACGCAAATATCACATAAAAGTTCGCCTGGGATTTGAACCCTGAACCCCCGAAAATGAAACACGAGTCTAAGTCTTAACCACTACGTTATTAGCGCTTTATTAGGAATTCAACATTTAGAGAATCCAATTTTTTAAGGTCGATGCACTTATCTTAAATGATCTTCTTATAGTTTATCTCGCGGAAATAGGCATAATTCCAGCCCCGAATTGTTTGTTGAAAGGGTGAAAATTCTGCAAAGCCTTAGCCGCTGTGTTTCGTTTATGAGACTACAATTGAGAGATTGCATCGTTGAGTATCACGCCTGCAAGTAGACATAGTACCGTAGTCGTTAGTACCTATTTTTATTCGACGGAAAAATCTGTAGGGTTATTCTGAAAAATCAATAGGTACCTACCGTACACGTATTCACTTAATCCACTAGAGTCCACTAAATGTATCTATCGCAGTAAGATAGTTGTAGCCGTGATATAGTGTAAAATAGTTATAGAAAAGCTTTTAGCCACTATTTTACTAGACTAATCTAGTGAAATAATCATTACATAGACTAATCTAGTAAAATGATTAGTAGGTCCCTAGGGATATAACTAAAGCACGGCTACAACCATCTTACTACTATAGATACATTAGTGGATCGAATAGTATTCAGGAGTTCACTGTGATCCACCATTGGGTTCTCCGGGTCTTGCTATAAGAGTAATCCTACTGAAAAGTGGTGACTTATAAGCTTACCTGGCTAAGACTAAAATCGGCATTCATCGGTGTTCAAGCGTAGAGGTCTTGATTCTGCAGTGCATGTAACAGGATGGTAGTGATGATGAAGACCCTTATTCCAGCACTTTGTACTCCAACGACCATTTGTTCAGGTAGCTATGTACCCCTTGGCAACTCTGAGAAGCTATTTTGATAACTGGTTTACCTACGGGTTTCCTCATTTTTATTTATGGTAAGATATAGAGAAAAGGAATACATAATACGTTTGTGGAGTGTGAAGTTTAACTTTGAAGGTTCATGATAGACCAAGTGGTCTGGTACTTTGGCAATGAACTATAGAATGAACACCTCACAACGGGGAGTTGCTTTTAGGATTGCGCCAATAAGTAGGTTGAGTGTGATTTACAATACAAAAGTGGATGCTCTCGCTGATTGGCCTGAACCCTTAGGATAACAGGATCCTGAATGCGGTTCAGGATAATCAACAAATTGAGGAGCGTTTTTATACTCGGTCTCAAACCTCTTTTTTTTATTCATTAACAAGATGGTCCTTGACTACGATCTCACCCGATGGTAAGTGACGATGCAGTCTAAGATGGTAGCGAGCTAACTTGCAAGGGGTATGGCAGTGTATATTCAACCCATACCCCCAATCGGTTTCTACACGTCATCGCGTCGGAACGCTAAATCCGTTCGTTGTAGATGGAAGGTTTTAAAAATTCTACCACGAACGAGAAAGTACAAAAACATGCACAAATTAAACGCTAGGCAAGATTAGATTTGTACTAATATCATGGCCCATGTTTTGCTATTCTGCAATCCGATAAAAAGCGGAGTTGCACCGGCCAAGTGCGAGTTAAGTTCGCGTACCGAGGATTCCGTACCTTAGAAGAAAATTATATGTTTAAGTTATCGGGCCGCACCAAAAAACCGGGTAATATTCTTATGAAAACGGTTGAGATAATGATAAAAAAAAATGCTGTTTTATAAATATACAAATTCTTCACACTAATATTATATAGGTGAAAGTTTGTATTATTGTATGTGTGTGCACGGATATGGCTGAAATTTTGAAGCTTATACCTAGGATCAACACAGACTACATTTTATCTCGAAAAATTAAAGAGTACCCGCGGGAATCAAAAAACCTTACCTAATCCATGAGGACGAAGTCGCGGGCTGATGCCCATGCCCATGATACCGCCCATGAACATACTACCTGATGATATGTTCATGGGCGGTGGTGATCAGGTGACCCGCCTGCTCCTTTGCTCGCAATTCATAGAAAAAAAAGACGTGTGGCACTCGGGGACTGCCGCGGTAAAGCTATTGCATAGCATTTTTTATCAACGCCATCTAGCGGTGAGAGGAGTCCCGTGTCAGGTTATTTTCGTTACGGAATTTCTGGATTCGGTCTCCACGCTCAAGGCCCGCGATAGAAGCTATGCAATAGCTTAAAAAGTAGTTATTGAAATAAGACCGCGATATACGGACATGGAGGTTCTTTTTTCGCATTTTCGGTAAGGAACCCTAACGAATAGGAGCGACTACAAGATTACGTTCCATCATGGAGGCCAGCGTTTGTGAGCAGTACTGTACTACCGAGCATATTACTTCAATTCCCTCTGCATCTTATCTTCTGAGGTTCGCTGCGACACACGGGGATAAAAAACTTGGATTTAGCGATTTTTTTAGGCGTGTCATTAAACAGGCTTCTATTTAATAGCATTATTCGCCTGTAACAATATACATTTTCCTCTAAATTACTAAATCAGCCACAAAAAATACTGTTTTAGCCACTTATATATTTTTAATATAAGCTTCTATAAATACAACTCAGCATGATAGCACAGCAACAGCAAATGATAGGTATCTACGTAACTAAATTAAAAAAAATTTTTTTTTTGAGATAAATGGAATAAAAAAATGTTTCTGATATACGGAAATATTTTTTTTTTTGAGAAAAGTAAAATTTAAAAAATGATAAATTTTTGACTTAGGTAGGTTTACGATCCCAATCACCTGAATGTTTATGTACAAACCCAACCTAACCTAAATTATATCCATGGCTGAGTTAGTAAATGCCCTTCCTTGGTCTTCTGGTCTCAGCTCCGTTGAGCATTCTTCAGGAGTGCTGTACGAAGTCTATTCTGGTCACCTTTGACGAATCACCTAAAGTAGCTCGTCAAACCAAGGAATCAGTGGGTCCAGAAAATCCTCCGACAGCTTTAGTTTTCCCGTCTTCAGAGTTGATGAGAGCTTTTGAAGGCACTCTCGAACTCTACATCGTTGAAGCATTTAAGAGGAAGTTTATTAAACAACGTCACGCCCATTCCCAGAAAGGACTTTCAGACTTTCTGGAAGCAGTAAGTAGTCTTTGTTTGGAAATTATCCTTTATGTCATAGAATGTTTGCCGTTGTTATTCGAAACGCTTCAGTTCATCGTTTCTGAAACGAACGGCTAAAGTATGGAACGCACTTCCAGCTTCTGTGTTTCCGGCCACGTATAATGTGGGTACCTTCTGAGTGAATAGGCATTTTCTGGGCAAGCGCGCTCCAACCTAGACCTCATCAATGCTTTCCATCATTGATTGTCGTTAAGCGCGAGTTATAATAAAAAAAAAGTCTTGCAGCCCGTGTGTAGGGTGCTCAATGATTTTTCTGCAAAGGGATGAATGTGCAAGGCTGTGTATGCCTGCGGGACCCGTTCCAACCCTACACAGAATCCCGGCCGCTGAGATTATTTGCTTATATTGCTTTCTAAAATAGATTGCATGCTTAGAGCATTTAGCCAATATGCGTTGACTACTCGTTATTAGTTTGTTTTTTAATGCCATCGTGAGCGATGGCACCTTCGATCACAGAAGAAAAAACTGTGATCGAAGGATGGCCCATACGTGGTTGAAATTCAGCCTACTCGCACGAAACGCTTCAGTTCAACGTGTCTGAAACGATATCCAAAAACAACGGTTATGTTGGTAATGTATGAAATATAGATAAATATTATAATGTGTGTAACATAGATTATTATTTATATTACGTAATATCTATAAGTATAATATTCAGAAATCAATAATTGCTTTTCGTTAGTCTGCCTAAAACTCAGAAACGGCTTGACCGATTTGAAAATTTGTTTATTATTTTGTTCGCTTTGATACAGAGGTGGTTTAAAAATAATAAGAAAATGGGAAATCCCAAAAGAATAGTTGAAAAATCGACGAAATCTAAATTGGTTAGTTTCTATGGGGTCACCACTTCGGATTACATTAATAGACAGCGGGAGCGAAGCCGCGGACTAAAGCTTGTCTAATTAATATGTAACTAGTACAGCAAGTTATTAGTACAATAACGAAGAAGGTAGTAGTGAATGTAGAGACAGTAGTTAGCAGCTAGTAACAAAATAACAGAGACGCGGAACTCCAAATTACCGCTTGGGTGAGTTATCACTTACAAGCAGCTACGTAGTCAATCTGTTTCGGATATTCCATTTTCCAAGCGAAGCAATGGCTGGATCACGCGTCATGCTCGTGAACGGTACCACCAACGGGAATGGGTCTGCTTTGACTGCCCATCTTGACATGCGTTGGATTGTGTGTACCTATGTATGCATTTTTAATGCTTCATTGTGGAAACACATAGCTTTGTTACCTAAGTATTGTAAAAAAAAATTTTTTTTTTAAAGTGCAACCGCTGAGTTTCTTACCGGCTCTTCTCAGCAGAATCTGTATTCTGAATCGGTGGTAGATTTATGACGTGTCATAAGAGCTACAAGTTAGCCTATATGAAAATAAATAAATTTTGATTTTGATTTTTTGAAAAAAAAAAAAAACAACAAACAAATGCATTTTCAAAATACCGAGGAATTAGTATTTTTTATTATTAGGAGTCACCATTTTTGTTTTTTCATAATATGTTTGAAATTTTTATATTCATTTTATAGGCTTAAGTTCGTACGTACGTGAGCAAATTGTTCTTTGAGAATAAATTCTTTAACTGAACCTATGTCGTCGCTGATGGCAATTTTTTTTTATACGTTATAGGCACACGCTTGACCACTACCACACCTGATGGAAAGTGATGATGTGGTCTAAGGTGTAACGCGTTTGCCTAGAAGATGCCTATTCACTCTTGTTTTAAACCCAAATTGTACGTGTTAGGAAACATAGATCTTGGAAGAGCATTCCAGACCCTAGCCGTGCGAATCTCGAATGAAGACTTAAAGCTTTTTTTTTTTTTTTTAAAAGAATATTAGACAACCTGAAGTTGACTAATATTCTCCTATCCCCTCCAAATAAGCGGAAAGCTTGTGCTAGGAGTGGGTACGACAATAGTGCAACGGGTGGGATTCGAACCTGCGACCTTACAGTTTTCAGTCCGCACCTTTAACCGTTGGGCTATTGAGGCTATTAAATGTCCAATTTAATTTGTTTCTTCCCACATCGTCGTATTGGCTCAGGGAAGGGGAAAATTAACTAGCAACAAATTCATTCATAGAAACGGAGCCTGCCGCTCGGGCCCAGCGACCCGCTCCGGTATTAATTATGAATTTCCCTCGTTTTCTCTATTAATTAACATTCGCTTTTATAAAGAGAAACATTTTGAGAATGTTAGCTGTAATAGGTATGTCATTAAAAGTTTTCGGTGTTATTTACTACTAGCTTTAACCCGCGGCTTCGCTCACGATAGGTTCGATTTTTTAACCCCCTATTTAACCCTCTTGGGGTTGAAATTTTCCAAAATCCTTTCTTACCTGATGTCTATGTCCTAACAGCTACCTGTATGCCATATTTCAGCTTGATCGGTCCAGTGGTCAGAGCTGTTCGTTGATAGATCAGTCAGTCAGTCAGTCAGTCAGTCACCTTTGCCTTTTATATATTTAGACTAGCTAACGCCCGCTATTTCGTCCGCATGGATTATTAAATCCTGTGGGATCTCTTGGACGTCAGATGCTCAAGACCCATAAGGGATACGGACAATCTCAATCAGTGATTGCATACAGGTGGCATAAGATCGTGGTTTGTGACGGCCGGCCCTTTCAAGATGCTTAGAACCTCTTTATAGGTTGACTTTTCGTCATTCCAATACTATTCCTTATCTACAGTTTATTGCGGACACGTGCACCAAATATGAGTTTTATAGGCTTTTATGGTTTGGAGATTGCGCCTTTGTGAGTGCTCAATGTCTTTGGATCTAGATATTTCGGGATAAAACCTTTGGATTCTTCTTTTGAAACTTCCAATGCCACCGGGCTAAAAGGGGGTAACCCTTTTAACGGTATGCTGGCTTGGCACTAAAAAAAGTCATCCACCAAAGAAAAGAAGAAGAAAGAAGGTGAATGTTCGTGTTACCACCTCAGGATAAATGGTCTTAGTTCCACTCTCTCGGTCACCTCCGTCCATCAATTGTTGGCTACTCAAGATAGATTGGTCATCTCAGGCGGTCGCTGGGTCACCATAATAAAACACCGTGATGAGATTTGAACTTTAATGTTCTGCAACTAGTTACATGAACACTTTAAACAAAAACTTAGTAAGTATGAGGCCCCACGTGTCGCATCTACGACCGCTGCGTCTGGAATGATCTCGCGCCGGCTGCGCGGCGCGGAAGGCGTGGCGCGGAACGGCTCTCGAAATCGCTAACAGACGGCCATTCTGCCGCGGGGATGTCCCCATCCCCAATATCAGCTCGGCCATTCGTTAGGTAGGTATGCCCTCATACCTACTTTAGGTTTTAGGTTTAAAGAATTTATTCTCAAAGAACAATTTGCTCGCTTACGGAGAACTTAAGACTATAAAACAAAATAAAAAAAAAAACTAATTCACAAATATTTTGAAAATGCATTCTAAGTTTTTTTTTTTTTTTTTAAGTTACAAATGACTTTTCAGTAACAATTTCTTGAGGCAGACTAATACAATACTTTCAAATTACAAAATTATTAGCAGTGTTAACAAAAGTATTGAGTTAAACTAGCACAAAGACACTGGCACAGACAAAGAGAAATAATTCCAAAAATAATTCTATCTGACAGTAACACTATCCTGTTATTGTTACATACATCCAAATAATAAGTAGTCAATTTGATTTATGTGTTGATTCATTTCCAACTTATTGTAAGACTTATTATACATTATAACACAACCAATTGACAGAGTTATATTTGTTCTATTTATCACATAAAATTTATAATCAAAATAATTCTAGTTTCTACTACACTAGGAGCAATTACATCATCCCTGGATTACAGATTACTACACTAGGGTTATACAGCTTTCATAGCAGATTATATCTAGCTTTTTGCCTTTTCACATGATATGTACCACACTGGGGCACGACATAATTATTTATTTATTTATTAGAAAGTAATCAACAGCGTTACATCCCATTAGTATACAATTAATATATAGTTAGTTATACAATAAGGCCAAACAGATTACACAATAATTACAAAATATGTTAAAAGATAAAAATGTAACTAGGTGAAATAGATGGATATAAAACAATAAACAATGAACAATAGAACACAATAATAGTATGAGTAAGTGTTATATTACATTTCGCATAAGTACCTCGCAAGGGGTACGCCGCATGTCATTTTTTCTTACATGAGTACCACACTGGGGGTACTACAGATGTCCATTTCACATGAGTACCACACTGGGGGTACGATGTATGCCATATTTCACATAAGTACCACACTGGGGGTACTACAGATGTCCATTTCACAAGAGTACCACACTGGGGGTACGATGTATGCCATATTTCACATAGGTACCACACTGGGGGTACTATAGATGTCCATTTCACATGAGTACCACACTAGGGGTACGACGTATGCCATTTTTCACATAAGTACCACACTGGGGGTACGACGTATGCACTCCACATCTGGATCAATTCTCCCAAGAGCCGAATTCAACCGGCTGGCAATAGGTGACGACCGAGCGCCTTCCACACTGGGGGCACGGCACGGCTCAATCATTCGTTAACTCAAGGTTGATTCCACCATTCGCACTAGAAACATAGTTTAAAAAAAGAACAACTTTAGCTTAGCTAAATTTAGCTTAACAGAATTTAAACGTACAACTTGATCTCAGTGTAAGTCGAACCAATTTAACCAGCTCCACACAAATCGCGTTTAGCAAAACTACTAGCTTACATGAGGCGCTGTCACGATCACAGACAAAACCGTGTCAGCAACAAAACAAAACTCCTGTATCCTGTATCTGCAACATATTGATAACACTAAACAGCGCCCATTATGCGCCTTTATAATAAATATTTATTGAAAGTTAAAAGCTCTATGTGGGAAACATACATACAATAAAAATAAAACAAAACAATAGATAGGTAAATAATAGTGAATCATGAGCCAACAGGAATACAATAATAATATCCCGTCCACCATAAACAAAGATCGACACTGTTGACCCTGACAGCTCTTTAAACTCATTTGAGGACGCCAAACGTTCAAAATTGGGTGTTTAGAATCTAAACCTTTTTCAGTTCTAACTGAGCAGTACTCGTTGATGAAATACAAACCATAACCTCAAACTGAATCAAGCGCATAAACCGAGATAAGCGCGAACAAATTGATTGATTTGAACGGTTTGTTGCAGGTACTATCCAGGCCCTGTATCCCACGTACTCCGTCCGCGGCGACGGTATCCACTCGGCTTTCATTCGTGATTCCGTATATGATATAAGATATTGAAGCAGTTCAGAGATTTAATACCCATTTATACGTTTTCTATTGTCTATTTTGGAAAGCCAACAGTTGAATACTCTAAAACATTTGTAGATATTCATCACAAGTTATGAGGGTCACATGATTAAATGCTCAATTAATTGTAGGCTTACACAACATGCACACATATTGAACGATTATTAAGTTGATATAATAACTAACTTTACGTGTTAACAATAAAACTACTTGAATTAATTTGTTATTACCCTTACCTAAATATATTATATTCATTTACGAGATTTTACTTTCATTCATTACAGAATGTAATGAAAATATCAAAATATTGAAAAGTCAAGTCAGTTAGTGTATATAATGCTGTCAATAATATGACACCTAAATTGAGCATAGCGTTACAAAGTAAATCTATTTCTTTCCTTTATTTAACAATACAATGTTAGCAACCTTTGGTATAGGAGACTGTTTGCCTAGCTTAGTTCTGCACCATCCAACATTTAACAGTTTGAAATGCTGTCGTGAATCATACACTCGCGGTGTTTCAAGCGCAAATATAGAATAAGCAACTCGGAACAATCAACTTTATTCTTAAATAATTTAAACAAAACGTTAATGACAATATCAGTTTTCTATCCTCAAGGATATGTTTCTTGGAAAGAGTAGGTCTCTTTTTATATATATATATTCATTTAGATTTTTCTGAAATGGTTGACAACTGGCGCAAAAATCGTTACTGCACTCTCTCAATTCTTTTAATATGGACTTCAGTGAACGGAGACCAGATCAAAGCGCAATATTCCAGTCTGGCACGCACACAGCAATCGAAAAGCTTAATTATATTAAAACACTTTGAACACCTAAGAACAAATTCAAGTGATTTATTTGTAAGGCCCAAAGCTTTAGCTCTGTGGGGAATAAGACCCAGTTTATTTTCCAAAGTATTACCTAGATCACGAATTGCATCATCTTCGGCCAGTCGATTGTCATCCATGCATACACATCATCCTATCTAATATCCCATCCAATGTGCGAGTGAACGCCTGGGCACATTTTATTTATTTTACATCATTCACTCAATCTGTATGAATCATACTGTAATAATTGAACATCTTTATTGTCCTTAATAATACGACGTATCAGTTTTAGATCAACCGCAAAAATGCTTATATTGCTATTATTATAAAAGATTTCGCCAGTATAGACATTATAAGAAGAGAAGACCCAAATTGGATTGGGGCACTCCCAATTGAGCCATAGATTGGTAGCCGTTCATGTCTACTCCAGACCTCCTATTCGCAAGATATGATTTCGTTCGCATTAACAAGTTATGCGACACTCCGTGCGCTTGCAGTTCACTTAGGAAGACACCATGATTAACCTCGCCAAAAGCCTTTGAAAAGTCGGTACACACGACATTCATTTGTTTCCCGTTGCCAGACTTAGACTGTGTCTACACGTTAAGTATTACTGTGTAAACGTAACTTTAAAGACTAGACTATTAAAGTGTCGATAAACTGCCCAGCTTTTTACAGACTAATTAAAAATCAACGCAAGAGACAGTCATATCGGCCATGCACATCATCGAAAATATCGGGGTATATGGTAACAGCTGCCCTTTGCATTTGACAAGTCTTTCCAATTTCTTAAAAACAGTTATCGGGAACGATGTAGACAATCCATTTCATCATGAATATCAGGAACTTTAGAGCCCAATCCATAATTGTCCATTTTATATACAGCAACGAAGCAAGCCGCAAGTAGTTCACAAGCAGCCGCAGAGTCGGTAGCCTTTCTATCATTTAGAACCATTACAGGCAGATAAGCACTATCTCTGTTAAGAATGCGCTAAAGATACTTTGGGTTACTTACTTTTTCTATTTCTCATTATATAAATGTATTCACTGTAACATAACAATATTAACCCTCGCAATCTTTGCACAGACACTGGAATTCAATCAAATCCAACGAATCCTTATATCTTCCCACTTTAACGCGATGCCCATGTTTCAATTTTAGTAGCTCAATTCACTGAGGTAGACTACACAGGATAAGGCCTGTTTTCAGGCTTACTCAAAGACATATGAGCGCTGACCATATCACACAAGATATTATAAAATTTAGACGCCATTGCATTAATATTCTCATAACCACTAACTTCATCCATCTAAAAATTACAGTTTAGAGTATAAATGACCTTTTCACAGTCAACTTTTTAAGTTCTGATTGAGGTATTCTAATTTCCAATGGAGGATCAATCTTTCTTAAATAATTAAAGCATTCACTTACTGTAATTCCCTTATTTGTTAAAACTTAATCAAGAATTTTAGTTCTGTGATCATATACTAAATTATATTGTTTTAAACCATTAATCGATAATAGAGCTTATCAAAGCACAAGTAATATAATTAAGGCGTCAAAAGCGTTATCAGTAGGAGACCAAATTATTCCACTTAAATTAAATTATTAATTAGTATGGGACAATTACTATTATTGAATATTTTGTTAATGTTCTCAAGACAATTTTCAAGTAAAGTGATATTGACAGGTGCGCCTAAGTATTTATGCGTAAATTCACATATAAATATGCATATATTCGCACTCCACCCACCAAGCATTATACCATTTTTTTTTTTTTTTTTTTTTTTTTTTTTTATCCAAAACTAGCAGAGCTAACCCCGTTATCACGTCTGTCAATATGGTAACGACTATCAAAAATTTCTCTGACAAAAATACTATCCTTTAACTATAACCCGGTTAATATTATAATGTCAAATTCACTGTTGAGGTAGGTTACGATAGGTCTCATTAGTGCATGAACGAAGTCCCCTAACATTCTGATTATAATCTTCTTTAATCGTCTTAAATTTTTAAACTTTAAAATGAATAAAATTATTATGCAGTAAAATACTTAAATTTATTATTAATTAAGATTATTTAAAGAGTCCTTATTCCTTCGAAAAATATGATCAGAAGATTCATTTTTGCGTATGTATACAATCCTCATTTAACCCACACAAATCTATTTATATTTTAGTTCCTTAGCCTTCAGACGAGCTGCATGCAGAGCGTTCTGCAATATAGATTTCTTTAAGATTATCTTTAATTGTGTTTGATATCTGATTAACCATCGATAATAAACTTTCATTCCGATGCTCTGGAAGACACTGTATTTCAATATTGTTTACTCGCGAGTTTTGTACTGATTGAATTGAAGTTTAATTGTATAGTTCTTGTAACTCACGACGGCGCGTGGCTCATGGTCGCGTGCGTGTCGTATCTGTATAAGTGTGAGCGAACTTGCTCGCGCCTGACCGCTCCCACCTAGGATCCCGACAGGCTCCCACCCTTACGCAATGTACATGTATACAACATAACCACAACTAAATCACCCGTAACTTCGTGAGACAAAAGTCCTATAAAATTTTATATTCGGTTTCCAACATGTTAATGCTCTTGATCTTATATTGAAGTTCTTTCTTTAAATCTTCGTGTTGCTAATCCATAAAGAATATGGAATTTGTAACTTGAGTAAGTTAATCAGGGATATCCTTCAAGTTCTGACCAAACTGACATATAATGTTCGCTTTAACAAGAAGTGAAATTCTTCTCTGACAATCTGACGAACATAATCTGATTGTTAAATCATTTGTCATACTAGTATCACTGTCAGGTAATTGGGACTTTTTTTTTTTTTCATTCACATTAATACCCCTGATATGGTTTTCCAATGAGATACATAACGGAGTATAATATTGGTTTTACCAGACCATAGACCACGGTTACATGATGGGCATAGCCAGGTAGTTAAAATCGGAAGATAGATCTTTATATTGATCATTAGACGTTTTGACATGATCAAAGTGGTATTTTGTCGTATATGATAAGAATAAGAATAAGAATTTATTTATTGACATAAAGTTTTACATATTTCTATTGGTCCCTACCCTCTGCGCTAGGACAACCTGTGTTGCAGAGGATAGTTCCTTCCAGATACAAGATATATACAGGTAATCTTAAAATAGGTATAACATATAATATTATTAACAGTGTTAATTTAGTAATATTATTTAGTTGGTCAGTACAACACTCAAACTTCTTGGCATTCTCTTTTGTAGAAGCGACCATCGTTATTAACGATGTAGACAAACATTCAATCCACATTCAATATAACAGATCGTCTAATATATTGAATTCGTAGCGAGAATCGAACTCGCATTTAGTAAACCCACGACCCAGTGCGCCATATGGGCCGTCACATAATTTATGTACTTCACTTAAATAACAGAAAATTGAATATTTATCCTTAATGCCACCATTTTAACAACAATTTTGCTTTACACGTATACCTACTACTTACTTATTTTGTCATTGTAATTATTATGACCTCAGGTATACAAAATAATTAGTATAGTTTGTACACATATCATTGAGGTACCCATATGTGTGGTAAGTCGTTTTTTTTTTTTAAAAGATTTAATACTAAAGTAGTATAACGTGATATTAAGGTGCACCACCTCGTAATATTCTTATCGCTCAACACAGAGTAGCCTATAACTAGTATTCGTATCTTAAAAATAAATATATCGCTTAAACAGTAGGCAGAAGTACTCTACAACAAGTAAGGCTACACGACGCGCACCCGCATTTGGCATTTTAGGTTTATTATTTTACTTTATGCGCCCGCGTCACGGGGAATGTCTGAGGCCTAAACATCAGTGGCCGGCGTATGCCGCCAATCGCACAAGGTAATTAAAGCGACGTTGCCGCTCAGACCCCAGCCGTAGCGAGTCACTTTGGCGGGAATTGCATTGTACTATTTAATTGAAAGTTAAAAATGTGGAAGGACTGGACTAATGACAAATGACCTAATATGACCATAAATAACTTGACTAACCATAGCTTGTAAATGCGTATTGAATCACATATTGAACTAATTATTTTAATTTCACTAATTATTATTATTGTATTATTGCTTGACATCCAAATTTTGAACCATTAATGCATGTATTTACAAAATTTTTTTTATTATTTATTGTATTTTTTTTTTCTTTTTTTTTTTTTTTAATTATTGTATTAATATGATTTATTATAACTATTTAATGTGACTTGCAGCGCCCTGACGGGGCTTCATGTAATCTTAAGACATTATGTATTATACATGTAATTGGATTCATGAATGCAAATAAATAAATGAAATGAAATGAAATGAAAAATTGGGACATATCCTTACAGTAGGTAGTCACTATCGACTTATCGAGTAGCTGGGCGTTTTACTAGATATAATAATATGATTGCGTATGGTAGGTAGGTATAAACACAATGCAAAAAAAAAGAACAAAACAATAATTATGTTAAACAGGTCCATGAATAAAATACAAAGTTTGTACATACCACTAAAGGTTTCCTTTAATGTTCTTACCACTTCTGATGTGTTACCACCTCAGGATAAATGGCCTTAGTTCCACTCTCTCGGTCACCTCCGTCCATCAATTGTTGGCTACTCAAGATAGATTGGTCATCTCAGGCGGTCGCTGGGTCACCATAATAAAACACCGTGATGAGATTTGAACTTTAATGTTCTGCAACTAGTTACATGAACACTTTAAACAAAAACTTAGTAAGTATGAGGCCCCACGTGTCGCATCTACGACCGCTGCGTCTGGAATGATCTCGCGCCGGCTGCGCGGCGCGGAAGGCGTGGCGCGGAACGGCTCTCGAAATCGCTAACATTCGGAATACCATATCTAGTACTTAGTACATTTATATCGACGATTTTTACTATAAGTATTTAACCCAATTGTGGAATCATCTCCCTGCGACTGTGTTCCCACTTAATTACAATATGGGGTTATTCAAGGGGCGAACCAATAAGTTCCTGAAAAGCCGGCAACGCATTAGTGGAACCTCTAGTACTATACTATAGTCTGATTTTTAATTCCGTGGAATTCTGACAGATGTCATTTTATAAATAGAGCGAGTTATTTGTATGAAAAACAGTATTACCACCTGTTGTTCGATTTTACCCCAAACTATCTGTCAGGCATTTGTCATATATCTATGTGCGGCCATTGATTTTTATTTGTATAAGTTTCAATTTATTATCTTTTTTGTGGGATTTTTTAAATCTCTGGTAACATTAAGATACGTCAGAATTCCACGGAATTAAAAATCAGAGTATACAAGTGTTCATGGGCGGCGGTAATCACTTTACATCAGGTGACCCGCCAGCTCGTTTGCCCGCTATTCATAATATTAAAAAAAATAGTATTAAATGCAGTTTCGTGCAGAGCTCAACAAATTTTTCTGCGCCAAAGCTATTGACCAAATTGTATTTAGCTCTTAAGTTAAATACCTCTCGCTGAATGGCGTCTAGACTCAATAGCTTAGGACATGCATCTCGCGTGTATATCTTTTAATTACTTCTGAGCTTTTAGCAGAATGGACTGAACAATGGTAATGCACTCTCTTGTTTAGGTTGTAAAAGCCAATCTTTTAGTGCAAAGGACGCTTTATTTCATAGAGTTTATAGATAAACATGTCTTAAAACTTAAAAGACTGGCTGTTTGCAGTCAGATTTGTCTGGTGGGTGGCTTTGGCCGTGGCTAGTTACCAACCTACCGTCAAAGACGTGCCACCAAGTGATTTAGCGTTCCGGTATGATGGCGTGTAGAAACCGGTTAGGGGTATGTGTTGAATGTACACTGCCATACCCCTTCCAAGTTAGCCCGCTACCATCTTAGACTGCATCGTCACTTACCGTCAGGTGAGATCGCAGTCAAGGGCAATCTTGTCATGGAATAAAATAAAAAAGATACAGCGCGACAATTCGACAACATTAAAGTGTTGGTTATACCTTAATGTAACAACATATTACATGCATTCAATGTAGGTAGGTATATGCTACGTCATTTTATCCCAGAAAATGAAAGAGTTCCCGCGGGAATCAAAAAACCTTTAGTCCACGCGTTCGAAGTCGCAAGAATCATCTAGTCACACTAATTGAACGAACGAAGCGAGTTCTCTGAGTCAACTAATGCGCTTGCCTACTAGACAGAGAAGTGTGTAGGTACAGTCGCGGACAGAAAATGTTTACCACCTTAAGATTCATAATTGCATGCACACATCTGTGTCAGAAGGTCGATATGTGATTTGATTAGCCATAGATCATAGACTTTTTAACATGTAGCGGTGCTTAGACAGTCCTTTAGCGGTCTCTTTAGTAGGTGACTGCTAAATAGGTTAGATGTAAAAAACCTTTTTTGGAACAAAAAATCCTTACTAATGTTATAAAATAATGTGTTTGTTTGCTCGTTGTTGGTTTGTCCTTCCATCACACAGCTACGTAGCAATAGATCCACATGATTTTTTGCATGGATATAGTTGAAGATTTGGATAGCGACATTTATCCCGGAAAAATAGAAGGTTGCCATGGAAATTTTAGAATCCTAACTTCACGCGGACGAAGTCACGGGCAAAAGCTAGTAATTTTAATAAATAGATATTATCTATATGAGATAATAGCACACGAGCACAGGACACGAGTTACCAAAATATGAAAACGGAAGTAATAATCTAATGAAATTTCAAAGAATCTTTATTTCTTAATTTTATTATTGAGAAACTAAACAATATTAGTATAAATAAATAATTAGCTTAATTAGCCTCCATTCGCTGCTATGACAACACGTAGACTCTCGCATAAACGCGACAAGGCGATAAGTCAGTTCATATCATCTGTGATATCATCTCATACCCCAGTGCAATGTGATCTAAGAGTTTGAGGATTTCTTTGATTCTGACAGTCCCAGCTTTGAATCATTAAGCCCCATAAATTTTCAGTTTCAAATCAGCAGATCGAGCGGGCTATTGAACGAGATGACTGCCATGGTGCAGATTGAACCATGGAATAGTAGCTCGGCGCATTATCTTGAACTTAGGTTGTCGAAATTTTGCTGCAGAACATCGATGTAAAATGCTGCAGAAACACCACGCATCACCGTAGCTCATCCATCTCCTTTTGACTGTTTTTGACTGTGGATGCTAGCAGCATCATTATGAACTTCACCATTTATTTTGTATTTAAATTTCAAATAACAAACAAAGAGAATGTAATCACTCCGTGATAACAAATATAATATTTTTGATAATTAATTGTCACTTTTACAAGGGCAATGATGCTAATGTGTCAAACTTGAATTTAGGAAATGAGTTTTATTACTAATATTTGTATAGAAAAGTCATTAATACTTTTTTTTGATAAAATGATGCATGAAATTTTTATAACGTAACAAATGCCTTGATATAGCATTATAGACCTTACTGAACGCAGGGTTACGAAGAATCTAATTTGAAAAGTGGTAAACATTTTTTGTCCCCGACCGTACGTCCAAATGTTTGTCAGAGCCCTATAACTTCAGAATTACTGAATATTAGAACGTGAAACTTGGTTGAAAATTCAGTTATATCCTGTACTTGAACAACAAATACTAAAATTAGATAAATGTTATAAAGAAACGAATTTATTTAATTTTAAATGCTAATAGCTTCACAATAATGCTAATAGATGGCGCTGTGTCAGTAAAACAGTTTTATGTCAACTATTATTTTTTTTATTGCGTCTAATGTTAAAAGTTAATTATTACAATAAATAATTAAAACTTTTGGGAATAATGGGATATCGCGAGGTCTCAGTTCGGGGCGAACCACCAGTATTATAAAGACGAATGTTTGTATGTGTATGTGTATGTTTGTTACTCTTTCACGCAAAAATTACTTGACGGATTTGGCTGAAATTTAAATGAAGATAGTTCATACCCTGAATTAAAACATAGGCTACATTTTATCCCGGGAAATCAAAGTGTTCCCGCGGGAATGAAACTTTCGCAAGGGAAGTCGCGGGAATCATCTAGTCTAAATATATAAAAGGCAAAGGTGACTGACTGACTGACTGACTGACTGACTGATCTATCAACGCACAGCTCTAACCACTGGACCGATCGAGCTGATATTTGGTATACAGGTAGCTGTTAGGACGTAGACATCCGCTAATAAAGGATTTTGGAAAATTTCAACCCCAAGAGGGTTAAATAATGGCTTAAAAAATCGAACCTAACGTGAGCGAAGCCGCGGGTTAAAGCTAGTAAAATATAAAAATGATGGCAACTACGTAGTCGGACCTTAAAATTTAAGAATGAACCCGCAGTTAGTGCGCGATAACGCGAAACTCGCCTCAAAGGTAAACTTTCAGCAGATAAAAGCCAACCCGATATCTCGAACAGCCGGCGGCCCTACTCTGGTTCGGAACGGCCGGTCGCCGGTAACTCACCATTTCGATGTAATTTGGCCTCTTTAACTGAGTTTACGCGAAGTCGGCAGGTTTTCTTGACTTTATAACTTCTGGCCTTTGTTTTGAGATTGATAAGGGTTTGGATTTTCTGCCTCACGTTCTTTACAAAAATTTTTTTTTTAAATCCGACTTCAAACACGACTACAAAGTATTAAATAATTAGATGATGCCCGGGGGCTTGGTCCGCGTGGATTAAGGTAAAAAATTCATTCCAAATTTCAGCCAAATCTGTTCATTTGTTGTGGCGTGAAGGAGTAACAAACATACACACATACACACACAAAAAAACACACACACACACACACACACAAATACACCAACTTTCGCCTTTATAATATTAGTGTACCTAATGTAATTTTAGTTTAGACAATTTTTTTCAACTTTAGTCTTTAATGCGGAATCAGGGTCACCCTATCAATTTTTTCATAAATTTTATTAGCCTATGTCATCCGGAATAAACTAAGGACTCCGATACCTCATTCAACCTCATTCATTAAAATCGGTTCAGGCGTACAGAAGTTATGGTGGAATATACAAACCCGCATACATACACGAACCCTGAAAACAATATACTCCTTTTTTGAGGCAGTCGTATAAAAAGACATAATTATGCTCACAACACATCACATTAACGCATATATGTTCACAACTAGCTTTAACCTGCGGCTTCGCTCACGTTAGGTTCGATTTTTTAACCCCCTATTTAACCCTCTTGGGGTTGAAATTTTCCAAAATCCTTTCTTAGCGAATGTCTACGTCCTAACAGCTACCTGTATGCCAAATTTCAGCTCGATCGGTCCAGTGGTTAGAGCTGTGCGTTGATAGATCAGTCAGTCAGTCAGTCAGTCAGTCAGTCAGTCAGTCAGTCAGTCAGTCAGTCAGTCAGTCAGTCAGTCAGTCAGTCAGTCACCTTTGCCTTTTATATATTTAGATTTCGCGTGTAACGTAATAAGGGCATTTGGAATGAACGGCTAAAGTACCCGCATGGTCTACAACGAGGTAATTACTTTGTCCTCACTAACTCCCAAGATCTCGCCAGGCGCGAACTTTGATGACTGACTTATGTTTTAATTTAACTTGGGTTCAACTTATATCTCGCTTTGAACCGCCGCCGTTAGGGCGGAGTGAGGTTATCAGTTTAGAGTTGAACAATGGAAAACTGGGACTTAAATTCGTGCAAATTGTACCTAACTATACAAATGTCGAGGGCCGATTTGTACCTTGTGAATCTCAAACACTGTATTTGTAGATATTCAATTCAATTCAATTCAATTTATTTGCATAAAATATGTGATCATCATTCATTATGTAAATATGGTTGAGCGAAGCAACGGCTGGATCATGCGTCATGCTCGTGAACGGGTGCCACCAACGGGAATGGGTCTGCTTTTGCCTACCTGTCTTAACATGTTTTGGATTGTTTTGCGTTTTTGAAACTTCATTGTGGAAACACTGTACATAGCACAGTTTTGTTACGTATTGTAAAAAAATATTTTTTTTTTGAAAAGAGCAATTGCTGAGTTTCTTACCGGCTCTTCTCAGCAGAATCTGCATTCCGAACCGGTGGTAAATCTATGACGTGTCATAAGAGCTACAAGTTAGCCTACATGAAATAAATAAATTTTGAATTTTATAATAAAGAGAGAGCGCGAATTTTGTGAGTTTGTATGTATGTCCGGACCAAACTTTGGAACCACCGCACCTATTTCAATAATTCTTTCACCATTTCAAAGCTACATTATTCTAGATGTATATACACATAAATATGGCTAGATATGCTTGTTAAAGTCGGATTTTTTTCGACTCTTAAACGTTTGCACTGGGTCATGGCTGTTTTTACTTTGATACTAATGTGATCGAATACGATTACGATCGATGCAATTAAATCTTACACTAACCCTACTGCGCCTAGTAGTGAGACGTTAATGGGTTGTTCATAATGATGACCTTTAACCGTTCGGCTGCCCAATTTCAAAATCTAGTAAGTGTGATTGCCAAAATTTTACAGGAGACCAAATATGGAAACCTGATATATTTGTGGTAGCCCTTCTGAATTCTTCAGTATCTATGTAAGCTTTTACTGGATATATTTATTACTTCGCTAAGTTGTCTAAAAAAACATGTTTTTTTTTGGTCTCCTGTAAAATTTTGTCAATCACAGTTACTTACTAGGTTTTGAAATTGGGCAGCCGCGTTAGCATAGCATGGAATAGACCAAACTTTATGGATTCCTTCACTAACTACGGAACCCCTAAAAAAGCCATTACACATGTGTATTTGTATATTATACGTTCTCGTTTCACAATAAATTAATTACTAGCTACGTAATTACCTCGCGGTCGGTATAGGAATCCCAGCGATTGGTCCCAACTCACGGAATTAGCGCTCAAATTGGCAGCAAATCGGATTCAAATGCATTATAGCGGGTGCGATTGTCCGGAATTGCCGCGAGGTGCTAAGCCTGCGCCACACAGCGCGCGACGCGATTATAAAAATACACATACATACACTCGTATATATAGGTTTTCACGGGACACTTTTTTCGTGAATTTTGCATTACACCCAAGGTCCAAGTATGTCAATAGTGTGATGTCAAAATTGTGTCCAGAGCGAGCAAATACCTATTCAATAATACCCACTTGACATAGTTCACCGATTTTAATTTTTCTTTTTCACAATATTGCGTCTGGTGGTCACCGTAATGAATTTTGATTACTGTCATGTCTTTAGTGACACTCGCGAGATTAACATAAACCGATTAACGTAAGAGTCATCAAAATCGATCCACGCGTTTGGTTTCAAGAGCGCCACATACATACATAGACTGATAAACACATTAACCCTTGCGTCACGCAGTCGGGTAACAGTGCCGGCCAATCAGATGGTTGCGACCATCGCACTAGCAATTTTTAACAATCTCGGCGTAATCTTGCCTTGCAGTTAACGCGACACATCGGCGCGCCTCCGTCGCGCATTGCGTGTGTCTCGTAGCGTGTGATCGTTTGGAACAGCCGCGAGGTTTTATTGAGAGGTATTAGGTGCTCTCACTCACCTATGCGCAACGTAATTAGGTACTTCATTTGGTGTAACCGTATATTACTGATAAATCATTTTGAAATTCCGGCGATCTCCCTGGCGCAGTGGTGAGCGCTATGGTCTTATAACTGGGAGGTCTCGGGTTCGGGGGCAATTTGGGAATTTATAATTTCTGAATTGTCTCTGGTCTGGTCTGGTGGGAGGCTTTGGGCGTGGCTAGTTACCACCCTACCGTCAAAGACGTGCCGTAATTGAGATCGTTACACTGATGCAATCATTTTTATAAAATCGACAAACTCGTCTTTTTCTCTTCTTCCCTCCAAATACGCGGAAAGCTTGTGTTAGTACCTTTGAGAACATTATGAAAGATTCTCAGGACCAACGACGGCTTTACGCGATTTTCTTGATACGTGGATGTAAAGTACCAACTTCTCATGTCCAAGCTACTACAGAATATTACTTTAAAGGAAGATAAAATAAGTTTTTGTCCTATCTGACAATCTTATCCGAGATCTTATGATTCTTGGGAAATAAACTAGCGATTGGACCAACGATGCACACATCGGACTAAGTACTATATTTACCATCAAACGAGCACTGGGCGGTTTTAAATTCAATAGAAACTTTCCTAGGAAAAATTTAAAAGTGAAATAACCATTTTTTCTCCCAAGTCTGCAGAATTTCTCCGACAATACTAAATTGGGGACAAATACGAACAGTATTTGCGAAAAAATCCGTAACATTCGAAGAACTGTAGATATTTGAAGGGTAGAACGGATAAGGTGTATTGGTGTAAAATCCTTTATAATATCATCCGACTTGGTTAAGTATCTGTTATACGTTTCGATGGGGTTGGCGGTAAAAAACCCCAAAAAAAAAATGGATAAAAAAAAAAAACATCCGACTTTCGCATCTCGGCAAACGAGTGAACGAACCCCCGGCTAGATGGAGCGATGACATACGAAATGTGACAGGCAATGATTGGATGCGAAAAACCGACGATAGACAATGTTGGCGCTAGTTAAAAGAGGTCTATGTTCAACGGTGGATCTTGATGGCTTTACAGCCAGGATAGACATGACGTTTTTAGCAGCCGCGATTGGCGTTTTTGCGATTTTTAGTCGCTTTTCGGAAGCTCGATGTCGTGTCCGAGCCTAGCCAATCTTCGCTGCTAAAAGCATCGTGTCTGTACTGGAGTTTACCTATAGATAGGGAGTTGATGACAGAAATAATACATCATTAGCTCGCGAGCCAGAATTTTCTGTCAATTCCTATTCCCAGAATGACATTTTTGCCTTCTAGTTCCGATTTCCTCAATGTCTATTCTTGGAATTTCTTATCTGCTTTTATTGTTTTATCCTTTCTGTTACTGAAGTAAACGTGATAAGTTTCAACATCTTCGGAATCTTCACATTTTATATATCATACAAAGAAATATTGCAGGGGCGTTTTATGACTTGGAGGAAATTTTATGAGGTGTTTTTGAGGAGAAAATATGGTTATATTGGATCCCTGATTTATCGGCGATCCGATTTCAACATTCCCTTCTCCCGCGTAACGGCGAACCGTTTTCGGTGAGGATTCGGTTACCGTTATCTAACAGTTTTATATGTTTTACTAGCTCTCTTTGTTTTACACTGGTGGATTCTTTATACATATTCTACAGATTTAATTCGAATGTATTATACTAACCTAACCTACAATTTGGGTATCTTCAAATAAAGAGTGAATAGACATTTTCTAGCCAAGCGGGTTCCATGTCAGGCTGCATTTTCACTTACCATCCGGTGTGATCGCAGCCAAGCGCTAGTCTATTTATTTATTTAATTATTGCATGAAAAAAAGAACAAAATATTTAAAAAATAAACAGTGTAACACAAAAGTTCTGAAACGTGTAACAGAAAAGCATTTTCATTGCTTTCATCAAATTACTCTAAACCTCTATAATAATAATTTATCCACCAGAACCTTCTAACTATCTATTGGTGAATGCCTATCAAAATCTGTACAGTGGTTTTTGAAATTAGTGAGCACAGACAGAAGGACTTTGCGGATGGACTTTCTCAGTAGTATTTACTTCTTCTTAATCAACTTATAGATGTCCACTGCTGGACATAGATCTCTTGCATGGACCTCCACAGGCCTCAGTCTTGCGCCGCCTAAATCCAACGGCTCCCTGCGACTCGTTTGATGTCGTCGGTCCACCTTGCGGGGGGGTCTGCCAACACTGCGCTTCCCGGTGCGAGGTCACCACTCCAGCACCTTGGGACCCCATCGACCATTTCCACTTCAGCAGATTCTTCAGAATAGTATTTACAGTGGCTAGTTTTAAATTCGAGCTTTGTCTGCATCTCTTCTTCGCGCTGACACGCTGTCGACTTTTTAGCGGGGTTCATGTTGTCTTTTTCCTCGAGTAGCAGAATTAATATTCCTTTAGCTAGCGACTTGCCTTTACACGATTAAACTAAGGATATTTATTTAAGTAACTAAGTCCTCACAAGTGGGTCACTAAACTGAGCTCCTGCAGCTTGCTGGAATACTAAATCACCCCTTGATGCGAATTCCGCGGCGAAACTAACTGAACTTTCTACAAAGATTCTTTATTAAACGACATGCATTCAAATTCAAAATTATTTATTTCATGTAGGCCAACTTGTGGCTCTTATGACAAGTCGAGAATCTACCATCGGTTCGGAATGCTGATTCTGCTGAGAAGAGCCGCAAGAAACTCAGCAGTTGCTCTTTTCAAAACAAAAAATGTTACAATATGTAGCTTATCTATCTTGTGGACAGCTGAAGGAAAGCAGATTGGTTCCAACTTTCCAAGCATTCATGTCATTAAGGAATTCATTAACTGTGTAATAACTTCTACTTATTAAATGTGTCTGTATATGTCTTCTACTTATTAACGGAGCGATGCATCAAGCACTGAATTGTTTTGCATTTTTGAAACTTCATTGTAGAAACACTGTTTACATAGCATGGTTTTGTTACCTATTATAAAAAAAATTTTTTTTGAAAAGAGCAACCGTCGAGTTTATTGCTAACTCTTCTCGGCAGGAAGGGCATTCCGAACCAGCAGTGGTAGATTCATCGACGATTCAAAAGTTTATTTGAATAAAAAAATATTTCTATTCTATTCTATTGCTCCGTTACTTGCTGATGTGGCTAGTTTTTATATTTCAGGAGATAGTCTTAGATATTTTTCAATGGAAAAATGGACAGGAACATGGGTAACAAACCAGAAGCAATAACATCTCTTATTACCGACGTGGGTACACTCTGATGCACGGCGCCGGAATATCCCTCCACTTCCTGATGGAAGGAAGGTAATCTCTGGCCGGGGCAGTCCCCGGGCGCGGGCGGCCCTACAATGCCTTTACAGAGATTGTTGTGTTACGGACACACGGCCGCGAAGACTCCTCTAAAATATTATAATCCAGTACTGGTAGCATGGGCAGGAGATAAAAGTTTTATCCCCCGATTTTATCCACTGACAGGGGATAAAATTATCTTTTCCCTATGCTTAAGCATGGCGACAGAGAAAGCGACGTATATTTCTATAAGTATATCCACTGAGTGTTATTTCCACCGCTGTGCCCATGCTCGACCGATGGATAAAGCTAAGCGAGGGGATAAACGTTTTATCCTTTTCCCGGGGATAAAATTTCTCCCGCCCATGCTACCAGGGCTGTAAAGCTTAGTACTACAAATTGTAACATTTTTGTTTTGAAAAGAGCAACTGCTGAGTTTCTTGCCGGCCCTTCTCAGCAGAATCTGCAATCCGAACCGGAGGTGGATTCTCGACTTGTCATAAGAGCCTTTTGGCCTACATGAAATAAATAATTTTGAATTTCTTGCTATCCGCTTTTCGCTTCTTATCTTTTTTAAAAATTTTATTATGGGATGGGATTGCGCTTGACGACAACTATTGATGGAAAGCATTGATGAGGTCTAGGTTGGAGTGCGCTTGCCTAGAGCTTGCCTATTCAGTCTTGTCTTGAAGGTACTCAGTTTATACGTGGCCGGAAACATAGAAGCTGGAAGTGTGTTCGACACCTTAGCCGTTCGTTTCAGAAACGTTGAACTGAAGCGTTTCGTACGAGAAGGTTGAATTTCAACCACGTATGGGTGCCATCTCTATTGAAAACTCTATCGAAAATCACTGAGGTCCGACGAGACAGTGTGTTCGTAGACATCCAAAGATAAGATGTAGAAGGAATTGAAGTAATAAGCTCGGCACTGCCTCGGTACTGCTCACAAACGCTCAGCATCTTTACTAGATCACAGAATACATAACAGTACATACTAGATGTAGATTGTACATGAACGTAATCTACTCGCCCGTTTCCGCAGAGTTATTTTCCTTTTTACTTAGAAAATAAGCTTTTCTTTATAACCAAATAGAGGCAGATGGTTTCGTTTTGTTATTCACTCAAATATTTTTTCTTTGGGCGATTTGTTACTTAGAGCGTATTTCACCAACGTATAAATAAATAATTTGGAAGGTTTCCAGTTCAAAAACTGTCAAAATATCAAAATGCTCGGAAAAGATTTATTTACGTTGGTGAAATCGGTCCTACGCGATTTAACGTTAATACCTTTTAGGACGTCCGTCCGTCTGTCTGTCTGTCTCATGAACCGTAATAGGTAGATCCTTGAAATTTTCACCGAATGTGTATATCTATTGCCGCTATAACAAAAAATAATAAAAATAAAATAAAAAAATAAAGAGAGGACCGCATACAAGAAACGTGATTTTATGTATGTTCCCCGATTACTCAAATACGCCTGGACCGATTTGGAAAAATCTTCTTTTATTTGAAAGAGTATACTTCCCAGGTAGTCAAATGGCCATCAAGTCACAATCTGATGATAGGATTCTGAAGAAATCGAGGGAACTCTTCAAATTTTAAAGGCACACTTGATATACTTTGTAGTGGCGTTTGAAGTCGGTTTTTAAAATCGATCTTATAATAATATCGATGTCAAGGTAGCCTTTGACTGCGATCTCACCTGACGAGAGACGATGGTCTAAGATGATAGCGGGCTAACGTGGAAGGGGTATGGAAGTGTAATTTTACCCATATCCTCAAATCACTTAAATTATTATTATTTATCAAATGCCTATGACTCGTTTCTAGTAAAAATCCTTTTTATCTCAAAGTTTATCTATACCTAAATCTATTACATAAGAGTGAAGTACAAGTACTTAAAAAGTTAAATAACTTAACTCATCGTAAAGTTTTTAAAACGTAGGATGAAGCTTTTACGAGTAATTTCACAACTTTGGACCCAAACAGATATTGATCGTATTGTATTGAAATAAAAAGCTTTGAAAAACTTTTAATCCATCCGACCTAAGTTCTTCGTCAAATAATAAGTAGGTACTTGACCTAAACGCGATGTGTCGGTCTGACCTTTTCAAGGTTAAACAGTGAACTCTATCTGCGTCGTATTCCTCATTGCATTGAGGGTCGTGTCTCCTTCCATTATTCACCAGTGGACTTTTCAAATTTTGCCGCCCCTACCGACCTCTACAATTATTTTGTGTCAGTCCCTAGATTATTTTTACAACGCAAATATATTTAGCCGAATTTACGCTGTGAAATTAGTGGCATGAAATTAGTTTCAAGACATTAATTTCATCAACAATTTCACGTGTAAACTTCTAATTTCAAGATGCATGCATTAACATGCTTAACATTAGAAGTTTACACGTGAAACTGTTGATGAAATAAGTGTCATGAAATGAATTTGATGACATTAATTTCATGCACTATAATTATTTTAATTATGGTTAAAATCCACCACGATCACGTCAGCTTTCAAAAAGAGAAAACCGCATCAAAATCGGTTCATTCATTAAGGAGCTACGAGGGATTAGACAGACACACAGATACACACGTCAAACTTATAAGAGGGGAAATAATAAAGAAAAAACTGGCTTATTGTCATTACGGTATCAAATATGGTTGAGCGAAGCAATGGCTGGATCATGCGTCATGCTCGTGAACGGGTGCTACCAACGGCAATGGGTCTGCTTTGGCTGCCCATCTTGACATGCGTTGGATTGGTACCTACGTAGGGATTTTTGCATTTTTTGAAGCTTTATTGTGGAAGCACTGTATACTGTATACATAGCATAGCTTTGTAAAAAAAAAATTTTTTTTTGAAAAGTTCGGCTCTTCTCAGCAGAGTCTGCATTCCGAACCGGTGGTAGATTTATGACGTGTCATAAGAGCTACAAGTTAGCCTACATGAAATAAATTAATTTTGAATTTGAATTTGAATTTGATTTTGGTAAAAATGTTGTACGCGCTATACTAAGCGCGTCGCTTACGCCTTTCTACGCTACCAATTATTATTGTTTATCGTTTAAGACAGTTAAGGAAAAATACATTATAATGCCTCTCGCACCACGCAGAAATCCATTAACCCGGCGCGGGCGTGGAAACTGGAAAATATTAATTGGAAACAACAAACGAATTATGTTGTTTGCGCTAACTTGAACTATAAGCGGATTAATTAGGTTAACTGGAATAATCTCTTCACTCTATTTCTACTTGAGCAATTTGTTGCCTTATAATTTTTATTTATTTATTGCTACCTCGTTGGTCTAGTGGTTAACATGATGCCAATGATGAGGTCCCGGGTTTGTTTCCTAGGTTGGGCGAAAAATATATTGGGTTTTTTAGAGTTAGGAAATTAGCGGCATGTCATCCCCGTGCCTCGGAGAGCACTTAAAAAGTCGATAATTGTGCACCAAATCTTTCCCCAGTCGTGTCGGATTTCCATACCATCAGATTACGAAAGTGAGGGAATAGAGAGTTACACCGTTACAGTGGTAGATTTATGACGTGTTACAAGAGCTACAAGTTAGCCTACATGAAATAAATAAATTTTGAATTTGAATTTGACAACAATATTTGCTCACACTTAGGGTCATAAAGTAGTGTACTAGGGTCTCAAAGTTGTGTACTAGGGTCCTAAAGTGTGTACTACCTAAAACCGTAGTTACTAGTACTAGTAGTACTGTACTGGTTTACTAGGGACTTCTATACCCACAAGCCAAACCGCTCCTAGTTCCCGTCTACGTTAAGCGGCATTTAAATATTTTTTTTAAATAAAAAATGTTAGTTTCAGGTTAACAATACAACAAACTAGATTTAATACAATTATTATAATAGTACTATTTCCGGAATTGGATCACATAATGAAGAATGGAACGATTTTAATAAATTACTATCATGTATAGTAATAGGTTACATAAAACTAAACTACCTTTTGGATTCACTTGGTACAGTAAGGGTGGTTGCAAACGTTCTACTTATTCTAGCCTCGGTGTTAGTTAAATTGGAAGGTTTTTTTATTAGGAACTAGATGATGCCCGCGACTTCGTCCACTTGGATTAAGGTTTTTTTAAACTTGGCGGCTTCGCCAGTTTTAGGTCTGTGAGGCTAGGAGCAGAGGCGTAACTATACCGTTTGAGGCCCGTGGCAAATTCATCGGACGGGGCCCTCCGTCCCCCAATATAAAGAAGCTCAACCAATGAGATAATATTTTTTTGCTTTATAATAAATCACTACGTGAAGTAGGTACATATTACAAACACGAATACAATTACTTGATTTTCTAATAACTTTTAATTCAGAGCGTATTGAACTGTATGTCACAATTTTTGTATTAGTACCAAATTTCAAAGATTAAAATTCCTTTTTTCGGGCTTTTTGTTCAGCAAAAATGTTAATGACATAAGAACCAAAAATGTCATTATCGCGAGCGAAGCAAGCGCAAAATTTTTTACGATTGTATTCTGCCACTACTCCACTAGTCCATATACTTGATGCTTAACTACCTACAATACCAATCCACAACCGATGGTTTCTAAATCGTCACAATTTAGGTGGGCCTTACCAAGCAGCATCAGGATTGAGAAGTTAGTACCTGAAGTTCAATGATGTAGCCCAATATTAACGGCTGCACCGCGCAGTTATGTATTCCATACTTGTTCCTCCGAAAATGTTGCGAGCGAAGCGAGCGCGTAATTTTTTATGATTGCATTACGGCACTTAGTAGTCCATTCCTGGCACCTACAACAGCAACGTAAAAGCGATATTTTCGCGAGCGAAGCGAGCGCAAAATTTATGATTGCATTACGGCACTTAGTAATATATTCTTGGCACCTACAATAGCAACGTAAAAGTGACAATTTCGCGAGCAAAGCGAGCGCGAAATTTATGATTGCATTACGGCACTTAGCAGTACATTCTTGGCACCTACAATAGCAACGTAAAAGCGACATTTTCGCGAGCGAAGCGAGCGCGAAATTTTTTATGATTGCATTAAGTACAGCACTTAATAGTTCATACTTAGCACCTACAATAGAAATGCAAAAGTGACATTTTCGCGAGTGAAGTGAGCGTGAAATTTTTTATAATTGCATTATGGCACTTGGTAGTCCATACTTGACATCTACACTAGAAATGTAAAAGTGACATTTCCGCGAGCGAAGCGAGTGCAAAATTTTTATAATTGCATTACGGTACTTAGTAGTCCATTCTTGGCATCTACAATAGCAACTTAAAAGCGACATTTTCGCGAGCGAAGCGAGCGCTAAAATTTTTATGATTACATTACGGCACTTAGTAGTCCACACTTGGCACCTACAATAGAAACGTAAAAGCGACATTTTCGAGAGCAAAGTGAGCGCGAAATTTTTTATGATTGCATTACGGCACTTAGTAGTCCATACTTGGCACCTACAATAGCAACGTAAAAGTGATATTTTCACGAGCGCGAAATTTTTTATTTCGCACTACGCCATATTTAGTCCTGTACTTTTGACGCTTGAGACCCTGCGCTTGTATGCGCCGCACACCTGGCATCGTAGGTAAAGTCGGCTCTACCAACTATTTAGTTATTGTTTGGGGTACCTATATTCAGTAATTAATTAGATATTTTATAAAATTTTAAAATATGTGTTTATGGACCTAATGACATTTAGGTACATACTTATACAAATATGTAACTTTTTGATTTCTGTAAGTCATAAATAAAAATTTTGGGCCCAAATCTGCTGCCCTAGGCTCCAGTCAACTCAGCCTTTTGGTAAATCCGACACTGTGCGAAACCTTTCTTGTCCAAAAGAATTTAGTTTATATATCAATTTTAATTTTGAAAATGATCGCTCGGCACTAGCCGTAATCACAGGAATGGCTATAAATGTTAGGATCATCTTGTGCTTCTGACCCTCTCTGATCGGGGGCCCCTTCCAGCTGGGGCCCGTGGCATTTTGCCGTCATGCCACCCTATAGTTACGCCTCTGGCTAGGAGCCCCAACACAAGCTGAGTGACTCACCTTTTGGTAGCGTTGCACCGCTGTACAAAGTAACGATATCTAATACCTATCATTGCTGTGTTTTTAATTTTGATTTATTTTGCATATTTTTGTGTTTATTGCTACCAATAAAGATATTTCTATTCTATTCTATTCTAATTTTCCGGGATAAAATGTAGCCTATCACCTGAGGATGCTCCGGTCCCGAGGCGAAACGTGCGTCGAGAGTACAGTAGAATCCCGATTATCCGGATCAAATAAAACCAGGGGTATTCCGTATAATCGAAAATCCGGATAATCGATTTCAAAGCAAATGAATTACAAAGTACCTATGTAATTTAAAATTTTGGTTCGAAATAACTTGTTATTGATCTTTGACGTAATCAATCACATCTTTTGAGTGACCACGAATGAGTTCGGATAATCGGATGTTCAGATAATCGATGTTCGGATAATCGGGATTCTACTGTAGTATAAAAGTGTTGTGTGGTGGTGCATGTGAGTGGTGGTGGCATTGCTTGCTTGGGAGCTTTGCTTTCTTGCTTGGTTGGGGAGGTAAGCGGTGCTTAGCGTGTAACTGCATGTTTGACCATACAGATTTTTTCTGTTGGCGGATTATAGCAAAATAACTCTAACCTTTTTTTGCTAAAATAAGTAAATTGTAACGTCCGGTGTTATTTTTAAGTGTGATGAATATTTTAATTTACCGAAAAATTCCAAAAAAGTTTATAAGGTCACACATTCAGGCTGCCATATTGTGCGTGCGTTTTTTATATATGACTAGTTTTTGCCCGCAACATCGCTCACGTTAAATTCTTTTTCAAACCTCTATTTTACCCCCTTAGGGGTTGAATTTTCAAAAATTCTTTCTTAGTGGATGGATTTGGCATACAGATAGAAAAATCCGTCCAGTGGTTTGAGCGTTGCGTTGATCAGTCAGTCACCTTTTCTTTTTATTTAAAAAAAAGAAGATAAAAAATTTTGATTAGTTGGCTATATGCCTATTTCTTTGAACCATCATATTTATGAAAGTATTTTTTCTCAATTTTCGTTGGTCACCAAGTGCATAGGGTACCTAACATTTGCCACACAATGGGTGCAGTGGTTATAAAATAGATAAAATTAAACGTAAACTCATGCAAGCGCATATATCAAGATAAACCGTTTGAAACATAGTTTGATTTCCAAAAATATTTGAAAAAATGGTTACTGAATTCAAAAAGAAATTCTATTTAGCTGCGGCTCTTTGTTTTGTCTCTTTTCTGATCAAAAAATCTTACAGTAAAAGGGTAAGTCAGTAGGGTTAGTATAAGTTGACATTAGTGTCAAAGTAAAATGTCAAAATAAACCTTAAAGCAATTATTTAATGTCACAAATTCAGTACAACCGATTTTAATTTGGAGAGTGTCCGTAACGCAATTCTGTTATTGCGTTAGATATATTCATTTTACTTGCTAACGCACAGCTTAAACCATTCTATGTTAATATACACATATATGTTAACATATATATATTAACATATATAAGCCAATCATCATCTCAGACTGGCTCGTCACTTACCAACAAGTGAGTGAGTCAAAGACGAACCTGTCATCTAATATAAAAATCAGTACATATAAGTCAGAACTTTGAGTTTTATATTTATACAAATTAAGCCGTAAAGAAATAAATTTTCATTTTATTGATTTCCAGATGTATTTTAACTTGGAGCACCCTAAACTTACTTTTTTCGACAAGGAGTATTATTCAATCGTCACATTCAAGTCGCGGCGAGTCAGCAGAAATGACCCCGTGCATTACGTCACGGTCAACTATACGTCGAAGAAAGTGATGGATAACAATTTCACGGTAGGTACTTGTCTTGACGTAATATGGAGACACGCGGTAGCTTGTCAAGCCAAGTTCGAGCTTTTTAGCTTTTCTTTTGAAAGGAACTGGCGACGCGACCGTGTCTAAAACCGTAAAAGTGGCTCTAAATGATTTGGTATATTTATTAAAGGCCCTATAAAAATATGAAGCTTCAATTTACCCTTAGTAATCTGCTTTCTATAAATAATTCTACTGTTTTTTAAGAAGTTATACTTTTAAATAGCAAACATTATTCTAGCAGAAAAAAAACAAGAAATTGTGTTTTGAATTTATATTTTAAGAATGTTGTATGTCCTTATAAATAAATTTCAGGATTATTTACAGAACTTGGCACCCATTTAGTTGGCAATTAGGCCTGAGTGGCCTAATCTCTTCATATTGAACTTGGCTGTAATTTTCACATTTATGTTTTTGATGGGATATTTTTTAATCGATGGCAAGATAGTCCTTGACTGCGATCTCACCTGATGTGAAGATAGTAGCGTACAAACTTAGAAAGGGTATGGCAGTGTATTTCAACTCATACCCCTAACCTATTTCTACCTGCCATCGTGCCGGCACGCTAAATCGCTAGGCGGCACGTCTTTGACTATATAATAGGATAATCACCACTTCGGATTACTTTTAATAAAAGCGAAGCCGCGGTTAATAGCTTGTAATAGATATATTGGTATGTACCTACTAGCAACCCAGAGTTTCTACTTGGGTATAGTGTTTATAGACGAAGTTGTTCTTTTGTCTATGGCGTGATGGCGCGCGGCTTGGTATAATGTGTACCTATGTAATAAGAAATAAAGAATTTTATAAGAAGAAAGCCGTTTAAAGAATCCGTCCCCCATTTACCCCCCTAACAAGATAAATGTTATTTTGCGCTGGTTTACAGATGAGCATTTACTTCTACCAATTACTTTCAAACATGTACAAAAGGAGTTTCGTGGAGACTCACATCAAGTTCTGCGATCTGATGGAGAGGGATTCGCTGGTCGGCGTCGCGTTCCGGGAAGCGTATTACCGAGTACCGGAGAAGGATCGGATGATGGCGGTGCTGAAATGTCCTGCCCCTCCCGTGAGATTGCATTTACCCCAAACTCAAAATTATTTATTTCATGTAGGCCAACTTGTGGCTCTTATGACAAATCGTGAATCTCCGGTCCGGAATGCTGATTCTGCTGAGAAGAGCCAGCAATAAACTCAGCGGTTGCTTTTATCAAAAAAAAAATTTTTTACAATAGGTAAAAAAACTATGCTATGTACACAGTGCTTCCACAATGAAGTTTAAAAATGCATAAGACCTACATTTGCATGTTACAATTTATCTTAAGACGGGCAGCCATAAAGTAGACCCATTCCCGTTGGTGGCACCCGTTCACGAGCATGACGCATGATCCAGCCGTTGCTTCGCTCAACCATATTTAGTAACACAACACATAGTTAGTCTTATTTGGTTTAGTTGTCCTAATCTTTTGAAACTTTCAGGGTTTTTACAGCTTCCCCAACATGATGTTCCGTGGCACTGCTGTCCTCAATACGTTTCCCTTCCACGAGGGCCGTGTGTTTGTAAACATCACCCATCGTGGCAAGCCTACGGGACGAGTACAAATTGACTTCAATATTGAGAGAAGCACTGCAGAAGACTAAGAGATAAGCGCTGCCTACTAACTGCCTACTACATAACGAAACGTAATCATCATTATCGAATATTGGACAGAAGCAGGCGTCACTTTGCGGAATTCTATGATGCCCAAAATTCAAAATTATTTGTTTCATGTAGGCCAATTTGTAGCTCTTACGACACGTCACAACTCTACCACCGGTTTGGAATGAAGATTCTGGTGAGAAGAGCTTATGAAAAGAGCAACCGCCGAGTTTATTGCTGGCTCTTCTCGGCAGGAAGGACATTCCGAACCAGTGGTAGATTCATCGACGATTCAAAACCACTTGTAAAAGTTTATTTGAATAAAAAATATTTCTATGCTATTCTATTCTATTGAAGGAAAAATAAAATTCTTTTTAAATTTCTTTCTGATTATTATTAGGCAAAACATTGTTCCCACTTACAACTTATTGTTAACACCTGTATCTCACATGCTTTGTGCAAATAAATTGAATTGAATTGAAGATGCAGTGTATTGTCATTGACCACTGGGCCACTGCAGTGTATTGCATCTTTACTTTTAAGACATTTAAGCGCTCCAGAAAGCCGCATAAGAAGCTCAAAGCGTTTCGCCATAGTGTTCTCATTGCGAGCGAGATCCTATTACAGATTGCAGGCTTGTGGATGACGACGGGTAAACTCCACGTCATATTGTGGGGATTTCGCCGGTGATTTCTACCTTGGTCTTTGTCCTTTTAGTTCACCTTTGACGACCTCCCTGGCGCAGTGGATAGTTCTGTGGCCTTATGTGTCGTGTGGTGCGGGTTGTTACGTAACCCTCAAATATGGTTGAGCGAAGCAACGGCTGGATCATGCGTCATGCTCGTGAACGGGTGCCACCAACGGGAATGGGTCTGCTTTCTGTCTACTCGTCTTAACGTGCATTGGATTGTATTTATTTGTATTTGTATTGTATTTAGTTGTATTTGTATTGTATTGGACTTAGGAAACTTCATCGTGGAAGCACTGTATCTATACATAGCATAGTTTCATTAACTATTGTAAAAAATTTTTTTTGAAAAGAGCAACCGCCGAGTTTCTTGCTGGCTCTTCTCGGCAACAAAGGCATTTCGAACCAGTGGTAGATTCATTGACGATTCAAAAGTGCTTGTAAAAGTTTATTTGAGTAAAAAATATTTTTATTTCCATTTCTATGACTGGTTCGATACCCGACGGGGGCAATTTGCGAATTTATAATTTCTGAATTGTCTCTGATCTGGCTTGTTATTTGATTTAGCGGCACGATGGCGTGTTGAAACCTATTAGGGGTATGGGTTGAATCTACACTACCATACTCCTTCCAAGTTAACCCGCTACCATCTCAGACTGGATCGTCACTTACCATCAGGTGAGATCGCAGGCAAGGACTACCTTGTCATCGAATAAAGAAAATGCTAGACAATACAGCATTGTAAAGTCGAGATCTCCTGAGGATGCTCCGGGTCGGAGCGAAACGTGCGTCGAGAGTAGTATAAAAGTCTTGTGTGGTGGTGCATGTGAGTGGTGGTGGCATTGCTTGCTTGGGACCTTGGCTCTCTTGCTTGGTTGGGGAGGTAAGCGGTGCTTAGCTTGTAACTGCATGTTTGACCATACAGATTTTTTCTGTTAGCGGATTATATCAAAATAACTCTTCTTGCTAATCATGAACTTCCGCAAAGTAACGCCTGATTCTATCCAATATTCTATTCAATAAAAAAAGGTATTTATTACAACCAATTGTAATACGTTTAATGAGCGGAATCAGCTAAGGAGACAATTCATCGGATGCTGAATGCGCGGGATCATAATGGGGATCATAACGAACCATTATCCGGGCGGGATTGATCTCCGACGGGTTGTGAGCCGGCAGCTCTAATAAGATCTCGCGCAGACAATGAGAATCATTGTCTAAGGCGACAGATCGATTAGACAATGGGCGGACTGTACAGAATCCATGCAATTAGGTATTATTCATTGTTTTCGAATTGCAGATATAGAATACAGATATTCATTAATTACAATCGAGAATCAACATATAAGAATAACATTTGTAAAAGCAGAAAATAAATCGGTCGAAAAACAAATCACTACATAGTATTTAACAAAGTCGCTTTCTCTGTCCCTATGTATGCTTAAATCTTTAAAACTACGCAACGGACTTTGATGCGGTTTTTTTAATAGATAGAGTGAGTGAAGAGGAAGGTTGATATGTATAACTAGCTTTTGCTCCCGCGACTTCGTCCGCGTGGAATTAGATTTTGGGGTGGAATTTTCAAAAACTGTGACACACGTACTTTTTTATTTTTAACTGAAAGCTCAAATACCAACTTTGATGGAAACAGCTTGAAAAATGACGGAGTTTCATATAAACTTCCATCCCCTATTTAAACCCCTTAGGGGTGGAATTTCCAATAATCCTTTCTTAGTGTGCGCCTACGTCATAAAAGGAAGCAACTGTAAAAATTTCAAGTTTCTAACTTCAGTAGTTAAGGCTGTGCGTTGATATCTCAGTCAGTCAGTCAGTCAGGACTTTGAATTTTATATATATAGATAACATCCATTAACAGTGAATGACATAGGCTATATATTTTATACCCGTGCGAAGCCGGAGCGGGCTGCTAATAGCTTAAATAATAAGCTGTTTTAATGCGACTGTACCTATCCGTTGTGCACTATAATATCTCCCGCGCAGACGGCTAATCTCTGAGGAGGTTGGCCGTTGACCGGATTCGACCGGGAGGACATTATTGTGTACTTTGTTATCACCACTACAAGCAAGCAGTATAATAATAATCAAATGAGCAGTTATAAAATAATAAGTTATCTGGCAACCAAGTGTCAAAATGGCATGTTTTGTGAAAATTATTTTATTTTATATTAAATATTATGATATTTAGTAAATATTATGAAACCCAGTATGGGTATAATAAAATAAAATCGGGCATAAATAATGTAAAATTAAATAATGAGAAGAAAACAGAGGTGTGCCGGAGATCAAAATGCACGAAGACCATCAGGTGACAGCTCGTCGTCCGACGAATATGGGACCCCACCGTCATCTGCGGGGTCCGTAGAAGACGACGTCAGCACCAGAAGACCCGGTCGACGACGAGCCACACACCCGCCACAGGATGGCTTGGGGCAACAGGGGCCGCGTGCCCCCGAGACTGCTTCCGCCGCCGGTGGTGCAGTGCGCCGCATGAGATGGTCTCAAAAAATGAATGAGAGTGTCATGCGAGCGTACTTTGGGGCAACAGATGGGGGAACTAACCTCACTGGGTATCGTTCAAGGATGTTGTCTCTGTTTCAGGCGCTTGAACCAACGGTGACCGTGACCGCACAGCGACTATCGGATCAGGTGAGACTTATCCAACGTCGTCGTATGTTGGATGAGTCTATACTTGAGCGGCTACGCTTAGCTTCAGTCTTTGCAAGTACGTAATGTAGAGACTAATAACACCCAAGAGGAGTTATGTGATGATTTAGATTTATCGGAAAGTAACCAGAATTATGAGCAAATGAGAGGGACTTTGGACGATGTGATTTTGGAGTATAGGTACATGCCTGTCGACCTAAGACCAAGATTACCTCGTTTGCCTGTGCATAGACGAAATATGGCGTTGGTGGGAGCTCTAGATCAAATTTTGGACACATATTTAACATCTTCGTGTGACCTAAATGATACGCATTCGATCCTATACTGTGGAGCCGTTGCAGCATGTCGTATAGCCCGTATCAAATTTCCGGAACCGAGGGCTATGCAAAGACCAAACATAGCTCCGGCTTGGCAGACTAGGATTGAAAGGCGTATCACTTTGACTAGAACTCTCATTGCTAAGCTAATCTGTTTCAAGGAGGGTAATAGTCGCCCGAGAGTAATGCGATTTGTGCACCAAGCTTTTGCTGGGACTAATACTAGTCCCTCAGAGTATTTGTCTATGGTCACAGATCGCATTGACTTCTTGAAGCAGAAAGTCTATGCCTGGGCAAAACGGATTAGGCGATATAGAACTCGTGTAGATCGATACTCACAGAATCGCATGTTTCAAAGTGACCAACGGAAGGTGTATAGGAACTGGGAGCGACCTAGAGATTGTAGTACTGATGGAGTGTTGCCGGAGCCTGATGTTATGTCAGATTTTTGGCGTAATATTTGGTCGGCATCCAGAGGTCATACCGATGGTGAGTGGATGAATGTTGTGAAGGCGGAATGTGCTGCGGTGGAACAAATGGTTCCCGTAACCATTAGTTCCGAGGATGTAGGTTGCGCGGTCCGTTCGACCTCGAACTGGAAATGTCCGGGGCCGGATGGACTGCACAACTTCTGGCTGAAATGGTTCCGTAGTGCGCATTCTGTTTTGGCAACACAATTTCAGAGCGCCATTGACTCTGGATCGCTACCGACATTCATGACAACGGGTGTCACGTTCCTATTACATAAGTCCGGAAGTACCGCGGACCCAAAAAATTATAGACCAATTACCTGCTTACCTACTATCTATAAGCTACTTACAGCCATTCTGACCACAAAAGTAACTATGCATATAAATGCAAATAATATCTTGGCCCAGGTTCAGAATGGATGTAGGGCAAATGCCCGCGGTACAAAGGAACTCCTTCTCATTGACACTGCTATATGTCAACAGGTACGGCGAAACAGAAAAAATTTAGTGGCTGCTTGGATTGACTACAAGAAGGCATATGATTCGGTGCCTCACACGTGGCTCTTGGAGATCATGAAGTTGTATAAGGTCGATGCAACTTTATGTTCTTTTCTCGACTCATGCATGAGACAGTGGATGACAGTTCTTCGTCAACCAGGAAACACTGAATCTTCTGAATCAGCTGAACCGATAAGGATTAAACGGGGTATCTTCCAGGGAGATAGTTTGAGCCCTCTATGGTTTTGCTTAGCCCTTAATCCACTCAGTACACTATTGATGGATTCAGGGTTAGGCTTTCGCCTTCGCAGAGGGGGTGAGGTCATATCTCACTTGCTTTATATGGACGATCTCAAACTCTTTGCATCAAAACGATCAGACCTTGTGAAATTGCTGAAGATCACTCAGAACTTTAGCAATAGCATAGGAATGGAGTTTGGTGTTGATAAGTGTGCGGTTGTCAATATAGAGCGAGGCAGAGTTGTGAACTCTGAGAATTTAGTACTTTCAGATACAGTAATTCTCAGATCTCTATGTGAAGGTGAGACATATAAATACCTTGGAATGTCAGAGGCTCTTGGTATTGAGGCAGGGACTGTGAAACAGGCAGTGGAGGAGCGCTTCTTTGGCCGCTTGAAAAAAGTCCTTAATAGTCTTTTATCAGGGGGTAACAAGGTACGTGCCTTTAATGGATGGGTCATGCCCTTACTCATATATACCTTTGGCATTCTAAAGTGGACTCAAACTGAACTGGACGCCTTGGATCGAAAGGTCCGAAAACTGTTGACAACATACCGTATGCATCACCCGCGTTCATCTGTTATGAGATTATACATCCCACGCAAGTGTGGGGGACGTGGTTTTCTGAATGCCAAGAACCTCCACAATCGTGAGGTGTGCAATCTTAGAGATTACTTTCTCAAGATGAGTGTGAGTATGCATAGGGATGTTGTCGCAGTTGATAAGGGTCTTACCCCGCTTGCCTTAGGCAAAGAGAACTGGCGCAAGCCCATAGTATTGAGCATTTCGGATCGCAGGGCTGTGTGGGAGAGTAAGGAGTTACATGGCAGGTTCTACAAGGCGTTAACTAGGCCGGATGTAGATCAAAATGCCTCTGTATCCTGGTTACAATTCGGTGACCTATTTGGGGAAACTGAGGGTTTTGTATGTGCAATTATGGATGAAGTTATCAAGACTAATAACTACCGGAGACACATTATGAAAGATGGTACTCTTGACATATGTCGAGCGTGCCATCGTCCTGGGGAGTCCCTCAGGCATATCGTCTCCGGTTGTTCTTATCTTGCTAACGGCGAGTACTTGCACAGACATAACCAAGTAGCCAGGATAATCCATCAACAACTTGCTCTTCAATACGGTCTTGTAGAAGATGAAATGCCATACTATAGGTATGACCCAGTGTCAGTTCTCGAGAATAGTAGTGCCCTGCTCTACTGGGATCGGTCAATTATCACTGATAGGTATATTGTAGCCAATAGACCTGATATAGTGCTTGTTGACCGATCAGCGCGTCGAGCGATAATTGTCGATATCACAATTCCACATGATGATAATCTAGTGAAGGCGGAAAAAGAAAAATTATCAAAATATTTAGACCTTGCCCACGAGATTACCGCCATGTGGAATGTTGATTCAACGATTGTAGTGCCGATGGTCGTTTCGGTCAATGGTCTCATAGCGAAAAGTTTCGATCAACATCTTAAGAAACTTTCGCTTAATACTTGGATCAAGAGCAAGATACAGAAGGCGGTACTCCTTGAGACGGCACGCATTGTGAGGAGGTTCCTCACTCTGGAGCCCTGACCACTGGCTGCTTGGGTCCCTATCCCGCAGCAAGTGGGACCCATTTATTTTATTGTTTTTAATGATGTTTTTATATTTATATTTGTATAATGTATATTTGTAATCATTTTTAAAAATAATAAGATAAATGTGTTTAAAAATAAATGATAGACAATCAAATGAAATTAAATGTGTCGTCTACGTGTTTCCGCATACCCCCATAACTTCGTAAGTGACACTTGAGTGGCGCAAACTTTTTCAATTTCGTGTTGTAATAAAGTCAAGCATCATAAGCTTGTGTAGACACACTGTACTCACATACTGTTTGTGTATATTAATTATATTTACGTACCTCCTGCTATTGCTAACCACTACTGTTCGTAATTAGGTTTTGCCGACCTCCCTGGCGCAGTGGTGAGCGCTGTGGTCTTATAACTGGGAGGTCTCGGGTTCGATTCCCGGCGGGGGCAATTTAGGAATTTATAATTTCTAAATTGTCTCTGGTCTGGTCTGGTGGAAGGCTTTGGCCGTGGCTGGTTACCACCCTACCGTCAAAGACGTGCCGCCAAGCGATTTAGCGTTCCGGCACGGTGGCGTGTAGAAACCGATTAGGGGTATGGGTTGAATTTACACTGCTATACCCCTTCCAAGTTAGCCCGCTACCATCTTAGACTGGATCATCACTTACCATCAGGTGAGATCGCAGTCAAGGGCTATCTTGTCATCAAATAAAAAATAAAAATAAATTAGGTTTTTAAAATCTTGTGGAAATCTTTTTTTTTCGGGTTAAAACCATTTCCAAACCGATTTTTCGGGATAAACCATTAATTTCGGGTGTGCCAGATCTTTTTTTCCACGTACTTTGAAACTGTGGAACCGAATTCCTGAGACGGTGTTCCCACTGAATGAATGAATGAATATGGGGTTATTCAAGGGGCGACCATCAAATTCCTAAAAAGTCCGCAACGCATTGGTGGTGCCTCAGGTGCTAGGTTCATGAGCAGTGGTAATCACTTAACATCAGGTGACCCGCCTGCTCGTTTGCTCGCTAAAAATATCTAAAAAACAAAACTACAATTTCTACTCTACTACAATTTTTACTCTAACTACAATTTGGGTACCTTTAAATCAAGAGTGAATAGGCATCTTCTAGGCAAGCGCGTTCCATCTTAGGCTACATCTTCACTTACCATCAAGTATCGCAGCCAAGCGCTAGTCTAAATATATACCTATTTAAAAAAATCCAAGTATCCAGTGTCCTACCTCGTAGTATGAATTCAAATCACGCCAAGTTTCATTTGAATTCGTTCAGTATTTATTTATTTACTAGCTGATGCCCGCGACTTCGTCCTCGTGGATATATAGTTTTTAAAATCCCGCGGGAACTCTTTGATTTTCCGGGATAAAATGTAGCCTATGTCATATCCACGTCCTTAACTATATCCATTCAAAAAATCACGTCAACAAACAAACAACCTCACTTTCGCATTAATAGTTTTAGTCAGGATAGATGTCCACAGCTGGACATTGTCCATACAAGAGACCTATGGTCAGCATGTTGATGTCCATGCATCCACATGTCTCGGTCTTGTCCCGCTTGTATCCAGCGGCTTTGTGACGTCAGCGGAACCTCTAGTGAAGGGTTTACCAAGGCTGCGCTTTCCGATTGGAGGTCGGCATTCTAGCACCTTGAGACCCCAAAGTTTTTCGAACAATGAGTCAGCCAACCTTAAACTAAGAAATTATTGTGGTTATTATTTTAAGTATGACACTTTAAAATAATCACTTACCACAGTAATTTCTTTTATATTTGCATTTTTCAATTACAGTTCAGTTAAATAAAATATTATAAAACCAATCATCATAATTGCATTATTTCCGGAATTTCAAAAATTATTACTAATATTATAAGTACGGAAGTGTGTTTGTTTGTTCTTCTATCACGATTCACGCAGCAACGGAGCAATGGATCGACGTGATTTTTAGGGTTCCGTAGCCAAATGGCAAAAAACGGAACCCTTATAGATTCGTCATGTCTGTCTGTCTGTCCGTCCGTATATCACAGCCACTTTTTTCCGAAACTATAAGAACTATACTGTTGAAACTTGGTAAGTAGATGTATTCGCATTAAGATTTCAATACAAGAATAGAAAAAATACAATAAATTTTGGGGTTTCCCATACATAGAACTAAAACTCAAAAATTTTTTTTTCATCAAACCCATTCGTGTGGGGTATCTTTAGATAGGTCTTCAAAAATGATATTGAGGTTTCTAATATAATGTTTTTCTAAACTGAATAGTTTGCGCGAGAGACACTTCCAAAGTGGTAAAATGTGTGTCCCCCCCCCTGTAACTTCTAAAATAAAAGAATGATCAAACTAAAAAAAATATATGATGTACATTACTATGCAAACTTCCACCGACAATTGGTTTGAACGAGATCTAGTAAGTAGTTTTTTTTAATACGTCATAAATCGTAAACCGCAATTGCTGCTGCGGAACCCTTCATGGGCGAGTCCGACTCGCACTTGGCCGCTTTTTTTTGAGTGAGTATAGCTGAGTAGTGGAGATCTTGGATAGTGATATAGGCTACCTTTTATCTCAGAAAATCAGATTTAATTTCAGATTTAATCAGATTTAATCAATTTTTAAAAATCTACCTCAACGCGGACGAAGTCACGGCAAAGCTAGTACCTCTGTTGCACTGTTACGAGTAGGTATTAATGTCTTTATTACTAGTTATATATTATGTGCACATGTAATTTGTTCATCTAGATTCCAACCGTGCTAAACTTCATACGTTCCGCTTGAGTTTTTTTTTCAAAAAAAAGAAAGGATGGTTATTGAATCAAAGAAAAATCTGTTATATTTGACTGTGATAGTTTGCTCTGTTTCGTTCATGATTAGAACATGTTACAGCGGCAGGGTGAGAGACCTTTTAAAACGGGCTGCATTTCTATAAAAAGTGTCAACGTTAACGTTACATAATAACTAACGATATTTAAGTAATATTATAATAATTAAGTTTATTATTTTGGACTTATTTTTGACACCGAATAAGACTAAATGGGGAAATTTAATCTTTCTTCACTAAGAGAAGGAAAATGACAGCTCTAGAGTTCCAATTTTAATATTTTTTAACTTGATGAACACATCTAGCTGACCACAATACAGTATTACTTATTACATTGTAATTTGTAACCATACATCGATAGTGTAATATTTCGTTTGAAAAGAGCAACTGCTGAGTTTCTTGCCGGCTCTTCTCAGCAGAATCTACATTTCGGTTCGAAATGGTTTAGACCACAGATTATAGTTTAGACGTATTATAAGAGCCACAGGTTGGCCTACATTAAATAAATAATTTTGAATTAATTGATGTTCATATTTTGCTATTTTCAGATGACGTACTTTAGCGTGGAACACCCTCAAGTTACTTTTTTCGACAAGGAGTATTATTCAAGCGTCACAATGAAGTCGCGGCGAGTCAGCAGAAACGATCCTGTGCATTACGTCACGGTCAACTATACGTCGAAGAAAGTGATGGATAACAATTTTACGGTACAGTAGAACCTCTATAAGTCGAAACTCGATAAGTCGAAAACCTCCAAAACTCGAAAAAATATTTTGTTACCTTCCCTTCAAGCCCCAAAACCTCCAATACTCAAAATCGAAATAATCAGTAACTCCCTACAAGTCATCTTGGTAAACATTTTCCCTCTATAACTCATGAAAGAATAAATTGGACCTCTACATCTCGATCATTTGAAACTAATTACCTAATTCTATAGCTTGAAGAAACTTTTTGCCGACAATGTATTATTTCTTAGAACACAATGTAACAGTATACCTCTAATAACCCATTTCTTACCAATCCTATGAAAATTCATAAATAGGTTTTTAGACTGAGGTTAACATGTGCTTGTTAACTTTTTATTTTTATTGTTATTCATTTCTTTTGAACTTAAGCGAAGCAAATCTTTTTTTGTCTAACAATAGATTGAATCTTAACCTCTACAAGTCGAATATGTCCATACAAAATCCGCGTAAGTCGAAATCTATACTATATTATAAAGCTGAAGAGTTTGTTTGTTTGAACGCGCTAATCTCAGGAACTACTGGTTCGAATTGAAAAATTATTTTTGTGTTAGATAGTCCTTTTATCGAGGAAGGCTTTTTAGGCTATATAACATTACGCTGCGACCAATAGGAGCGAAGCATCAGTGAAAAATGTTGCAAAAACAGGGAAAATTGTCCATATTTAAAATATATTTTTTTAAAAACTTCTTAATCGCGATCATAATAACAAAAATTGACGCGGACAAAGTCGCGCGCAACAGCTAGTCCTTTATAAGTCTTAAACTATAGAAATCGAATTTTTTGGCATCTCTCTTTTGACGATATGCGGGCGGTCTTTTCTCCATATAAAGGCTCTTGCCTGGTTTCTTTCTGGTTTATGACCTTAAAGTAATGATTTTTTACACCACTGCACAATTTGGGCTTTACCACAACGTTAATATTAATTTCAGTTGAGTCTGTACTTCTACCAATTGCTTTCAAACGTATACAAGAGGAGCTTTGTGGATATTCATGTCAAGCTTTGCGATTTGCTTCTAAAAGACCAAATAGTCGGCGATGCGTTTAGAGCGGGCTACTACAGGGTGCCGGAGAAGGAGCGACCGATGCCCGTATTGAAGTGTCCCAAACCACCTGTTAGTATTGTAACATTTACAGTTCATAATATGTGCCTATCTATATAGTTTAGGATCTTCGTCGCATTAGTTTGAGAAATTAGACACACTTTTTTTTTAGCCAAGCTGAACTTGACTTATTTCGAATAAGCGGAAAGCTTGTGCTGTTGTGTTGTGTTGTTGTGGAAGTGGGTACGACAATAGTGCAACGGGTGGGGCTTGAACCTGCGACCTTTTAGTTTTTACTCCGCACCTTTAACCGTTGGGCTATTAAGGCTTATTTAACCATCGGGCTATTGAGGCTTTAATTAAAGAGTCTTGAGAAGTGCTGGAGTTTTTCAGCTCGTTGGGGATTTCAAGAGTCTGGAAACTTCATAAGTTCGAACAGTGCGTGTTGCCAGTGCTTATAAAAAAGATCAGGGTATCACAGCGGGCGATGGAGAGAGCTGTGAAACATACGAGATGTATACTTGCGAGATCAAATCAGAAATGAGGAGATTCGTAGAAGAACCAGAGTTAACCGATATAGCTTTACTGCTCTAGGAGTTGTAAAGCTTAAGAAGCACATAGTGCGAGGGGCCGATGCTCATTCTGTTCTGTTCTGGCTGTTCTAGTTCACTTAGCTCAAGTGCTTTCTGTTAATCTATAGGGGAATTTGAACCCTATTTAAATGAAAATCGTGTCGCACTAGTTACACTTGTATTTATCCAGTAATTAAAGAATGTAATATAATAAAACTTTGGTAAACTGCTTGGACTTGTACTGTGAACGTCTTGCGAGGACGGAAGCTTAGAATATACTCGAAATCTAGACCACCGGCTCGGACGGTGGCTAAAAGTATAATGAATTACGACGCATGTCCAAACTTACAATTCCAAACAATATTTGTAATTCAAATAACGTTCTAAGCTCGAACGCCTTCAAAAATCTTTTAAGACTCCAAAAATCTTCAGCGCTATACTTGGTTTCAGGGGCAGTACGTGTACCTGAACATGCAGTTCCGCTTGACCCCCCTCTCTGATACATTCCCCTTCCACGAGGGCCGCGTGTACATCAACGTGACGGACCGCGGCAGGATTACCGGTCGAGGCTACATTGACTTTGCTCTCAAAGCGCTGAGGAGATCAAGGAAATGATAATCTTAAATATACACAAAACGTAGTTAAGTGTTTTATCGGGGTTTTAACGAAATTAACAGATTATTCCAATAAAAATAAATATTAAATGTTTTACCGAAAGGTTTCACTGAAATTAACAGATCTATCCCATAAAAATAAAAATGAAATGTTTTACCAAAGAGTTTCATTGAAATTAACAGATCTATCCAAAAAAATGAAAATGAAATGTTTACCCGAAGGGTTTCATTAAAATTAACAGATCTATCCCATAAAAATAAAAATGAAATGTTTTACCAAAGGGTTTCATTGAAATTAACAGATCTATCCCATAAAAATAAAAATGAAATGTTTTACCGAGCTATGCTAGCTATATTTTAGCTATGGTGGTCAAATCAACCCGTCCTCGATTATTGGTGGTCAAAAATTCCGGCCTCGGAATTTTTGATATGTAAATCTATATAAATGAAAAAAGAAATAGCTGACTGACTGACTGATCTATCAACGCACAACTCAAATAACTGGACGGATCAGCCTGTTTGGCATACAGATAACTATTATGACGTAGGTATTCGTAAAATTCTACCTCTAAGGAGGTAAAATAGGGGTTTCAATAATCGATTAACGTGAGTAAAGCCGCAGGCAAAAGCTAGAATCTTATAAACTGGTTGATGCCCGCGTTTAAGGTTTTTTAATTCCCGAGGGAACTTATTTTCCGGGCTAAACACCGGCCTACGTGTTATTCCAGATTATAATCAATCTCTGTGCCAAATTTCAGTCAAATTGGTTCAGTCGTTGTGGCGTGATTGAGTAATAAACATCTATCCATCCATTCGTACATCCTTACATCCAAATTTTCGCATTAATAATATTAGCAGGATTCTAAAATGTCTGTCGGTTACTTTCTTATCCAACTACTGCAAAGTCGAAAGGAAGTGTTATGATTTTAGCAGTATGTATTTATTTACATTCGTTGCGCCGTACTGCCTGAATCACTGAACCGATTTTGATGAACAAGGTGTCAATTGATTTACGTAACCTATATCACCTGGACCACCAATAAAAGTTCGTTACTTACCAAGGGCTGTCTTGTCATCGAATCAAAAAAGGCAGTTACACTATTTCGAAATCAAAGATAATTATGCCCTTAACTTTTTCGTGTTTTGAACATAATAGTAAGGGTGGTAAATTTAAATACCGAAATACTTGCATTCCATTGAAATCATATCTCCGACCATGTGGGTAGTTAAGTAGCATTTCTAAGTACGTACTTTAAGTTTGTATGTAATTAGTAATTTAGTTCGGTGGCCGTAGCGGATAATATTCCTCTCCCAAAATAGTCGTAACTGACGATAAGTAGACGAAAATACACGCTGCAATATTCTGTTCAGCGACGCTTGGGGCCCAGACGCGGTTACCCCTTGTTTTATTATTTATTAGGTATACTTAACAATATCATATTATGCAATCGAAAAATAATATACAACGCATTCGCTAATATGCATATCAATAACAAGCATACACAACATTTAAAAAAACAAAAAATCATTGCATAGACTAAATTTTAAAAACAAAATTTTCTAAATAAAAGAGCAAATAATGTTACAAAATTATATCCATACCTAATAATTTTCCGGGATAAAAATACCCATATCACTCTTCAAATCCTTCTAACTATACTCATGCATGCATGCATGCAATTTTCGCAACTTCGTCCGAGTAGAGTTAGGTTTAAAAAACCGGAATAAAAGTAGCCTGTGTTACTCTCCAAAGATGCTCAACTATATCCGTCAACAAAATCCTAACCATGCAAAAAATTATGTCGATCCATTTCTCCGTTGCTGCATGATTAAAGGACAAACCAATCAACCAATAAACCAGCAAACAAACACACTTTCGCATGCATAATATTGGTAAGGATTAGTAAAAAAATTCAAAATTACTTATTTCACGTAGCCATTGGTCACCTTGTGGTTCTTATGATAATATTATATATGTACAGTGATAGATTCATTTGACGATTCGAAAGCGCTTAGTAAAAGTTTAATTGAATAAAAAATTATTCTTTTTCTGTATAGCTTTAAAGAAAATATTAAAAAAAACACTCACTCAATCAGCGACAACGCCCATAGTATTCGCTACTGTGTTTTCTTACGGAACGGTTGAAATTGTTAGCCGTAAACGTTAGGGAGACGCCTACACGTACAACGTAACGCCAGCATTAATGAGAATTTGCGTTTACTACGATACAGAGTAGGGTGGCCAAGCCAGCTCAAACTCTAGGAATAAATAAATAAAAAATACGTAAATGTCGTTCCTTCAAAAAGACCAAGAAAGCGGGTTGATCTTGTAGATAGATTCTACTCATGACAGCTTCAATTTGACGTCTCGCAACACCGCAGTCCCGTCGTGAACACGGTCCATGCAACTAGACCGAAATATCGACAATTCCAATTATATTGAATGCAGTTCGTTTATAATTTTCTTTAGATCAACTAATGTACTGCCCTCCTCAAGCTATTACGTCGTTAACCAACATTTGTCAAATACGATTTTTAATGATATCTTACTTAAAAAAAACTTTATCGATCCATCTAGTCGGTATTCTCCTTACTGCTGTAGTTTTTGATATAGGGTTGGATTGCCCAACAGCAAAATTTACGCGGCATTGTTGAAATCGGTAGTGCAGACCGGTACTATACAGTTCTAATATTATTTTCTAGATAGAAGAGGTATATGTGAGACAATAATTGTTTATGATTAGGATTGTAGTTTAGGAAAAAATAATTTTAAAGTTGACGACATTTTGGCTTTAGGACGGTAGTCTAGACACAATAATTAATATAAAGATTAAAAAAAAAAAAGATACCGGCCGAATTGATAACCTCCTCCTTTTTGGAAGTCGGTTAAAAATAATAAAATACTTCACTTATTGGAAGTGCTCATTTATAAAAGATTTTAGATGATCAAATAATATTATCCCGATAAAAAAAAATTCAGGACACGTCCTCGTAGACATAGTTCTATATAGTCACATTACCCCAGACCGGTATAACTGAGTGGCGTTACCGAACTACTCGCTCATATCTACTCGTAGTGCAGAACCGCTGCATGCCCCGACTACACAACTATTACAAGGACCTAAATACTGATGTCTACGGGTTGATTTGACCACCATAGCTAAATTAATAACGTAGTATTTAATCGAGAGACAAATTAACTGTCATCTGTACAAAAGGATCTTCCGTTTTTTCTCAATTTTGAAAATTTTTCTTGTTAAACAAAAACTAGCTAAATCGGTCTAGCCGTTAAGAGCCGTTCGCAAGTGGAACTAGTAACAGCATTTCATTTTTATTTTTATTAAATAGATCTTTTTAATTTCAATGCAACCTTTCGGTAAAACATTTCATTTTTATTTTTATTGAATAGATCTGTTAATTTCAATAAAAACCTTTCGTAAAACATTTCATTTTTATTTTTATAGAATAGATCTGTTAATTTCATTAAAACCCTGGTAAAACACTTCTACGTTTTGTCTATATTTAAGATTATTATTTCCTTGATCTCCTTAGCGTTTTGAGAGCAAAGTCGATGTAGCCTCGGCCAGTAATCTTGCTGCGGTCGGTCACGTTGATGTACACGCGCCCCTCGTGGAAGGGGAATGTGTCAGAGAGGGGGGCAAAGCGGAACTGCATGTTCAAGTACACGTACTGCCCCTGAAACCAAGTATAGCGCTGAAGATTAACAGAAAGCACTTGAGCTAAGTGAACTAGAACAGCCAGAACAGAACAGAATGAGCATCGGCCCCTCGCACTATGTGCTACTTAAGCTTTACGACACCCAAAGCGGTAAAGCTATATCGGTTAACTCTGGTTCTTCTACGGATCTCCTCATTTCTGATTTGATCTCGCAAGTATACATCTCGGAAGTTTCACAGCTCTCTCCATCACTCGCTGTAATACCCTGATCTTTTTTATGAGCATTGGCAACACGCACTGTTCGAACTTTTGAAGTTTTCAGAGTCTTGAAATCCCCAATGAGCTGACAAACTCCGGAACAACTCAAGACTTTTTAATTTCTTAAAGTGTGTCTAATTTCTCAAACTAATGAGACGAAGAACCTAAACTAGATAGGCACATAATATAACGGAACTGTAAATTTAACAATACTAACAGGTGGTTTGGGACACGTAAATACGGACATCGGTCGCTCCTTCTCTGGCACCCTGTAGTAGCCCGCTCTAAACGCATCGCCGACTATTTGGTCTTTTAGAATCAAATCGCAAAGCTTTACATGAATATCCACAAAGCTCCTCTTGTATACGTTTGAAAGCAATTGGTAGAAGTACAGACTCAACTGAAAATTATCATTAACGTAAATAATAATATTAATATTAAAGTTGTGCTAAAGCCCAAATTGTGCAGTGGTGTAAAAAATCATTACTTTAAGGTCATAAACCAGAAAGAAACCAGGCAAGAGCCTTTATATGGAGAAAAGACCGCCCGCATATCGTCATAAGAGAGACGCCAAAAAATTCGAGTTCTATAGTTCAAGACTTATAAAGGATTTCGACTTACGCGGATTTTGTATGGATATATTCGTGTTGTAAAGGTTAAGATTCATTCTAACAATTGACGAAAAAGACTTGCTTCGCTTAAGTTCAAAAGAAATGAATAATAATAAAAATAAAAACTAAACAAGCACATGTTAACGTCAGCCTAAAAACCCTTTATGAATTTTCATAGGATTGGTAGGAAATGGATTATTAGAGACATACTGTTACATTGTTTTCTAAGAAATAATACATTGTCGGCAAAAAGTTTCTTCAAGCTATAGAATTAGGTAATTAGTTTCAAATGATCGAGTTGTAGAGGTTATAAAATAAAAACATTGTTATGTTCGAGATGTAGAGGTCAAATTTATTCTTTCATGAGTTATAGATCGAAAATGTCTACCAAGGTGACTTGTAGGGAGTTACTGATTATTTCGATTTTGGGTAAAGGAGGCTTTGGGGCTTGAAGGGAAGGGAACAAAATATTTTTTCGAGTTTTCAGGTTTTTGACTTATCGAGTTTCGACTTATAGAGGTTCTACTGTACCGTAAAATTGTTATCCATCACTTTCTTCGACGTATAGTTGACCGTAACGTAATGCACGGGGTCGTTTCTGCTGACTCGCCGCGACTTCATTGTGACGCTTGAATAATACTCCTTGTCAAAAAAAGTAACTTGAGGGTGCTCCAAGCTAAAATACACAACCTGAAATAACAAAATATGAAGATCAATTAATTCAAAGTTCAAAATTATTTATTTCATGTAGGCCAACCTGTGGCTCTTATAATACGTCGAAACTCTACTGCGCCCACCGGCCGGTTCGAATTTCAAAATGTAGATTCTGCTGAGAAGAGCCGGCAAGAAACTCAGCAGTTGCTCTTTTGAAACGATACAAATACAATGTAATTTGTAACATCACAAAAAGGGTACAACTCGACTTAAATCACTCATCACAGGAGGCACAAATTTGAAAACTGTTGTACAATACAATACACCATGTATAATACAGGAGCGTGGGAGTGTATGCCCATCCACTTTCCCGTTCTATCTTGATATATTTCTGTGTCTGCCCCGACCATAGCACCCGTTTAAAAGGTCTCTCACCCTGCCGCTGTAACATGTTCTAATCATGAACGAAACAGAGCAAACTATCACAGTCAAATATAACAGATTTTTCTTTGATTCAATAACCATCCTTTTATTTTTTTTTGAAAAAAAAAAAAACTCAACGGAACGTATGTAGTTTAACACTGTTGGAATCTGGATGAACAAATTACATGTACACATAATAAATAACTAGTAATAAAGACATTGCACCTACCTACTCGTGACGGTGTGACAGAGGTACTAGCTTTTGCCGCGACTTCGTCCGCGTTAAGGTAGGTTTTTAAAAAGCCCACGGGAACCCTCTGATTTTTTGAGATAAAAGGTAGCCTATAGCACTATCCAAGTCCTCCGCTACTCAGCTATACTCACTCAAAAATTCACGTCGATCCGTAACAACGTTGCTGCGTGATTGAAGAACAAACAAACACACTTCCGTACTTATAATATTAGTAATGATTTTCGAAATTCCGGAAATAATGCAATTATGATGATTGGTTTTATAATATTTTATTTATCTGAACTGTAATTGAAAAATGCAAATATAAAAGAAAATTACTGTGGTAAGTGATTATTTTAAAGTGTCATACTTAAAATAATCACCACAATAATTTTTTGGTTTAAGGTTGGGACAGACTCATCGTTCAAAGAACTTTGGGGTCCCAAGGTGCTAGAATGCCGACCTCAAGTCGGAAAGCCCAGCCTTTTCAGCCAGATTTGTGATGTAACATCACAAATCCGCTGGATTCAAGCGGTACAAGACCGAGACATGTGGATTGTGGATGTATGAACATCCACATGCTGACCATAGGTCTCTTGTATTGACAATCTATCCTAACTAAAACTATTAATGCGAAAGTAAGGTTGTTTGTTTGTTGACGTGATATTTCCTTTAAGTGTAGGTTAACACTTTAATAAAAAAAAATCTTTTATATATTTAGGACGGAAACCACTAGACGCTGAACATGATATTACGGTCTCTTGAACGGATCGCCACAGAATATGATCTTGTGCCGCCTGCATCTTACATCTGACGCATTGTTTTTGCCAGCGGATATTACCGGAGCAACTTGTCATCGACTAAAAAAAAGGTTTTTTTTTGAAAATTTGAAATCCCCTGAAGTTATCGGCTCCGGAGTGGGGACTCGAGTCTGAGCTGTCAAATGAGCGACGCTGGCGTAATGAGAAAAGTTTTTTGATCAACTGCCTCGCGCTCAGATCATAACTTTTTATCGAGACGATTTTTATTTACAAGTTCTAATATGAAAATTACGATATATTATTGTTTATTATCGCTGCTCTCAGAGAGCAGTCTAAGGAACTACGTGGTAAAAAAGGTAAAAATTCTTTCTCAGTGGATGAACCTAAGTAGACTATCATGGAAGATGTCAATGTCAGGGCATTTATTGTAGTATGCGTTTAATAGACGGTTTATTGAGGCGAATTTGCCTAGGTTGGTTTTGGAAAAATGAGGCTGAAAAGTGTTTTTATTAGGATGTCTAGGGGGTTGACGAGGGACATGGATGTTAATTTGATTCAATAGATCAGGGGAATCCAAGGTGCTGTGGACAATTTTGTAAAGAGTTATGAGATCAGCCGCCATCATAATAGCTATCTATATTATATGCCAAATTTCTGCCCGTCCGTCCAGTAGTTAGCGCTGTGCGTTGATAGATCAGTTAGTCAGTCACCAAAGTTGTAATGAGGTGCATTAGGTTTTAATTTTATGTATAAGAGCGCCAGCTCGCCATCAAACTGGCTGTCCAGTTTGGCGAGATATTATTTTTAAGGTGTTTTAAGCTTATTTGTGTACCTAAAAACAATAAATTAAAAACAAAACCTTTATTTAGAAGATTATTGAGAATTCTCAGGCATTCAGGTTTCCTCATGTTTCGTTATTTCTTTAGACTTGTTATGTAAAATGAATTATTAGCTTGATGCTATAACGTGTAGTTAGGAAAACGGGCGAATAATTTAGCCGCTCTACACGCCGATCCGGCTAAACCACAATTAACGATAAACTGTGAAATAAACATCCAAAGCTCTATTTCAGACTACCCGCTACCACACTCGAAATAATATACTCCGGGAGCTGGTGGCAAAAGGATCTGAAGGTTTTATACAACTTTAAAAGTTTACCTTTTTTAATTTTTAGGTTTGTTTTACCAACAATTAGGGGGTCTCCAATTTTTTATTTAAATTTTCACTCAAAGTAAGTAGAAGTAGAAAAGAGTGAAAGTTATACTTCTCAGGTGGTCCCATTGTCATCAGATCAGGATCTGATGATGGGAACCTGGAGAAATCGAGGAAACTCTTTGAATTTATTGGTTTTGTTATCTTTCTCTTGGTTCTTCGAAAATCTTTAGGGCGCCTACTTTGCTGGCTGAATAAATGTTTTTTTTATTTTATAGGCACAATTGATATACTCGTACTTTGTAGTGTCGTTTGAAGTCAGTTTTATAAAAAGAATTTTTACGTTTATACGTTTATATTATTTTATCAAAGTTATTCCAAGTTATCAAGAAATTCTACCTAGCAGCCGCATCACACTTCCCATCCAACTAAGCTAACATAACTATTGACAAAAAGGTCTTTTGTAACGATCCAAACTTTGAGCTTGGCTTCAAATGATTATAGTATGGGTCACACCTCCCATCAGCTCTTGCACCATAATATATACGGTTAACTTAAAACGGGCTAACGATACCTGTAATAAACATGGCTAGCTTTACTTAGTATCATTTTCCACCGAGAATATACTTAGTGTTTATGCGGAAACGAAGTCTAACAATTTATCCCCTGCAGGTTTGTATAAACTTAGGCACAAGTTATGGTACTTAGGTGTCCGATCGCTCAAGATTCACGTTGAAGTGAAATAATTTTTTTTGTTTCTTTAGTTTTAGGGGCTTTTATATCTTGGTACACGTCAGTCCCATTATAAAGTGAAATAAATAATCCAGGTGTTATCATTTCTGGTTTTCAAAAAAGGATACGATAATCAAAATGGAGATCCAAAATAGTGATTCTTTAAATACACCTAAAAGTAAGTCGTTTGTAAGAATGGGCGTGACGTTCTATACCTTCTAGATATATGAAAGGAAAAGGTGACTGACTGATTAACTGACTGATTGACTGACTAACTGATCTATCAACGCACAGCTCACTGCACTGGACGGATCAGGGTGAAATTTGGCATACACATAGCTATTATGTAGAAATCCGCTAAGAAAGGATTAATTATCAGAAAATTCAGGGGATGAAATAGGGGGTTGAATCGAATCGAACTTAACGTGAGCGAAGTCGCGGGCAAAAGCTAGTTCTATAATAAAATTCCACAGTCAATTTTTTGGCTTTAGCGAAAGTTGCTGGGTAAAAAATCAAGATGATTTAAAACAGTGGTGCGATTCTCTAAAAATGATTGCGACAGCGCTACAGCATGATGATTGCAATCGCCTTTGATTGGGCGATACTCACACGCTATTGGATAAAATGCTTTGTTGCAGAAATATCGCGATAAATATAATAGAATAGAATAGAAATATTTTTTATTCAAATAAACTTTTACAAGTGCTTTTGAATCGTTGATGAATCTACCACTGGTTCGGAATGCCTTTCCTGCCGAGAAGAGCCAGCAATAAACTCGGCGGTTGCTCTTTTCGAATTTTTTTTTTTACAATAGGTAATGAAACTATGCTATGTATACAGTGCTTCCACGATGAAGTTTCCAAAGTCCAATAAAATACAAATACAAATAAATACAATACAAATACAAATAAATACAATCCAATGCATGTCAAGACGGGCAGACAAAGCAGACCCATTCCCGTTGGTGGCACCCGTTCAGGAGCATGACGCATGATCCAGCCGTTGCTTCGCTCAACCATATTTGAGGGAACGTAACAACCCGCACCACACGACACCACCACAGAAATATTTAAAGAGAGCATGACATACTTAGGCCATAAATTCAGCCAATCACCACTTGAGACGGAGCAATGATCGATGCAGCTCTTATATAATCGGCTAGAGGGTATAACATCTACTGTGATGCGTCATAAATCAAGATAAGTAACCAATTTGTAATAAGAATAAGTGGTATGAAGATGAACTTCATAATTTCTTGAACAAACTTATTACATCCCGGCGAGGTTGATCAAAAAACTTTTCTCATTACGACGGCCGACTCGCGAGCTGTGCAACTTGGATATTATCTGTCTGTGTGTTACCTACGATCCACGCCTCGATTGCGGGGTCGATGCAAATGAAATTCGGCACTGAGATAGCGTTGTGGAAACGATATCTTTTGTCTCAGATCGCGTGATAAGCTATGGGATTGTGTAATTAACTTGTAAAACATTCCCGTGATAGTTTTTCTTTTAACTTCGTGAATTTTTTTTTTGGATATCTAAAATGAATAGTTTAGTTTTTAAAGGGGATTGACGCCATCAAAATTTTCAGAAAAAATTTCACTTTAAGGCAAAAAATCGCAAAAGGATCCTTCATTCGCGGGTATCAACTAGTAAACTAGTCCTTACTAATATTATAATGTGTTTGTTGGTTTGTCCTGATGTGATTTTTGGCATGGGTACAGTCAAGGATCTGAAGAGTGACATGGGCTACTTTTAATCCTATGTGTTAATCCTGGATATGAGCTATCTCTATTCCAAATTTCAGCCAAATCGGTTCATTCGTTGTGGCGTGAAGAAGTAACAAACATTTTTTATTTATTTATTTATACAGCTTTATTGCATGAAAAAAAGAACCAAATACATAAGTAAATAAACAGTGTAACACAAAAGGTGACCTTATCACTAATAGTGATCTCTTCCAGGCAACTTATACGAGAGAACTTAATGTAAGTGAGAGACGGGGATCGCAATAAATGCGTAGGATAATAATATTATATTATTACATAATTATAAATATACTATAATAAATACAAAATATACTAAAAACATAATATAAACATATATATATATCTCTATATATACACATATATACATATATAATATAATAAATAAATATATAATGTAAATAAGTATGATACATAAGCATAATATAGATAGATTACAGTAGCTAGTGAATGTTTAGAGTGAAAGATAGTGTTTCTTAAGACGGCTTTTAAAAGCTGCTATGGATTTGGCATGCCTTATTGCAGCCGGGAGTTCATTCCACAGCACAGCTGCTTTTATTGTGAACGACTCTGAGAAACAATGCGTGTTATGTCTGAACATTTTCAGTCGGTTATCGAAAGAGGAGCGCAGGGTGAAGTCATAACGAAAGGAGTTAAGGAATTTAAAACGTTCTTTGAGGTAGGGTGGTGACCAAGGATGATATAGGACAGCATAGAGAAGAGAAAGAACGTGAAGATTTCGCCGGTACCTTATAGGGAGCCAATTCAGTTTTTTACGATACTCGGAGATATGATCATACTTCCTGAGGCCATAAATGAAACGGATGCACAAGTTCTGCAATCGCTCCAATTTATTAAGCAATTCTTCGGTCAAGTCTAAATAACAAGCATCGGCGTAATCTAGAATGGGAAGAAGAAGGGAGTTGGCTAGGATGATTTTAGTTTTAATCGGCAACAGATTTTTCCACCTCTTTAGTGATCCATAAGCACCAAAGACTTTCTTGCTTACTGCTGCTACCTGCGGTTTCCAAGATAGATTGCAGTCCATAATAACCCCAAGATTTTTTACAGTATTACTGTACGGTAGCGCAGTACCATCAAAGATTACGGGGGGCAAAGAAGAGTAGTCAAGCTTTGCAATTTGCCTGGAGTTGCCTATTATAATAATCTGTGACTTATTCGCATTAACCAGCAGCCCGTGCGTTTTACTCCAGTCACAGACAGCCATTAGTTCGCGGTTCAAATTTGTAACAGCTTCAGTGAATTGTTCCACAGGAGCAGAAACGTACAATTGGAAATCATCAGCATAGAGATGATATGGTAGGGAAAGAAGATCAGTGACAGTATTTATGAAAATGGAGAAAAGTAGAGGAGACAGAACGCCACCCTGCGGAACGCCAGCACTGAGACGACAGTACGACGACAGATTTTCTTTGACTCGAATGCATTGCGAACGGTCGTATAAGTAGGACTGAAACCAATTAACAGCATCCGAGGAAATATTAATAGATTTAAGGATCGCTAAGAGGATTTCCAAGTCGACTGTGTTAAACGCGTTTGAAAAATCAAGTAGTGCCAGAATTGTTACCTGTTTGTTATCAATTGCAAACCGTATGTCATCACAAACTTTCGTCAATGCCGTAACAGTGCTGTGTCCCTTACGAAAACCAGACTGAAATGAGCTAAGGATGTTATTTTTTGAGAGAAACAGTGAGAGTTGGGAATGCGCAATGCGCTCAAGCACTTTGGATAGGAAAGGAAGAATGGAGATAGGACGATAATGAGAAAATAGAGTTGGATGGGAGATTTTGGGAATCGGGATAACTTGTGCAACACGCCACACACTCGGGAAGCTATGCGACGAAAGGGAGTAGTTCAGAAGGTGGGAGAGAATGTGCAAGATACTGTCTAGACTTAAAAGTATCATCTTGCGACTAACCCCGTCACTGCCCATGGCATCTGACTTAACTGCAAGGATGTGTTTTTTGATTTCATCAGGGCTTACTGTACTGAAATGGAACTCAGGAAAACTAGGTCTAGATCTTGAGTTAATGGAGGAAAGAGTCTGAGACTTGTTATGAATGTTAGTTGAGACAGTAGTGAAGTGACAGTTAAGAGCATTAATATCGACATTGTGCGCAACGCCACTGTGCTGCTTACCAATGCCCAACGTCTCCAAGAATCTCCACACCTTAAATGTACTTTTACCATCCACTGAGGCATGAATGAAATTGCGCTGAGCATCCCTGCACATCTTATTGCAGCGATTGCGCAAGCGTTTGTACTTAAGCAAGTTTGCGTCTGTAGGTTACACATGTAGGCGAAAGTTTGTATCACACACATACAAACTTTCGCCTTTATAATATTAGTGTGATGTGATAATGTGATGTGATAAGCTGACGTTATAATATGTATTGGATTCATCATTATCAATTAATGATGATCAATAAATATGAGAAGGTCACTATATAGGAAGCCATTGTCACGTACGTACATACACATTGGCCTTGGGCCGTGCTAGTAACCATTGTAATGTCGTTGTAATGTGTTCAATGTATCATGGACACATGCCCATTGCCCAGTTTCAGAACAGATTTTTTTTAATATGAAATAGGCTTGCGCTTGACGACAATCAATTCTGGATAACACTGATGAGGTCTAGGTTGGAGCGCGCTTGCCTAAAAGATGCCTATTCACTCTTGCCTTGAAGGTACTCAAATTATGTGGCAGGAAACACGAATAGAAGAGAGATTCAGAAAAATAATTATAAAGGAGTTGGTTCAAAAATGTATGGAACATGGGATACCTAATTATCTGTACAATGCATAAAATTAATAAAAATACTAATATAAACCATATCTGACTTCAAAATCTACAATTTTATCCTCAACTAGACGATGCCCGGGACTTCGTCCGTGTGGATAAATGTTTTTTGATTCTCGCGGGTACTCTAATTTTCCGGTATAAAAAGCCTATGTGTTAATCCGGGGTATAAACTATCTTTTTTCCAAACAGCCAAATCCCCAAATCCGACCAGTAGGTAGGGACGTGGGGACGTGAAAGAGAAACAAACATACACATACACACACACACACACACACACACACACACACACATTTCGCCTTTATAATATTAGTGTGATGAGATTTACATAGACTTCACACGTTAAACTTATAACACGGGGGGTGTTATAAGTTTTGATCTCGGGGGTTAAAAAGGGGAGGGAATAACGAAACTAAATTGACAGTCTAATAAAATTAATTTTGTACTTATTCGTTACCCATTTCTGCAAAGATGACTGACTGACCGACTGACTAACTGATCTATCAACGCCCAGATTAAACTACTAGACAAATCGAGCTGAAAATTGGCATGCAATTAGCTATTATGACGTAAGCATCCGCTAAGAAAGGATTCTTGAAAGTTCAACTCCTAAAGGTGTAAAATAGGTGTTTGAAAAATCGAACTTAACGTGAGCAACGCCGCGGGCAAAAGCTAGTGTCTTACATATAGTAGAACTAGCTGATGCCCGCGACTTCATTCGCGTGGATTGAGGTTTTTTAATTCCCGCGGGAACTCTCTTATTTTTCGGAATAAAAAGTAGCCTATGTATCATTTCAGACTTAATATTAAATAATGTTCTACATCTGTGCCTTTTAGTCAAATCGGTTCAATCTTTACGGCGTGATTGAGTAACAAACATCCATCCATCCATCCAAACTTTCGCATCTGTACTTAATATAATAAAATGAAAGAGTTTGTTTGTTTGAACGCGCTAACCTTTGGAACTATCAGTTGGATTTGAAAAATTCTTTTTGTATCTGATAGCCCAATTCTTGAGGAAGGTTATAGGATATTCAACATCTCGGTACGACTCTTAGAGGCCGAGCAAAAAGAAAAAAATAGCGCGGGCGAACAATGCGATGCGGTAAGTCGGTGGTCGAGGGCGGTCACCCGACGAGAACCGAACCGAAGGCTATTTATTAATCCGGAAGATCAAAGCGTTCCCACGGGATTATTAAAAACTAAATTCACACGGATGTAGTCGCTAGTTTATAATATTAGTAGGATTAGATACAATTATTGATCAAAGCTTTAGAATGTTTTCAGCCGCGGTTTTCAGAGAGCGGCCATATTGATTGCGATCTTTTGCGATCGCTTTACGCAATTAACCCGATCCCCTCGCACAGCATTTTCCGAAGCCCGCACACAATTTAGTTAATCCCCGACACACGCAGCCGTGTAGAACTGAAACTAGGTAATTGTGTTAATTTCTCCGCGAAATACTACATTTTCTAAAATAAATTGAATTATTATACGCTATGGATTTAGCTTCGGCTTAAATGAATACATAGACTTAGTGAATGAATAGGATATTTGAATTAGGACCAATTTTGTTATAAAAGCCGGACTGGTTTGCTCAGAAAGTGGACTTTTTAACCGAAGTAAAACCAAAAGGAAGGGGTTGTCTATAGCAGACTATGTTTATTTCTTCGAATAATAAAAAAAGGTACTTACCTACTTTTTTTATTCGATAACAAGATAGACCTTGACTACGATCTCACCTGATGGTAAGTGATGCTGCAGTCTAATAGTTTAGTTACCACAAGTTACATAGTTTTGTTACCTACCTATTATATTGTATAATAATTCTTTATTTCAGACTATTGTCCATAATTTATGTTAGTACAAAATTAACTTAAATCTATGTTAGTACCCAATGTGTTAGTAACAATTACTTATTCTACGTTAGTCCTTATAAACTACCTTAACCTAATCAGGGCCACCATCGAGGGCCCTGGGCCCTAGTGCTGGTGTGCACACTATTCCAGGTCCTCCAGAGAGGCTGTCTATCTTAGCGGCCAATGTGCTGAGAAAGGTGTTAGGGCTGCTTATAAGCCTGCTCATCATGGACGCTGCACGCTTGCGCATAATCGCGTAGAAAAAAAATTGTAAAAAATTATTGTAAAAAAAATTATTTTTTTGAAAAGAGCAACCGCCGAGTTTATTGCTGGCTCTTCTCGGCAGGAACGGCATTCCGAACCAGTGGTAGATTCATCGACGATTCAAAAGCATTTTATTTGAATAAAAAATATTTCTATTTTTATTTCTATTTCTAAGATGGTAGCGGGCTAACTTGGAAGGGGTATTGCAGTGTGCATTGAACCCATACTTCTGATCGGTTTCTAGTCGTCATGGTGCCGGAACGCTAAATCGCTTGGCGGCACGTCTTAGACCGTAGGGTGGTAACTAGCTACGGCCAAAGGACCAGACCAGAGATAATTCAGAAATTATGAATGCCCAAATTGTCCCATTATTATTTTATTTATTAAGATTAAATAATTAATCGCGAATCATCAGTCCTTTGTTGTTGTTTACAAGTTCACAACAACAATGCGGAATCGAGGCGTTGATACGCGCAGCGCATAACTTTACCGCTTATACAGGGTGATTCAACTTTGTGATTATTCGGCACTTTTATTAAGGACCGGCTTTTGTTAAGGACTGCGGTAAATAATTAATGTACCTACTTAATCATTAAGTTTATGTAAAAACTAGCTGATGCCCCCCGACTTCGTATCTGTGGATTGAGGTTTTTCGATTCCCGCGGGAACTCTCTTATTTTCCGGGATAAAAGTAGCCTATGTGTTATTCCAGACTGTATCTCTGTGCCTTTCAGCCAAATATAGCACTAACCTCTTCGAAGGGCCTAATATCAGAGAGCGCGAAGAGATAAGAGTTACGTGATAGAAAGAGAGAAAAGCGTAGGTGAATAAGACGGTAGGTAAGTAGCGCTGTGTCAACCTGAATTGCACTTTATTGTGTGGTGACAAGAGTCGCTATTTATTTTAATCATTTTGCGGAGTGAATCTTCTGTACCTTTAGATACAATTAGGTATTCTGTATCGAAACGAAGATTGAATGTAAATTACGTTGACGGCTTATTGTCCAGACTGCGCGGATTCCTGCCAAGGGTCACGGGTTCAAAAACCTACAAAACGAATGCAACAAGTGAACTTTCCTTAAATATTTTAATAATAAGTTTTATTTTTCAGTATTCTAAGTAGGTACTCTCACCACCTGGGTGCCTGGAGCACTTCGACCATCCGTTGCTCCAGATCTTTTTTCCACGTACTAGCAAATTGTGGAATCATCTCCCTTCGACAGTGTTCCCACTTAATTACAATATGGGGTTATTCAAGGGGCGGACCAATAAATTCCTGAAAAGCCGGCAACGCATTGGTGCCAATGGTACTACAAGTGTTCATGGGCGGCGGTAATCACTTAACATCAGGTGATCCGCCTGCTCGTTTGCCCGCTATTTATATAAAAAAAAGATGATGATGGTCAAATTGTCAAAAGAAAGCAAAAGTCCGGCCACGCACTTTCTAAATTTTTAACAGATGGCAATGTACCAATGTGTACGTAATGTGTACACGTAGTCTTGTGTACACGACGCGCACATTAATGAGTGTAATGACACTTTGTGCAGAACAAAGCGGAATGCATGTGATACGACACATTTAGAGTGGCGTAGAATTGACAGCTACAAGTTTTAAGTCGCATAGTTACGTACCTACTATCTAAAATGTAATCCAAATTAATTTATATTCATTATTTTAATCTAGTACCCCTTGATATTGTTAATTCCTTTTTAATCTTTTTAATGTATAAAATATTCATTTAAATATGTATACGTATTCTTATTTTGCATCGATGTACTTTTGGCAATTGAATTGTATAAGTTTCTTTAGCATAGTTTTGTGAACTCGCTGTTGGCGTACCTAATAAATAAATAAATAACTTATAAGCTGCTGGTATCTGTTTGTAAGTTACAGTGGTCAAGTCTCTCTCTCTCAACACCCAGTTGAATTTTTACAGCACACAATTTACTTTATAAATTGTGTCCTTTATCACGGTAATTACTAAACGTAAGTAAACGGTAAGAAACGGTTACAGTCGCAGTACAACAGCATAATTTATTTGTTTATTGACCAATTTATTCTTGTTTTTACAAATGTTATTCTTACATGTTACATTTTCGCTTGTAATGAATAAATATCCACATTTCTACAACAGCAAAATACCCAATTATAATCATCTCAGCTCATTAAATTGTGTTTTTCTTAATCTGTATAAACTTTACAATAAAAATGTCAAACATGTTCGTATTATCTGTAGAGACAAGTTTTATAATTAAAGCAAGTTTTATAATTAATTATTTACCCCGCAAAGTTAGCAAGCGTTCGTACTTAGAAAACACGTATTGTTCTCATAATTTACGAGATATCATGCTAAAAGTTACTTTACTCGCTCGTTTAATATAATTAAAATTTGAATAACATCCCACATGTTGAACAAGTAAGAAGGTATTCATTTAAAATACGGTTTTTAAGTAGATACACTTTGTACCTAATTGTGCACAGTGCTTTCAATATCTCATAAAGACACTCCGTTGTTTAGTGTTGTGTATAGGCGTTGGCTTGTTCCTGAATTTGTTCCTCTTACTTACTTAGGTACTCTCTAGTTGTACCAGCAACTAGAGAGTTGTACCATATTACAGATTTTTCTGATTTGGCGGATTATAGCAAAAGAATTTTGGTATAATCCGCAAAATAGTAGTACCATAATAGGTACTAGATGATGTCCGCGTGGATTAAGATTTTTTTAATTCCCGTAGGGACTCTTTAATTTTCCGGGATAAAGTGTAGCCTATGTTTTAATCCTGGATGTGAGCTAAATCCTCCTCACACACACACACATACAAACTTGCGGCTTTATATCAGTGTGATGTGTGATGTGATACTGCATTCACAAATCAACTGTAAAATAATAGGTATGTAACGGCTGATTTCTGAGTTTTATTTCTGTCAAATTTCGAACAATGAAAATAACAGAATAACAAAATAGTGCCACGATTTCTGTGCCGCTTATCAAGGAATCGCTTGCTAGGCGCGAGCGCAATACTAATGCGAGCCCTTGGCTTGGTTCACGGTCTTCCTGGACACGCTATTGTGGGTTCGTCTTCAGTGCTCAGAGGACTGGCGTATATGTCACTCCTCCGATAGCAACATAGTACAAAATATCACATTTCATAGTAACATAGTGTTCCAAAAAGTTTGCTTTTGGATTCTCAACTAACAGGTGATTATTTTTTTGCTCGTTTGATGTAACAATGCTTTGTCTGGAAAATGCGATAGAGGTTTTAAGAAGTAATGTAAAAAAAAATTGTCATTGTATGGTCTATGAGTACTGTATTAGTTGAAAAGTAAAGTCACAGAAACTATTGCTATGAAATCGATTAAAACCTGGAGGGCCCATTTAACCAATGTCGAATGACGTTTTGCCAAGGTATACATTGGACGTTCTGACAGTTTTTGTATTGAAAATCTGCTAAAATATCAAAATTGCATTGCAATTGGTTCAACGTTACTCAACGTTGGTTGAAAATAACAAAGTCGGGTTTGTTCGAACACTTATAACTCTAGAACGGCTGGACCGATTTTCATGGTTTTTGATTTGTTGTATTTGTCTCCGTCCCGAATAGCAGAACAACTTATTAAAATATCGAAAAAATTCACAAAAAAAAAATATGAAAAAAATTCATTTTCTCATACATTTTGTGTTGAACGGGTTTTTTGATGGCAAGGAAAGTGATCTTTTACCCCGGGAAAACAGTAACCTAACAACAACAAAGTCGCGGGAAAAAGCTAGTTTTGAGATAAATAAATTTTAATGCTACAGTAAGCGAGCCGAATCATTAAAAAAATGTTAACACTAAATATTACGCTAATCGTTACTAAGAGTTATTAATTAATCATTATTATGAGCTAACTTTATATACTCAAAGTGAGCAACTCATTAACGTCTCACTCATTTGAGTCTCCTCACATTCTGAAATCTATAGACCGCACTCTCACTTAGCTCAGACTCAAGACAGAGCTAAAACGAGACAGATTTATGTCAGATTATAAAATGCGAAAGTCTATTTTTGTTGGTTTGTCCTTCAATCACGATTGCGTAGGAACTCATATTGTTGATAATTATGTCGACGCTTTTCGCTCTTTCGCTGCAACTGGTAGTTTGCATCGCTGTATCTTATCTTATATGAAATACTTAGGCCTATCATATTACGTATATAAGAGGTTGGCATAACATCATTATTCTAAGTGTTTTAGAAGTGTCCTTTTAGGTTTTCATAATCATCATCATTAAGTATAATATGATAAAAATCTATAAAAAAATTAATAAATAAACACAGATACACCGTATACAAAAATACAAATAAATAGACATGTACCTACGTATAATAATTAAGAATACAATACGTACACGATAATTAAATAATAAATAGAAATAATACTATATTAATATTTTTTTATTCAAATAAACTTTTACAAGTGCTTTTGAATCGTCGATGAATCTACCGCTGGTTCGGAATGCCTTTCCTGCCGAGAAGAGCCAGCAATAAACTTTTTTTTACAATATGTAAAAAAACTATAATAATATACTCTAAATTATATACAAATAATTGTATTAATTATACACAAATAGATCATATTATTGATTTTGTTCATATAACATGTAGCCTATGTCACCCGGATCATACATAGAGTCTGTTTAATAATATAAACGTAAAAATCATTTTTACAAAACCGACTTCAAACGCCACTAAAAGTATATCAGATGTGCCTATAAAATTTGAAGAGTTCCCTCGATTGGTCCAGGATCCCATCATCAGGTCCTCATCCTCCAATCGGATCACCTGAGAAGTATACACTACTTTACCCTTTCAAACAAAAAAAGAATTTTTCAAATCGGTCCAGGCGTCTTTAAGTAATCGGGGGACATACATAAAAAAAAGATTCCGACGCATTGAGAACCTCCTTTTTGAAAGTCGGTTAAAAATGTAATTATGCACTGAAATATTAGCTTTATCCCAAAAGCTCTATACTGTCCGTACAGGATAGCGGTATAAATTATAACAATGTGTCACTACTCTCAAAATAACAGTAAAAATCTCAAATTTCGTAGTTATAATAAAGTGTTTCATAAATCATAAGTTTTGTTTTGGATTTTCAACCAACAGTTGATTAACTCGCGCTTACTTCGACCTATACGTAGAATAGAGTTATATATGATTATGGCACAAAAAATTTTTATTGCATTTTTAAGCCTAAAAAGATCTCTAATATTTACTAGTGAAATCAAAATTTTAAAAAGTTATGTAGATCCAAAGATACCAGTCGAATAAAGGTACATTTAATTTATTTCTCCAAAGAAGAAGGGCCCGACAGCACAAGTGTCAGTATTCACTGTCCAGATCAGCGCGATCGGAGGGTCCCATCTGCAGTTGTATTCATGTTCTCCGAAATGATAGTGTGCACACGCTCACACTTTTATCTGCTATTTTCGTGTTAATTTTGTTATTATTTTTTACTATATGTGCTCAAACTTAAAAATACACACTCAAAACATATGATCTTCCCTTCGTTAAAGCCAAAAAAAATTGAATATAGTAATACGACAAATGCCGTGGAGATAAAAACAATGGAAAAATGAATGTTCCAGGTAAGTGAATGGAATTTTCTTTCTTCAGCTTTGTAATTATATTACATAGATTGCTCTTAGATAGTTGTATATAATAATTTTTACAGATATATATTTTTAAAGCTAAATAATTAAGTTAAACGGTTCCACATTCATATAGAACATTATACCTCGGAATGTTAGATTTTACTACAAAAAACAATCAAAAAAAAATATCAATTCATTACACCTATTAAACATTAATTCATACATTTTAATAAGTAATCAATAATATTAATTATTTTACCATACTACTTTATTATTCGGAAATCATGTAAAAAATATCGGGACAATGTGCACAAGTTACTTTGTTCGAGGGAAATTATTTTGAAATTATGAGGTATATGTGTATATATTCATTTATTCTTGGTTTGACATTGAGATATATATCCTTATTCAACTGAAAACTACCATAAAAGCCTAAAATTAATAATTTTTTTATGTTAAGTATTTATAAAAAAACTACATAAAACTATTTAGACCTGTTTTCTGTAGTTAATTGCTTTAACGTTTTAATGATGTTAATTTTTGTTTTCAGAAAATGGCAGTGTCAGTAGTGGAGCTTTTACAATAACAGCACTACCACAGGGAGCTGAAAAAATTAGGCAAGAGGTCCCTGATATATGGGAAGATTGATATATCAGATGGAACTGTAAGAGACAGTACTTCTATACTGCAGCCGGCATATAATGATAAATACCAGTTTTTGCTACTGACAAAACTAGCCATAAGGCTGCACCATGTTGCTGAAAATTCTATAAAAGATAATAAATAATGTCTACCGTCGCCTGCAATTGCAACAACTAGACCTAACACTTTTAACTCGGTCCAACTTTGAAAATTCCCCTGCTGTTAGCTTTGGGAATTTGTCTTGAATATCATCACCAAAATGTGTACCGACTCCCATGCCTTCTCCGTTAAATACGCATAAATTGTCGTGATGCCTTTTATTCTAACCATATGATGATCACTGGACGCAATCACCATCTACAACTAACTCTTACAGTGCACCTAACGACTCTAGAGATGATGATGTGCCGCATCTTCTTTACAAATTCATTATTTTGATTAATTTAAAATTTTCATTTTGCGCGGTACCCAGTGGATCTCTGCCACCACAATATTATTTTCTTCGTGATTTAAAATATCTATTCAATTAAAATATTAATAATATAGACATAAATAACTTAGATATGTTACACGTTGCGATCGGCAACGCAACGATCACATCCTCGGCAGGCTCAGTGTCCGTGACATCGGAGATAAGCTGCAAGAAGCCCGTCTAAGATGGTATGGTCACGTAGCACGGAAACCACAAAGCTACGTCGGTAATAGATGTCTTAACATCGCCGTCCCTGGAGCTAAATCTCGCGGCCGTCCAAGAAAGCGCTGGCTGGACCTCGTAGGCGCCGATATGAGAGCCAATAAATTAAGAAAATTGGATGCACAAGACCGGGCAAAGTGGGCAAAAGCATGCCGGAAAGCGGACCCCACCTAGTGGGATAACGCTCAGTCGAAGAAGAACTTAGATATGATTGATTTCTTATTGATTACCAATAATAAATCGCACAGAAAAATTGTGGAAAATAGAGAAAATATTTTTAAACCTTTTTGTTTGCCAATATTCGGTTGTACTATTTTTAAAACTCCTGAAAGAACTTATATATTGTCCTTGTAGCAATTTTATTTTGTTGGTTTTATTCGAGTTTTCTATAATAGGATTATTATTAATGCTAAATAATAGTTCCTAATACGTTATTTATGTTTATGTTTTATATTATTTATTTATTAGTTTCATTTTGAGGTTTCTATAGTAGGATTATTAATACATTCTACTTACATATTTACACAATAGTTCCTAAATTTAATTTCCTAAATATATAAAAGGATAAGGTGACTAATTGACTGACTGACTCATCATCATCACATTGCTCAAAACACTGGATAGATCGGGCTGAAAGACATACAGATAGCTATTATGACGTAGGCATCCGCTAAGAAAGAATTTTTGAAAATTCAACCCCTAAGGGGGTAAAATAGGGGATTGAAAAATCGAACTTAATGTGAGCAAAGTTGCGGGCAAAAGCTAGTATTACCTATATAAAATACAAAGTACTTTCAGTTATTTTATTATTAATTTTTACATTTTTTTGTAAGACAATTTTATAGTAGGTACATGCTTAGTAATTAAAAAAAATAGTCAAATTATGTTGAATTTTTTTTACTAATAAATGTGTTATTATGAAATAAGAAACACTGTTTATTTTGTATTTATATTTCATCCTTTACAGCAAATAAGACCGTTTGAAGATTAGTATTTCCATAAAAAAAAGTTATATATAGACATGGTACGAACACTTTTCCCAAGTATAAGGTTACATATACATATAGAACATGGAGACATCCGCAAAAAATCGTCACATATGCATATAGAAACACCTAAATTCCAAACTATGGGTTTTGCATTGAGTTTATTGATAGTAATCAATGCATAATAATGTTCCAAAAGTATACTATGAGAATCAATTCTCTAGAAAAATAACGAAAAAAGTTACAGGCAAGACAAACTTCAAATCGCTCTCCTGTAAAGTAGGGATTTTGCAGAAGTAACTCTATTCTGCGTATAGGTCGACTTCGCTCTTCTCGGTCAACCGATAAACGTCTTATAGTAGACATAGGTCTCATGCATGGACTTCCACAGGCATCTGTTTTGCGCCGCATCTATCCAATAGCACTCTGCGACTTGCCTAAAGTCATCGCTCCACCTTGTGCTGGTTCTAATTTGTTGGCTTTTTTGGTTGTTTTTATTTAATTATAATGTAAGGTACATAATAATATTTGAAAATCTTACTCTTGGGTCCTTAGTTTTTTTTCAATTCTATGACAAGATAGTCCTTGACTGCGATCTCACCTGATGTAAGTGACGATGCAGTCTAAGATGGTAGCGGGCTAACTTGGAAGGGGTATAGCCGTGTACATTCAATCCATGCGCCTAATTTGACGGTAGGGTGGTAACTAGCCACGGCCAAAGCATACCAGACCAGACCCGAGACAATTCAGAAAATATAAACTTCCTAATTGCCCCCGCCGGGAATCGAACCCGAAGCGTCCCAGTTATAAGACCACAGCACACACCACTGCGCCAGGGAGGTCGTCAAAAATACGAGAAGTAGTGAGATAAAATAAATGGATACACGTACTTATCTTAATTTATAAGACAATAGCAAAGAGAGAAAAAATATATTACTTTTTAAGTTTAATTTATTATTAATATTATTCCTTCAGAAAGCAAAAAAAAAACTGCCCAGAAATGTAAGTGTAATCAACTTACAACTTTATTGGGCAATTTTTAAGAAAATCAAAATTGATCGAAAGAATTTATAGTAAGTACCTGCTTGCATGCCTTCAATTTATTTTATCTTGTCGATGAGCAACACGCACTTTTTTTCGAGAAAGTTTTGTTGTTAGATTACTAGACCCGATGATCTTAAAAATATTTATTATTGTTGAGTTGTTTTGTTGGGTATTTTCAATAGAATTGCCTTGAAATCAGTGGTTTGAATACAATGTATCAGCTACATAGAAACAGAAATAGAAATATTTTTTATTCAAATAAGCTTTTACAAGCACTTTTGAATTGTCAATGAATCTACCACTGGTTTGGAATGCCTTTCCTGCCGAGAAGAGCCAGCAAGAAACTCGGCGGTTGCTCTTTTCAAAAATAAAATTTTTACAATCGTTAATGAAACTATGCTATGTATACAGTGCTTCCATGATGAAGTTTCCTAAGTCCAATACAATACAACTAAATACAATACAAATACAAATAAATACAATCCAATGCATGTTAAGACGAAATATATAAAGCCTATGAATATTTTTGTAATATACTTATATAAAAATATGGTCCATGTGTTGTTGAATTTAATGCAAACCGTTGCAGTGCTAGATTATGCTTACTTATATCGCAAATGCGAAAATTTGTTTGTTTGTTAGTTTAGTAGAAAAGCTGAAGAGTGGCATAGGCTACTTTTAATCCGGAAATTTTTGAAATCTCACATTTAGCTAGGACTTTGTATAAATGTGTATTGATCTGTAATTTTTGACCACATTACATATAATATAAGAAACTGTAATGAGTTAATGATCTACGAACCATGGGTCGCGAGTTCGAGTCGTGGAAAATACGAGGAAATCTGCGTAAGAATCTTGTCTTAGTTGGATTAATATGAGAGTGGAGGCATTTTTCTTGCAGAGAGACGTTGTAAGGCGTAATAATAAAATGCAAGAACTCGTTATTGCTGACCGGTGTCTTCTCTTAAGCGTGTTGCTCAATGGTAATCCGTTACATATCCCGTTATGTGTCCCTTCGATCCAGTATGGAAGATTATCACTTTTTTGCAGTTCATTAACTACTTTGAGTTTCAATTCTGAACCTTATTTCTAGAGTGTTAGAGTGGTTATTGTATTTCCGTTAGAGTTACACCAGGGTTTGTAGAAGTGCAACGCTCTTAGATAAATACGAGTAATAAGTACGTCGACCCCCGGAGGATTTAATTTGCATTTATATACAGTGCATATTTTTTAATTAAGGATTTGAATTAATTAAGCTATAATCCAAGCGCTGATAGCTTTGTGGTCAGGACTTCTTTCTTTTCAGTTCGGGGTTCGAGCCCAAGCACGCATTTCTGACTCTTTTTTAACCCCCGACGCTAAAGAGAAGAAAGGGTGTAATAAGTTTGACGCGTGTGTGTGTGTGTGTTGTGTGTGTGTGTGTGTTGTGTGTGTGTGTGTGTGTGTGTGTGTGTGTGTGTGTGTGTATGTGTGTGTGTGTGTGTATGTACGCGGCATCGTAGCAGCTGAACGGATAAACCGATTTTGATTTTGTTTTTGGGGTTCCGAAAAAAACTTCGGAACCCTTATAGGATCACTTCGTTGTCCGTCTGTCTGTCAGTGTGTCACCACCGTTTTTCTCGAAAACGGCTTATGATCCGAAGTCGAAATTTATACTGAATATAAAGTTCAATGGTCTCGTAGTGTTTTAAGAATATCAAGCTTATAGCTTAACTCAGTAAAAAGTTACAGCTTGAAAACCACGGTTTTCTCATTATTAAAACAAATTAAGGCACATCTTCAAAAATCGTTTTTTTCCATACCGAATTCTTAGTTTCATAGTAAGTCCCGTTATATTTTACAAACACCAGCCTTAAAATCTTACAAATTACGGATATTTTGATACCTCTAAACCTTATAATAGTACCTAAAACAGCCAAAAAAACCAAAAAAAAACCGATATCTTACTGTGAATTACAACTATTGCTACGCTTCTTTAGTGACGCGTCACGTAGACAGATTATAATGGTGCGGCCACACTATGGTAAACGTCAATGTCGATCATCTCAACTATTATCGTGGTTATTTCCGACAATATTAAACGCGACAAACTGAGTGCTCACACTTCGTCAACGTCAACGCAAATTTAATTGGCGATAACGCAATAATTCTGTATTAATTTTTTAATTATGTATTTATTAATCCTGTATTAATTCATTGGCGATAACGCAATGTGAATGCAGCAGCGTCAGCGTCCATCTTGAATCAAGACATTTTATCGTCATTATCGGGCATTGACGTTGACCGTTCAAGTGTTTCCGCTCAATTTTTCGCATTAAATATTGGGGGAAGCTGCCGTGTTAATAGCGGCAACGTTAACCCTCTAATGTGGCTAGCTCATAAAGCTAAAACGACTAAAGTGAGAAGACATTATGTCAAAATATGTATGTAGGAGCAGGACAACGCATTGTGTTTCTATTTGGTACCTATCCATTGACGTGTAGAGCTGTCTCTATCTAGAGAGCCATGAAGTAGAAGCATAGAGAAGGATGTATATATAGACTCAAGACTGTAGAAGTCTGGCAACCTCGCAAGGTAGTGCGTCCGTGTTATTTTGTTTTGTATATAAATCATAATTATTTAATAAAAGTTACAATAAATTTAATGTACGGTTTCAGTCAAGGTGCATAGAAACCTAAAAATACATCAGTTACGACGAGATAAATCCATGTTTCGTACCTACCTATATGTATAATGTATATCGACTGCAAAGTGCAAACAAAATTGCAAAGGTAAAAAGCTATGTTTATTACTAACTGGCTAATACTGTCAATATATTTTGGTGTAACAAATGAAGATATTTTCGTTTAAAAATGTTTAGTAACAAGGTACATAGTAACTTACAATTAAGTGCCAGACTCATAATTTAAATAAGTAAGTAATAAGTATCTAGGTTTGAAAACATAACCTACAAAACAAATACTTATATTTCATTTTGTTTATGATAATAAAAGTTATTTTAACTGTTTTAGATGCCAAGAAAATGCTGTGTGCCCGAATGCAAATCAAATTACGACAGTGTTATCAGCATTGAAGGAGCTAAAAGTACATTTTCTTTCCCGAAAGATGCTCATATCTCTCAAGCGTAGCAACCATTTTTCAAGAAGAAATAATCATTGGACGTGATGGACAGAACAGCAATTGATAAATTTTTAGAGTGACATAATAACATCATTCGCTAGTGTATAAATTCCAAGAAAATTTAAGAGACTAAATGGTTGTATCAAGTGATACCTAATAAGAGGCTATATTTCTATTTGTTAAATCTTGATATTGAAAGTGATAATGGTGACAGCAATGTAATAGTGTGTTAATAGTGTGTTGGTGGATGAAAATCTAAGCATTCAGGTATATGTAAAAGGACATTTAATGCATCATGAAGATTTGAGCTGGATATTACCTAGTGAACTTAAGCTTAGCAGATGGTCACAGCTTGAGAATATACTATCTTGTTATTATAACAATAGTTGTGAACCAACAAAGTCATTTGACAAGACAATAGTCTTGATAGGTCTATTGAGTACTTGAATGAAGCAGTTAATCTTGAAAATGGTAATTTTGCTGCAGAGCTTGTTCTAGACCAAATGAAATTGCTAAAAAATAAGCAACGTAGATGTAGTGTTGAGACATCTCTATGAGACGGCTATGTGTATAGTATGTTAATGTTGGTATCGGATTTTTGTAGTGCTGCCAGGGATCGCAACTTATGGGGGTTTCTCCCCAAATTAAGGGAGTAAACAAGTGAAATGGGATTATTTAGGGGCTTTATATTTTAAGAGGTAGGTAGGAACGAAAAATCAACCAAAAAAACGAGAGTATACAATCAAAGAAAAAAACCTTTCATGGGTAGGTAGCTAGTAAAACAACTAGTTTTATTTACTCGCATAAAGTATGTTAATCAAAGATTTATATAATAAAGGTCTCATTCTATACTATACCGGTGAAACACCAGAGAAAAACTGGTGTTTTACCGGTTATTATTGAATCATAACTCAAGTAATTTTATTTAAATAAAAAGAAGTTTGATGATCAACATTGTTCATTACTTAATAACATTTTTTCAAATACAATTACTTTATCATTATTTAAATTCAAGATCAGTCAAATTTTATTTTATTTTGTAAAAGAAATATTAATATAATTTGTGACCATGTATACTTACTAGTGTTTAGATTCGTTATAAGATGTCATTCTGTATTGGTTAACTTAAGATGTATTAAGTATGTATGAAAACTGTATTGTTTAACTTAGGTGTATTAGTGTTGAGAAGGTATGCGAGGAAGTATGAATATGGTAAAGAAACGGAGAAGGTATGTCTGTGCAGGATGACAGAATGTGGGAAACGGAATGTAAGTGTATGACAGGGATGGATGTATGCGATAGAGAGAGTGGGAAGATATGGAGATAAAAAAGATTGGCAAGATGGCATATGGAGTTAAGACATGCTAAGGAGTGCTAAAAGTAGTTTAAATAAAAGAAGTTAATATATATTTAGTGTTTTTACTTTGAGCTATTCCCACATTTATTAGAACATACAATACTATTACTTGCTTGTTTAGACATGAAAAGGGTCACAAAGAAAATCCTATCAAACATAGAGAACCTTTTGATTGACTATCTCGAATGCTTTAAAGACAGCTTAGACTTAGTTTTACAGGTTATACATTGTCTTATGGAAGTAACTCAAAGAAACAAATAATGGGATGAAAGATGGATAGTGGGAACTGTGAGAAAACTACACAACCCCATTGAGTTTGGGCTTGTTTGATTCATCTTGACAGTACTCTAGTCCTAGATGATATGCAGGGTTTGATGTTGAGACCGGAAGGCGTCTATAGGAACTGCAATAACACTGCGCACTTAAGTTGTCATCTAGTAGGTACCTAATTAATCCTAATTAATACAATGGTCAAGAGTTTCGGAACCCTCAGTGCGCGAGTATGACTCGCACTTGACCGGTTATTTTGTTTTAAAGGTGAACTAGTCGGGAGTGTTCTTGAAATGCTTGTTCAAGAGTCTATCGGCCAATCAGAGATGATTGCGAGTTTAGGTACTTTAACTTTGATTTTAGCCAATCCTGATAGTAGTAGAGTGTAGTATAGTCAAGACTTGTAGCAACATATAAGTAACATAGGCGTATTTATTTAACAGTTAGGATAATCACAACGGCAGTTGAAAACTGGAGCGCAGGGCGAATGGATATGCCGATAGATAGGGGGCGTTCATATTGCACTCGATACTAAATAAATTTAAATAAGTATATAAAAAGAAAAGGTGACTGATTAAGAGTATTCTAATAAAGAAGGCATAGTATACAATTGAAGATTAGATAAATGATAAAAAAGCGTGGACATAACTCGCTCCAACAATAAATGAGCATAATTAACCCGTAAATCGTACACAATATATAATATTGTTATTACATACTTGACGATACCCGCAACTTCGTCCGCGTGGATCAAGGTTTTTCAATTCCCATGGGAACTCTGTCATTTTCCGGGATAAAATGTAGCCTATGTTTTATTCCTGGGTATGAGCTATCTCCATACCAAATTTCAGACAAATCGGTTCATTCGTTGTGGCGTGAAGGAGTAACAAACATACACACACACACACATACAAACATTCGGCTTTATAATATTAGTGTGATTATTAGTGTGATTATTTTATTTTTAAAAGAGCAACCGCCGAGTTTCTTGCTGGTTTTTCTCGGTTGGAACGGTAGATTCATTGGATGATTCGAAAGTACCTAATTTGTAAAAGTTTATTTGAATAAAAAATTATTCTATTCTATTCTATACTAACTTACTGACTCCGTTTAAAAATTCAAGTTCTTGTCAATGATACCCCACAAGCCCTTAAAATGAATTAAAATTTTACCCCCATTACTCTTACCATTACAATAAAGTTTGAATTTTTATGTGACTTTATGTTCATTAATTCAAGAATTAGTAGATAGACAAACGAATGAGTGCAAATTCACCCAGATTCACTCGTCATACATAATAATTAAAATAACAGGGCATATTTTATTTATGTGATAATTATATTATTATTATGTGTGTCACAATAAGTTATTTTCATAGCTCTTTGATTGACTGCGTTATGATTGTAATTAGATAGTTATATAATATATAGTTATAAGATAAATATCGCCATTTGCTTAATTATTATAATTACGCAAACGGATCCATCCGATTAATTAATTGCTAAATAGAACAACATAATAATATAAAAGCGCCAAACACAATGCAAAAAGGTCGGGCGACCCTCGACATTACCGCCGGGCCACGGACCTCGCGCGAATAGCGTCGATATAAGAAAAGTTGTTAAAGATCGAAAAGGAAGCAAAAATTGAAAATCGCTCATTGGCGACAAGAGTGACATAACTCAAAATCCACCACTTTTAGTGTCGAACATCTAAACTTTTTGCTATAAAAACACCATTACGCTAAGCACAAAAAAATAAGAGCGAGAGAGATTGTGACTTAATGCTCTGTCGCTTTGTTGGCCGCTGTGTTGTTTCGAGACCGCAGCATCCACAAAACATTACTCTCTAACGAGAGAATTCTCTCATCGTCGATTTTGAATTATGTCACTCTTGTCGCAAATGAGCGAAATGACAGGAGCGCTCCTGTCATTTTCATACAAAAATTTCTGTTGACGTTATCTTCACCTGTACTATTCGAAAGTTAAAATGTTCATGCTTAGACTAATGTAACTAGTTGAGTCGTTCCGTCAAGCTTGCGTTTTTTTTAAATAAATAGCAGGCAAGCGAGCAGGAGGGTCACCTGATGTTAAGTGATTACCGTCGCCCATGAACACTAAACGTGTAGTACCAGAGGCACCATCAATGCGTTGCCGGCTTTATAGGAATTTAATGTTCCGCTCCTTGAATAACCCCATATTGTAATTAAGTGGAAACACTGTCGAACACCCCGCACTGGGAAGCGCAGTGCTGGCAGACCCCTCACTAGGTGGACCGACGACATCAAGCGAGTCGCAGGGAGCCGCTGGATTCAGGCGGTGTAATATCAAGGCCTGTGGAGGTCCATGCAAGAGACTCTTGTCCAGCAGTGTACGTCTATTAGTTGACAAAGAAGAAGAAGAAGACTGTCGAAGGGAGGAAGGGAGGGAAGTTAAGTTCAGTGCCGGCTTTACCTATGGTGCAGGGTGTGCAACGCACACGGGCGCAGGGTGTTAGGGGGCGCCGCGCCGAGCCGCGCTTGCTTGCTTCCCGACATCATTTAAAATAGCACCATTTTTTGCACCTGAATTTCCTTTCACTGATCAAAATATAATTGCAAGTCAAACGGTATTCTTGTATTGTAAGTCAAACGGTATTCTTGTATTGGCCGCGCGTCTACTAGAGGGCGCCAAGATATTGATTGAACACGGGCGCTACATGGGCTAGAGCCGCCTCTGGTTAAGTTTCAAGTTTCCGTCTCTCTATGGCGGTCGTTTTTCCGGCAAGGCTGTGGCCCTGTCGACAGGCATGTGACATTTGTACACTTGTGGCCTACAATAAATTGTTCGTCAATATCGGCGCGCTCACGACCCGCGGGTAGCTGCACCGAAACCACGGTTAACGCGAAATACCACGCTTGTACCTGTCGCCGGTCTGATATAACCATGCTAATTGGTGGTACCGGGACATTGTTGTACTAAATACCCTTTGTTACACTGAATCTATTGAATTTGACTTGTGGTAGAGTAACAACAAGACACAAAATTTTGACGCAAATGTATCTCGCTTCGCTTTTACTGCGTTGGTCTAGTGATTAGCAAGTTCGACTGCAGATGACGAGGTCCCGGGTTCGGTTCCCGGGTCGATAAAATCTGTCGGGTTTTTCTGTCAAGAAATTCTTAGTACTAGCTTAGAATAGAATAGAAATATTTTTTATTCAAATAAACTTTTACAAGTGCTTTTGAATCGTCGATGAATCTACCACTGGTTCAGAATGCCCTTTCTGCCGAGAAGAGCCAGCAACAAACTCGGCCGTTGCTCTTTTCAAAAAAGATTTTACAATAGGTAACAAAACTATGCTGTGTATACTTACAGTGTTTTCACAATGAAGTTTCAAAAATGCATACCTACATACAATCCAACACATGTTAAGACGGGCAGACAGAAAGCAAACTCATTCCCGTTGGTGGCACCCGTTCACGAGCATGACGCATGATCCAGCCGTTGCTTCGCTCAACCATATTTCAGGGAACGTAACAACCCGCACCACACTAGGCTGCGCGATTCCTCAATCCACGCGTACGAAGTCGCGGGTATCAGCTAGTAATAAATAAAGTAACATCAAAACATTTCCATGCAAAACTAGCCCTTACATTTTCGCCTTGCACTTCGCGAGGTCGTTGACCGGCCGGATAACGCCCACGGCGCATTGTATGTAAATGTGGACCAGATTTCTTATTGTCCCTCGACCCATCGCGACATGGGCGATAAGCTTTATAAAATTACTAACTAAAAAAAATAGGTACCCGTATGTCGCTTGTTCATTGTTCGCATTTGCTAACCGACTGCCCTTAATCATGGCAATTTAGTCCATCGGATTTTTTGATTAGAGCTCTGATTAGCAAGAAAAGATTAGAGTTATTTCGCTATAATCCGCCAACAGGAAAAATCTGTATGGTCAAACATGCAGTTAAAAGCTAAGCACCGCTTACCTTCCCGACCAAGCAAAAAAGTCAAGTTCCCAGCAAGCAATGCCACCACCGCTCACATGCACACAACACTTTTATACTACTCTCGACGCATTTTTCGCCCCGACACCGGAGCATCCTCAGGAGATATCGACTTTACAATGCTGTACCTATTGTCTAGTACTAGCTGTTGCCCGCGACTTTGTCCGCGTGGATTTAGTTTTCAATAATCCCGTGGGAATGCTTTGATCTTCCGGATTAATAAATAGCCTTCGGTTCGGTTCTTGTTCGGTTCTCGTCGGGTGACCGCCCTCGACAACCGACTTACCGCGTCGTATTGTTCGCCCGCGCTATTTTTTCTTTTTGCTCGGCTTCTAAGAGTCGTACCGAGATATTGAATAACCTATGACCCTCCTCAAGAATTGAGCTATCAGATACAAAAAGAATTTTTCAAATTGACTGATAGTTCCAGAGATTAGCGCGTTCAAACAAACAAACTCTTCCACTTTATTATATATTAAGTACAGATTATAAAATCGGCATAAAATGAAATATCGGGTGTCATCGTTATGAAGCTGTGCTGTCAATTAGCCCGCCGCAGAGTGTCACAAGTCAAGCGAGCGTGTAATGTTAAATTGTATAATTAATTGAGGGTGCTCCACCGAACGCTGCTGTACATACATAAATACTTTTTACGAGATATTTGACGTACTCTCCGGTTCAGTGGTGAGAGAGATCTTTGAATGGGAAAAGCTGGGGTTCGATTTTTATCGAACCCAATATTAAGATTGGTTAGGTTAGATTTGGAAATTTATGAGTGATAAAAGGAATAATCAAGGAAAATTCTTTTTTTGCTTGAAAGGGTATAATTCCTGGGTGGTTCCATTGTCATTTTGAAAAAATTTTTTTCAAATTTAAATTCAAAATTTATTTATTTCATGTAGGCCGTCTTGTAGCTGTTATGACACGTCATAAATCTACCTATAAAATAATTTTGGAAAAATTTATAATAAAATAAAATTATGTTTAAATTATAGATAAAATAAACTTAAATATATCATCATCATCATCATCGGCAACCCATAAACGGCTCACACACACAAGTGTGGTTGGATTCGAACCTGCAATCTCCCGAATATAAAACCAAAGCTATCACTGTTTCACATTGTATGTTATGCAGGCTCGAACTCATTTTTTCACAATAACTAATGACTGGTTCCAATAAATTATATTTCAGCGATACATCGTGTCTCTTTCCATGTAAAAACAAGGAATTAAAGGAAAATTTCAAGCTGAATCATTATGTTTTTGTATCACTATCTATTCCGATAGTAATCTTATCGTTACCTATAACGACAGGCGATAGGGATTTCCGATCAGTGCTTATAATTGTTTCACATAATAATGTCTTGATTCAACTGTTTTGGACTGTGCAAAACTATAGAGAATAATTTAATTAATGTTTTTCAAAAATATTGTGAGAAAATTTAATTTTGGTAAGTTTGAGACTATCTTCTTTTTTTATTCGATGACAAGATAGTCCTCGACTGCGATCTCACCTGATGGTAAGTAATGATGCAGTCTAAGATAGTAGCGGGCTGTCTTCGAAGGAGTATGGCAATGTACATTCAACCCATACCCCTAATCTGTTTCTAGTTTCTGTTATGTGCTTTTAACAAAGTTATGTGGTTTTAACCAATGCAACATCTAATCTGATCTAAATATGCAATATAGTATAAGAGAAAAAGGTGACTGACGGACTGATATATAAACGCACAGCCCAAATCACTGGACGAGTTAGACTGTTTAGCATACATATCTATTACTAGCTGTTGCCTGCGACTTCGTCCACGTTAATTTCTGTTATTATGATCGCGATTAAGAAGTTTTTAAAAGAATATATTTTAAATATGGATAATTTTTCCCGTTTTTGCAACATTTTTCACTGATGCTTCGCTCCTATTGGTCGTGATGTTATACAGCCTAAAGCCTTCCTCGATAAGTGGACTATCCAACACAAAAAGAATTTTTCAATTCAAACCAGTAGTTCCTGAGATTAGCGCGTTTAAACAAACAAACTCTTCAGCTTTATAATATTAGTAGTATAGATGATGTAAGCACCCATTAAAAAAGATTTATAAAAATTCAACCTCTAAGGAGGTATAGTTCTTGCAATTTGCGAGGGCGCGTGAGCTTTACTTGTTACATTGCATAAGTGTGTGTGCCTGTCAGGAGCCTAGGTGAAAGCGGTCAGGCGCGAGCAAGCTCTCGCTCACACTTATACATATACGACACACACAACCATGAGCCACGCGCCCTCGTGAATTGGAAGAACTATAACGTAAACTTGATTGATTATAATATATAACGTATATAACGTACTTGTATGATTTAAGTTCACATGAATTGCGTAATCTTGAGTTTACCTAGATACGTATTCTATCAACATTAATTCAGTCAGTTAGTTAGTTTTCGTGTCTTTCTTCCTATGTTATTGTATCACAAGCAAGTTTTACAGCGATGCCATACACAAGACCCGTTGATGTCTTTTACTCCGCATTATGCAAATCATATGCAAAAAACAAACCGGTACATTTACGAGTATTCCGGCGTGGGATGTAATAATATCAATTGCTTTCTAAAAATAATAATAAAATATATATTTTGTGACTGCAATAATAAATCTATCTAAAATACATAAATTGTTACTTTTAAGAAATCTCAATTTTATGTTTAGTGGTGTTGCTATACTTAAGAAATAGCTTTTGCCCGCAGCTTTTTGAGTTCGATTTTTAATAAAATCCTTATTTTACCCCCTAGGGGTTGAATTTTCAAAAATCTTTTCTTAGCGGATGTCAAAGTCATAATAGCTATCTGTATGCCAACAGAACGATCCGTCCAGTGACATGAGCTGTGCGTTGATAGATCAGTCAGTCAGTCAGTCACCTTTTCCTTTATATATTGAGATTAAGTATAGAAAGTAAGAAAGAAAATACATTTATTCTTGTTTAGTTTTACAAACAGTACATTTTATACTAATATTGTGTCTATGTATATGTCTGTCTGTAACACTACTCAGAATGGATGATATAGTAGTATGGATGCACAACAAGTTCTAGTGCGCGGCGTATCGACGCTTCCCTTTCTCACGGGGACAAAGTAGCGTTCCACCGTTAGTCTATCCGAGAACAGGATCGACGCACCGGTTCATCTCGCGAGATGTACGCGCTTACTCATAACGGGCTCGGTTCATTAACACGACATTTTCAAAAACAGACCATTAGCAGAGACAATTAAAAAGATAATGTCTCCTTGACCGACCCACTATCGTGACCGGGACACCCGAAGTAAGCTAACGATTTTTATTACGCATCTCAAAATCGGAATCGGCATTCCGTTGTCAGCGTCTCCTCGGTATTAGCGGTTGGCCTACTATACACCCCGTATATAAAAGATACCAGCGAGATGTCAGCTCAGTACGCATCCGACTCTTCAATGAGGAGAGCGCGTTCACAGTTTCACTTGTTTATTTTTTTGTAGAACCGGTCATGAGGCACCAGGTGTTGTTCGCGGCGCTACTCGCGCTCGCCGAGTGCGTGCCTCCAGGGAAGCCGAACTTAGGATGGGGCGAGCGGACTTTCGCGATCGTCGAAGTCAACCAAGCGGCGACGGCCTACAACCAACTCGTCAAACGTAAAGAGGCAGCCGACGTCACCGTCACCTGGAACACTTGGTCGGGAGACCCAGCTACCAGTTCCAAAGTCCTCCTCGATGGCGAAGAGTTCTGGTCTGGAACGGGTTCTGCAACTTCTGCTACCTTCCCAATCAAAAAAGGAGGCAGGTACCAGCTCACCATAGAGCTTTGCAATGCAGACGGTTGCAGCAGATGTGAGCCAACCGAAATCGTCGTAGCGGACACGGATGGAAGTCATCTACCTCCTCTAGATTTTTCCATGGGAGAGAGGAACAAGCCCTTCAAGCAAACTTCAGGGAAAGTAGTCGGTGCATACTTTGTGGAATGGGGTGTTTATCCGAGAAAGTTCCCGGTTGATCGTATCCCTGTGCCGAATCTCACTCATTTACTGTATGGATTCATCCCGATCTGTGGTGGAGATGGAATCAACGACAGTTTGAAAGAAATCGAGGGAAGTTTCCAAGCGTTACAACGCTCGTGCAGCGGTAGGGAAGACTTCAAGGTTTCCATCCACGATCCATGGGCAGCTTTACAGAAGCCTCAGAAAGGACTTTCATCCTGGAACGAACCTTACAAGGGCAACTTCGGACAACTGATGTCATTGAAGCAGAGAAGACCCGACTTGAAGATTCTTCCTTCTATCGGTGGTTGGACCCTCGCTGATCCATTCTTCTTCTTCACCGATAAGTCAAAAAGACAACGTTTCGTCGACTCAGTGAAAGAGTTCCTCCTGACTTGGAAATTCTTCGACGGTGTCGACATCGACTGGGAGTTCCCTGGTGGTAAAGGAGCTAACCCTGATCTCGGAAGTCCTCAGGATGGTGAGGTCTACCTCAGTCTGATGAAGGAGTTGCGTGAAATGCTCGATGACTTGTCAGTTTCCACTGGAAAGAAATACGAATTAACTTCTGCCATCAGCGCCGGTTGGGACAAGATTCAGGTCGTGGACTACAGCAAAGCCCAGAACTACATGGACCACATTTTCTTGATGAGTTATGACTTTAAGGGTGCTTGGTCTAACGACACTCTGGGTCACCAAACTCCACTTTACGCACCTGAGTGGAATCCAAAGGAGACTTACACGACCGACTTTGGTGTAAAATACTTATTGGCCCAAGGTGTTCACCCGAAGAAGATCGTGGTCGGTGTCGCTATGTACGGACGTGGTTGGACCGGAGTCCACGGATACGAAGGCAATAATCCCTTCACAGGAAACGCAACAGGACCAGTGAAAGGGACTTGGCAAGATGGAGTGGTGGATTACAGGGAAATCGCCAACGAAATCGCCGCGAACAAATGGGAGTTCCATTACGACAATGTGGCACAGGCTCCTTACGTCTTCAGACCTTCTACTGGGGATCTTGTAACCTACGATAACGCGAGATCTGTTATCGAGAAAGGTAAGTACGTGAGAGCGAACAAGCTCGGTGGTCTGTTCGCGTGGGAAATAGACGCAGACAACGGTGATTTATTAAATGCCATGAATATGGGTCTCGGAAACAATCAGGCTTGAATTGATTAGCTCAAATGGGTAGATGGATGTGCGTGTTGTAAATGTGATCGTAAATATAAGTTTGCTTTAAGGAAGGTCTCAAGTAGATTGTAGCTGTATGAAAGTAATTTATATTAAAGACTGCTAAATTTATTTTTATTGGTTTTATTATACCTTTTTATATTATCTTTTAAATATCTTTTTACATTAGATCACTGCGACTTTGCCAGCGTGAATTTAGGTTTCTTAAATTAACCCTTAAACTAGGGTAGGTTCTTTTGATTTTCCGGGATAAACGGAATTTTGTGCCCGTCTCCATGATGCAAATTATCTTTTTGCCAAATTTCATCAAGATCTGTTCAACGGTTGAGTGGTGAAAAGGTAACAGACAGACAGAGTCAAATTACAATTTATAATATTATAGTATGGTTGATTGCGCTGGCTAAACAATGCAAATGAGATTTTAATTCGAGATAATTATACAACACAAAGAAATAGAAAGACAATACACTCCTTTTTTACTTGTGTCAGTAATGCTCATTGCACGTACAACATACAGCAATGTTAGATAGATATAATAATATTAAATAGGGGTTTGTGTTGAATGTACCTACACTGCCATACCCCTTCCAAGTTAGCCCGCTACCATCTTAGACTTCATCGTCACTTACCATCAGGTGAGATTACAGTCAAGGACTATCTTGATATCGAATAAAAAAAACCCTGAACAAAAAAACTAAAAGCTGGGAATTCAGTTTTTTATTTATTTTTTTATTTGAAAAAAAAGGGAAAATAAAACTGACAGTATTTATTTTATTGGGATATTATTTGATGCATAAAGGCAGGTTTGAAATAAGATTCCTGTAATAAAAAAATACTTTCAATAAGAACACCTGCTGTTAAGAACATGTTAGGTTATTTCTAACTGTAACGCGAGATTGGTATTTTTGTTTTAACGACAACATTAAGGTTTGTTTACACGCAATATTAAATCGAGATATCGATGTTAAGCCACGAATTACGCGGCGAAAAAGGATAGGAGGGATTTTTCTGGTGGGAGGCTTTGGCCGTGGCTAGTTACCACCCTACCGTTAAAGACGTGCCGCCAAGCGATTTAGCGTTCTGTATGGCGTGTAGAAACCGATTAGGGGTATGGGTTGAATTTACGTTGCTATACCCCTTCCAAGTTAGTCCGCTACCATCTTAGACTGCATCGTCACTTACCAGGTGAGATCGCAGTCAAGGGGTATCTAGGACTAAAAAAAAAATGAGAAGTGTTTACGCCATAGCCCACCACGCTGACCAAGTGCAGAATAGGCTATTGCAATAGCCTATGAAAAACCTGAATAGCTCAACGGTTAAAGGTGCGGACTGAAAACTGTAAGGTCGCAGGTTCGAATCCCACCCGTTGCACTATTGTCGTACCCACTCCTAGCACAAGCTTCCCGCTTATTTGGAGGGGATAGGATGATATTAATCAATTTCAGAAAAAAAAATGCAGGTTGGCTGGTTGGCTAGATTCGCTGGTTTCGTGTCCACACAGATGCAACAAGTTTTCAATACCGGTACACGGGAATAACGGGGCAGAGATTGTCAACTTTTGTTTGCATTGGTGTTATGAAAATATTTGAATTCACATTCAAAATTTATTTATTTCATGTAGGCCAAATTGTAGCTCTTATGACACGTCATAAATCTACCACCGGTCCGGAAGGCAGATTCTGCTGAGAAGAGCCGGTAAGAAACTCAGTTGCTCTTTTCAAAAAAAATTTTTTACAATAGGTAACAAAACTATGCTATGTATACAGTGCTTCCACAGTGAAGCTTCAAAAATGCATACTCGTAGGTACACATAATCCAATGCATGTCAAGACGGGCAGACAAAGCAGACCCATTCCCGTTGGTGGCACCCGTTCACGAGCATGACGCAAGATCCAGCCGTTGCTTCTCTCAACCATATTTGAGGGAACGTAACAACCCGCACCACACGACACCACCACAGAAATGTTTGAAGAGAGCATGACATACTTAGGCTCATTTTATAGCTTGTTTGTCAAAAGCAATAAAATGAGTCAACGGTTGCCTGTGGCTTTAATAGATTTTTCTGTAAGAAAATGGAGGGTAAGTTGAATAGGATCATTTGGAATCATCTCACACGAGGCTCATTTTGGAGGTGATAGTTCTAAAAACAATCTCACCTGATGATAAGTGATCCGTTCCGTTGCTGTTGTCGAGTGATTGACGGACTAACTAAGAAATCAACAAACACAAACTTTCGTATTTATCCTATTAATAATATTGTAAACGCGAAAGTTTGTATGTTTGTTACTCAATCACGTCGCAACAACTGAACCGATTTGGCTGAAATTTGGCAAAGAGATAGATTATAGTCTGAAATAGGACATAGGCTTTTTTTTTGATTTGTCCCGGAAAATAATGGAATTCCCGCGGGAATAAAAAACTTCAAGTAGTAGGGTAAATATAGTAGGTACTGAATTTTGCATCCAAACTCTGAACACAATTGCAGGAATCGAGAGGGCAATCTTTCTATATTGCAAATTTGTTGATATATTTTATGCAGGCGCAGCGAACCAATTTAAATTTTTTGCGTGTGAAATCTTGAGGCGCGATTGCTTTGAATTTTTGGTGCACATAGTTTGAAGGATTGACTACTTTGGTTACGTAAAAGGTCCGAAAAAAAGAATCTATTTGGTAAGTACTTTTTGTTGTATAACGTACAAATAATATAATTACACATAAATATAAGTACAAAAATTATAAATAATTACTTACATGAATTAAATTAAATACTTATACTTTGTGTACCGTCAAGGCAAGGGTGAATAGGCATTTTCTAGGCAAGTGTGCTCCAACCTAGACATCATCAGTGCTATCCAGTATTGATTGTCGTCAAACGCAAGCCTATTTCGATTAAAAAAAAACAAAAACAATAAATGTAGTGTCTGTCTGTGACTTTGGAATACTGCCTCTTGAACTTCACGTCGAATAGAATCTGCATTCCGAACCGGTGGTAGAGTCTCGACTTATCATAAGAGCTACAAGAATTTTTGTTTTGAATTTTGAATTTAGAGAAAAGATGCTTTTCATTCCGGGAAAACAGAAGGTTCCTGTGGGGGTCTTAAAAACCTCCACGCGAACGTAGTAGCTGCCAAAAGGTAGGTAGAAATATACAACAGGCTACGCCTTACATACCTATTTATTTTCCCGAAGACGTGATCAATTATTTGGCGCGTGACAAATTTGTTTCCCGGCGTGCTTGCGCTCAGGTATATCTGTGCCTGAGATCAGGTATCTCCAAATTGAAATCTTAATGCGTGAGTCGCTATTCGTTACCCTGGAGAAAGAATCGGGGCAACTTCTGTTAACTGGCACATTACCTGCTAGGTCTGTAGGACACCTCCGCCGCGAAATGATTATAGCGAAACCGCTGAAGGTCCGGCATGACTTGTCCTTTGTATGACAAGCAAAACTCCTTGTTCTGATATATGACGAACGATTAAGATTTTGTAATTCCCGCGGGAACTCTCTAATTTTCTGGACTAAAAAGTAGCTTATATGTTATCTACACTAAAGTAGCTACACAAAAGTAGCTTATATGTTATCCACACTATAATCTATCTCTATGCTAAATTTCAGCCAAATCGGTTCAGTAGTTTTTACATGAGAGAGTAACAAACATCCATCCATCCATACTTACAAACTTTCGCGTTTATGATAATAGTAGGATATATTTCTTTAAATTTTTGATTTCTTTAACGCTTCGATAGCCCAACGGTTAAAGGTAAAAGATCGCAGGTTCAATCCCCTGTTGCATTATTATTGTATTTACTTTGTACTCTTAGCATAGGAGTCTCGAGGTGGTGGAGGTGTCGAAGGTGGATCCACAATTTGGTAGTGTGAGGAAAAAATAACTATTTCTTTGACTTTGATTATGCTAACCTTTTTTGCTTTTTTGATATTTAATCTTTTGTTTTTGGAGACAGTTTAAGTTTGAAAGCGGCATAGTACCGGAACGCTATAAAGCTTTGCCAGTAGGGTGGTTACTACGAGTGGCGCAAGCTTGAAGTTCACGGCGAAGTTACGTAAAATGTAATCTAGTCATCATTGCAAGCAGCAAGGTGGCAGTAACCGGTTGGTATTCAGTAGTAAGTCAAGGGTGACCTTGGGAACTGGTAAAGTCAATAAGCTCACATAATAATATTATGTTTTAATATATTATGTATTATGAGCTTATTGACTTAACCAATTCTCATATTTATAAGATATTCTAAAGACAGGTTTTTATAAAAAAAAATGTCTTCCATTTTGGTGTAGGTACTTATGCCCATTTTCCTAACGTTCTTACTAACCTAACGTTCCCTTACTTTTGCAGGCTATCTAAGATAAGTTAGGTTAGGTATTTCGTTTTCAAAAACCTTTAGTGATCACCTGAAGGTGGAAATAAGTTTTTTTTTATTCGATGACAAGATAGACTTTGACTGCGATCTCACCTGATGGCAAGTGACGATGCATTCTAAGATGGTAGCGGGCTAACTTGGAAGGGGTATGGCCTGGGTGTGGCAGTGTAGATTCAACCCATCTTGTCATTGAATAAAAAAAAAATCCTAGAAAAAAGCAGTAGGTAGGTATGTGTTAGTCTGGGCCGATTTCACCAACATAAAATAAGTCTTTTGACAACGTATTTTGGCCGATTTTCAATAAAAAAACTGTCAAACCGTTCAATTTATTCGTCGGTTAAGCATCGTTGGTTGATTGGTGAAATTGGCACTTAATAATTTTCTTAGATTATTATCTATATTCCACTATTCCAAGCAAAAAATCACGTCGATCCAACGTCGCTTCGTCGGTCGAAGTATAAAACAAACACACTAGATATAAGTATAATAAATGCAAGGATCATGATCAATCAATTTTCTGAGCACGATTCGCCAATTTATATTTTTAAAGCTTCAAAACAGAGAATTGAATAATACCATAAGGAAACTGGTGTTTTCCTGTATTCTTTTGTAATTTTGCGCACGGTTATTAATATTATGACGACCTCCCTGGCGCAATGGCTCTGTGGTCTTATAACTGGGAGGTATCGGGTTCAATTCCTGGCGGTGGCAATTTAGGAATTTATAATTTCTAAGTTGTCCCTGGTCTGGTCTGGTGGGAGGCTTTGGCCGTGGCTAGTTACCACCCTACCGTCAAAGACGTGCCGCCAAGCGATTTAGCGTTCCGGCACGATGGCGTGTAGAAACCGATTAGGGTATGGGTTGAATTTACACTGCTATACCCCTTCCAAGTCAGCCCGCTACCATCTTAGACTGCATCGTCACTTACCATCAGGTGAGATCGCAGTCAAGGGCTATCTTGTCATCGAATAAAAAATAAAAAAATATATATTTAAACTGTAACTGACCTGTTGGTCTAGTGATTAGCATGTTCCACTGCAGGGCCCCAAGTCTGCTATTTTACATGTCATTGTCATTGAACCGCAATACAATTACAATTCAATTATCATTGGTCCAAAATTTCGTAGTCTACTAAATTCACAATGGTCGTTCGATTTCTTATAATTGGATTGTAATTCAATGATACCTCGATATTGCCATTAGCTTAAAAAGCGTTTGCCGAAATGAGTTTCAAAAAAAACTACATATTAAAAACGTTTATTTAAGCTAGATTCAAAGCTAGATGTGTCAGTGGCAAACCATCGGAAAACAATTGTGACGCCATTGAATTAGTAGACTACCAAAATTGCTAAAAGTAGCAATTGGGATGTCATTGATAGACAATTGAACTACAATTGCAATAGCAGACTTGGGCCCCAGATGGTGTGGTGGATTGGGATTGGGTTTTTCTGTCAAGAAAGTCAGTCACCTTTCCGTTTCATTTATTTAGAAGACCCGAACCTGTTAGTCGGTCATCGTCGAGATGATGATAATACGTCTTAATATTATCATACACTAGCTTTAACCCGCGGCTTTGCTCACGTTAGGTTCGATTTTTTAACCCCCTATTTAACCCTCTTGGGGTTGAAATTTTCCAAAATCCTTTCTTAGCGGATGTCTACGTCCTAACAGCTACCTGTATACCAAATTTCAGCTCGATCGGTCCAGTGGTTAGAGCTGTGCGTTGATAGATCAGTCAGTCAGTCAGTCAGTCAGTCAGTCAGTCACCTTTGCCTTTTATATATTTAGATGACTTCACAGTAGGTACTTTTCTATGAGGAAACATTAATTTCTCATTAAAAACCGTTTTAAAATCAACGATAAAAATATGTTATTCTTAATTTAAGAACTCAAATGGAGAAAACAATAAGATAGGTACCTACTTCTAATCAATTAACCTAATGAAGAACTAGCTTTTGCCTGCGACATCGTCCGCGAGAGCCTTCTGTTTTACCAGGATATAAGTTCAAATTCAAATTCAAAATTACTTATTTCATGTAGGCCAACTTGTGGCTCTTATAACGAGACGAGAATCTACCACCGGTTCGGAATGCTGATTCTGCTGAGAAGAGCCGGCAAGAAACTCAGCAGTTGTTATTTTCAAGGTAAGGCAGCCTATATCACTCTCTTTAAGGCACCCATGCAAAAAATTAAAAACGATCCGAAGCCTGTTACTCCGTGATTAAAGGACTAACAAACAAACACACTTTCGCATCCTTACTAATATTATAAATGCCAAAGTGTGTTTGTTTGTTACTTTGTTGGTTTGTTTTACAATCACGCCCCAACGGAACAATGAATCGACGTAGTTTTTTGCATGGAATAGTGGAATATAGATATGACAAGAAAATTATTAAGTACCGATTTCACCAACCAACCAACGAATAAATTAGGCGTTCGGGCTGGTTTTTAATTAAAAATCTACCGAAATATTAAAACGTTTGCAAAAGAGTTATTTTATGTTGGTGAAATTGGCCCAAAGTAACATAGACTGCTTTTTTCTCGGAAAAAGAAATTTTTAAAAAACCTAACACGCATTGATCTGCGAGATCAAATCAGAAATGAGGAGATCCGTAGGAGGACCAAAGTCACCGACATAGCTCAGCGAATCACGAAACAAAAGTGGAAATGGGCGGGGCACATAGTTCGAAGAGCTGATGGTCGATGGGGTCCCAAGGTGCAGGAGTGGCGACCCCGCACCGGGAAGCGCAGTGTTGGCAGACCCCCCACTAGGTGGACCGACGACATCAAACGAGTCGCAGGGAGCCACTGGATTCCGGCGGCGCAAGACCGAAGCCTGTGGAGGTCCATGCAAGAGACCTATAATGTCCAGCAGTGGACGTCTATAAATTGAAAAAGAAGAAAGAACATGCATAGGCAGACGAAGACATGTAGTTGAGGACCTGGAGAGTGACATAGGCTACTATTTATCCCGGAAAATCAAAGAGTTCCCGCGGGATTTTAAAAACGAAATCCACGCGAACGAAGTTGCGGGCTACAGCTAATTTGTAATAAGTATTGGTAGAATATCAACAAATGACGTCATCATAACATCAAGGCAATCTATTTAAGGGCGACTGACCAGTGCATCTTCGGACACCATTCAATACTCTTGTATAACACGGCCAATTTAAATATACCTTTGTCATAATGAAGTTGATGATTGCTTTGTGTCTCGTCGCTTTGGTCGGGCTATCTCTAGCGGGAACAACAGGGCATTCAAGGGGCTGTATTTATATCCTTGGAAAATGTAAGTATTTTTGTAGTTTTGTTAATTTTGCACACACCACTACTACTAAAATTGTATGTTATCATTTACTAATTTTACGTTATAACTTCTGTGTCTAGCTTGATTTGTTTATACTTAATAATGTTGTGTAACTAAGGATTGTTACTTGGTTCTTGATAAACTGTATTTAATCATACGATTATTATGTAAGTATACTTTTTAGTTTCAACCTGTTTTGTTAATAAATAAATAAACTACTAAATAAATAAATTTAGCTTTATGGTAAACCTCAATAGCCTAACGGTTAAAAGTGCGGTCTGAAAACAGAAAGATCGCAGATTCGATTCCCACCCATTGCGCTATTGTCGTATCCACTACTGACACAAGCTTTTTACTTATTTGGAGGTGAGAGAAGAGTACTAAATCAAGTCAAGTACAGCTTGACTAATATTCTTTTTTACAAAAAAATCAAAGAAAGGACTTACTTACATATTATTATGTACATTCCGAAAGGAAATGGTAATAGGTAATAAGATTTTCTTCTTACATAACATCATCAGTCATCTCCGTCAAACCAGAATTTAGTAGAAAAAAAACAAGAACATGGTTCCATTTGTAAAAAACTACAAAGTAACAAACAGACAGACAAAATCGGGCGGGTCGTAAAAAAGCGTGGGTTATATTTAAAGATCAGGAAAAAAACAGATCGATGTTTACAAGACGGACCTAATAGAAAATTAATAATTTTTTTAAATATTTGTAGTAAACTTAATAATTTTATCATATCTCACATAATTAAGTAGATATAATGGATTGATACACTTCATTGAATTGAATTTGCCCACATTAAACTACGTCTTTTTCACGAATTTGTTTTTTAAAGAAAATCTTATTTATTTTCGTGTAGCTCACCAAGCTGATACTCAAAAGTTTATTGTTTTAAATAATATTGGTCTTTTGATAAAAAAACCCCTACCTTTAAAACAAGAGTCAAGGCAAACGCGTTCCACCTGAGGTCACATCGTCACTTTCCATCAGGTGTCAGGATTAGTGGTCAAGTGTGTCCCTATAATGTATATAAAAAAAAACAAAGCGGTATTAGCCTAGTTAAGACCTCAGCTTCCTTTTCAGAGGGTCTCGAGGTTCGATTTCCACGCACGCACCTCTAACTTTTTGGAGTTATGATTGTTTAAGCTTCTAACTTCTGGCATTCCGAACCAGTTGTAGATTCATTTGACAATTCGAAAGTACTTTATATATTAAATTTTATTTGAATAAAAAAATATTCTATTGTATTCTAACTTATTATCACCGAAGACATTGTGAGAAAACCTACTTAAAATTCTCCAGCTAAAAGGTATGTGAAGTTTACCAATCTGCATGGCCAGCGTGGTGAATTATGGCTTAAAACTCCTTTTTTTACTGAGTAGAAACCTGTACCTGTATTGGGCTGATGATGGCTTGATGCTGATAAAAAATCTGCTTCGCTTTCTTTGCTGAAAATAATATAAACGTAATTTTTTTACAAAACTTACTTCAAACGCCACTAAAAAGTATATCAATTGTGCCTATAAAACTTGAATTTTCCAAATCGGTCCAGGCATCTTCGAGTAAGCGGGGAACATACTTACATAAAAAATTAAAAAAAAGATTCCGACGAATCCACAACCTCCTCCTTTTTTGGAAGTCGTTTAAAAAAGTCAATACAATTAAAAAAATCACATCACACTATCACACTAATATTATAAAGTCGAAAGTTTGTATGTGTGTGTGTATGTTTGTTACTCTTTCACGCAAAAACTACTGGACCGATTTGGCTGAAATTTAAAATGGAGATAGATTATACCTTGGATTAAAACATAGGCTACTTTTTATCCCGGAAAATCAAAGAGTTCCCGCAGGAATTAAAAAACTAAATCCACGCGGACGAAGTCGCGGGCATCAGCTAGTAAATAATAAAACTGATTTGCTTAGGTGACCGAATTCAATACAACCGAGTGTATTTAAAAACTGATTTAACATGGAAGTTGAAAAGGCCACTTGTTACTTGATAACTGCTATCCCAGTAATAAAAGCTATAGCCGAACGTCCACCGCGAGCTAAACTATCTGAAATCTAAGCTCAGCTAACCTGGGAAAACGTCGCTCGTCCACCGAAAAATAAGCTAAAACTTACTAGTGATATCCAGACTGCCTCTTGGTCTAGTAGTTAGCAAGTTCGACTGCAGATGACGAGGTCCAGGGTTCGATTCCCGGGTCGGGCCATGAAATGTATTGGATTTTTCTATCAGTACTAGCCCGGAGTTAGGAAGTTGGCCATGTGTCACCTCCGTACCTCGAAGAGTATGTACAGCTGTCGGTCCTGCGCCTGATCTCTCTCCGGTAGTGTCGGATTTTCGTTCCATCGGACTATGAGAGTAAGGAAATGGAGAGTACACCTGTGTTTGCACACACACTTGTGCACTATAGTATCTCTCGCACAGATGGCTAATCTCTGTAGAGATTGGCCGCCGTGGCGGATTCGGTTGGGAGGACATTATTATTTCGGATCGGCCTACATACAACTTAGTTATAAGTTAGTTTAACTTAGCTTGGCTATTTTACCTAGCTTAGCTTGCGGTGGACGCAGGTGTTTAAAAAACTGGCTCAGATATGCGAGCTAAGTTGAACTAAGTAAATAAATGAATAAATAAATGAAGCTTAGTTCGCGTTGGACGTTAGGCTTAATTAGTCTGGTCATTAAAATTATCTCTATTGGTTGTTGATACATTATAATATATTTGTCATAGCCCTTGTAACTACTGTTTACGTACTATTATATTATGTTACTAACTAGCTTTTGAACGCGGCTTCGCTCACGTTAAGTTTGATTTTTCAAACCCCTATTTTACCTCCATAAAAGTTGAATTTTCAAAAAGCGGCTACGTACGACTTAATGGCTCCCTGTATGCCAAATTCCAAACCGATACCGTCTAGAGATTTGAACTGTGCGTTAACAGATCAGTCAGCCAGTCAGTCAGCTTTTCCTTTTATATATCTATTTATTAGATAAGATAAGATTAAAGCAGATTTCAAGGCGCGCAGTATAAATGAAGTCAGTAAAAATTGGGATTATTTAAAATTTTATTAAAAGAGATATTTATATGTAAAAAAAAAATTATGATGTTTTCAAGACCTGTCACCTGGTGGAGAGGTGAAGAGAGCAAAACTCCTGATTTGTGTCTTGATTTCATGATCTGATAGCGTCTAAATATAAAATTGTTTGGACTACTAGTCCAATTAATGCTTTCTCTACGCGATAGTATATTTAGCTTATTTCAAACAATACGAGATGGTTCTAAACTCTGTTGTGTGATCGGTCTTATTTATCCGACCATAGTAAATTTATTAGGTATAATCAATAATTATATACACATTCCATGATGAGTGTAATGTACATGAGTAAATAACTGACTAGAGTCAAATCTCCTTACAACCGTGTTGTGGTAGGTATTATGTAAGTAGGTACCTACCTACCAGATTGTCGGAATAATAGTACATTATGGTACAAGTGTCAAAGATGGTGATTACCGCTGAGGCGCTATTGAGACCCGAGCCGTTAGGTGAGGGTCTTAAGGTAGCCGAGGACGGTAATCATCAATATACATGGGTATCATACGACGTTTTTCAACACACTTGTAAAGAAAATAATACTAAAATAGTACATTATGGTACAAAATGGTGAAAACGAGTTGTGAAAATTTTTTCGCAATGGCGGGAAAAATTAATGTTGTTTTTTTTGTTCGCCCTCTTGAGATGCTCTTGAGGTCAGGCAAAGATCGACGATCATACAGCCTATTCAGTGGTTTATTTGATTTAATCAGTTTTTCGGAATGCGCGCACACCTTTAATGGCCATAGACTAAAAGAATGAGTGTTGAAAAAACATTTTACACGTTTTTCAATTTTTCATTAACCAAAAACAACGTTGCATATACATCAAAGAAATAACAGATTAACGAATATTCTGCTTCAGAAAAAAGTTTAAAATTGCAGGTAATCCAACTAGGTACGCAAAATTGGATGTGACATTAATAATATTGATTTTTTTCTTATAAAAAGTGGCATATTTTACCCGAACCATAACATACCGATAGAATCATTCATCTAAGGAGTTGAGGCGTTACTGTCAAATACAAACATACATACTGTTAAATACATAATACTTTCTCTTGGCTTTGCCAAAGTCGGAAAAAAGGACATTGCATACCTACATCAAATGTGAAGGAAAAAATTGTAAAAAAAACCTGCACACTTTCAAAGTTCTTTATAATATTCTCGAAGGTGTGTGAAGTCTTCTAATTTACATTGTTCCAGCGTGAGGACTATGGCCCATAACCCTTCTCTGAGAAGAGACATGCGCTCAGCAGAATAGAATAGAAATATTTTTTATTCAAATAAACTTTTACAAGTGCTTTTGAATCGTCGATGAATCTACCACTGGTTCGGAATGCCCTTCCTGCCGAGAAGAGCCAGCAATAAACTCGACGGTTGCTCTTTTCAAAAAATTTTTTTTTTACAATTGGTAACAAAACTATGCAGTGAGGCGTTAATGGGTTACTGACAATGATAATACATCAAAGAAAGAACAAATCAATGAATTTAGTAGCAGTAACATAAACGTAAAGTTTCTTAGAGGATGGCAGATAAAATAATTAAAAAATGTATTTGTAATAGATGTTGATCAATAAATAAAAATAAAAAAAGTTATATGTATATTATCTCCTTGTGAAAATAGGTAGTTAATAGGTGTACATTTTTAGAAAGCTTTACCTCTGTTCGGTTATTTAATCATGTGGTATATATATACAGTATTCACAGAATTTGGGTCTAGTACAGTGGAATACGTGAATATTTGATGTGTATTACAAATTAGGTTATTGTTGGAGTTTACACAATACGTAATATTGTAAGTACCTACTAATAGGAAGTCTATTTTAGTTATTAGCACGCGGTTTTGTAAGCGTGGGTTGAGATTTTTATTAAAAATCCCTGGGCGACCTTTTTTTCCGGGATGAAAAGTAGTCTATGTCACGCTCCAAGTCGGCAACTGTATCTGCATAATAAAAATAAGTAAAAATTCTTCTTAAAAACCGACTTCAAACGCCACTAAAAAGTATAAAATAACTTTAGTTTGTACACGTAAGTTTGTCGGGCGGACCTAAATGCAAAGGATGAGGGCTAGCCTAAATAAATAATTATTTATTTACTAACTGGGGTTTTTAATTCTCGCGGGAACACTCTTATTTTCCGGGACCAAAAGTGTGTACGTGGGTCGTTCTACTTTTCTACCGACAATGAAACGACGTTTTTCTGTTTTTTTGGTTTTTGAACTATCTATAATTGTGTTTTATGTGTGGGATTTAAAAAAAACTGCATCTGTGTTTTCATTAGTACTAATTAAAGTTTCCTTCCTAGCTAATATTGATTCTTTTTTAATGTTGGTTTTTGAAAAAATAATGTGACAAAGTGGCCTTTTTCTGTGGAGACAACATTTCAGTTTACCACTCTGTCACGGCATTATACGGAAAACGAACGTATAAAATATGCTGGTTAGAGAACATGAAAAATGACATAATATTAATAGATAAGAAAAATATGGACGTTTATTCGAACCGAATAAAAAACCGTTTATATTAATACTCCAACGAGATGCCATAATAAGAAGAAAGACAGACTATTGTCGGTAGAAAAGTAGAACGACCCGTGTGTTATTTTAGACTCTAATCTATCCCTGTGTCAAATTTTTTTGGTGTGGTCGAGTAACAAACATCTATCCATCCATCCATCCATCCATCTATACATCCAAATTTTCGCATGTATAATATTAATAGGATTTATCTGTTAGATTAATTAATCCCACCCCACGGGTCCGCAGGGATTGAAGGTCAACCCAATAAACTAACAATCAAAATCAAATCAAAATTTATTTATTTCATGTAGGCCAACTTGTAGCTCTTATGAATCTCAAAAATCTACCACCGCTTCGGAATGCAGATTCTGCTGAGAAGAGTCGGCAAGAAACTCGGCAGTTGCTCTTTTCAAAAAAAATAATTTTACAATAAATAACAAAACTATGCTATGTATAGGTACAGTGTTTCCGCAATGAAGTTTCAAAAATGCAAACGTAGGTAGGTACATACAATTCAATACAATATGATAAGACGGGCAGACAAAGAGAAGAGCCGGTAAGAAACTCAGCAGTTGTTCTTTTCAAAAAAAAAAAAAAAATTTACAATAGGTAACATTACTATGCTGTGTATACAGTGCTTCCACAATGAAGCTTCAAAAACGCATACGTAGGTACACATAATCCAATGCATGTCAAGATGGGCAGTCAAAGCAGATCCATTCCCGTTGGTGGCACCCTTTCACGAGCATGACGCATGATCCAGCCGTTGCTTCGCTCAACCATAGATTTCGAGCATGACGCATGACACCTTTGCAATTATAATATTAGCAAGGGTGTAAAGAGATTTTTGATTGCAGGCATCCGCGAGTGTGAGGAAGGGACCCACGCGTATACCACGGGGTGTGGCCCCTGGACCCCGCCTGCCACGTGCGATGACCCCAACCCCGTTACCGACACAAAAAACGCGCTGTGCGACTTCTCCGACTGCTACTGTGACCCCCCCACCGTGAGGGATACTGCTACTAAGAAATGCGTGCCTTTAGAAGAATGCCCCAAGAAAGAGAAGAAGGAGGAGAGGAAGGCGAAAAATTAAACAAAAAATTTTTTTTGAAACTTAAAGATGATTGATAAGAGTGTTTCATTGTGTGTTAATTTCATTAAAATTAAAATTCTGTCATTATCTTATGAATGCCTTTTATTGTCCACCAAGAATTATCGCACTAAACTTTATCTAATTATTTTTTATTTTTAATGAATTGTTAACCTACACTTAAAGGAAATATCCTAATGCAATGCAAGCAATGTGACATCTATAATTTCTTAAGAGCTTCATTGTAATATGGGGTCTAGGAAAAAAGTAGATCGACAACTGTAATGTGTCGCTACTAGATGTCGCTAACAGTTGCTATAAAACTGATTGGAAAAAAGTAGATATATATCACTAATTTCGTGGCTGACGTGTGGTTCGGCTGTGGTTAACACACACAGGGCGCGATTCCCAGAGAGATGTAGGTTCGAATCCCGCCGGCCTCGGAATTTTTGATATGTATTTATAAATCTATTAGTTTATCTAATTATTATCAGTATTAAATATTATATGAGACTATACCATTTCTGTCCTTTTGAGAATCCGTCTTTCTCCGAATGTGTCCTTATGACAATCGGAGAAAGCAATTATATTAAACTAGCGTTCCTAAATCGCCACTGTTTAGGTGGGCAGAAACCCTGCAGCATCAGGATTGAGGAGTTGAGTCCTAGAATTTAAAGATGTAGTCTTTACTTGGTACCTAAAATAACTATTCATAATCGACAGTTTCTAAATAACCACAGTTTAGGAGGGCAGCCCATGATACCCCTGCAGCATCAGGATTGAAGAGTTGGAACCCGAAATGGGAGCATCTCGCAAAGTTTTTGTTTCAATTAAAAAAAGATTCACGCAAATCGGTTAAGAATTCATGGAGATATCGATATACAGAGGTAGAAAAACACAATTTCTTCTCCTCTTTCTTCGAAACTCGTTTAAAAAAGTAGCCTATACTATTCCCGATAATATCAGCTATCTACCATTGAAAGTCCTGTCAAAATCGGTCCAGCCGTTCCCGAGATTAGCAACAACAAAAACAGGCAACAAACAGACAGACAGAAAAATAGATGGCACTGGCTGTAGGTTGGCTCGCGAAATTACTTGATTAAAGGGCGTTGCATAAGACGCTGCTATACAAAACTGCTTTTTGTTCCAGACACTTCAATCAATCAATTTCTTTATTGCGAATTTGGGTAATATACAGGTGTTACAAATAAAATAAATGGGCAACCAAACTCTGCTTAAATACAGCATGCAACATTAAAAGTTAGCTTAAAGTCTATTTCATTACATTACTATTAATTTATTACATATACATTATACATTTCATTATATTACTATTAATTTATTACAATACATTATTATTAATTTATTTAAGTTATAGAAGCTTTGTGTTTACATTGCAATATTATTTATTATTCAATTTTATTAATATATATATAGCTGCTCGTTTATTTGTATAGATCATCATCATTAGCGTCTCACTACTGAGCGCATGTCGCACGCTTGCCCAATGCAAATCGGTAGACATCACAGACCTTCGAGGACATCATGGAACTCTCAGGCGTGCAGGTTTCCTCACGATGTTTTGCTTCACCGTTGAAGCATTGAAGATTAACTGCTTAAACGGACATAAAATTTTTTTATTTTTATTTTATTATTCATTTCGAAAAGTTGGAGGTACATGCCCGGGCTCGAACCGGCACCCCCTTAGGGATTGCATTTTCAAAAATCCTTTTTTAGCGGATGCCTAAGTCACAATAACCATCTACATGCCAAACAGATCGATCAATCCAGTTGCTTGAGCTGTACATTGATAGATCAGTCAGTCAGTCAGCCTTTTACATATTTAGAGAAGAAATAGAATTAGAAGAAGATGTGAATAATATTAAATGTTTAAATGTTTAAACTTATTTGATTTCAGGCTACCGTGAATGTGAAGAAGGCACTCACGCTTACGCAGTTGGATGTGGTCACGTGACCCCACCCGCCACCTGCGATGAACCTAACCCCGTGACTGACACGCGGGGCATGATTTGTGACTACTCCTCGTGCTACTGTGACCCTCCTACTGTGCGAGATACTACTACTAACAAATGCATGCCCTTGGAGAAGTGCCCCAAGAAAGAGAACAAGGAGAAGGAACATAACAAGGAGAAGGAACATAATAGGGAGAAGGAAAATAACAAGGAGAAGGAAAATAACAAGGAGAAGGAAAATAACACGGAGAAGGAAAATAACAAGGAGAAGGAAAATAATAGGGAGAAGGAAAATAACAAGGAGAAGGAAAATAACAAGGAGAAGGAACATAACAAGGAGAAGGAAAATAATAAGGAGAAGGAAAATTAAGAAATGAGAAATATTTGCCGCCAGAAAAATAAATATAAACGAAAATTTACATTTTCCACAAGAAAAAATTTTAACTACGATCTTAATAAATGTCTTTTAATTTTAAGGTTTTTTCACATTTTATCTAATTGCCAGTACTTATCAAATTTTGTATTATACGCGTTTCGCCGAAACGTTTTGATTGCATTTTGATTTTTTTTTCATTTATTGTTGAAAATATACAAAAAACAAACTACCAAACAATTTAAGCCACCTTCATGCAACTTAAGCGTTTATGTGACGAATAGCGAGTTCACTTATTCTAAACTTAAAATTAAAATATTTAATAATTATTATTATTCTAAAAATATCAAATTAAAGCAGAAAAAAATTACATAAAAAAAAGATCATGACTGAATTAAATAGCAAAGCATATTGCGATTGTTTACCTTTTGAGACAGTTAAGTAAAAATATAGTATTGGATAATCTTAACAATATTCTTCATTACGTTGTCGCTAACACCCGGCCGTCTGATGGGTGACATTTGACATTTCTCCATAATATAATAACACCAAGGTCCTTTTTAGGGTTCCCTACCCGAAGGATAAGGCTGTCCGGCCGTCCGTCCGTTCGTCCGGCCGTCCGTCTGTCTGGCAGCGGGCTATATCTGTATCTCATGATCCGTAGGTAGACAATAGAAATTTTCACAGAATGTGTATTTCCGTTACAACTATAACAACAAATAATAAAAAAATAAAGTAAAAGAAAAAAGCTTTTTTAGAAACAAACTTTTATTTAAATGCGCTAAAAAGAATAAAATAAACTTTTCTTTTAAAAGTTTTTCTATCAACTTGTAACGTCATTACACAAAATGATATAAAAGCTTGTCGCATAGACAGGACAGACAAAAAATTAAAATAAAAATGAGTTTTTTTTTCAAAATATATTTAATGTACAGAATTCGTCCCGTCAGAGTTTTATTATAGGAATAGATAGAGTTTTATTATAGGATAAGCGATAATATGTAAGGAGTGCAACGGGTGGGCATTGAACCTTCAATCTTTTAGTTTCCGGTTCCGCCTTTAACCTCTGGACTATTAGGTATTCTTATTAAGTAAGCCTAAATAATAGCCATACTAATATTATAAATACGAAAGTGTGTTTGTTTGTTGGTTTGTCCTTGATTCACGCCACAAACAAGCAACGGATCGACTAGATTTTTTGCATGAATATAGTTGAGGACCTGCCCTGGTAGCATGGGCGGGAGAAATTTTATCCCCGGGAAAAGGATAAAACTCGCTTCGCTTAGCTTTATCCACCCGTCGAGCATGGGCACAGCGGTGGAAATAACACTCAGTGGATATACTTATAGAAATATACATCGCCTTCTCCGCTGTCGCCATGCTTTAGCATAGGGAAAAGATAATTTTATCCCCTGTCACTGGATAAAATCGGGGGATAAAACTTTTATCTCCTGCCCATGCTTCCAGTGCTGGAGTGACATAAGCCTACTTTTTATCCCGGAAAATAAGAGGTCCTTAAATCTTAAAAACTAAATTCACGCGGACGAAGTCGGGGGCATCAGCTGCTAGTAATATAATAATAATTATAATCAACAAATATAATGATATATTAACGTTATTCAAGGCCTACAAGCCAGTCCATCTTCAGACACCGTTCAACACTCTTGTATTACGCAATCAATTTAAATATACCACTGTCACAATGAAGTTAATGATTGCTTTGTGTGTCGTCACCCTGGTCGGGTTATCTCTAGCCAAAGATCTGTATCCGAGAGGCTGTATTTATATTGAAGGACAATGTAAGTATTTTTGCAGGCTTTTAACTAATTTACTTTCCACGATCATCAACTCTATGACTTTCTAGGTAGGTAGGTTTGTGTGCGCAAACACAGGTGTACGCTCTATTCCCTTACTCTCATAGTCCGACATGACCGGAGAGAGATCAGGCGCAGGACTGACAGCTTTACGTGCTTTCTGAGTGACACACCGCCAACTTCCTAACTCCGGGCTAGTACATACTGAGAATTTCTTGACAGAAAAATCCAATACATTTTATGGTTCGACCCGGGAATCGAACCCGAGACATCGTCACTAGATCGACGAGGCAGTTATATAATATCAAGGCAGGTATATAATATCATCAGCTTTTAACCGACTTCCAAATAGGAAGGAGGAAATTTTTAATTTTTTTCTATACGTACGTGTATGTCCAACGATTTCTCGGGGCTTTCCAAACCGATTCACGTGGTTTTTTTTAATCGACTGAGGAAGCTAGCGAAATGTTCCCATAAAATTTTACCGTAAACTCTTCAAGCCTGACACTACAGAGGTACTGCTCACCTTTTTACTGTGGAGATTTAGGAACTATCGAGTACGAATTTATATTGTTGGTAGCGTACCGGCAAGCGCAGTGTTGGTAGACCCCCCCGTCTATGTGGACCAATGACATTAAATGAGTCGCAGGGAGTGGATTCAGGCGGTGCAAGACCGAAGCCTGTGGAAGTCCACGCAAGAGACCTACATATGTCCAGCTGTGGACATCTATCGGTTGATAAAAAAGATTGTTGGTAGCTGGGATAGACTACACCATGGAGCTCCTAATTCTTCAATTCTGATGCTGCAGGCTACTGCCTACCTAAAATATATTTAGAGACTGTTAACTACGAATTACGAACAACGTTGAACCGTGATTAAATGATAAATCGCTCATTTGCGACAAGGGTGACGTAATTCAAAATCGACGACTAGAGAAATCTCTCGTTAAAGAGTAATGTTTTGTGGATGCCGCTGTCTCGAAACAACACAGCGGCCAACAAAGCGACAGAGCATTAAGTCACAATCTCTCTCGCCCTTATTTTTTGTGCTTAGCGTAATGTTGTTTTTATAGCAAAAAGTATAAATTTTCGACACTAAAATTGGTGAATTTTGAATTATGTCACCCTTGTCGCAAATGAGCGAAATGAAAAAACAAAACTGACGCGTCTATAATAATATCAGTAAAGATTTTCTTACATTTACAATAATAATTATTACTAGTGGTTCGCCCCGAACTGAGACCTCGCGATATCCCATAATTCCCAAAAGTTTTAATTATATATTGTAATAATTAACTTTGAACATTAGACGCAATAAAAAAAAAAATAGTTGACATAAAACTGTTTTACTGACACAGCGCCATCTATAGTGAAGCATTATAGTGAAGCTATTAGCTTCACAATAATGCTAATAGATGGCGCATTAAAATTAAATAATTTCGTTTCTTTATAACATTTATCTAATTTTAGTATTTGTTGTTCAAGTACAGGATATAACTGAATTTTCAACCAAGTTTCACGTTCTAATATTCAGTAATTCTTGACATATGGCTCAAATTAAAATCTCCACTTTGAAACCCCCCCATTTGGTCAATTTTTAGGGAAAAATTAAAAAAAATATATTTTTGTACTCTGTTCAAAGTCGTCTTTAAAAAGATATATCGCAAGTCTATGTAGAGCAACAAACAAGATTTTACTTCAAATACGCTTCTATGAGAGCCCCCCTGAAATAAAGCTTTTTATATTTTTTATACAATGTTCGGCTGAAGGCCATCAGTTTACATATTATATTTAAATTTGAAGTAATTACGTTCAGTAATTCAGAAGTTATAGGGCTCTGACAGACATTTAGACGAACACACTTCTCTGTCTAGTAGGCAAGCGCCCTAGTTGACTCAGAGAACTTCGCTTCGCTCGTTCAATAAGTTATCTAAATAATGTTATTATTGTAAAAATTTCGCTGTCTGTTTGATAACCTGTCAACCTGATATTTAGCAAGGAAGATAACCTCTTTTTACGGAATTGTTGCAAAAAGTCCGTTGACTCGACCCCTTATTATGCCTAATTGAGAACCTCTTCCTTTTTGGAAGTCCGTTAAAAAGAGCTGATAGTTAATCCCTAAACTGCCAGGAATTGATTTTCATAAAATACTAGTTTATGCCCGCGACTTCCTCCGCGTGGTTTAGTTTCTTAATTCCCGCGGGAACTCTTTAATTTTCTGGGTTAAAATGTAGCCTACCTAGCCTATGTGTTAATCCTGGGTATGAGTTACCTCCATTCCAAATATCCAAATCGGTTCATTAGTTGTAGCGTGAAGGAGGACCAAACACCCATCCATTTTTTCCCTTTCTTGACTTGTCATAAAAGCTACATAAAATACGTAATCCTTACCTACCATCTTAACATGCATTGGATTGTATGTAGGACTTAGGAAACTTCATTGTAAAAGCACTGTATATACATTGGATAGTTTTGTCACCTATTGTAAAAATTCATTTTGAAAAGAGCAACCGCCGAGTTTATTGTTGGCTCTTCTCGGCATTCCGAACCAGTGATTCTTCGACGATTCAAAAGCAATTGTAAAAGTTGATTTGAATAAAAAAAATGTTTCTATTCTATTCTACCAATATTATAAATGCGAAAGTGTGTTGGGTTGTTGGTTTGTCCTTCAATCACGCTGCAACAGATCTAGTCGAATCGAAGTGATTTTTGCATGTGTTTATTTGACGAAAGTGACATGGCATGCCACTTGCCATACCCATAGCCATATAGTAGTACTTTTTATCACCTAAAATTTAAGATTAAAAACTAAATCCATCCAGACGAATGCGCGGGTATCAGCCATTTTTGAATAAAAAAAATAATATATTCCAGGTTATGAAGAATGTCCAGTAGGCACGTATTCTTACACAACGGGATGTGATTACGTGACGCCAGAAGCTACTTGTGATAACCCTCACCCAGTGGCCGATACTAGAGGCCAAGTCTGTGATTTCACTGCTTGCTACTGTGAGCCCCCTACTGTTAAAGATACTGCTACTGACAAATGCGTGCGTTTAGAAGAGTGTACTAAGAAGGAGAAGCCGGAGGAGAAGGAGAAGCCGGCGGAGAAGGAGAAGCCGGAGGAGAAGGAGAAGCCGGAGGAGAAGGAGAAGCCGGAGGAGAAGGAGAAGCCGGAGGAGAAGGAGAAGCCGGAGGAGAAGGAGAAGCCGGAGGAGAAGGAGAAGCCGGAGGAGAAGGAGAAGCCGGAGGAGAACGAGAAGCCGGCGGAGAAGGAGAAGCCGGCGGAGAACGAGAAGCCGGAAAAGAAGGAGAAGGAAAATTAAAAGCGATGGAAGAAGGAAGATTTTACCATTAATAAAATGAAATGTTGTGACGTCACTCTTATTTGCTGTAAAAATGTTTTATCTTGAAAGAGTGATAGGCAGTAATAAGGTTACATTAGTTGAAAAATAAACTCACAGAAGACTGCAAAAATAAAATTTTAAAAATTAAGGAACCTGATTGACATGTTTTTTTGAAAAACAAAACAAAGGATTTTGGGATAAAGCAGTGTTGCAGCAAACGAACGAAATCGTTCAAAAAAATGTCTAAAAACTCTATATTACACTAATCGTTAGATACTAAAACTACGAAATTGTGTTTGTTATATATTGGTTTGTCCTTCAATCACACAGCAACGGAGCAACGGATCGACATAATTTTTTGCATGGGTATTTATAATGTATAGTTGAGTACCTGGAAAATAACAGCTACTTTTAAACCCGGTAAAAAAAAGGATCCCAAAACTAAAAATGTTAATTTTGTAACTGTGTTTTTCTTGTTAAAATTATATACTTAATTATTATTAAATCTTATTATAGATACTTAAGTTTTTTATTATTGTACGTTTAGTATTGTTATTTTAGCCGTCGTGTTAAGTTTTTAGTTAGACAGACTGCAATCAAAACAAGGAAAATAAAATATCTATTCATAAACGAGACCCAACAATTATATTACGTAATACTCTTATATAATACCTACCTAGTTACCTATCTACGAGTTCTAAATTTTTTTGAAAATTTATTCTTATAGATCAAATATATGTATCTACTCATTGAAATTCTCCTAATCCCACTTCCTTCCTACTTACTATTATAAATGCAAAAGTTTGGATGTTTGTTACTCAATCACGCCGCAACGACTGAACCGATTTGGTTGAAATTTGGCACAGAAATAGATTATAGTCTGGAATAACATATAGGCACTCTTTATCCTGGAAAATTAAAGAGTTACCGTGGAAAGTGAAAAGCATTAAACCATTCGGACTAGTATTATATAGATGCAAAATGTATGTGTTTGTTTATTGGTTGGTTAATCCTTGAATCACGTCGCAGCAAGCGAGCGATATTTTGACAAGATAAGATTAATCCTGATTAAATTAAAATTATAAGTCTTGACATCAATTTGAACATGAATAATAGTACATTATTGCAAAGGCAGGGAAGTAGGCAATTGCACGTCGAGTATGAGTTTGTAGGCCGAGCCGTAGGCGAGGACTTCACTAAATACGAGACAGGCAATTGCCATTTCCCGCCGAGGCATATATAGTGCTTTTCTCAAAAGAATGCAGGGAAATAAGACACTTTTTATATTATAAATCCAAATCCATCCGCCATTTTGGTTTAAATCTGGTGGAGTAGGTACAATCAATCTCCATTTCACTCTCTGAACCATTGGAACTCATTTTGATTATTATTAAATTTATATTTATTAAGTAGGTAAATCAAGACGAATTTTCAGCTTTACCGCCAATTTTTTTTTATTATCTGTGCCGACAGGCAAACGCATTTATGGCTATACAGCCACGTAAACGCAATTTGTACTAAGCAAAGAGACTATGGTATGCCAAGAATGACAAAAGAGATCCGATCAAAGAGTATTTAGTAACCCCACCATGCCATTTCATACTGTTGTATGAAACGGCATTACAATACAAAGCTCCTGCAATATTTGAAAAAAAAAAAACAAAAACTGTTTCGCGGAGCGTTGTAATGTTCCAAATTCAAAAAACGCTCATGCAATGGATTTGATTTTCTTTGTCCGACAATTCGATACTTCGCGTGTTCTTTTTTCGAAAATAATGACAATATTTCCATGCATGTTTGAGAAAAAATATATCTTTGTCAGTATCTATACTATAGTTTAGTCTGTTGTACCTACTTACATATTGATGTATCAACAAACGAGTCATCATAACATCAAGTCAACTATATAAGGCCAACCGGTCACTACATCTTCAGACACCGTTCAACACTCTTGTATAGCACTTGTATGTCAATTTAAATATACCTCTATCACAATGAAGTTAATGATTGTCTTGTGTCTCGTCGCTATGGTCGGCTTATCTTTGGCCAATAGAATACCATATCCATATCCAAGAGGCTGTATTTATGTCAATGGACATTGTAAGTATTTTTGAAATAAAATATTAAAAATTAATTATTAATTACCTCTTCTGGTGACAAAAGAGCTGGCTCATTTTTTGCGCAACGGATCAGCCTGGCTGTCCAGCGCGGAAACGCAGCCAGTATTCTTGGCACCATTCCACGCGGGCATGATTTTATGGGCGGGGGCTAGCTTTTGCCCCCGCGACTTCGTCCGCGTGGAATTAATTTGGGGTGGAATTTTCAAAAACTGTGACACACGTACTTTTTTATTTTTAACTGAAAGCTCAAATATCAACTTTGATGGAAACAGCTTGAAAAATGACGGAGTTTCATATAAACTTCCATCCCCTATTTAAACCCCTTAGGGGTGGAATTTCCAATAATCCTTTCTTAGTGTGCGCCTACGTCATAAAAGGAACCAACTGTAAAAATTTCAAGTTTCTAACTTCAGTAGTTTAGGCTGTGCGTTGATATCTCAATCAGTCAGTCAGTCAGTCAGTCAGTCAGTCAGTCAGTCAGTCAGGACTTTGAATTTTATATATATAGATAGATTAGTTGTTGTGTACACATACAGAATAGGCTAGAATAGAAATATTTTTTATTCAAATAAACTTTTACAAGTGCTTTAGACTCGTCGATTAATCTACCACTGGTTCGGAATGCCCTTCCTGCCGAGAAGAGCCAGCAATAAACACGGCGGTTGCTCTTTTCAAAAAAAAACTTTTACAATATATATGGCAGATTTTCAGTACAATGAAAATAAATAATTATTCATCTAAAAACGCCACTATAAAGTATATAAAAATCTAAAAATACTTTTTTAAAAAACCGACTTCAAACGCCATTGCAAATTCCGATAAAATCTTAATAGTCCAGTCAAAACAAGGTTTAACCTCTGGAAAATTGCGAAAGTTTTGAAACTTTGCACATCGAATTATGGGTACCTAGGGATGAATATACCAAAAGTCCTCATGCGTACGAGGCGAGCTCTAGCGGCAATTAGCGGAAACAGGACCCTTTTTTTGGTTTTTTGTTAATATCTCGAGAACCTTTGGTCAGAGGTAAAAGTTTACTACTACATAATTAAAGCTTATTAAATTTGCAACAATAATGATTATATACATTTTTCTTGAATTCCTAATAATTACCGAGTTTTAGGCCACTAAAAGATAGATTTTTCGAAAAATCACGATAGCGGCGCCCGGTACAATATGGCATTTGTAATAATATTTGACAGTCATGGTTTATCATTTTTTTTTTGGGTACCAAGGGTGATTCAGAAAATAAACTTCACAGTTTTGTACAAAAAAAAGACATATTGTTTATTAAACAACTAGCTTTTGCCCGCGGCTTCGCTCACGTTAAGTTAAATTTTTCAAACCCCTATTTTACCCGTTGTACCCACTTAGGGGTCGAATTTCCAAAAATCCTTTCGTAGAGGATAACTACGGCCTAATAGCTACCTGTATGCCAAATTTCAGCCTGATCCGTCCAGTGGTTTAAGCTGTGCGTGGATGGATCAGTCAGTAAGTCTGTCACCTTTGCGTTTTAAATATTTAGATGAAATACAGTAACAATAAAAAATGCTATCAACGCACAGCTTAAACCACTGGACGGATCAGGCTGAAATTTGGCATACAGGTAGCTATTAGGCCGTAGTTATCCTCTACGAAAGGAATTTTGAAAATTCGACCCCTAAGGGGGTACAACGGGTAAAATAGGGGTTTGAAAAATTTAACTTAACGTGAGCGAAGCCGCGGGCAAAAGCTAGTTGTTTAATAAACAATATGTCTTTTTTTTGTACATAACTGTGAAGTTTATTTTCTGAATCACCCTTGGTACCCAAAAAAAAATGATAAACCATGATTGTCAAATATTATTACAAATGCCATATTGTACCGGGTGCCGCTAGCGTGATTTTTCGAAAAAGCTATCCTTTAGTGGCCTAAAAGTCGGTAATTATTAGGAATTCAAGAAAAATGTATATAATCATTATTGTTGCAAATTTAATAAGCTTCAATTATGTAGTAGTAAACTTTTACCTCTGACCAAAGGTTCTCGAGATATTAACAAAAAACCAAAAAAAGGGTCCTGTTTCCGCTAATTGCCGCTAGAGCTCGCCTCGTACGCATGAGGACTTTTGGTATATTCATCCCTAGGTACCCATAATTCGATGTGCAAAGTTTCAAAACTTTCGCAATTTTCCAGAGGTTGGGTCATTTTTTGAGGTTTTTTGACTGGACTATAACGCAGATGCGTTTTTATCACCTCTAGTGTCTACTTAAGGAGATTCCTGTTTGTTAATAACGAGTTTCTGTGTTATTTAGTTAGCAACAGCTATTAGATATTGTTATCAGTGGTATACTGACCTTTGTTTATCAAAAAACTCTTATTAACTAACGCGAAAGAAAATTAATGGAGGAGATAATGTACCTAATGTAAAACCTATTCTAATTTGTCATTATACATCGTAATTCATAATATTCATTGTATTTATTTGTATTTGTATTGTATTGGACTTAGGAAACTTCATCGTGGAAGCACTGTGTACATAGCATAGTTTCATTAACTATTGTAAAATACTATTGTATTTTTTTTTTAAAGTGCAACCGCCGAGTTTCTTGCTGGCTCTTCTCGGCAGGAAAGGCATTCCGAACCAGTGGTAGATTCATTGACGATTCAAATGTGCTTGTAAAAGTTTATTTTAATAAAAAATATTTCTATTTCTATTTCTAAATAATGTTATCTAACCAGTTTTAAAAATAGTATACGAAAACACGGTCCTTTGAATTCACATATGAAAAATAATTTACTCATATTTTATACTATATACAATTATTGTTTTTCTTTTGACGATCTCCCTGGCGTAGTGGTGAGCGCTGTGGTCTCATAACTGGGAGGTCTCTGGTTTGGTCTGGTGGGAGGTTTAGCCGTTGCTAGTTACCACCCTACACCCTACCGTCAAAAACGACAAGTCTTTCAAGTCAAGTCAAGCCAGGCGATTTAGCGTTCCGGCACGATGGCGTGTAGAAACAGATTAGGGGTCTGGGTTGAACGTACATTGCCAAATCCAAGTTAGACCGCTACCATCTTAGACTGCATTGTCACTTACCATCAAGTGAGATCGCAGTCAAGGACTAACATCATCGAATAAAAACAAAATTAATATTCTATATTCATATTCATATTCATATTCATATTCATTTATTTTTGCATTCCAATGTCATAGGTAGGTACAATGATTCTTAAAAACTAGAGACTACCCTTTACATCAAAACCCCGTTGGGGCACAGCAAAATATTGGCTTAGTAGAGAGACGGACGCCAAGTTACTCATTAAGGAAGTCATTAATTTTATAATAGGCTTTATCTATAAAGAATTTTTTTAGGGAATTGATAAACGCCGTATCATTCTTAGTTTCTTTTATTTTACTAGGGATTTTATTATATATTTTTTCTATTTCAGGCCAGCGTGGTTGTGAAGAGGGCACGCACTCCTATTCACCCGGTTGTGGCCCCATAGTCCCAGCGGCCACCTGCGACAACCCCCACCCCGTGGCGGACGCTCGCCAGATCATCTGTGACTACACCTCGTGCAGATGCGACTCCCCCACCGTGCGAGATACTACTACTAACAAGTGCGTGCCATTAGAAGAATGCCCCAAGAAAGACCAACCAGAAAAGAAAGAGGAAACGGAAAAGATAGAGGTGACGGAAAAGAAAGAGGAAACAGAAAAGAAAGAGGTCACGGAAAAGAAAGAGGTGACGGAAAAGAAAGAGGAACCAGAAAAGAAAGAGGTCACGGAAAAGAAAGAGGTGACGGAAAAGAAAAAGGAAGATTAATAAAAATTATATGATAAAACGGAAATTATTTTTGTGTCAACAAAAAGCTCGATTAACGTTAAGATATTAGTTTTATTGAACTTGAAAATGTACTAAAACGACATTGAAACTGTTTGTAGAATATCCAATGAGAATATCAGATTTTCTTATGATTTATGACTTTTTATTATTTATACCTTAATCGTGACATCCTACAATAGTACTTAAAAAATGAGACACCTTTATAAATAAGAACTGTCTAGTTTAAGACATCTAAATCTATCTATATCAATACTTATAATAAAACTGTAACGAGACAAATTCTGTACATTAAATACTGACCCCTTCATTATCATTAATATTATGTAAGAGGATAGTATTGATAAATATCGCGGCAGTTTTGATAACGGGATACAATATTATGATTTGTGGTTTATCAAAGGCCAACTACTTAACAGTACATTTCGGTTCTAGTCCATACTCTACACACTTGGCACTAGTAAGCGTATTATATAGGTACTTATAAAGAGAAAAATTCTAATTATTTATTAATTAAATACTAATTCAGCTGCAATTTATAATAACACTCCTGTCATGATGAAGATTCTTTACGTTTTATGTTTTGTTGCTTTTGCCAGTTCTGCGTCGGTAAATAAAGAATGTATCTATGATAATACTGGATTGTGTGAGTATTCCTATTCCTTACTAATACTTATTATAAATGAAAGTGTTTGTTGATTTGTTGGTTTGTCTATCAATCACTTAACAACGGAGCAATGGCAGTACCGGCGTCCTAACATTATAAATGCAAAAGTACATACTTTCACATTTATAATAGTAGGATTTCATTGCTCCATTGTTGTGGTCTTATAACTGGGTGGTCTCGGGTTTGATTCCCGGCGGGGGCAATTTGGAAATTTATGATTTCTGAATTGGCTCTGGTCTGGTTTGGTGGGAGGCGTCTGCCGTAGCAAGTTACCAGCCTATCGTCAAAGACGTGCCGCCAAGCGATTTAGCGTTCCGATACAATGGTGGATCGAATAGATAAGGGGTGTGGGTTGAATTTACACTGCCATTCCCCTTCCAAGTTAGCCCGCTACCATCATAGACTGCATCGTCACTTACCATCAGGTGAGATCGTAGTTAAGGACCATCTTGTCATCGAATAAATAAAAATAATACTTTCAGGTGTCGGTTATTGTCCAGAAGGAACGGTATCCTATACGGTAGGTTGCGGGAGAGTGACTCCGGAACCAACTTGCGACAACCCAAACCCAGTAGAAGAGGACTTCGACACCTGCGACGTGTCGGATTGCTACTGCAAAGCGCCTACTGTTAGAGATACTGCTACTAAGAAGTGCGTGCTACTGGACAAGTGTCCTAAGAAACTAGTTTCGTAAAAAAAGTTTGTAGACATTCGTGTCAATCGAATGTCTTAAGAAATAAATACACTTTTGTACGAGAGAACAGTATTTTATTTTACCAAAACGTAAGGGGCTAAATAAATTTACCAAAACGTAAGGGGCTAAATAAATTTACCAAAACGTAAGGGGCTAAATAAATTTACCAAAACGTAAGGGGCTAAATAAATTTATCAAAACTTAAGGGGCTAAATAAATTTAACAAAATGAAAGGAGCTAAATTTTACCGTATACGGCTATCACAACTCACCAACTAACACTGAAGCGAAGAGGACGCGTGTGGACCAAGCAAATTATGGAGAGATAACGCGATAAAATTAGCAAATTTTTTTTTTCAAAATTTCTTAAATTTTTGAAAATTGATGAAGCCCCGTGCCTCGCAGAGCACGTAGGGCTGTCAGGTACTGAAATCATGGGGCATCGCGAAAAAATTAGCACGATACAACTGAGTATTTAGTTCTGCCAAAAAAATGGCGTGCTCTAAAATTATTATTAAACAAGTTTTAACTTTAAGTTCTATTCATATTTTTGTTTTTTTCATATGACATATTTAGTGCTGTTTCGTTACCAAAAACTCTATACTGAACTGGGACATGTCCTTTATAATAAATTAGTTTGGAATAAAAATCGAAATTACAATGACTTCAATAAAATCAAGTTTTAAAGGCCTTGCCAAAAACTGCGTCTTTACAATGCAATAAATGTTTTACGATTTTTGCAAGCCTGGTTTTGTAAGGTAATTTATTCCTTTTAAAAAACCGTTTGTACAAAAATATTTCTGCAAATAGCTAAAATTAATAATATAATTTATGAATTATGAACGAAAACTAACCTCCTGTTAATCCTATTAATATTATAAATGCGAAATTTTGTATGCATGGATGGATGGATGGATGGATGTCTGTTACTCAATCACGGCGCAACGACTGAATAAGAATTGGCTATAATTTGACACAGAGATAGATTATAGTCTGGAATGACACATTGGCTACTTTTGATTTCAGAAAATAAGAAAGTTCCGCTGGAATTAAATAACCTTAATCCACGTGAAGGAAGTCGCGGACATCGGCTAGTATGTAATAATGTAATACTTACCCATTCAATCTACAACTGGGCCCCAAGTCTGCTATTTTACATGTCATTGTCATTGATCCGCAATACAATTACAATTTAATTATCTTTGGTCCAAAATTTCGTAGTCTACTAAATTCACAATGGTCGTTCGATTTCTTATAATTGGATTGTAATTCAATGATACCTCGGTATTGGCATTAGCTTAAAAAGCGTTTGCCGAAATGAGTTTCAAAAAAACTACATATTAAAAACGTTTATTTAAGCTAGATTCAAAGCTAAGCTGGCGACATTATTGCCGCAATATTGTCGTCAGTCTGAACAGGCCTTCAGGCCACAAGACAATCAAACGCCTCCAGACGTCTCTTGGAACGAACTTCACGCCACAACGCATTCCTGCTTCGGAGACACTACTATTGTTTCTCGAACTTCGAATCAAATGAGATACCTAAAGGTTGTTTAACCGATTACGGCAAATCAAAAAGGAATAGAATAGAATATAATAGAAATATTTTTTATTCAAACTTTTACAAGCACTTTTGAATCGTCGATGAATCTACCACACTGGTTCGGAATGCCCTTCCTGCCGAGAAGAGCCAGCAATAAACTCGGTAAGTATTAATGTTTATCTGAGATAGCCAGGGGTACCACGGTCGAACACATATCGCACCTCCGCTCAAACAATGTCATAAGTTAAAAAACGAAATTATCGAGAAAAAGGCTTTTGAAGTTGACCCTACTTCAATTTTTTACTTTTCAGGTCTTAGTTAAAAAAATAAAGAAATTAGAACAAAACTTTCTTGAGTAAGTTAGAATGATTTTTGGAGCTATACAAAATGACACTTTCACTGTCTTGAAAATCCTGTAAAAATTGATTAAAAATTTGGAGTTGTGACACTTTAAAGATAAAAAAACACATTATTTGCGAAATTTTGTTTATTTCAGTGACACAAAACTAGTAAGTTGTTATGAAACACAATAAAAACTTACTAATTAAACTTAGAAAAAATTGTTTATTTAACGTAATTAAATTTTCTAACTATGTAACTAAAAATAAATGGACTTCTAACAAAATAAAATGATCAAAGGTTTTAAAACAATCAACAGTTAAAATACTATTGTACACTGTAAGACACTGTTCAATTTTATTGTATAAAATGAAAAATATCTCCAGAAACGCATCACATAAACCGTTACAAATCGAGAAGCGCCATTATAAGTGATTTAATTTTTTTTTTTTTTTTAGTTGTGACACTGTTTGAGCGGAGGTGCGATATTCGAATTTTGTGACGGGTCAACAAGTCATGTCATGATAAGTACGAACAAAATCAATACGATGGATGTTACATTCTCCCATATTCCTATACACAGAAATAAAGCTCTAGAATTAATGGTAGGGGTGTTCGATCTTTACGAGTGCCATCGATCCCGCCTAGCCGTTAATGCGACGCTGCGGGTTGTAGTCTGTGCCACTGACGATTTAATCGCACACGCCATTTGTTTTATTTGAACAAATCCCCGCAGAGGCGGATCTTGTATTTGTGGGGCCCTGGACTAATACTGCTTAGGAGCCCTACCTTATTACTCAACTAATTGCCATTTTGACAAGACACTGTTTTCTGTAGTGATGTAGGTATATGTAATGTAATATATGTTAAGTACAGGAAGAAAATAGGAAAACAAAATATTTTATTTATTTATTAAAACATTATTTATTGCAAATTTTCGTTCGCAACATTTATGAATTAGAGTAGGTTTAGAAAATCTAAACGTCAAACATTTTCGTTCGAACGAAGTTGCAGAACGAAAACGATGGTAGGAAATACGCGAAATTTCGATCGATATTTCGTTTTTCGTTGAATTAGAGTAGACCCCCAGTTCGGTCGGGGGCCCTCTGTATTCGCGGGGCCCTGGGCTGCAGCCCAAAAAGCCTTTAAGTAGATCCGCCCCTGAATCCCCGTATCTCCCTTCTTTTCCCAGTTCCCAGCATATTCCACGCTTTAGCTTAAGTGTGCCAATTATTTTAAGGCCCTATAATACTCCCACGCAGCGCTGCCGTGACACTTACTGTATCTAAAAAGCAAGCATTTGTCTGGTGGGAGGCTTTAGCCGTAGCTAGTTACCACCCTACCGTCAAAGACGTGCCGCCAAGCGATTTAGCGTTCCGGTACGATGGCGTGTACAAACAGATTAGGAGTTGATTGTACACTGCCATACCCCTTCCAAATTAACCCGTTACCATCTTAGACTGCGTCGTCACTTACCATCAGGTGAGATCGCAGTCAAGGACTACCTTGTCATACATTATGTTTTACGAGATACAGTGTATTTCCATATGAAGTTTCTTAGTATTTTTAAGACTTAATTTTTCCGACGAATTGAGAACCTCCTATTTTTTTGGAAGTCGGTTAAAAAGCTCCAATAATATTTTTATACCACCTGCAGCAATTTAATAGCAATATTGTGTTATTTTTGGTAATCTTCTAATAAATTCAGGATCGGATCATTATTTAGAGTTAGAAGAGCAAAGTTTATATAACTATAGTAGGTACAAGTTATTGTAACAGACTATGCTAAATGATGAACAAACTTACATCCACGTCAGAAGACGCTATACTTTCATTTGCGGTTTGTATTGTAATGTAAATGCTCTTCGCAGGCATCCAAAACTTTCCACGAAACTTTATCTGCCAGAATATCTTGGAGAACAATAATTTTTAGCAACTCTCCGTTTAAAGTTCGGTAACATGAAGTGGCTAAGGGGACGTGATTTGTCTTTTCATTTCTCTTTACGTCTGTTCTCGCAATGTTTATAAGAAATTTTATTTGAGTAAACTTTTCCAAAGCTGTTGAATTGCAGATTTAGGTACTCTATCATCTGTGTTGATATCCTTACTAATATTATAAATGCGAAAGTGTGTTTGTTTGTTGGTATGTCCTTCAATCACGTCGCAACAAAGCAACGGTTCAACGTGATTTTTTGCATGGGTATAGTTGAGGACCGGGAGAGTGGCATAGGCTACTTTTTATCCCGGAAAATCAAAGCATATACTTAGAAATAAGTTACAAATTATTTCTGTTACGATAAACACTGTTTACTTAACTTCTGTTGGTTTAGTAAACTGAAGTAATGATCAAAATATCAGCGAACTCATTTTGACGAAAATTTGGCAAAAAAGTAGTTGCATCCTGGAAAGAAGTAAATACCGGGTTTATTAATTTCTTTCTTGGACAACAGCTATTTGTCAATAGGTACCTACTTCATCAATTTGTTAAAGGAAAATTTACTAATTAATAGATAAGAAGTTAATGGCAGAACAAATTAAATCATTAGCTCTTGAGATTTTTTTTTTGAATATTAGCCAAGCTGAAGTTGGTTAGAAATAGAAATAAAAATATTTTTTATTCAAATAAACTTTTACAAGCACTTTTGAATTGTCAATGAATCTACCACTGGTTCGGAATGCCTTCGTAATTTTTTCCTAATCAGGTTAATATCTTCATATCCCCTCAAAATAAGTGGTAAGCTATGCTAGGAGTGAGTACGACAGTAGTGCAATGGATGTTCGAACCTGCGACCTTTCAGTTTTCAGTCCGCACCATTAACCGTTGGGCTATTGAGGTTTAAACTTATTGCCCGTGATTACTATTAATGTAAGTAAGTAGGTAAAACACTACATCTTACATGGTTTCAATATGAAACGGTAAACATAGTGCATGCTTTTAAAAGTTTGAACTCTCAAGTGTAGTTTTATTTTTATGCAAATCCGGTTTTAAACCACACTCACAAGTTGTGTTACTTGTGTTTTCGCTACACTTTTTAAGTGAAGTTGCGAAACTACTTAAGGGAGCTTTCCAGTGTGAATTTTTAAAAAATGGATTATTTTTTTTTTGCTTTTTCGAAGAAGCAGAAGGGATATTGTATGGACCTGGCATCGCTGATTGACCGTAAGTAAACGATTTACCTAAAATTTCCTCACTTGAAACTTTGAACGCGTTTTTATCGAAACATCTTTTTTCAAAACGGTGTCCAACTTGGAGGGCAGAGTTTTAAAGCTATCGAGTTGAATTTTTTACACAATATTCTTAACGTCATTGTTTATCGTGCTATGGAAGCTTTTTTTTTTTTTTGACATCTTCCTATTTTTTTGTAAAAAAAACTGCAAAAAAAAAAGCTAAAATCGATACTTTTTGTTCAAACCGGCGCCATTTTTGCAAAAAAAATAATAAAAAAAAAAAGCCTCCATAGCACGAAAGCCAATTATATACCGATCAATAATCTTTTTATGTTTTTTGTTTCAGATCAAAATTGTGACCCCCAAGGTGGACACCACATCCAAGTGCATTTTCTGCAACAATTGTTTCATCATTTTTATAGATATTAATTAATAAATAAATCGATCTTTAAAAAATTGTTTTGTATTCTTCAATACCCAATTAATATACAAAAAAAAAACCAGACCGATTAGATTATTTTTTCTTTAAAAAAAAAATCGCGAAAAACAGCGATTTTTCGGGCTGTCACACTGGAAAGCTCCCTTAATCTTATAGCTAGGGTTTTGGACTATACGGTTGGTAAGATTGCTGTACCTAGTGGGGTTTTCTAAAAATCGCTCATTTGCGACAAGGGTGACATAACTTAAAATTCACCAATTTTAGTGTCGAAAATTTATACTTTTTGCTATATAAACAACATTACGCTAAGCATAAAAAAATAAGAGCGAGAGAGATTGTGACTTAATTCTCTGTCGCTTTGATGGCCGCTGTGTTGTTTCGAGACCGCAGCATCCACAAAACATTACTCTCTAACGAGAGAATTCTCTCATCGTCGATTTTGAATCATGTCACTCTTGTCGCAAATGAGCGAAATATTGCATTAGTGTAACGATCACAATTAGGTACCTCTGATTGGCTGAATTTATGACGTTCGTTCTTGATGCATCAATGTATTTTTAACTGACTTCCAAAAAAGGAGGAGGTTCTCATTTCATCTGAACTTTTTTTATTATTTTTTATGTATGTTCCCCGATTACTCGAAGACGTCTGGACCGATTTGGAAAATTCTTTTTTTGTTTGAAAGGGTATACTTCTCAGGTGCTCCCATTGTCATCAGGTCAGGATCTGATGGTGGGATCCCGGAGAAATCGAGGGAACTCTACAAATTTTATAGGCACAATTGATATACTTTGTAGTGGCGTTTGAAGTCGATTTTGTAAAAATAATTTTTACGTTTATATTATAACCAATAGGATTATAACAACTGATTTGCTTTTTTTTCTAAGTAATATTCGCCAAGCTGAAGTTGACTAATATCCTCCTATTCCCTCCAAATAAGCGTAAAGCTAGAAGTGCGTAAGACAATAGCGCAACGGGTAGGGTTCGAATCTGCGACCTTTCAGTTTTCAGTCCGCACCTTTAACCGTTGGGCTATTGAAACTTTTTTTAATTGAATGGATTTGAACCGTTGACTTTGAAACAAAAACAGAAACATACAAAAAGCGAAAATCAAAGGATTCAATCGAACAATGAAAGTGGCTGAAAATTGCGTTGCTGTTAAAAAAAATCGAAAACTTCTCGACAACTTTTTGTATTTGATGTGAAAGTATTTCTTTCATTTAGTTTCAATACCACAAAGAAATGTTTCAAATGCTTCAACTGTTTAACTTCAATGCTTTTGTTCCCCGAGGGCGTTATTTTGAATTCAGAGTGAAGTGAATTCTAAAGTAGAATGCTGAGCGTTGCGAGGAATTCAATGTACGCCGCCCGAGAACAAAATATTTTGGCCCCGAGTGACACACACTATTTTTCATCATTACCTGATTACTAGAAATAGGTAGGAGTAAACAGCTTCTCAAACATTTTTGAATTTCGAACGGAATGAGCGATCGACAGGTTTCTGCAACGAACACAGTAGTAATAAACATGTACTAAAGCACGAACGCGGACCAATCAGAAGAGAGAAATGAAAACTCCCATGGGCCTAAAAATTAATTTCTGCTACCGCTATCCTCTTCAGCCAATATTCGTTTTTCGAATAGTTATGCCGAAAAAGCAATGTACCTAGTTGTTGTTTACTTCAAGTTGGCCGTTAGCTCACGTCACGCTTCCCCGCACCGCGCTTCAAGTAAGACTCGGGTAGTACAGTTAGCAACGTACCGCTCGCGATTGTCACTTACAGTGGTTTTTGAAATCTTATAAATTTTTATTGTTGAACATTAAATAACAAATGCAAAAACCTTTTTCATCATACCTATTCGAAAAACGAATATTGGCTTCAGAGGATAGCGGGAGCAAAATTTAATTTTTAGTCCCATGGGAGTTTTCATTTCTCTCTTCTGATTGGTCCGCGTTCGTGCTTTAGTATGTGTTATTACTACTGCGATCGTTGCAGACATTCAAAAAACTCGAAATTCAAAAATGTTTGAGCAGCTGTTGTCTTCGATAAGTCACGTGATCATAGAAGGTTGATACTCCTACCTTTTTCTCATAGGTAATGATGAAAAATAGTGTGTCACTCGGGGCCAAATTTTTTGTTCTCGGGCGGCGTATATTGAATTCCTCGCTACGTTCAGGATTCTACTTTAGAATCCCTCGCTGCGCTTGGGACTCTACTATAGAATCCTTCACTTCGCTCTGAATTCAAAATAGCGCCCTCGGCAAAAATTTTCTTTGGCCCCATATAACACAAATAACTATTTTAAGGCTCTATCATCCCGGGAAGAAACCTGCACGCCTGTATCCCCATAATGTTCTAAAAGGTGTGTGAAATTCGCATTGAGCCAACCAGCGTGGTAAACTATGGTCTATAACTCTTCCCTGAGAGTGGTGTACCATTGGTGGCTTGCTGATGAAACTCGTAAAGTGTCTGTTCAAAACAACACACTGTTAATAAAGGCCAGGGATCACAAAATAATGCCAGTAATTATCACAAAGCGTGCAATTGTTGATAATCGCACGGTGTCAGCGCGCCGCGTTCATCTTCATTAGTAATGATATATTGCTGAAAATTCCCTGCTGAATATATGCTGCTATGCGCTATGGACAGGCCAGCTGAGTCCTAAATAATAATAATGTCCTCCCAACTGACTCCGGTCACCATTAACACCATTAGATTAACCATCTGCGTGCGGGAGATATTATAGTGCACAAGTGTGTGCGTAAACACAAGTGCGCTATCGACTCCCTTACTCTCATACTCTACTCCCTCACTCTCATAGTCCAGTGGGACTGAAATCACGACCGGAGAGGGATCAGGTGCAGGACCGACGGCTTTACTTGCTCTCCGAGGCATGGGGGTGACGGCAATCAATGATAGAAAGCACTGATAGAGCGCGCTTGCCTATAAGATGCCTATTCACTCTTGCCTTTAAGGTAATCAAATTATCATACCTAGGTGGTAGGAAGATATATTTTTAAAGAGGACCTGGAGGATACTTCGAACCTGTGACTTTTAAAAGAGGATTCATTATACTTACCATTTGACCATAACGGCACTAAGTTTTTACCAAGTGCATTATTGTAATGCAAAAATTTCGTAGTCACGTTGTATTTTAATGCAAATCTCGTTTGAAACAACACTCCAAACTTTGTTCTCAACACTGAACAGCGAAGTGATTCTTTGTAGTAACTTTAATTTTAAAGTAAAACTTTGTAACGCCGCTAAGTATTTTGTGGGTTTCTTAATTATGGTATAACGGAACAAAAGCTTTTTAATGATAATATTTATCCTAACTGAATTTCGGCCAAGGTATTTCTATAAGGGAAATAAAGGAGATAGGTAGACACTGTAAAGTGTCGAAGGGTTTGTGCCACCGATTATTTCTTCCGACTTTTTTTTCATTTTACATTTGTCTTTTATTTTGCCGGCTCTTTTTAGCAGAAACTGCTTTACTAACCTGTTGTAGAGTTTTGATTTTTCAGTCAGTCAGTTGACTTTTAAATATTTGCAAACCCAAAAATAAACCTTCAATAGTACATTACTGCCGCGGCCAGCAAAAGAGGCATCGATGGACGAACGTGTAAATGTGGGCCGTGGCGAAGCCGAGGCACACATACGTAAGTCCATTAATGCCTAGTTGTGGCCAAGGCTTGTATAGTACTTTTCTCAAATAATGCGAAAAAACACAATTTACTTTTCAGTATCAATGACGAACAACGAACAACAATAATTTTTCCCGCTTAAGTGTTCATTTTTTTTTTAATAAACAGTTTTCTATTTGCAAGCTAGTTCGTTTAAATAAGACCTTTACTACTTCCCGTGTGGTCCAATTGTCATCAGGCCAGGATCTGATGATGGGCTCCTGAAGAAATTGAGGGAATTCTTCAAATTTTATAGGCGCAATTGATATACTTTTTAGCGGCGTTTGAAGTCGGTTTTGTGAAAATAATTTTTACGTTTATACTATTAATACTATTATAGACAATCGCAAAAAAAAAATCGAATTCAAACGGTCCATCCGTCCAATCGTCTCTTTGCTTCGGGAGTTCACAAAATGAAAATGCAAATGAAAAATGCAACAAACAGCGCTCCTTTGAACGACGAACATATATTTCTCAACTCTGCCGCGATGTCACGTAGTCAGACGCGATATTCATTTTCTTTCAGAGTCATTGAGCTGAAAACTGGCCAAGAAAAGTTCGTGTTCATTTCCCCGGCTACATGAATGTTTGTTTTTATTTTCAACTCGATGTTGCCCACGACTATCACCGCGTGGATTAAGGTTTTTTGATTCCCTCGGGAAGTCTTTTTAATTTTACGGGATAAAATGTAGCCTTTATGTTAATCCTAGGTATGAGCTAACTGCATTTCAAATTTCAGCTAAATTGGTGCATTCGTTGTGGCATGAAGGAGTAACAAACATACACACACATAGATACAAACTTTCGCTTTTATAATTTAGTGTCATTTGATAATGTGATTGGATGATACCTAATGAAGATTAACCTTTTTGTTTCCCGCGGGAAGTCTTTAATTTTCCTGGATAAAATGTAGCCAATAGCCATGTAGTATTCTCTTTTTTTTTTTAAAGCTCTCGAGCTTTAGGAATAAGAACGACAAAGTTGCTTGGAACCAATCTGCACTGGTAGCCCATGCTACCTGCCCATGCAGGAGATTAAAGGTTTATCCCCCGATTTTATCCACTGACAGGGGATAAAATTATCTTTTCCCTATGCTAAAGCATAGCGACAGAGGAGAAGGCGATGTATATTTCTATAAGTATATCCACTGAGTGTTATTTCCACGGCTGTGCTCATGCTCGACGGGTGGATAAAGCTAAGCGAGGGGATAAACGTTTTATCCTTTTCCCGGGGATAAAATTTGTCCCGCCCATGCTACCAGGGCTGCTTTGCTTCAGCTGTCCACACGATAGATAAGCTACATATTGTAACAATTTTTGTTTTGAAAAGAGCAACTGCTGAGTTTCTTGCCGGCTCTTCTCAGACTCTCGACTTGTCATAAGAGCCACAAGTTGGCCTACACGAAATAAATAAGTTTGAGTTTGAATCTACCACTGGTTCGGAATTCCATTCCAACCGAGAAGAACCAGCAAGAAACTCGGCGATAGTTGTTTAAAAAAATGTAATAACGAGAGCTAACTACTTAAATTGATCTCTGGAGCCATTTAGCGACTTACTAATTAATATATTCTCTAGTGTACACTTTTGCGGGCTGTCCGTGTATTGCGTTCAACTTTTAAATCATTACGCAAATCTATCGAACTATTCTGATGTCTATATCTGTTGAAATTGGGGTTATTTTCGTGTGAAGGTATTGTTAGGTTGCTCGGTGTTCTTTTAGTACGTCTATGGGTTCCCTCCAGTGGATCGTTATCGTGAGTTATGAGTGTGTTTATTGAATTCTGGCCTATTATGACACCTAAGGGTATTGTGCTTTTAAGAGTCCGGTAAGATTTCACGTCATCGTCGCCAATAGATGTCCATAGCCCTCTTGTAATGTTCCACAAGCCATGGTCTTGTGATATCTGTTTCCAGCGGCTCCCTGCGACTCATCAGGATCGATCCACTTAATGCACCATATGTCAAAACTGCACTTCTCGGTGCGAGGATGCCATTCCAGACCTTTGTTCCTCATCTTTAAATCTTCGGTTTTTAAACGACTTTCAAAAAAGGGGGAGGTTCTCAATTCGTCGTAATCTTTTTGTATGTATGTTCCCCGATTACTCGAAGACGCTTGGACCGATTTGGAAAATTCTTTTTTTGTTTGAAAGGGTTTACGTCCTAGATGGTCCCATTGTCATCAGGTCAGGATCTGATGGTGGGATCCTGGAGAAATCGAAGGAACTCTTCAAATTTTATAGGCACAATTGATATACTTTGTAGCGGCGTTTGAAGTCATTTTTTAAAAAGAATTTTTAACTTTTATAAACATTTAAGATCTTTGCATCTTTTTCAACCAACGAAAAAAATGGAGGAAGTTACAATTCGTCGCGCATTTTTTTAGTGTATCTAAGGTTATAAGCAAATAAATATGGGTAGGTACCTATTCTGAATCTGAAATGTGAGTCTGAATTTTTAAATCAACCCATAAAGTTCAGACATCACTCTCGCAACTAAGTAGGTATAAAGTAGGTATAATCGCGGAGATTTATTTAATTCAGACGGCGTCCGCGTCAGTCGCTCATCAATTATTTCTCGCGGGCTATAAATCGACCGTCTGCTAGCATCGACCCACCTGCCTGACACTTGAAATACTTACCTACTTTACCCCACTATACGGCAACGCGAATAATTACCTTTTACAAAAAATTTAACCAACGATAGAAGCAACTAAAAACGGAAAAATCCTATTATCCTTTTAATATTATACTTTTTTAAGCTATTGCATAGCTTCTATTGCGGGCCAGCGTGGAGACGGAATCCAGAAATTCCGTAACGAAAATAACCTGACACGGGACTCCTCTACGGTGAGCCGCTAGATGGCGTTATGCAATAGCTTTACCGCGGCAGTCCTCGAGTGCCACACATCTTTTTTTTCTTCATAGGACATATTATGACAATGCGAAAGTTTGTATGTTTCTTAATCAATCACGTCGCAACGACTGAACCGATTTGGCTGAAATTTGGCACAGAGATAGATTATAGGCTGGAAATAATACTTTTTGGACCGAGAAATAAGAGAGTTCCCGCGGGAATAAAAAACCTTAATCCACGCGAACGAAGTCGCGGGTACCATCTAGTAAAATATAAATCTTTTTAGTCTTACTAAGTGAGGAGGCGCGGAAGAAGTTAGGGAGTCAAAAGCTAGTTATACAAATAAAATAATCCTATTAATATTACTAGCTTTACCCCGCGGCTTCGCTCACGTTAAGTTCGATTAGTCCAACCCCTATTTTATCCCTTTAGGGGTTGAATTTTCAAAAATACTTTCTTAGCGGACACCTACGTTATAATAGCTATCTATCTACATGCAAAATTTCAGCCTGATCCATTCAGTGGTTTCAGCTGTGCGTTGATAGTTCAGTCAGTCAGTTAGTCAGTCAGTCACTCAGTTACTCAGTCAGTAACCTTTGCCTTTTATATATTTAGATTAATGCGAAAGTTTGGATTTATGGAGGTAAGGAGGTATAGATGGATGGGTGTTTATTACTCAATCACGCCGCAACGATTGAATCGATTTGGCCGGGCACAGAGGTAGATTATAGTCTGGAACTCTGGAATAACACATAACATAGCCCTTTTTGTCCCAGAAAATAAGAGAGTTTCCGCGAGAATTAAAAAACCGCGGGCATAAACAAGTAAGATTATAAAATACGGTCGTAAATTAGGTGATTTCCGCGGAAACTAATGACGTGATATCGGATACATATCAGCATAGCCGGCTAAGCCTCGCGGATATCGGTTGTGCATTACGTACCTCCGTCGCTTATAGCTGTTCGAGACGCTCACAAATGAATACAGATGTTCCAACGATCAGCGCGCATTGAGAATTGAGATGAATCTCTCCATTAACGAGCGCGCGGCAGCATCGCTAATACCCACGCCCTATAAACGAGACTTACATTACCCGCCTGGCGCAGAGGTTAGTGCTGTGATCCTAAGTGGCGGGTCTAAGGTTCATAATCCGGTGGTAGCAATTTCAAAATTGTCTTTTTTTTTTTTTTTATTCGATGAGAAGATAGCTCTTGACTGCGATCTCACCTGATGGTAAGTGACGATGCAGTCTCATCTTAGACAGTGGTTCTTCTGTCTCTTCTTTTTTTTTTATTCGCTGACAAGATAGCCCTTGATTGCGATCTCATCTGATGGTAAGTGACGATGCAGTCTAAGATGGCAGCGGGCTAACTTAGAAGGTGTATAGCAGTGTAAATTCAAGCCATACCCCATATCGGTTTCTACACGCCATCGTGCCGGAACGCTAAATCGCTTGGCGGCACGTCTTTGACGGTAGGGTGGTAACTAGCCACGGCCGCAGCCTCCCACCAGACAGTCTCTGGTGGGGGACTTTAACTGTGGCTAGTTACCACCTTGCCGACACAGACGTGCCGCTAAATAATTTAGCGTTCCGGTACGATGTTACAAAGGAACTGTAAGTTAGAGATTAGGTGTGGATTTAATTAGTCTGCCATACCACTCCCAAGTTAGTCTGCTTCGATCTTAGACTGCATCATCAATAATAATTACGACCAGTGAGCAGGCGGGTTGTGTCACCTGATGTTAAGTGATCACCGCCGCGCATGAACATTTGTCGCACCTGAGGCACCACCAATGCGTTGCCAGCTTTTCAGGAATTTGTTGGTTCGCCCCTTGAATAACCCCATGTTGTAATTTAGTGGGAACACCGTCACAGGAAGTTGGTTTCACAGTTTCAAAGTTAATTTTTTCGTTAGTGAGAAGTGCACATTGAAGTGCTCGATACCAAATAAAAGACAACCAATTTGTTTAAGTATCAACATTTATTTAAAGATATCATAGAATTTACATTAAATATCATAATATTATAATTAATTTCGTATAAAAAGAAGAGATCTTTTGGGCTCGAAAAAAACAAACCTTCTTTTATTTCATTTTTTTTCACTATTACGTTTTAATTATAATGTTTTTCTAATAATAGAAAAAGTATATTAGGAATTTACTCAAAGTTATAATTAAATATAAATAATTTGGTTTTGAAATTAAAGAAAACTTTCGACTTGTGTTACTTATGCCATTTTATATTTTTCAAATATAAAATCGGTAATAAGCGTTAGTTAGACTTCACCCTAATGCAAGATCTCTTCTTAATATAAAAATTACAATTTAAAGTGATATGGAAGAATTCGTCTATATTTCCCTTAAACTATAGTTCATTGGCAATCAAGAAATTTACAATGTAATGGTATATTTACACGACGCGCAGTTCCGGATCCGTATGTTATCTTTGAGGCATCTGAAAGTGTAAAGAACTCATTATTATATGAGGTATTGCGTCATTAATCTACTTAATCCTTACTAATATTATAAACTAGCTGTGCCCGCGACTTCGTTCGCGGGGAATAGTGAGTTTTCGGGGCGCGGCTCTCAGCGCGCTTTATATAGCCACGGACGCTCAGGCGCGAGGCGTGTAGTACGTACTCTGTACGTTAAAAATGTTCGCCGTGATTCTTTAAATTGACATAACTTTTTTATTTATGAACCGATTGACATGAAATAAACACTAAATGTTAAGTGAAGCTTACTACAATATATTAGTGAAAACCGTATCTAAATCGAATTGTACAGACACCACTTTTCTACAATTTTATTATATGTATAGTTAGATGTGAAAGTGTGTTTGTTGGTTTGTCCTTCAATCCCGCTGCAACAGAGCTACGGATCGACGTGATTTTTGGCAGGAGTGTAGTTGAGGACCGGGAGAGTGACATAGGCTACTTTTTATCCCGGAAAATCAATTTTCACATTGGTCTCCCGAAGAACTTACGCGAACCTCAAATAAAAAAAAAAAAAAAAATGAACCTCCGCGCGGATGAAATCGCGTGCAAAAACTAGGTTGGTACCTCCTAATAATTGGATTCAATAGGCATAAGCACAATTATTCAATAGTGTAAGCGGAAATCGGTCTCCACGGTACGTTTAGGGGTGCGTACATAATTAGAGGCGATGTTACGAAGGGACGATAAAGAGAGGGGGTGGTTGGCGGGGAGGGGGGAACGATGACCGGCGGGGGGATGTTTGTGGAATTGGCGTGAAACCGCATTACTAATACAACCTATATCTAAATATAGGTACCAGTAAATTATTTACTTGAGAATAGGGATGCTGCCAACTAATCAGACCGGCAACTCTGTATCAAACGTCAAAACGTGTAGTATGACAGCTGAATTGTGACGTCATAAATTATTGACGCAATTTTTGTAGTAAGTAAATAAAAATAGGGGCGGGCGGGCCTACATAGAAACGATGTGCGACGATTGCCAGATTTCAACATACGTGTACAAACTAAAATTATTTTATACTTTGTAGTGGCATTTGAAGTCGGTTTTTTAGAAAGAATATTTGTTTATTTTTATTTTAAGCTTTTTAGGGTAGTAGCTTCATAGAATCAAGTCCAATATTCTCTAATCGAGATCGATTTGCTCTTACATATTGAGGAGTTCCGTCCTACATCACTGAAATTATTGATCAGGCATTACAAATACTGTGACAAATATCTTTCTATTACGTTTCATGATAGTCCTTGACTGTCTCACCTGATGGTAAGTGACGATGCAGTCTAAGATGGTAGCGGGCTAACTTGGAAGGGGTATGGCAGTGTACATTCAATCAATACCCCTAATATGTTTCTATTCTACACGCCATCGTGCAGGAATCGCTTGGCGGAAATTATAAATTCCCAAATTGCACCACCGGGAATCGAACCCGGGACCTCCCAGTTAGAAGACCACAGCGCTCGCCACTGCGCCAGGGAGGTCGTCAAAAATGATTTTAATATAATAACCGAAGTTTGTAAACCGTTTTTGGGGCAGCCTCAATTTATTGCCGCCAGTTTATAAAGTTAAACCTAGTGTGCGATATTTTGTTGCTGATCGTACGGTTTACGGCGAAATTAATTATATAATATTACGCATCGTTAATTATGCCGCGGAGACCAATTCCCGTTCGCACTGTATTGAGTTATGAGTGCAAACGTAATTATGAGAACAGGATTTTATCCTTTTCTAACAATAATATAATTTTTTATAATATATCCCACTAGCTTTTTCCCCCGCGACTTTTTGGGGTGGAATTTTCAAAAACTGTGACACACGTACTTCTTTATTTTTAACTGAAAGCTCAAATACCAACTTTGGTGGAAACAGCTTGAAAAATGACGGAGTTTCATATAAACTTCCATCCCCTATTTAAACCCCTTAGGGGTGGAATTTCCAATAAATCTTCTTAGTGTGCGCCTACGTCATAAAAGGAACCAACTGTAAAAATTTCAAGTTTCTAACTTCAGTAGTTTAGGCTGTGCGTTGATATCTCAGTCAGTCAGTCAGTCAGAACTTTGAATTTTATATATTATATAGATAAATATCAAAATTCAGGTAACTCAAAAAAGATCTCTGTTTCCTACGCGCAGAAAAAGTTTTGCTGAATCTTTTGATAGCAAAGTTATGAAAGTCAATTTTATTTTTAATCTATTTCAAAAAATTCGATGCTTATTTTCTTATTTTATTTTTTGACGATGTTATAGTTCTTTCAATTCACGAGGGCACGTGGTTCATGGTTGTGTGTGTATTGTATCTGTATAAATGTGGGCGAGAGCTTGCTAGCGCCTGACCGCTCCCACCTAGGCTCCTGACTTTGCACACTTAGGAATGTGCAATGTGCATGTACACGATGTAACCACAAGTAAAATGCCCTTCACTTCGTGAGATAAACGTACTATACTCTATAACTCTGTCAAATGAGAACCGATTTCAATAATCTTTAGTGATAGAGGATAAAACTCCTCAATGTATAAAATGTATAGATTGATCCTATGAAGCTACACTAAAAAATCTAAAACAAAAATTATTTTAAAAAAACCAACTTCAAATGCCACTACAAACTATAAAATTATTCTGTGTATGGGAGCGACTCGCTCGTGACGTCATGTTTGAGTAGCGCTCTCTTTATCTAACAGGAAACTTAAAAGCTCTATATTTTCGAGACTGGTTAAGATATTAAAAAAGAAAACTGGTATTGTGTTCTATTTTTAAAACCCTTTATTTTAAGTATTAAATTTTTTTTATCACATACAAGTAAATGAGTAAAATAGAGCGTTTCTCTAGAAAATTTTCACCAAGAAAATCTTATAAATATTTTGATGTTTTTTTACAGCATAATTTTTTAATTTTACGGAATAACCAATTATAATAATTGTAATATTACGAGTCGTTAAATAAAATTATGCCACAGAGACCGATTCCCGTTCGCACTCAATTGAGTTACGAATGTGCTTGTAATTAAGTGAACAAGATGTATTCATTTCACAAAAATATTATTATTGCTGATGAGATGGCTATTTTATTAAGTCTTTTTGATATATTTTTTAAATAAAAGATTATAGCATCATATGATTTAGTATAAAATAAAAAGAGGTGGATATGTTACAAACGTGCGGTAAATGAAGCGCGTAATGGCAGATATTTGTCGTAATTTGTCATGTCATTAAACAATGAAGTAGGTACTCTATTATGCCTACTCTTCGTCGTTCGGAACAATTTTTTCACTTGTTTTGTGAGTATATAACTCATCCCTAGTAGAATATCATAGCTCTAGATTTGTTACTGAAACTAATTTTGTGGACAAAATTATATTAAGTTTAGCTCCAATTTCACCAACGTTAATTAGTAACGTTTTAATTGGACGATCTGACAGTTTTTGTACTGAAAATCTGCCAAGATATCAAATATTTACGATCGTATAAAAGTTACTTTACATAGGTGAAATTGAAATAGTAGAAAGAAATTTAACCCATCCCACTATCCCTTCAAACCATTCCCATTCTAAACAATTGGATTATTTAAAATGAAACTCAAAATGCATTTTCTTAAAGACACTACTAGACGATGCCCACGACTTCGTTTAATTTTCCGGGATAAAATTAGTCTATCAGTTAATCCTGGGTGCGTACTATCTCCATTCCAAATTTCTGCAAAATCAGTTCATTCGTTCTGACGTGAAAGAGTAACAAGCACACATACACCATACACAAACGCACACACATACAAACTTTCGCCTTCATAGTGTGATCTTTCAAGATGGGAGAATACCCGATTTTGAGTTCTAAATGATTGGAGTTAAGGTAGATGTTACCATGTCGTCGTCAGCGCGTGTAGGCTGGTAGGTGTCGGCGGGCTGGTTCGCCTCCTTGATGGTGTAAGTCTTGCTGTCGCTGGACTCCAAGACCACGCGTGGAGGCTCACTTTCTGTTACAATAACACAAGATAACCCTCCATAATAATGAGTTAATCTATGATTAGCATTGGAGCGGCTGCTGTCCTACCTACCGCCTGATTCTGTAACTCAGTGCCTATCAAAAATGAAAGCCACTGACATATATTTTTAATCCATTGAAGGTTTACCATCAAATATTAAATGACATTTCTCTTCAAACCTTCAATGGATAAAAAATATATATCAGTGGCTCTCATTTTTTGATAGACACTGAGTTACAGAATCTGCCCCTTGGTTTTTAATTGACGCCATTTTGGACTCGATTGACGCGATTTTGACTCTGAATTTTTTTAATTAGGTATTCAAACTTAAAAATTATTTATTTCATGTAGACCAACTTGTTGCTCTTATAACAAGTCGAGAATCTACCACCGGTTCGGAATACTGATTCTGCTGAGAAGAGCTGGTAAGAAACTCAGCAGTTGCTCTTTTCAAACAAAAAATGTTACAATAATTATGTAGCTTATCTATCTTGTGGACAGTTGAAGCAAAGCAGATTGGTCCCAAGCAAGTTTGTCATTAAGGAATTCATTAACTGTGTAATAACTTCTATTTATTAAATGTGTTTTTACACACTGTTTTTTATGTAATGGTAAATCTACTAATTATTTCGGGATCAAGTTATAAAAGCGTATACTCGACCCCACAAAGGACTTTTGCACTTTACGCAAACGATTGTATGGTGGTGGTCAGAGGCGGCTCTAGCCCATGTAGCGCCCGTGTGCAATCAATATCTTGGCGCCCTCTAGTAGATGCGCGGCCAAAATGGAATACTTACAATACAAGAATACCGTTTGACTTACAGTTATATTTTAACCAGTGAAAGGAAATTCAGGTGCAAAAAATGGTGCAATTTTAAATGATGTCGGGAAACAAGCAAGCGCGGCTCGGCGCGGCGCCCCCTAAAATCCTGCACCCGTGTGCGTTGCACACCCTGCACCATAGGTAAAGCCGGCACTGGTGGTGGTGGTGATGTTATGATGATAAGTCCTCACCAGCTTTAGGGTTAAGTATGTCGGGTTTGGTCTCCAGCTTATCAGCTGGTGCGGGGTACGCGATGAGGTATCTTCGGCCGTTCGCGTCCACCTGCACCACGCTCTGGGAAGGTCGCTTGCTGCTGGACGTTGCTTCATTACGCCTGATCGAACGAGGATTAAAGTTTAATAACCGGCCAAGTGTTATACGGGCCTGCACACGAAGGGTTCCATACAAGATTTAGTACCAGCTATTGTTAAAATCGAGCAAATACGAAATTTAGGGTCTACATAATATACCTAATAAACTTTCGTTTTTGGTCTTTAATTTGTAACTTTTTTATATTATTTTAATGTTTATTCAAATTTTAAATACCTATTATTGTTCATGACATGAGACACAGTCCGCTAACAGACGGACGGACTGGCGGCCATCCTAGGCTTAGTAATAGGATTCGTTGGCACCCTTTGGGTACGAAACCCTAAGGGCCGATCTACACCGGAATGGCAGCGGCGCGGCGAGCACTTTCAGTATGAAATAATTTTAAACTTTATCTTCATAATCGCTAAAGACCAGTACCGCTTGACAAGCGTGGCTGCGTGACCTTTTTGAACTTTTCAAACGATACTGGTAAGCATGGCTGATATTATATAAAAAAAAGTTTACTTACTTCCGTAATACAAGTACAACAATGGCGGCGGCAGCCGTGAATATAGCCGCAAGTCCCGCAATGGCCGCCGCTGCTGGGAACTTGGACATGGTTCGCGTCGTCTCTTCTGGTAGAATGACAAATAAATATTTATTTATCTAAACACAAAACATATTGTGAAAGATATGCTTAGTTGGTAGAATAATCTAAGTGATGGAATCTTATGTGCTGATTTTACCAACTTAAAATAAGTCTTATCCGAGAGTAAATTCTATATTTTGTCAGTTTTTGTACTAATACTATAAATACCTACGAAAGTTAAGATGGATTAATGGATGAATGGATAGATGTTTGTTACTCAATTACGCCGAAACGACTGAACGATTTGGCTGAACACAGAGATAGATTATAGTCTATTATTATAGGTTTGAATAATATGAACGTAAAAATTATTTATACAAAACGGACTTCAAACGCCCACTACAAAGTATATCAATTGTGCCTATAAAATTTGAAGAGTTCCCATCATCAGATCCTGACCTGATGACAATGGGACCACCTGGGAAGTATACTTACCGTTTCAAACAAAAAAAAAATTTTCCAAATTGGTCCAGGCGTCATCGAATAATTGGGGAGCATACATAAAAAAAAGGTTCCGACGAATCGAGAACCTCCTCCTTTTTTGAAAGTCGGTTCAAAATCGAACTTAACGTGAGCGAAGCCGTGAGCAAAAGCTAGTTTATTATAATATCACGAGTTGCAAAGGTAGCAGCTTTGGTATAATATAAAGTATCTGTAATATTCCCGCTAGAGTGCGATTCAAGGCAACAGTAATAAGCCACTCGGAGAAGGGCGACCATATCACAAACAATTCTAGATAAAAGCGGAAAATGTTGGAACTTTTTTGCATTTTATTCGATGACAAGAATGCGGACGAAAGGACAGACGGAAGGCTTGGTAATAGGGTCCCATCGGCACCCTTTGGGTACGGAATATTAAAAACTGAAATTCATGCGGACTAAATCATGAGTACCAGCTAGATTTTTTTTTATCTGATGACAAGATAGTCCTTGACTGCGATCTCACCTGATGTAAGTGATGATGCAGTTTAAGATGGTAGCGGATTAACTTGGAAGGGGTATGGCAGTGTACATTCAAGCCATACCCCGAAACAGTTTCTACATTCATCGTACCGGAACGCTAGATCGCTTGGCGGCACGTCTTTGACGGTTACTATTTTACGGTTTAATGTTGGTTTGTCCTTTAATTCAATCACGCAGCAACACTCAGAAAAGGGTTATAGGCCAAGTTCACCACGCTGGCCCAATGCTAATTGGTAGACTTCGCCAACAAACTGCGTGTGCAATTTGACGAGATAAATTTTCATTTCTCAAACTATTGTGCAATAAGTGATAAAAAATTAAAAAAAAAAATTGTATCAAATAGGTATAATACTATACTCGTAGTTCTTGTAATTCACGAGCGCGAGTGAGGTTTACTTGTGGTTATGTCGTGTACATGCACATTACTAAGTATGCGTGCCTGTCAGGAGCCTAGGTGGGAGCGATCAGGCGCGAGCAAGCTGTCGCTCACACTTATACAGATATGGCACACACACAACCATGAGCCACACGCCCTCGTGAATTGAAAGAACTATGAGTATAATACCTATTTAAAAAAAAAGAAGCAAAATCCCGACAATTTTTTCTTAAGAAGAAATCAAAAGATAATAATGTAATAAAATATCAAAAACTAATAAAACTCCTTTAGGAACATGATTTCTTAAAAAAAAAAAATTACAAATTCCAACCAATACAGGTTACATGGTAACCCCAGTCGACCGTATATTACAGTAGTGAGTATTCCCCGATGATTCCACAAACAGAATTACTGTTACATGCTGTTATATTATGTTATGTTGTGGATCGGATCTAGCAATTTGTGATCCAGACCGAGACCTGGTTAGTTTTAACCGCAAGGGGACATTAGCGACATGTCGTGCGACAAAAAGTTGCTCTACACCGTTTTGTAAGAATAATAATGTGGAATAGAATGAACTTGGTAATTTTGTTTGTGATCCGATATCTTATCTAAATATATAAAAGGAAAAGGTGACTGACTGACTGACTGATCTATCAACGCACAGCTCAAACCACTCGATGGATCGCATTGAAAATTGACATACAGATAGCTATTAGGACGTCGACATCCGCTAAGAAAGGATTTTTGAAAATTCAACCCCTAAGTGCATAAAATAGGGGTTTGAAAAATCGAACTTAACGCGAGCGAAGCTGCGGGCAGAAGCTAGTCGATAATAATTATCTTGCTACCAGTTAAGACTATATGAGCGTATTTGCAAAAACAATATTTTTAATCGTAAGAATTTTGTTCGTTTCACAATATCATACGAACCACATCAACGTATTTAAGTACGATAATAACAAAAGTAAAAAAAAGTTAAGGGCCATACTTGTGTGTGTCAACCGATTTTTTGAAAACATAACATAGTGTGTCCTTGTAAGCCTATATAAATGAATAATTGTTAACTTTTTCAAAGCTCTTACTATGATATTCTACTATAGGAATGAAGTTATATACTCACAAAACAAGCGTAAAAAATTGTTCCGAACGACGAAGAGTATAATAGAGTAGGTACTTCATTCTTAAATGACATGATAAATTACGACAAATATCTGCCATTACGCGCTTCATTTACCGCACGCTTGTAATAAAATCCACCTCTTTTGATACATATCCTATATAATAGAGCTCTAATAGTATGCCAATATATCAATATTATTTCGTCAATCGTATATTATCTGTATTAAATAACTGGTAAAGATTGAAGAGTAAAATTGAGCAAATACGAACCGTAAAAATAAGTTAATACGTTCATTCGACTCTTACATCCCAAAACGACAAACGACAGAACAAAACGTATCGGAAGTGTATCTGGCCTTACACGTATGTTATAATAATATAACGTTATATTAGATCGGATCCAGCAATTTGTAATACAAACCGAATCCCGGGTAATTCTAACTGTTATTGCTTTAATTTTCAACGCTTCAAGTTCGCCGAATTTATTGTCTGACGCGTCTTGAATTGAAGATGTTTGCAGAATTTAAGATGTCAGGATTAGAAGGCAGCTTGTTGTTACGAGAAACCGAAATTGTAAGTGGCGTTTGTGCATTTTCATTTCATTTATTTATTTACATTCATGTACATATCTATCTACTTACATTGAGATTTGAGATTACATACAATTGAGATAAATTTCACATAATGCAATGGAATGATTAACAATTTGAATGTCAAGTGATAAATAATAATTAATTCAATGTGTCATTTAATATGTACTTATAAATTATGGTTAGTTAAATTGTTTAGGTCATAAGTCGCCGCGCCGGACACAAGTCTAGTTTCTAGCATTTAATTATTTATGTACACAATCCTTACACGTTAACCTAATGCGATAGTATACAAATATCTTTAAAAAAAGGGTCTTGACACACTGACAGACAGACGGACAACGAAGTGATCCTATAAGGGTTCCGAAGTTTTTTTGGAACCCTAAAAATGAATATTAGCCAAGTTGAAGTTGACTAATATCCTCCATTCCCCTCCAAATAAGCGGAAAGCTTGTGCTAGGAGTGGTACGACAATAGTGCAAGGGGTGGGGTTCTGGCGTGAAGGAGTAACAAGCATTCATCCACCACACACAAACTTTCGCCTTCATAGTATTAGTGTGATCTTTCAGGATAGGAGAATACCTGATTTTGAGTTCTAAGACATTGAGGATAAGGTAGATTTTACCATGTCGAACGAAGTTGTGGGTATCAACTAGTTACCTATGTAGTTACCTATATGCTTCGCAGCATCCCTGTAGACGAGATCTCGTATGAGCACGGGGTCCGAGACCCCCTTGCTGTTGCGCGCCGTCACGGTCAGCACCTCGTCTTCGGGCATGGCTTCCAGCTCCGACCAGCTCACGTTCAGCCACACCACCAGGTCTGGAAACACCGCTTTGTTATACTGGATACTCGCAAGTGTAAATTGAAAATTTGAAACACCCCCGACATGTCGCTGCTTCAGAACTAAAGAAAGCCACATCTCAAAATCAAATTTTTTCACGAGAACAGATTGAAATTTTTTTTTTAATTTTTTTTTTTTTGCTTTTTTGGCTCTCCAACTTACAATGTATGATAATGCTAAAAGCACGTACGCGTAAATTATTGTGATTTAAAGGCCGATTTTGACGAATGTCTTCGCGTTATGGCCCTATTTTTAAAATAAAAGTGAATTTGGAAAATTTTGAGATGTGGCCCTTTAGTTCTGAAGCAGCGATGTGCGCACTCCGACACTGGAGCATATCTTTAAGAGATGTTGATGTTAATGAAGATGGATGAATACTTTTAGTACTGGAAGAGCGGAAGAGAAAGGACAAGAAAAATGGTTCCACTGCCCAACTACCCACATCTCTTATAAAAGGACTAAACCAAAGTTTGTTGGTGATAAAGGGCCTCTAGGCCCCTGCCTGCGTCCCTCAGAACCTTGAGGGTGAAGTGCTGGTTCAACCCGTCATCGTAGCCGGCTACGCAGTGCTTACGCGGCTGTCAGAAACGCTTCGTTGTTCTTCATGGCCTTCTCGCTAAGGTTTGTTTGTGATAATGGAAATACATACCAGTTTTACTGGCAGTGCTGTTCTCCAGGACCCTGCCTGCGTCCCCCAGAGCCTCGAGCGTGAAGTGCTGGTTCAGCCCGCCGTCGTAGCCGGCTACGCAGCGCACTGTCAGGAACGCCTCATTATTCTTCATGGTCTTCTTTGCTGTGCAATTCCTTGGTGGAGATGGTCGTGCTACAGATAGAGAAGAAGTTCCTTAGTTAAGTGGTGTTAACTCAAGTCAATTTTTTCATGACAAGATAGTCCTTGACTGCGATCTCACCTGATGATAAGTGACGATGCAATCTAAGATGGTAGCGGGCTAACTTTGTAAGCGGGCTATTATGTGAAAAATTAAACCAATATTTGATTTTTTGCTTCTTTCAGACCAATATACCAAACTACCTTTTGCTCGCGGCTTTGTTCATGTTTCAAACCCCATTTTGATTTTTGGCTCCTTAATTGTTGAATTTTCAAAAACCCCTTTTTAGCGGATGCCTAAGTCATAATAGCTGTCTGTATGCCCAGTCCTATCTGTCTAGTGGTCTGAGGTGTACATTGGTAGATAAGTCAATCTAAAACTTTTATATATTTCGATTGATATATTACAGGGAGAGCCGCGAAAAAGAACCGAATAGCGTTGTACAATAATTTGATTTGACTGCAGTGACCGGTCAAACGATTTAAAAGTTTCATTTCAGATTGGCATCCGGTTGCAAAACGGGCCGGACGCTAACCGGTCCAAATAAAACTAATAAAATAGCTGGAACAATGCGCGCGAGAATTTTCAAAATGGTGGACTAAATCGCACGTTTTACAATTTATAACACTGTGTGTTCTCTCCTAAAGCCCTAAGATATACTAGCGACATGTCGCAAGGCAATATGTTGCGACAACTCGTGACTTCAAGTGCATGTATATTTGTATAAACAATAATTTGGAGTGGCAACTCATGTTATCGTATCGTAGTTAAACTTTGAGTGATGCAGCAGTCTAAAATAAAAGTGGACTAACATGTATGTAACTCATCAAATCGTCATGATCGTAGAACAGTGACGGCTTTGCAAGAAGTCCAAAAATTACCCTTTGGACTTGGACATTTAATTAACAATTTTTATTTGTTTATTATTTTGAAATAGAAGCATTTTAACTGGTAAATATGCTACAGATTTTTTACTTAAAGAGTTATGATAACAAAACTTCGCAAATTTTTTCAAATGGCTGTAGTTTAAAATTGATGAAATGCAGATCCGTCATTGTTCTACGATCATAAAGAACTAGTGGTTCGCCCCGAACTGAGACCTCGCGATATCCCATAATTCCCAAAAGTTTTAATTATATATTGTAATAATTAACTTTTAACATTAGACGCAATAAAAAAAATAATAGTTGACATAAAACTGTTTTACTGACACAGCGCCATCTATTAGCATTATAGTGAAGCTATTAGCTTCACAATAATGCTAATAGATGGCGCATTAAAATTAAATAATTTCGTTTCTGTATAACATTTATCTAATTTTAGTATTTGTTGTTCAAGTACAGGATATAACTGAATTTTCAACCAAGTTTCACGTTCTAATATTCAGTAATTCAGAAGTTATAGGGCTCTGACAGACATTTAGACGGACACACTTCTCTGTCTAGTAGGCAAGCGCCCTAGTTGACTCAGAGAACTCGCTTCGCTCGTTCAACTATACTCTTTGTATAGCAGTTTAATATTAATAATATCCATTATATTAATTACTTTTTAAGCGACAGTACTGGACTGCTTAGTTGCTAAGTGGCACATCTTTACCAGTAGGTGCTAACTAGCCGAAAACACCCAACTAAGCAGTCCAGAAAAAATTTAGTAGTTACAAATTCCCACTGCCCTTAGTGGTAAATTGAATATAGGAGTTTTCACACACCAACCAACCATACTACAAGACAAGAGCACATCTACTTACCACTATGGAGAATAATAAAGGACAAGCGACATTAAAGTCGTGGGTGTACACTTCCTCTGAGACAATTTGTAAGCTAGGTCACTAAATTTTGAGCAGCGTATAACAAATCTGCGAAATGAGGTTCTATGTTTTATCTTTTTACCACTTCTCTCATCTCTGACACAAGTGTAACAATGTCCTCATACAGCCAAACGTCCTGGGATTGATTCCCGAAACCAAAGTTGGTTGGTATTTAGGTTGATCTGGCCTGGTCAAGTTACAAGGATGTTGCAAACTAATGAAATCAGCAATTGTTTTTATCAAAACTCAAAACCCAAACTTAGGTTTTGAGATAGTGAACTGTGACGTCAGACACATGTGACGTGCAATAATTAAACAACAACAACAACAAAATTATTAACTAGTTGACGCCCGCGACTTCGTTCGCGTGGATTAAGGTTTTTTTAATTCCCTTGGGAACTCTCTTATTTTCCGGGATAAAAAATAGCCTATGTTTTATTTCAAACTAATTTATCTCTGCCAAACAGCCAAATCGGTTCAGTCGTTGCGGCGTGATTGAGTAACAAACATCCATCCATCCATCCATTCAAACTTTCGCATTTGTAATATTAGTAGGATATATTTTTCTGGGTGTATTCACCGGCTACCATCCACCAATTTTTTTTAATAATCATCATCATCATCATCATCATCATGATGATGATGATGATGATGATGTGGAATACATTATTTATTTTTTATTTTTAATCATGAATATTACTGAAAAAAAATTTAAAAAAATACGCGTCGAATTGAGAATCTCCTCTTTTCTTTAAAGTCGATTAAAAATGACGGGTTTTCACACAAACTTTCACCCCCATTTAACTTATTTTGAGGGGTGATATTTCAAAAAACTGTTGGGCTGTGAAGGTTTCTATATGTATGAATTTGAATACGAATAAGAAAAGTGTAGAAAGAAGTATATCCAAATAGTGCTTTGTAATGATCACTTGGTATACTAGCTTACAAGCCAACTAGTAGTCTAGATATATCGAAAATCGAAATTTAAGGGGGTAAAAGTCAAGTTGGCACAAGTTTTCTCGTTATCCCCCTCCCCCCCCCCTTCCTCCCTTCCAATGCCCATACTGTAAGATTTCGACTGGAGTCGTATTTTACAACGCGCCGCGAATAAAGAGGTCCTCTCACTTAGTGATTGTGGAATCATTAATTTTGTCTCAAACTCACTTTAACCGTTAGACTATATTGGTTTTTGAGCAGCAGTCAATTTTATTAATGTCTTACTTATAATATTATCTTTAGTTGGTTCTTCAATCACCCTCCAACAGAGCTGCGGACTGATGTCATTTATTGCAATTAATGGCGTACCGACCTCTATCATCTTTCTAAATATATAAAAGGAAGAAGTGACTGACTGACTGACTAGTCTATCAACGGAATGGGGTTTTTGGCAGATAGCTATTATGATGTAGCAATTCGCGAAGAATTTTTTATTATTTTTTTTTATTTTTCCCTTAAAATTGACGAAATGGGGGGCTTTCAAAGTGGAGATTTAATTTGAGCCATATGTCAAGAATGACAAGATATTAGAACTAGAAACTTAGTGGTAAATTCAGTTATATCTTGTACTTGAACAACAAATACTAAAATTAGATAAATATTATAAAGAAACGAAATTATTTAATTTTTAATTTTAATAAATTCTATAGCTTCTCAATAATTCTAAGAGATGGCGCTGTATTTAGTATCAGTAAAAGCATGGTAAAACAGTTTTGCGTCAACTATTATTTTTTATTGCGTCTAATGTTAAAAGTTAATTATTACAATATATCATTAAAACTATCTCTTGGGAATTATGGGATACCGCGAGGTCTCAGTTTGGGGGCTAACCACTAGTAATTAAAGAGCTCAGTGGGCGCACCAGAGAGAAACTTCTGTTCTTCTGAGAGAACTGAGTCTGCGACGAAAGACACAAAGTCGGAAAAAGCTCCGAAACTAATCAAAAACCTTGACTTTAAAATGTTAAGTCAATATTTGTATTTTATCAACATAAATTAGCAGGCAGCGAAGTTTATAACTAGCACTAATCAGAAGCTATCTCGCGGAAATAGCGCCGCCCCCCTCAATCGTGTTAATTGCTAATTTATAACTTGATTAAAACATTCCCCGATATCCTCACTTAATACTTGAGTAGGTACATCTTAAGATATTCGTGAACGGGTGCCGCCAACGGGAATGGGTCTGCTTTGACTTCCCATGCTGACATGTCTTAGATTATATGTATTGTATTTTTGAAGCTTCACTGTGGAAGCACTGTATACTTAGCTTAGTTTTGTTACTTATTGTAAAATTAGTTTATTTTATTTTTTGAAAAGAGCAACTGCTGAGTTTCTTGCCGGTTCTTCTCAGCAGAATCTGCATTCCAAACCGGTGGTAGATTTGTGACGTGTCATAAGTGCTACAAGGTAGCCTACATAAAATAAATAAATTTTGAATTTTGAATTTTGATAAATATGGTGTGCCATCCCTGAAGATGTTCGTTCCCATATTTTCTGAGTGTGTTACATGTCGGTATTGACTAAAATGTATTGTTGCAGCAAGAATAACGAGCTATGACCGAACACTTATTTCCCGGGAGATGTTGACGTTTCCTATTATTTTATAATTTAAAATATCGTCTGTATCCAAAGGATGTATGGATGTTTGTTTCTCAATAACGCCGCAACAACTGAACCGATTTGGCTGAAAGGCACAGAGTTAGATTATAGACTGCAATAGCACATAGCACTTTTTATCGCGTAAAATGAGCGAGTTCCCGCGGGACTCCAAAAAACCCTCAATCCTCACGTACGAAGTCGCGGGCATCAGCTAGTTATTTTATAAGTAACATGATTTTATTGTATTCTGTTCCACGGTGTTTCCACTTTATTTGTCATGTCTTAAAATGAGTAGTTTAATATTAGTATTCAATTCGATGCCTTAACATGGGTAGCCTAAGTATGTCATGCTCTCTTTAAAGTTTCTGTGGTGGTGTCGTGTGGTGCAGGTTGTTACGTTCCCTCAAATATGGTTGAGCGAAGCAATGGCTGGATCATGCGTCATGCTCGTGAACGGGTGCCACCAACGGGAATGGGTCTGCTTTTGCCTGCCTGTGTTAACATGTATTGAATTGTATTTATTTGTATTTGTATTGTATTTATTTTTACTTATATTGTACTCAGGAAAATTCATCGTGGAAGCACTGAATACATAGCATAGTTTCAATAACAATTGTAAAATTTTTATTTTTTTGAAAAGAGCAACCGCCGAGTTTCTTGCTGGCTCTTCTCGGCAGGAAAGGCATTCCGAACCAGTGGTAGATTCATTGACGATTCAAAAGTGCTTGTAAAAGTTTATTTGAATAAAAAATATTTCTATTCTATTTCTATTTCTATTCTATTCTATTAAAAATATCGTTTGTAATAATAATATGAACGTAAAAATTCTTTTTACAACACCACTACAAAGTATATCAATTGAGTCTATAAAGTTCTCTCGATTTCTCCAGGATCCCATCATCAGATCCTAACCTGATGACAATGGAACCACCTGGGAACCCTTTCAAACAAAAATGAATTTTCCAAATCGGTCCAAGCGTCTTTGAGAAATCAGGGAACGTACATAAAAAAATTCGACGAACTGAGAACTTTTTTGGAAGTCGGTTAAAACGCAACTTAGTTAGTAAATATATCAAAATTATTCTAAAAAATTATTATTAGAAAGAATTATTTTTTTAGATTCGCCAATATCGTTATACAGTACGTTGGACCTAGCAAATAAAACCATAGAGAAAGGAAGTAGATCCCGAAATTAGAATAAAAAAAAAAAGTTTTTTTACGAGGACATTCTTAAAACTGGCTGCCATAAATCGAGCTCACGAGTTGATTTGCAAACTTTCCCAGAGGGCGACCTGAAATACGAGTAAATAAACCCAGTTGGATGAAAAAGTAGTATTGCCCGAATTCGATGCCTATTTTTTTTTAATTCGTTGTAAAGAAAACCGTTGACTGCGATTTCACCTGATAGTAAGTGACGATTAAATCTTATGCTGAGATCTATAGAGCGTGCTCTGACTCAGCTCAGACTCAAGATAGAGGTTAAAACGAGACACAAATATGCTCCGACATAAATCTGTCTCGTTTTATCTCTGTCTCCAGTTTCAGCAGAGTGGGAGTGCGGTCTGTACATTTCAGCCTAAGATAGTAGTAATTCTCTAATTAACAAAAATCCTTCCTGGTTTTTACACGGCATTGCACCGGCACGACACGTCCGGTAGAGTCATAACTAGCCATTTCCGTAGCTTCCAATTTTATCAGACCAAAGACAAGAAGAATTAGCAAATTACCCCTCCCCGGAATCAAACTCGAACATCGTTCACTGCATCGTCCAGAGTGCACCTAACGTTGTTAAAGTTATATTAAAAAAATGATTTCTTCCATTAGGAGCCTCTAAATATATTTAAGTGAATCTAAAAAAGCTATTAAAAGTACGCACAAAGGTATATAAAAATGTAAAACGTGCTTTTAAGCCGCCATTTTAAAATTCCCGCGCGCGTTACCCGCCATTTTATTAGTTTTATTTTTTAACGGCCGCGTCCGGACTACGGCCAATATTTTAAACCGGTTCCGGATTCGAATTTCAAATAAAATTTTCAATCGTTTGACCGGATTGGGCTAAATTAAATCATGGGTACAACGCTTTTTGCGAAAAATTGAATAAAGTTTTACAATTTTTAGGCAGTTTGTCAACTGCTAGCGAATAGTTTTTCGCCGTTGGCAGGTGACCAAATAGGTACTTTTTATGATTTTGAATGCACCTATTTATTTGCCATTTAGTTTTCTGAATTACTAGCTTTTTATCCTGTGACTTTTGTGTTAATGGGGGACAAACAAAAAACAAACACACTTTCGCCTTTATAATGTTACATTTATCTGCCACGGGTTTTCACCCTATTCAAATGCGTGAATTTTTCCCACCTCTTGATTACTCTGAGTAGGTACCTACTCTCTGAATAAAGTTGTGAGTGAAGATAGCCGGAGGTGTCCATTGGCACATTTTCACGAATTATTCCGGTCTGTCCCCCCGCTACGAATAAAAAGTTAGATCTGTCCCACTATTATCAACGAGGGGACAGAACGAACTAATTTTATTTTCGGTCTGTCCCCCTGCTTTAGGTATTCTTAGAGGGACAAATCACGGCTCAACCGTTGAACGGTTCTTGACATTTGGCACGAGGATATCTTGCATCCTAGAAACGGTTACAGTATAATTTTTATCCCGGAAAATTACATAACTCTCTTAGGATCGTAATTATTTTAAACCGTTTCGAAGAAACAACGCCATAAAGACCAAAAAAAGTGAAATTAGAATTCGAAAACGAAAAAGTTCAATTTTGTCAATTTTTTTCGGTATGAAATGTTCATCCTAATAAAAATTAAATAAAACAAATACCGTCAGAGCTCAAAAAGTTTGAAAATCGATTTTCATTGCCGACTATAAAAGTAGAACAGAAATCTCTCTAATCGGAAAACGCGTAAAAATGCCGCGCGAAAAACTCTTTTACGGCTTTGTTTATTGCTTGTTCTAGCCGACTTTGAAAAGGGAGGGTAGTTTTTTTATGAGACTAGATAATAATAGAATTAAAAACTTTTCAACTCAACATTGTTTAAAAACATTTTTGAATTTGTATGTGAAATGAGAAAATCCGTGGAAAATCAGAGTCACCTGACCCTCTTCGCTTCGCACGTGCAGGCTAGTTTATGCCATATGTCTACGAGAGAAAGCTTATTATGCTCTGAACAATTAATTATGAATCGTTTATAGTACGTTTGTTGTCTAGTAAATTGCTATTATATTATTTACTAGAAGCCCGCGCCGACTTCGTCCGGGTTGAAAATTTAAATATTTGTTTTTACGGGACTGATCGCACAGAGCTTCTTATAGGAGACGATTGTAAATATACGTAAGATCACCACAGGAACCAGAGAATCTCCCGCGCCGAAACCCGCCCCCGTGCACCGCCCCGCCCGCCGGCCGACATCATTTTATTATTTTGTCGCGCGGAAACAATAATTAATTTTCCGATAACTCCTATGATATTTATTTAAATTGTATAGTGTAAAGGGCAAATATGTTTTAAATTAAATACTTACGATAATAAACATATTTATTTAGATATAGATTGACATCACATCGGTTAAAGAAGCTTCGAAAATAATTCATTATTTTTAATCAAAATTTGAACGATAGAAATGGTTATTGTAAGTTATTCTTAGAAGATATACATATGCTATCGCGGACTTTTTTTTAGAACTCTTTAAGAGGAACAATTCACTCATACATCATTTTCATCCAATAGCAGTATATAACCCAGCGCACGCCTTGAAAACGTTTAAGAGTCAAAAAATTTTCCGACTTCCTTAACAAATTTGCACATAATATCTAGCCATAATACTTTATGTGCATAATATATAGCCTATAACCATCTGGAATAATGTACCTTTGAATTGGTAAAAGCAGTTTTGAAATAGGTGCGGTGGTTCCAAAGTTTGCTCCGGACATACATACAAACTCACAAAATTCGCGCTCCCTCTTTATTATAATAGTATAGATAGTATAGATTTATATAACTTTGTAACAGTGTAACAAAAATGTATTGGGATCTCTCTCCGGTCTTGGCGGATTTTCCGTCCCATCGGACTATGAGAGTGAGGGAATAGAGAGTGCACCTGTGTTTGCGCACACAATTGTGCACTATAATAATATCTCTCGCGCAGATGGCTAATCTCTGTGGAGATTGGCCGCCGTGATCAAATTCGACATTATTTTTAATTTATATACCCTCACCACTGAGCCATAGGGGTCGTCGGAGCCTACGAACTGGCGAATTATGTAGAACAATTTCGGGCCCGGTTAAATCTGGAAAAGTTTGCAAATCAACCCGACACGCCCAGATTTACGATCACGGATTCAAAAACGTCCGCCGTAAAAACTTTTTTATTTAATTTCGGCACCGAATTCGTCAAGTTCGAACTGTGCTTAAGGTAGGTAATAATTTATTTATTCGAAATACCATAAAAATGAGAAATAGCATCATAATAAAACGCTAGCACATACATGCTTAAGAATCCTTACTAATATTATAAAGTGTGTTTTTTGTTAGTTTGTTGGTTTGTCCTTCAATCACGCTGTGACAGAGATCGTCCGAGCTGATCCGTAGATCAACGTGATTTTTTGTATGGATATAGTTGAGAACCTGGAGCGTAATTTGGTCTACTTTTTATTAACAAAAATCGTAAGGGTCGCGAAAATTTTTAAAACCTACTTTTAAAGTCCCTAAGTAGGTAGGTAGGTAATCAATCCAAAAACGGCATTTTGGTAAGAACTTATATTTAAATAAAATTATCTATAAGTTATTTTAGAAAATCACCTCGAATATTTTTGGAAATTCATTCCCTATACGTAAAATAGGGAATGAAATTTTCAAAAATAAAAAAATACTTTTATATTGTAATTTTCATGAGTGGCGGTTTTTACTAGCGCTAGCGGTAGGACTTTTGTCGATAGGCCTCTTGCAGCAGGAAAATTTATTTTTTTAAATCTCATAGGAAATTATACGTGGACATAGTCGCGGGAGGGCACTAGTAGAGATTATGAGCTCGGCTAATTTATTACAAAAAACAATGTTAATGTTCCAGTTACATGGTTGATTTTTGTGACACGGTTGGTGTCTCAGTTTATATTATCTACAGATGCGTTTGTATATTACTTACATATTACGTAAATATGAACGCAATTTGCATACGACTTTGTAGGTGGTGCTGAATCTTTATGTGAATTTCGATGTAGCGTACGGGATCCTAAGTCGATGCTTTCGCTACTCAAAACCTAAGGAGTGAAACCTACCAGCGGGTACTATCTGGAAGACGCAAGGCTTCTTCTGTCGGCCGACCGCGTTGGAGGCGCGACACAGCAGCGCGCCGTAATCCCGCTCACTCGCAGCACGGTAGCGGAGTTCGCTCGACGTCCCGCCCGTTGACACTGCTAAAAGTTACACTAAATTGCTAAAAGTTACACTGAAGTGAACATTCTTTGCTGAAAGTTGCACTAAAGAATACATTCTTTGCTAAGAGTTACACTAAATTGAGCAGTTTAAAGAACACAACATAACTTCACATCAACTTCTAGTTTCAGAAGCTACAATCATCTTTAAGTCCTGCAATCAATCAATCAGCCGTTCCACAGTTTCCAAGATGTCCTATTGGAAAACAGTAAGAACAAGAGCGCGTTCGTATCAGACTAAATCACCTATGCTATCACCGAAGACCAGCAGAGTCAGTTCACATAAAATTTCGGCAATAACATTGTCGAACTGTCAGTAGAAGGTCACGTCAGGTTGACTGAGCAGCGTACGCTCATAAAATCGTCTAAGTGACGTCAGTTGACCACATAGTAGAGTGACTGAAGATGACGTACTGACCATATCTCGCAGGAGACACTTGGAAGCTCTCGCCGCTGTTGTTGAACTGCCAGTAGAAGGCGACATCGGCGGGGTCAGCGCTGACCGTGCAGCGCACGCGCAGTGGCTCGTCCAAGCGAGCGCCGATGACCAGCGGCGTCAGTTGAGCACATAGAGGGGCGACTGTTGGACAAAGAGATAGGTTATACCCTGGCTTTATGCAAATCGTGGGGACCTTTCTTGCCCTAGACTCTAGAGCACTGTTGTGGGGTTGTTCAAAAATGACTGATATTGTGACGATCGCAATCACCTCTGATTGGCTACTTTTGCAATTTGGGAATTTATAATTTCTGAATTGTCTCTGGTCTGGTCTGGTGGGAGGCTTTGGCCGTGACTAGTTACCACCCTACCGTCAAAGACGTGCCGCCAAGCGGTTTAGCGTTCCGGCACGATGGCGTGTAGAAACCGACTAGAGGTATCGATTGAATGTACACTGCCATACCCTTTCCAAGTTAGCCCGCTACCATCTTAGACTGCATCGTCACTTAGCATCAGGTGAGATCGCAGTCATCTCTTGTCATCGAAAAAAAACTTCTCTCTCGCTAAAATGTATTGATGCAGCTAGAACGCCATAAATTCAGGCAAGCAAAAGTCTTGCAAGATAATCCTACAGCAACTGTTCACCTTCTTTCTGAACTTACACTTGTAATGGACCTCGCAAACATAATGCTAAGTCAGGGTGCAACCAAAAGTAAGTGTCACTTACACTGCACCCTCAAGTACACAGCTGCACTGCTAGATTCTCCAATTTGGTTAGCAGCCCTACAGGAGTACAGTCCGCCGTCCCTTTTCGTCACTTTCTGGAGCACCAGCGACTTGGTGCTGATGAAGACTCCCGACGACATGTTCTGCGTCACTAAATGGTCCTGCAACAATAGGAATCATGTTCACTTAAATGGAAAATCAGGCTTATTTTTGCCGATCTTGCCCAATATGAGATATGCCCAAAACGGGGCTGCGTTACCCCGTTGAATATCCAAAGGCCAATTGGACGCACATATGCAATAAATAGTCAACCCACACAACTTGTCTATTGAAAAGTTAACCTTATTCCTTTATATTATGTATGTATTTAATTTATTGTTACGTTCCCTCAAATATGGTTGAGCGAAGCAACGGCTGGATCATGCGTCATGCTCGTGAACGAGTGCCACCAACGGGAATGGGTCTGCTTTGTCTGCCCGTGTTGACATGCATTGGATTGTGTGTACCTACGTATGCATTTTTGAAGCTTCATTGTGGAAATCACTGTATACCTAGCATAGTTTTTTACTTATTGTAAACAATTTTTTTTTAAAAGAGCAACTGCTGAGTTTCTTACCGGCTCTTCTCAGCGGAATCTGCATTCCGAACCGGTGTTAGATTTATGACGTGTCATAAGAGCTACAAGTTCGCCTACATGAAATAAATAATTTTTTTTTGAATTTGTCAAAGGTTTGTGGGTTGATACGTTATTGCGTATGTGCGTCCAATTGGCCAATGAACTACCAGCCCTTCGGTCACCAGTGGACTATGAGATGGGATGACAGATTTTTAAAAAAGGTATTACTATAATAAAAGCCTAATAACGGTCAAATGAGATTCGGACTCGCAACGAAGAGTTTCGTACCTAAAAACGCCGACACACGTTTCTGGTAGCCCCACTTCAATTTTTATTATTTGTTATTATAGCGGTAACAGAAATACACATTCTTTGAAAATTTTAACCTCTCTACCTATTACGGATCATGAGTTACCGCCCCCTGACAGACTGACGGACGGACGGACGGAAAGGGGAGGCTTAGTAATAGGGTCCCGTTGGTCACCCCTCGGATACGGAACAATAAAAAAGATTCAAGAACACATTTAGTCTTATTTTTTTTGAGATGGGCTTCCGCTTGACGATAATCAATGATGGAAAACATTGATGAGATCTAGGTTGGAGCGCGCTTGCCTAGAAAATGCCTATTACTCAGATTATAAGTGGCCAGAAAACCTTAGCCGTTCGTTTCAGAAACGTTGAACTGAAGCGTTTCGTACGAGTATTTGAATTTCAACCACGTATGGGTACCATCGCTCACGATTTCTCGATGTTCTATGGTAAAACGGTCTTAACATAAGTTTAACTCACTCACGTTATGGTACCATGAGATGCGATGCTCCTTCGGGTTGGCCTTGATGTTGCATTCGAAGTACACGTCATCCCCTTCCTTTATGTCGTTGGGGTTGAGCGTGCTGCCCAGCGACATCGTCAGCACTGGCCTGTCTGCGAAATAGGAACTTATTGTAAATACATTAAGGTACAATTTTCTGTCATCGTGCTAGTAGCTAGCTTGGGATCTTGGTTACAAGTAGAAGTAGGCGTTACATAATAAATATATAAAAGGAACTGACTGACTGATTGACTGACTGATCTATCAAAGCACAGCTTTAACCACTCACTGGACGGATCAGGCTGTTTAGCATACAGATAGCTATTATAACAAGGATTTTTGAAAATACAACCCCTAAGAGGGTAAAATAGGGGTTTGAAAAATCGAACTTAAAGTGATCGAAATGGAAAAAGCTAGTAATTCGATAATACTCAAGGAAAAATATAATTGTTTCGCCATAATCCGCCAAACCACAAAAAAGTGTAAAATAAGTGTCGTGATGGATTGCCGACGGAATTCTGAAAAATTATGAAATAGTGAGTGCACCTGCATAAACACATTATCTATCCTTGATACATATTAATCTTATATTAATAGTACATATATGTTATGTAAAAATTCCTATTTTGGTTTGTATTGAGAAGTTTATTAATTTTACCGAACATCGATCGGACAAAAACGGCCTAAGGTTGACTGGATTTTTATTCGTGCGTTTATTGGTAACTAGAATATTAGGCCCTATTTCAAAAGGAAAATGACAAAAGTTTATTAGAATTTTTGTCACAAGGGTTTGAATATTGGCAAAGATTATTGGGAACGATAGCGTGTAGTCAGTCCTATCGAGTCGATCTCACGTACTCGAGGTAGTTTGTAGCAAATTGTGACTATTCGCTGATACCAAGCCAAAACCCTTTACCCTTTTCAGATCTTTAATAGGGTCTGGAATCTAGAACTATAATATTAAGTCAGCATTAAGATTAACGTATGAGCAATTGTTGTTTAACGCTTTCGTGGTGCAGTGCTTCGGGAATAGTGCAAATTAGCATAAGTATCTAGTAGTAGTAACTCCATTTTCATACGTTTGTGGTCAAATCAAAGATGAGATACTGAAAACTTCGTTTGAATAATAACCGCAGAACAGCGAGCACTTGATTAAAACATTTTTAAATACATTTTAAATGAACAAACGTCATCGAACAACCATATTTCTGCGACAATCCTCTGTGAATCTAAAGTATCACGTGTCCAAAATACTCAGAGACTATAACTGCGTTGGAATACTTACAGACGCTCATTTTGAAGAAATCCTCCAGCAGCATCTTAATCAGGTTTGCAGCCCAGTATCTGGTCAAAATGCCGTTATCCTAAGGTTATGGCAGCATCGGCAGTCGAGACGGTTGATGATTTTCTCTTAAATGTTACTAGTCTAACTTTCGTTTATGTCAAACCGAACTCCAGGTAACTCCACTAAATTGATTTAATAGGATGCTTGAACTATTATAATGCATTGTAAGGAAATCTCCAGTATGATTTTGGAATATAGGAACGCAGAAACTTTGCCTTGGTTAAAATACTTACAGACGACGCTCATTTTGAAGGAATCTTCCAGAGCAACTCTGAGAACCGGGTTGTCTGCTCGACACCTGATCGTGGAGCCGTCGTCTTCAGGTTGAGGCAGCATCGTCAGTCGACTAACGGTTGAAGTCTCGTTGTTGAACTCGCTGTGCTGCATGAAAGATGGACTTATGATTGGGTAAATTGGATATTTTTTTAGTATGTACAATCACACCGGATGATGAATGTGGATGCCTATAATGGAGTGTGCTTGCATGGACGATGTTCAATCACTCTTGATTTTAGGGCACCTAAGTTAGAGAAAGTTGGAAAAACGGAAGCTGCAAGGACTAGTACTAAGTGAGGATGCAGTCTTAAATGGAAGTAGACTAACCAGGCAGACGTGTAGATCAGTTTATTAAGTCCATACCCTGTATCGTCTTATACCTATCGTACCACAATGCCGAATTACTTAGTGGTATGTCTTTGTTCATAGAGTGGTAACAACTTACGTTCAAAGTCTTCCACCAGACCAGAGACAATTTAGAAATTATAAAGTCCCTAATTGTTTCTATACTCTCCATTGCATTAGGAAGATCGTCTAGAGGAACTTTACAGCAACCTTCAGATGACAACGCAAATCTACAACCATTATCTCTAAAAATAAACTGGTACCTACTCTACTGGTAATCCATACTTGAACTAGAAACGAGTATTTGTACCATACCTTTCCTCTCGTGTATTTCCTATTTTCTCTGTACCAAGTCACCAGAGCAGCGGGTCGGCTTCCGTGCGTGACGCAGACTAACGTGACTTCGGAGTCGGCTGACAGTTGTCCCGGCTTATCCAGTATTGACACTGATGTAGGCCGTACTGGAAGCAGAGTGGAGGATTAGGTAAGGCAATTTGGGATTTCTAACAATTTTTGCTTTGCCAAAAGTATCCAAGCTTCGGGGACTGTTTGAATACCTTCGGTTTACGTTGATGAGGTTGTTTCTTTGTATATTTGAAAACCATTATCCTGAAGATTAACAGCATAGCATAGCTTTACCGCGGCAGTCCCCGAGTGCCACACGTCTTTTTTTTTATAAAGTTGTGGAGCAGGTACTCACAGTTCATTTCAACTCTAGCTGTTCTCTCGTGGGGGCTCAGGAGCGGCGTGTTGGTCGCTTGACACCTGACGCTGGTGTTCAGCCAGCTGCGCTCGGCTCCGTTGACGTGGATCCTGCTGATGATGACCTTCCCATCGTTCCTGAGGACCGTGTGCTCTTCCAACGGCTTGTTGTTTATGAGCCAGGTTAAAGTTGGTTGAGGTCGACCTGGTCAAAAGGTTTAATTTGCTTATTTTTTTTATTCGATGACATAAAAGCCCTTGACTGCGTTCTCACCTGATGGTAAGTGACGATGCAGTCTAAGATAGTAGCGGGCTAACTTGGAAGGGGTTTCTACACGCCATCGTGCCGGAACGCTTAGTCGCTTGGCGACACGTCTTTAACGGTAGGGTGGTAACTAGCCACGGCCAAAGCCTCCCACCAGACCAGACCAGACACAATTCAGAAATTATAAATTCCTAAATTGCCCCCCGCTGGGAGTCGAACCCGAGACCTCCCAGATATAAGACCACAGCGCTCACCACTGCGCCAGGGAGGTTGTCGGCTTTAGATACAGAATATATAATAGAACAGGTACAGAAGTATCACTCCGCAAAACCATTGAAATAAATAGCCACTGTCACTACCACACAATAAAGTGCAATTCAGGTCGCACAGCGCTAAATGAAGTTGCCTCTCTTTCTATCGCGTAACTCTTATCTTATTGCACTACGTTAGCCCATTGAGTTGGTCGGTCGGGACAGGACGACACTTGGTACTTATAACTTTATATCTACCTAATATGCGGAGCGCGCCTGACCTACTTTAGGGACCAATTAGGTACATAAGCGTCGTTTAAAGTTTTTCCTTATTCCTGATAAGATAACCTTGAGTTTCAAGACCCAACAGCACCCAGTGCCAGCCACTGGCACTAGCGCTAACCACTGGCACTAGTGTGAACCACTGGCACCAGTACAAACCGTGCTATTCTTGACAAGAAAGCTCTTGACTGCGATCCCACCTGATGGTAAGTGACAATGCGATAAAATGATAGCAGGCTAACTTGATATAGCAGTTTTTTTAAAGAATACAGGGCAAGTTTAATTTGACAAATATTCTGCTCTCCCCTCCAAATAATTAATTTAATTAAACAAAAGTAATGATTTTTGAATCCCACTAATATACTACAAATGTGAAAGTGTATCTGTTCGTTGATTTGTTGGTTTGTCCTTTAATCACGCAGCAACAACGCTACGGATCGACCGATGGTAGGGTATATTAGGGAACCGGGGAATGACATAGGTTACTTATGTTAGAAAAACCATAAGTTTCTACGCGCCATTCAAAGCTAGCCATACCTATTGTAAAATCTTGTACTCAGTAAAATAGCAACTCAATAGCTATTCGGGAACTTTGCCCATTTTTTATCATTTAGAGTAATGAGGAACTTGGATAAGGCTCCGCTAGAATAAAAATAAAATAAAGTGAAGTGACAAAGCAGTAAAGAACGTCAGGAAAATATAAAAAGGAAAGTAAAATCTGAAATCGTTTCCGAACGGTTTCGTTGTATCCAATATGGCGGATGCTAAGACGTAAAACGCTTGAGATATTTAGTTTGAAAAAGCGGGGAAGTTCCACAGAGAATCCCGCTTTACGGATATCCGCTGTGACATCATATTTTACCAAGGGGAGTGTTTTTATATTAAGTGTTTATTAAGGCCCAAGACACGGGTCTGCCCGCGAAATTCAAATTTAATTTGGTTTTTCGCAATTTATAAACTAATACGACAAAGTAGGCTTATGGTATTCAAATTGCGATAATGGCAGTATCGTCTTCACATGTTTATATACTAATCTTTAAGTAAAAGTATCCAGTTTAAGAAATTAGTCAAAATAATGAGTTTGACGTGAGCTACTCACAAATTAGTCATTATTTTGATTAATTTCTTAAACTGGATACTTTTACGTAAAGATTAATATATAAACCTGTGAAGATGATACTGCCATTATCGCAATTTGAATACCATAAGCCTACTTTGTCGTATTAGTTTATAAATTGCGAAAAACCAAATTAAATTTGAATTTCGCGGGCAGACCCGTGTCTTGGGCCTTAAGGCATTTGCACCAAACTGTTTTGAATGTGTGATCAAGTTCAAATTCAAATTCAAAATTATTTATTTCATGTAGACCAACTTGTGGCTCTTATGACAAGTCGAAAATCTACCACCGGTTCGGAATGCTGATTCTGCTGAGAAGAGCCGGCAAGAAAGTCAGCAATTGCTCTTTTCAAAACACTTTTCGTAAGAGCCATAAGTTGGTCTACGTGAAATACGTTAAATAATTTCGAATTTTCTATAAGACAACTTTAGAACATGGCCTGTATACGTGACGTTTCTGACAGAAGTTAGTAACAAAAGCAGCCACATCCATACCTAACTTCATTATCAAAAGCATTCAGATCCTGAACTGATAAACAAATCCCGCTATATCCTATTTTTTGGGGCACTGTTTTGCTTGTTTTAGTACTAAAACTAATAAATTCAAAACTTCTTGCGTATTGATACTACTTTTCAAATTCAAATTCAAAATTAATTGAACGAGCGAAGCGAAGTTCTCTGAGTCAACTAGGGCGCTTGCCTACTAGACAGAGAAGTGTGTTCGTCTAAATGTCTGTCAGAGCCCTATAACTTCTGAATTACTGAACGTAATTACTTCAAATTTAAATATAATATGTAAACTGATGGCCTTCAGCCGAACATTGTATAAAAAAATATAAAAAGCTTTATTTCAGGGGGGCTCTCATAGAAGCGTATTTGAAGTAAAATCTTGTTTGTTGCTCTACATAGACTTGCGATATATTTTTTTAAAGACGACTTTGAACAGAGTACAAAAATATTTTTTTTTTAATTTTTCCCTTAAAATTGACGAAATGGGGGGGGCTTTCAAAGTGGAGATTTTAATTTGAGCCATAATATGTCAAAAAGTATTGCATATTAGAACCTGAAACTTTGTTGAAAATTCAGTTATGTTTTGTACTTGAACAACAAATACTAAAATTAGAAAAAAAAAAGATAAATATTATAAAGAAACGAAATTATTTAATTTTTAATGCTAATAGCTTCACAATAATGCTAATAGATGGCGCTGTATCAGTAAAACAGTTTTATGTCAACTATTATTTTTTTTATTGCGTCTAATGTTAAAAGTTAATTATTACAATATATAATTAAAACTTTTGGGAATTATGGGATATCGCGAGGTCTCAGTTCGGGGCGAACCACTAGTTTATTTCATGTAGGCTAACTTGTAGCTCTTATGACACGTCATAAATCTACCACCGGTTCGGAATACAGATTCTGCTGAGAAGAGCTGGTAAGAAACTCAGCAGTTGCTCTTTTAAAAAAAAAATTTTTTTTTTTTACAAAGCTATGTTATGTATACAGTGCTTCCACAATAAAGCTTCAAAAATGCAAAAATGCATACGTAGGTACACCAATCCAACGCATGTCAAGATGGACAGACAAAGCAGACCCATTCCCGTTGGTGGCGCCCGTTCACGAGCATGACGCATGATCCAGCCGTTGCTTCGCTCAACCATATTTGTCTAATGTTGTAAACACACAGAAAATTTGTCTCGCTGTAAAGTCAAACTATATGTATGTGGCTATGTTTGAAATTAGACGACACATATTCAGGTCATCGGACCAAGTTTGGCTTGTCCATCATTGAGCGATGCGATGGAATATTAAAACTCCGTAGCCCGGAACGGGCCGAATTTTAATAGGCGTCGATATTGCCACTCCGCAGATATCTAGTATTAAAAATGCACACAGTTCCCACTGACAGTGGATACCAATGCGGACAGTATAATCCAATTCATCCTATAAATATTATAAATTAATAAATTAATATTATAAATGCGAAAGTTTGGATGTATGTTTGTTACTCAATCACGCCGCAACGACCGAACCGATTTGGTTGAAAAACACAGAGATAGATTATAGTCTGGAAGTATACATAGTCTACTTTTTATCCCGGAAAATAAGGGAGTTCCCGCGGGAATTAAGAAACCTCAATCCACGCGAACGAAGTCGCGGGCATCATCTAGTATTAAAATCTATTACTCATTTCCATTCGTGATGCTCTGACCTAAATCTTTCTCATTTTAAAGGAAACCCTTGCCCTGAGTACCTAATACCTATGACTATTGGTTCGTTGCTTTTTCGAGTTTTGTTTTGTAAAATTGCCATTTTTTACTCTAAACATTTTTTAAATTTAAAAACGATTGTAATACGATGATCAAATAATTTCAGTTCGGAAATAGAACCACCAAAGTTCCATCGTGTACATAATAATCCGGCCATAACTCGCCGTACCTACTAACGCATATCACTGTTTCGACTACTGCGCTTCTTAGCGTTATAGTTCCATGATGAAACTGCACTCTATTATTCAAAGGATCCAAATAGAAATTAAACCGGATCGCAAAAACCGTCAAACTGTCTCTGAGAATCAAAAAACTTGACACCGTGAATAAATAAAGAGGAAGGAATGAAGTTGGATTTAAACTTCCCGGGCGGCCATTTTCCGGATGGCGCCGCAATTGCAGTCCACTACAACTGATTAAAACAGGGCCCCAAGTCTGCTATTTTACATGTCATTGTCATTGAACCGCAATACAATTACAATTCAATTATCATTGGTCCAAAATTTCATAGTCACAATGGTCGTTCGATTTCTTATAATTGGATTGTAATTAAATGATACCTCGGTATTGCCATTAGCTTAAAAAGCGTTTGCCGAAATGAGTTTAAAAAAAAAACTACATATTAAAAACGTTTATTTAAGCTAGATTCAAAGCTAGATGTGTCAGTGGCAAACCATCGGAAAACAATTGTGATGCCATTGAATTAGTAGACTACCAAAATTGCTAAAAGTAGCAATTGGGATGTCATTGATAGACAATTGAACTACAATTGCAATAGCAGACTTGAGCCCCTGTAAGGGCTTTAGGACCTAGTTGCACTACTTGATTGGATTGATAATTATATATTTTTATTAGTTGATTCCCGCGACTTCGTTCGCCTGGATTGAGATTTTTTATTCCCGCGGGAACACTCTTATTTCCCGGGTTAAAAAATAGTAGAAGACGATACGCTAACAATAATAACCAAATAAAAATAATAACTCATTTAAAATTAACAAAAACATTCAAAATCTATACTAATATTATAAAGCTGAAGAGTTTGTTTGTTTGAACGCGATAATCTCAGGAACTACCGATTCGAATTGAAAAATTATTTTTGTGTTTGATAATCCATTTATCGAGGAAGGCTTTAGGCTATATAACATCACGCTGCGACCAATAGGAGCGAAGCATCAGTGAAAAATGTTGCAAAAACGGGGAAAATTATCCATATTTAAAATATATTCTTTTAAAAACTTCTCAATCGCGATCATAATAACAGTAATTGACGCGGACGAAGTCGCAGGTAACAGCTAGTTTAATAATAAAACGTTTGGGAGTGACAATCGCGAGCGCTCCGTTGCTATCTGTACTTAGCGGGTCTGACTTGAGGTGCGGGGAAGCGCGGGGCGAGGGAAGGCCAACTTGACGTGGACAGTAGTATGTACGTTAAAAAACGCGGAAATGGGAAATTTTCCATTCGGTGCGATCCATTTTCATTTCCAATTTGTACCGGATGAGCATAAATTTTTAACAGTAGCTTCCCATATCGGGTCACCAGCCAATATCCGAGTCGATTAATATCCGATTGGCGGCGGGCTGATTTTGTATATCATACAGAAAGGGGAAGAATTTATTCAAACGCACACTTGATTGCGATTCCAAATTGATATGATATTTTTTGCACAGGTTTATTTTAATTCGCCAACATAATATATTCGCACGTATTCGTATTTACATTTTCCAAACTTCCAATTTCCAAACCACATTATTATTCTTTGTATATCGCATTCCTAGATAAAAATTCAGACAAATCAAAAAAGGAATCTGTTCAGTAAACGAACAAAAAGTCTTTCCGAATCTCTTGTAAGTAAAGTCATGAAACTCAATTGTTTAATCGACTTACAAAAAAGGGAGTGATTATCAATTCATCGGAATCTTTTTTTTTTTTTTATGTATGTTCCCCGCTTACTCGAAGATGTCTGGACCGATTTGAAAAATTATTTTTTTGTTTGAAAGGGTATACTTCTCAGGTGGTCCCATTGTCATCAGGTCAGGATGTGATGATGGGATCCTGGAGAAATCGAGGGAAGTCGTCAAATTTATAGGCACAATTGATATATTTTGTAAAGACGTCTGAAGTGGGTTTTGTAAAAAGAATTTTTACGTTTAAAATTATTAATTTAAGTATGTTTAATAACTGTAAAAATTACAAATGAACGAATTACGTTTATATCTTGTGTAAATCTTGTGTTAAATAATGTTAGTGTTCTTCAATTATCAAAACGAAAAGCAAAGATAATTAGGAGTTCAGAATTTCACTCTAGTCTAGTTGCTGGCTTTTACTTGTTAATACAATACAAACTTTATGATGTAGTGTCAAAGCCCAATTTTGTTAGACGGCTTCTGGATCCGATAAGGTAACGCAAGGGTTCCAGTTACATCAAAAACGTTTAACAATGGAATAGTTCGACTATTATTTTAACGCTTCAGACTCGAAGGTTATTTAACCATTCGCAAAGACAATCTAAATAAATTAAATGACAAAGTCAAAGATCAAATGATTTTGCTTTAATGTTGTATTTAAAGCCACAGACGTTATCAGGCATGTAATTACCTTTTTGCCCTTTTTAACCGACGAAAAAAAGAAGGTTCTCAATTCGTACTTTTCGTAGAGTCGTCCGATTTTGATGGTAAAATAAAGCTCGTAGTTATTGTTTTTGAAAAAGTTTGTCATCGACTCAAAATTAGTTACTCACATTAGTTAGTAAGACTAAAAAGATTTATATTTTATTTTTCCTTTTTTAGTTGCTTCTATCGTTGGTTCAATTTTTTATAAAGAGTAATTAATAATTATCTTAGTATTCTTGTGCAAAATAATATTGGTGTTAGGATTTTATCATGATTTCAACCGGCCATAGCCATCCATCGCCACTGCACTCGATCCTATGCCGCTTGTATCCAGCCGCCACCAGTGACTCGCCTTAGATCAGCCTCCTAATGGGGGTCTACCAATTTTGCGGCTACTGGTGCGAGGTTCCCATTCTAGCACCTTGGGACACCAACGTCCATCGGTTCTCCTAGAACCCTTGAATTTTGGTTGGCTGGGCAGCTTTTTGTAAATTGGATCAAGTCTTTCCATCGTTAGGTAACATGTATTTAGGTCGAAATTCCTGTCTCGCGGGTTTTGTGGCTTAGTCTCCCACAAAAAATATAAAAAATAAAAGTAACAATGACCCTACTCAAATAACAAGAAAAATGTACAGTAGGTATACCGCTGATTGAAACTTACTAAAATTTCACAATGTTGTGCCCCCTTCACTACCACAGAAATTCAAGAATTCGTGAGCGTTGACACTAGCGTTGCCAGACGTCCTTTGATTTTAGGCATAGTTTAAAATGTCCCGGCGGGACTGAATCTGTCCCGTATTTGAACCGTACTTCGTTTTTATTATGAAATCGATCTAATTATTTACACCCGCAACGTTCGTAAAACGTACGGTTTACATTGCCTGACTCAGCTCGGCTCGAGCGACTGTGTAGTGTGAAGTAACTTGCTCTTGCCGCCCGCATCGACCAACGATAGTGTTAGCAGAATGGCAATGTTAAAACGGACTCGATCCTTGGAAAAATATTAAAAAAAATGACACTAAATAATTTTGTTTTTTATTTGTCCCGGGTAAAAAACTGAAATCCCGTATTTTTTGCACATTTAACCATTTGTCCCTTATAGGTTAAAAAAAAATCTGGCAACCCTAGTTGACATCCTTTACGTGGTTGAAATCTAACCTATAACGCTAAATGTAATTTTAGCAACAGTATTTTCTAGGCAAGCCCGCTCCAACCTAGACCTCATCAGTGCTTTCCATCATTAGTTATCGTCAAGCGCAAGCTAATTTTGTAATTAAAAAAACACCTTTATATCCAAAACACCAAATTGCCTACTAATTTACAACAGATTTAACTTCGAGTTCTCGAAAGGAAAGGATAAAATAAATCATTCATAGCATATTTAGTCCAAGTTCATCATAAACTCCCTAATTAATTCTCACGCCTTAGCCCTTTATCTGTATTAGCAGAGACCCAGGGACAGTAAGCGTCTGGCAGTAAAATGGTGTAGAATGTTCCTCATCTCGACTATAAAATATTCATTTGATCTCTTTTATGCTACTGCTCCATCTGCGCGGTAACGCGTAAATTAACACGATAATAAAGGCCTTACGCAGATGGGGTCAATATTTTAATGCGTAAATGTGTTGTAGTATTATTAATGACGTTAGACACTAAGCGACAACTCGGATGGCGGTTTTTTTGGTACGTCAAAGGATTTTAACTCATTGAATAACGCACCAAACTTTGTTGGCTACATTTGCGCTGTCTCATTCTGTGCAGCGCATGCGCTGTGAGGACTTAGGGACTACTTCTATCTCCATTTTGAATGTGATGTTGAAGAGCAGAACACTAGTTAACGCACTAATTCATGAAAAATTACTTTTGGCAGCATCTTTTCTGTTAATGTAACCACCTGCTCAATACGTTATTTTTTAATGCCCTAATTAAGGCAATTTGATCGCAGCCGTTAACACTAACATTAATGCAGATGGAGCAGTAGCATTAGGGCAGAACCTACTGAGTGTATCTTAAATACAAAAACAAAGAGATAAAAAAAAGACTAAGTAAATTATAATATGTTACTAAGTAAATTTTATAATTGTATTATGTAAATAATAATAAGAAAAGCCAGTAGATAGAATTACTCCACTAAATTGAATTTTATTACAAAAATGGCACTTTAAAACAATGTTCTTTATTGCCCGTAACACTTTTCGCCCTCTTTTCCAAAAACAAAAGCGCTCACCTAAATACGAGAGAGAATAAAATAATTGGGTGCTATTATTTCGCAGCTTATCCAACATTTCGCAAAGATAGCCTTACTATAAATAGAGTGAAAGACGTGGGGTTTGTTTGTCATCGTTTCATGGCTGAAGGTACCGTGGCCATATTTACAATCGAGCAATAATCAACACTATTTTATAGAACATTACAGTTTCCTAAGCTTCACTTTATTTTCTTGTTTCATGTGTTTTTGCCATGTTATCCTTATATGGGAGCCATCAATATTAATACCTATTTCAGATTTATTATTCTGAGAAAGTTCCTTTATATAATTAATCGAATCGATCTTGACTCTAGATTATTTATTATCATTTTTATACTCTTTACTAATATCAATAATCACAATTTGTATTGTGTTCTATAGAAATGTCACATTTTTCAGTTATTTTTAAGTAAACAAATAGTCCTTTTGAGAATAATCCGTTCATGCCGGCCAATCTCCTCAGAGATTAGCCATCGGCGCGGGGGATATTATAGTGCACAAGTGTGTGCGCAAACACAGGTGCACTCTCTATTCCCTCGCTTTATTAATCCGGTGAAATGGAAATCCGATTTGACCGGAGAGAGATCAGACGCAAGACCGACGGCTTTACGTGCTCTCCGAGGCACGGGGGTAACACACTGCCAACTTTTGAGAATTAACCAGTACCAAAGAGAACCACAAAATTCTATTGGAACAAGTCGCGAGGAACAGCTAGTCCTATTATTATTTATTATTATTATCCTATTATTATAATATGATAAATGCGAAAGTTGGGAGGGATGTATGGATGTTTGTTACTCAATCACGCTGCAACGACTCAACCGATTTGGCTGAAATTTGGCACAGAGATAGATTATAGACTGTAATAGCAAATAGGCTATTTATTCTGGAAAGCAAGGGAGCTCCTGTGGGAATCCAAAAAAACCTCAATTCACGCGAACGAAGTCGCGAGCATCAACAAGTGTTTAATACAGCCGCAGATAAAGGAGCTCAAATGAAAATAATGGAAATAAATAGCCAAGATGAGTTACATTTAAAACCATTAACGACCGACGCTTACTGTCGCTCTAATCCAGACAGATGATGGGAGCGAGTGAGAATTATATCAATTCTCACTTCCCCTCTACTCCGTTGTTTTTGATTCTCGTGATTGATAGAAGCGGATGGTATTTTTGCGTTATTTCTGATGTTACGTCAAATGAATTTCATGATGTACTTAGTTAAAGGAAACAAAAAAGTTAATTAATACTGGTGAACTTCGCCGTATTGCTCTGTACATATATATTAAGAAAAAAATTGAATGAGAAACAATGTGTGTCATTAATTCATTACCGATTATCGGTTTTATCGAAGACCGAAAAAAAATTGAAATGATTACTTTTATCTTATTTTTTTTCTAGTAGGAGGTCTTGGCCGTGGCTAGTTACCACCCTACCGTCAAGGAGGTGCCACCAAGCGATTTAGCGTTCCGGCGCGTAGCAACCGATTAGGGGTATGGGTTGATACCCCTTCCAAGTTAGCCCGCTACCATCTCAGACAGCGTCGTCACTTACCATCAGGTGAGATCGCAGATCTTGGCATCGAATAAAAATAAATATTTCCGTTGCATAAAACTTAAAAATTCATTTAGGCAACGAAAATTTCTGAAATTCATAATTATTTTATTATTTAAATTGAAAATGTAAATAAAATTATTTATTTAAATTGAAAAAGCCTGTGACTCAGCATAACGCATTATATATTATAGTGAAAACGATAAATTATGTACCAACTGACTATAAACCATTTCGTCCCCGGTTCAATATGCGTTCACCCGGAGAAAACCACGGAAACAGAATGTCGAAACTCAGTTGGAAAAAGTGGGAAACTTTGGGAAAAGTAACTTTTATTGGAATCCAACTTTTACCTCCTAAGTTTGACATTTTCCGCATCCTGCACTTATTTTCATGGAAATTTGAAATGATACCTAACTTAAGTTTACGAACTATCTCCACAGCAGTTGATAGTATCGAAATCAGTTCATGTATTACTCTAGAAGTCTACCTATTTGATACCTAGGTATATACCTTATTTATTTATACAACTTTATTACATGAAAAAAAGGAACAAAATATATAAGTAGATAAACAGTATAACACAAAAGGTGATCTTATCACTAATAGTGATCCAAGCAATCTAAGAGAACTTAATATAAGTGAGATAGACCTTGTTCAAAATGGATGAGAAAAGAAATTGTAACTTTATTTCAACACGACACAACGCCATCTATAGGTTATGAAAGCAACGCGAAATTTTGCGTCAAATACACAGACATTAATTACAATCGAAAATGTAACATTTAATACATGTCAAATAATATAAACAATAGCAATATAACATTTGATAAAAACAGAAAAAAAATCGGTCAAAAAACAAATAAGTATCCGTCTCTTTCTAAAACGAAATTTTGTATGGAGTGTATGGAGAGAGAGAGAGTGTATGGAGCTACTGAATCGTGATGTCATGTTGCAGTAACGCTCTCTTTTTCAAACAGGAAACTTAAAAGCTCTATATTTTCGAGACTATTTACGATATAACAAAAAAGAAAACTGGCATTGTGTTATGTTATTAAAAACCTTTGTTTCAAGTATAAAAAAAAAAACTAATTAAGATACTGAAAAAAGATAAATGTCATTGTGTTGTAATGTTTGATACCAAATAATATTAAAAACCTTTATTTTAACAGATTCCCTGTCCAGACAACAGACACAATAGTTAAACAATAACCATGCTCATATGTAATTCATAGGACAGGGAAAGGGTTAAGTATACAACGAATACTATATAATAGTCTGCCTCAAGAGATTGTAGCTCAAAAGTCTTTTGTAACTTTTAAAAAAAAACTTAGAGTACATATTCAAAAAAATTGTGTTTAGTATTTTTATTGTTAGGAGTCACCATTTTTTGATTTTTCATATGATTGTAATTTTATATAAATTTTAGTTTTAAGTTCTCTATAAGTGAGCAAAATGTTCTTTTGGAGAATAAAATTTCTTTAAACCTAAACCTAACGAAGCGGGCAGATTGGGCAGGCATAACCACTTTAATCTTAATATCCGACATATATAAAAATTTAGTTTAAAAACAAGCCGCACTATATAATATGTACCACTAGGACGCTTACATGAGTTCTTCCTTGTCAATATATTTTAATCAATAGTTCGGAAACTAATCGAAATTTTCCAAACCGAGCGAAAGTTCGATGTGCCCCGCTCAGACTTTTGTATCGCAACTGCAAACTCCTAGTCGCATATAAATTTTAACGAGCCCTCGTAAATATACGGCTAATCCGGGAATCGTGAAATTCGAGGCTTATTCCGTTTTGATAACATCGCTACCTATTTGCGAGCTTTGTTAAAGATGGTTCAAGTTGTGAAAATTACATGTCAGCGCAGAATAGCTTACCTCTTGTAATTTTTACATTTTATTCGTTGACAAGGTAGTCCTTGACTGCGATCTCACCTGATGGTAAGTGACGATGCAGTCTAAAATGGTAGCGGGCTAACTTGGAACGGGTATGGCAGTGTAGATTCAGCGTCATGCTCGTGAACGGGTGCCACCAACGGGAATGGGTCTGCTTTCTGTCTGCCCGTCTTTACATGTACTGGATTGAATACAGTATATATACTGTATACAATCCAAATTTTTTTTATATATATACAAAAAAATTTTTTTTTTTAAAAGAACCGCCGAGTTTGTTGCTGGCTCTTCTTGGCAGGAAGGGCATTCCGAACCAGTGGTAGATTCATCGACGATTCAAAAGCACTTGTAAAAATTTGTTTGAATAAAAAATATTTCTATTCTATTCTATTAAACTCATACCCCCTATTGCATTCTATTCCCCCTATTGGTTTCTTCACGCCATCGTGCCGGAACGCTAAATCGCTTGGCGGTACGTCTTTGATGGTAGAGTGGTAACTAGCCACGGCTAAAGCCTCCCACCAGACCAGACCAGAGACAATTTAGAAATTATAAATACCCACATTGCCCCCGCCGGGAATCGGACCCGGAACCTCCCAGTTGTAAGACCACAGCGCTCACCACTGCGCCAGGGAGGTCGTCGATTAAAATATTGTACATCTCTTGATTTTTTTTAGGGTTCCGTACACGAAGGGTAACCAATGGGACGCTATTAATAAACCTTCACTGTCCGTTCGTCTATCCGTCTGTCTGTCAGCGGGTTGTATCTCCGTAATAGGTAGAGAATTGAAATTTTCAGAGAATATATATTTCTGTTGCCGCTATAACAACAAATGATAAAAATACATTAAAAATGAAAGGGGGCTTACTAGAAACTTATTTTATTCGGCGTTTTTTGGTACAGAACCCTTCGTATGCAAGTCCGACTCGCATTTGACTGGTTATTTAATAATCTTTATATTGTACGTGTTACGTCTATTTTGCTCTCGTTCACGCCGCACCGCAGAACACCTAGGTATAGCCGGATATAAATTTTAACGAGCGGTCGTAAATATCCGGCTAATCCGGCAATAGGTGAGATTTGAGGCTTATTCGCAAATGAACACATCAACGCCGTTATGCTTTTCTTGTCCTTTGGTAAGCGATACTATGGCAAAGCCAAAAAATCATAAATTCAAAATTATTTATTTCACGTAGGTCTACTTGAGGAAGGTCACGATGGCGTGCAGAAACCGATTAGGGGTATAGGTTGAATGTACACTACTATACCCCTTCCAAGTTTGGCCCGCTACCGTTTTAGACGGCTTCGTCACTTACCATCAGGTGAGATCGCAGACAAGGACTATCATGTCATCTAGTAAAAACAAAATTCAAAGATTTAATATTATTTTATTTCATGAGGTTCAATAGAGACTCTACCACCGGTTCGGAAAGTTGATTCTGCTGAGAAAAGCCAAAGAAAAGTGTTATAATAAAAGGAAAGGTTATGTTTTTAACCGTTTAAAATGTGTCCTAATGCCTAATATGTATGGCCTAAACTACTGAGCTGATTTGGATAAAGATAAATCAATTCATTATTATGTTCCATAAGATACATTTTTTACTCTGATATCACACTCAAATGAACATGCTATACATTTACATCAACGAGATAATACAGTAAATATATATTATAATATATTATTATCTGTGTACGGAACCGGCCCGAATCGCATCTAGCCGATTTTAACATCAAAGAAATATTTTTATGATGCAAGGATATAGAAAACTCGGTAACCCGTAAGAGGCATGGCGGTTTTATAAATCCATATCCCTAATCGGTTTGTACGGGGCGACACGTACCGGAATGATAAATCGCTTAGCGGAACGCTCTGCCGCCGGTAATATAGGCTAAGTAAAATGCAGGTGTTTTAGAAAAAATTCCCATGAAGTTAAGGTTTGGGTGTTTTCGTAATTTTAACTAAGGTTAGTTGAAATCGTAGTTTTAACTAAGGTTAGTCTTATTCTAGACGAGACCTGTGCCAAGAAGCGGGTTGCGATGGGTTGAAATGATGACGTATTATTATCAAAAAAGCCTTTTGAAAAAAAAAAGTCGGGCCGGTGACGATCAAACCAACATCTCTTAGAAATCGCGTCCTGAGTGTGCTCTAAGCCTGTGTGTGTGTGTGTGTGTGCGCGCGAGCGTACTTGTGTGTGTGTGTGTTTTGTTTCTAACTCACGCCAAAACGAACGTACCAATTTGGCTGTGGAATTAAGTCACCTTATGAGGTGACTTAATTCCACAGCCAAATTCCCCGGGATTCGCTGGATTCAGGCGGCGCAAGACCGAGATCTGTGGAGGTCCATGCAAGAGACTTATGTCCAGCAGTGGACGTTTATAAGTTGAATAAAAAAAAAAAAAAAAAATAACCAGGATTAACACATAGACCACATATTTTCATCCCGGAAAATTAAAAAGTTCCCGCGGGCGAATTCGCGGGCATCATCAAGTACCCAGTAAACCTGAAATGCACTATGTGTCATTACACTAAACGGGGTCGAAATGGAAATAAATAGTGTATAAAGTAACGTTCTCAGTCATTAGGGCACAAGCACATTACCGCCCTAATCCGGACAAATGACTTGGCGAGAGGAAAACATTGCTTGACACAACTAACTGTAGGATATAGTTATGATATAGGATACAAGCGGGAATATCCATTACCCTACACTCACCGGTTTTTTTAATACAGGTACAGGGTGTTAGATACAATATTCTAGCGAAAACTGATACCAGGGATTCAGTACATTATTCTGATGCCCATTTTTAGAAACCATACTTAAATCATCCCCTAAGTAGAAGTCCCTTTACGCAGCCCCTAAATACAATCCCTTTCTGAATGTCATATTCACTTTTAGGTGTCCCCTAAACCATTGACCGAAAGCGTCATCTAACTTAGGGAAAGTTAGGGAACGTTGGTGAAAACAGGCAACGTTCAGCGTTAGAATTTTTCATTGATATTTTCTTGAGGGATTTCATCTTAGACTTGATCCTAAGCTGTGATCTATAGATCACAGCCTAGGATCTACGCGGACCACTGACCTGTGAACTAAAATTAGTGAGGGCACAGTTGTCAAGAGATATTTGAAACTTTATTACAATTAACTGCATCCCTTTAGAAACTAATTTCAGAGACACTCGTATGTCTATGTGGCGCTTTAAAATGACCCATAATTTACGTTGTTATTTGTATAGGGAGCAAGTCCAGTGTTAATTATAGACTTCAATAACGCGGACAAAATTAACCAAGTTACCAGTAACGAAGAAAATAGGATTAAAATGACGTGAATCGTGCAACTGTCTCCGCAGCTCAAAGACCGGAGTGACATCGCGAACTTGTGAATAAATGAAGAGGAATGAATTCTGAATTGAAATCTCTCGCGGCGGCCATTTTGGAATCGGTCTGCCATCTGCAACTCGTTCGGAATTTATGAAGTTAATCTGCGCGAAAAAAGTTTTTATTGTCTCTTCATTTGTCTCATAATTTATTCACTAGCTTTTTCCAGCGACTTCGTCCGCGTGTAGTTGGATTTGTGAAAATAGAATAGAAATATTTTTTATTCAAATAAACTTTTACAATTACTTTTAAACTGTCGATGAATCTACCACAGAATCAATTCAGAATGCCCTTCCTGCCGAGAAAAGCCAGCAATAAACTCAACGGTTGCTCTTTTCAAAAAAAAAAAAAAATTTTTTACAATAGGTAACAATAATATGCTATAGTATATACAGTGTTTCCACAATGAAGTTTCAAAAATGTAAAACAATCCAATACATGTTAAGACAGGCAGACAAATTCCTCGGGAACCCTCTATTTTTCTTTTTTTTACCGATTGAAGAAAAAAGAAGCACAAGATTTGGTTGGAGCAGGAAAACGGCCGCGATACAACCCTGTGAATCTGCTTAGAGATTAATTTATCTATCCATGAACGTAGAATTGAATGTAGAGTTGTTTAATTTGGTTAGTATGCATAATTAATCAGCTTTTGCATACCTGGCAGGTATATCTGATTCAACCCAACATGCAACGTTGATGCTTGGATTCGCCTTACCCGTGCCTGATCTGTAAGTTTTGAGCACGGGCAGCGGGCAAGCATCGGCGGGTAAATCTGTGTCTGAATCTCGCCATACTGCCCGCCAGACATATCTTTACTATTATAATAAAAAGAAAGCGCGAATTTTGTGAGTTTGTATGTATGTCCGGAGCAAACTTTGGAACCACCGCACCTATTTCAAAAATTCTTTCACCATTTCAAAGGTACATTATTCCAGATGGTTATAGGCTATATATTATGCACATAAATGTATTATGGCTAGATATTATGTGCAAATTTGTTAAAGAAGTCGGAAAAATTTTTGACTCTCAAACGTTTTCAAGGCGTGCGCTGGGTCATATATTGTTATTGGATGAAAATGATGTATGGGTGAATTGTTCCTCTTAAAAAGTTCTAAAAAAAGTCCGCGATAGCATATGTCTAAAACAAATATTTAAATTTTCAACCCGGACGAAGTCGGCACGGGCTTCTAGTTTGTCAAATAAATCTATCCGTGTATAGCTTACGATATATTTTCTGTTTATAATATTAAGTCATAGTAAGTATATCTTGCAATTCACGAAGACGCGTGAGCTTTACTAGTGGTTACGTCGTGTACATGCACATTGCGAAAGTGTGCGTTCCTGTCAGGAGCCTAGGAGGGAGCGGTCAGGTGTAAGCAAGCTCTCGCTCAAACTTATACAGATACGACACACACACAACCATGAGCCACGAGCCCTCGTGAATTGCAAGAACAATAGTCGGGTAAAAATGTGTTCTTGCGAATATTACACAAATTACGATAACATTATACCTAACTGTTACCAATCCCATTAATTATTAAGCGCTTCAAGCGATCTCAGGTCAAAGCCCAAGAAACTGGAAATCGTGATTAAGTAAAGAGCAAGGGAATGAGTTCGGAATAAAATTGAGATTTCTCCAGAGCGGCCATTTCGGAATTATGTCACAGACCGCAGTTCGTTAGGTAATAATAATAATCAATCTCCACAGAGATCAGCCATCTGCGCGGGAGATATTACAGTGCACAAACACAGGTGCACTCTCTATTCCCTCACTCTCATAGCCCGATGGGACGGAAAATCCGACACGACCGGAAAGAGATCAGGCGCAGGACCGACGGCTTTACGTGCTCTCCGAGGCACGGGGGTGACTCACCACCGACTTCCTAACTCCGGGCTAGTACCTACTGAAAATTTCTTAAGGCCCAAGACACGGAGCTACCCGCGAAATTCAAATTTAATTTGGTTTTTCGCCATTTATAAATGAATACGACAAAGTAGGCTTATGGTATTCAAATTGCGATAATGGCAGTATCATCTTCACAGGTTTATATACTAATCTTTACGTAAAAGTATCCAGTTTAAGAAATTAATCAAAATAATGACTAATTTGTGAGTAGCTCACGTCAAACTCATTATTTTGACTAATTTCTTAAACTGGATACTTTCACGTTAAGATTAGTATATAAACCTGTGAAGATGATACTGCCATTGGCGCAATTTGAATACCATAAGCCTTCTTTGTCGTATTAGTTTACAAATTGCGAAAAACCAAATTAAATTTGAATTTCGCGGGCAGACCCGTCTCTTGGGCCTTAACAAAAATTTTTTGCCCGACCCAGAAATCGAAGCCGGGACCTCGTCATCTGTAGTCGAACTTGCTAACCACTAGACCAACGAGGCAGTTAGGTAATAATAGTAGCAGCCATGTTATAAGCCTCGCGTCGTATATTAACGTGTGTATTAACATAAAATGAATGTAAAACATAAGCCAGCCTGTAGTTTAGCTTCTAATCTAGAGGAGCGATTTTAATCAGAACGAAATCTAAACCGTACCTTTTGGTAACCTAGTAAGCCAAGTAAGGTTAGGTATGCAAAGGGTAAGTACTAGAGTTGTTCAAAAATGCTATAAATTAAAATCATGCTACTGACTATAAACTATAAAATTTTAGCATGCTATAAAAAATGCTATGCTATAGCAACTTTCATTAGGAAGCTTGTGGCCAGACGGCGCGCGTGCTATGTCTTGCAACATGCTAAATCATATAGCATGTTTATTGCGAGTTGCGATAAATCCATCTGCTAACTGCCCGGCCGCCTCAGCGCCGCTGCTACGCGCTACGCTGCTACGCGCAGTGTGCTACACCGCCTACAGCGCGTGATATTTATAGCATCGTAGCATCACTGCGCCTACGTATGTAGCTTGCTGTGTGCTATGGAAAGATAGCATGCTGTAATATGTTACTAAGTGCTATATTACCCACCTCTATTAAGTACAGTACCCGACATTTAATATAAAAGGGTATATAGGCTGGCTCGGGTTTGTTAAAGCGATGACTCTGAAAGGATATTGTTTACTGATATTATAAATGCGAAAGTGTGTTTGTTGGTTTGTCCTCCAATCACGGTACAACAGAGCTCTGGATCGACGTGATTTTTTTTGCATGAGTACGTAGGTATAGTGTAGGACCTGAAGAGTGAGATAGGTTACTTATCCCGGAATTCGACGTGTAATAATTTGATGTCACCAAGCGATATAGCGTACCGGCACGATGGTTCATAGTAAGCATTAATCGATTATGGGCGAGTTTTACCACTGTTTTACCCCTTCCAAGTTAGCCACTTACCATCTTAGACTGCATCATCACATACCATCAGGTGAAATCGCTGTCACTATAGTGTCATCAAATAAAAAAAATACATAGAACCTCAGAAAGAGACAACCGGCCAGCCTCAGTTTCGTAGAGCATCGACTTTATAATACCTTTATGCGCTTCGTGTGACAGAGACGACGCTCTACCAAAGAGAGGCTGGCTGATGGTCTCTTTCAGGGGCTGAAAGTTTCGATACAGCCTTATTTTGCATACAAGTCTACATAAAAGCGTTTATAGCCATAAAACCCCGTCAGTGGTAGTTACATCAAAATGAATAATGCCCCGCCAGTCCCGCCAGTCCCGCCACTCGTACGCGGAACGTTATTTATCATGAGGAACGTTATTTGTAACGTTAATAGTTCGTGTAGTTTCGATCCCACCTATTTTTGCTTTACGCATGTCTATAGGGCTGCCAAAAGTGAATATCCTCTATTCAATCTAAGGTATCCCAAACGCCAAATAAGAAAATGTGTAATCTAATTAAGATTTAATTAGATACAGTTTCTAATCCTTACTATTATTATAAATGAGAAAGTGTGTTTCTTTGTTTTGTTCGTTTATTGGTTTGTTGGTTTTTTCTTCAATCATGGAGCAACGAAGCAACCGATTGACGTGATTTTTGTTATGGGTATACTTTTTTTTTTAATCCCTTTATTTTCCTGGGGGCTTTATATGGGTATACTTGGGGACCTAAAAAGTAGCATATGTCACTCTCGTAACATAAGCAACTTTTTATCCCGAAAAATCAAAAATTTCCTGCGGGATTTGAAATCAATCAACCAAATCCACGCAGATGAAGTCGCGGGCATCAGCTAGTTGTTTTATAAAAATTGATATTTGATACTTACAGAATACTTTAAAGTTCTTTTATATTTGTAATCTAATTATGATTGCCGAATTTCTAAAATTTGGCGGTTGAGATACCTTATAGAATTGAATAGACGATATTTCACCAACATAAAATCTTATTCGAGCTATATTTTGGCAGATTTTCAATACAAAAACTGTCAGAACACCCAATTTATTCCTCGGTTAAACTCGACGATGATAGTTGTGTACCGTTTTCTGTTTTATCCGTTTTATCCTTGACTATTGGCTTCCCAATTTACCTGTGTTACTCTGTCCCTAAACCAAAGGTGAACAAGTCAAAGTGTCAACCCTACTTGCACCCTTAGTGCGGCTGTCTGCGTGATTGATACGTCGCTCTCACAAATATATTTCTACCGTCAAAAACTACGAAACTTGTTGTGAAATACTTTATCCGGAAAACTAAGATGTGATACTCTCATATTTAGGGTCAGTACCTACACAAAAAAGCCACTTTAAGTAAAAGTTTGCCCACTCTAAGTAAGGCCAAGTTTACATTGTAAGAATACATTACATTATTAAATCAAAAAGTTAGTGTAAAGGTATTTGATACTGTATGTCTGGTGGGAGGCTTTGACCGTGGCTAGTTACCACCCAACCGTCAAAGACGTGCCGCCAAGCGATTCAGCGTTCCAGCACGATGCTATAAAACTGATTGAAAAAGTAGATACATTTCACCAATTTCGTGGCTGACGTGTGGTTCAATTTAACTGTAATGTAACGGTTAACATCCTCGGGCGCGATTCCCGGAGAGATGTGGGTTCGAATCCCGCTGGCCGGGCCTCGGAATTTTTGATATGTGTATTTATAAATAGAATAGAATAGAATAGAATAGAATAGAATAGAATAGAATAGAGTAGAATAGAGTAGAGTAGAGTAGAATAGAATAGAATAGAATAGAATAGAATAGAATAGAATAGAATAGAATAGAATAGAAATATCTATTATAAATCTATTAGTATGTTTTATTTCATCTATCGCGGGGTTTTTTTCTGGCATTCTGCGCACTGCTAAGCACTTACCCCCCCTCAGCTCGCAGAGCAGCGTGAAGTTCCCCCCCTCCTCCAGGGGGCCCACCACGCCCGCCACGTCGCGGCCTGCCTCGTCGTACAGCAGCAGCTGGTGGGGCGGTACTGTGGAACCAGAGGAAATCACACTATAATCACACAATAGTCACACTATTAAAAGTAAATTAATTAAAATTTTTAATTTTTTTTACAAAAGAATATTAGCCAAGCTGAACTTGACTTATGTTCACCTCTCCCCTCCAAATAAGCGAAAAGCTTGTACTAGGAGTGGATACGACAAATGTGCTACGGGTGAGGTTCGAACCTGCGACCTGCAAAAGGGGAGAGGAGAATAAAAGTCAAGTTCAGCTTGGCTAATATTCCTTTTAAAAAAAACACTAAAGGCGTAAGTTTGTGTGTGTGTGTTTGGTACTCTTTCACGCAAAAACTACTGAATAAATTGAACTGAAATTTAGAATGGAGGAACTCTGTCTGTATTTCCATTCCTTTACTCTCTTACTCTACTAACACTCTTACTCTTACTTTGATACTCTTTAGTAACAAGCAGACATGTACACACACACACACACACATATACACGCATACATACAAACACACACACATACACACACGTACAAACTTTCGCCTTTACAACATTAGTGTGATATATATTTGAATAATAACAATCTTATAGATCTCTCTACTCTTATAAGTAAACAAACAGCTCGATCTTCTGAGGATAAACTCACATAAACCTTTGCGCAGTCGGGCAAGTCTTCGTGTTAGGGTACCGTGTGATGCGGCGCGATATTATCAGCATAATATTGTTCCGATTTATCGCGGCGATGATGGCATCTATTCGCCGTTACCGCCACATGAATATTCTGGGGTTTGCGGTGGTTCAAATTACCCTAAATTACCACTTAAAATATGTAACCAAAGCGAGCTCGTGAAAATAAAGCCTTCGGGCCACGGCTTTCAGCTCGAGCCGTGAATTTGAATTGAATCGACAGTTCCTAAATCCCCACAGTTTAGGTGGACAGTACCCCAGCAGTATCAGGATTGAGGAGTTGGAACCCGAAGTTATTGATTAAACAATAGTTTCACGCAAATTGTTTAAGAAATCACGGAGATATCGATGTAGGTACACACGACAACTCCTTCTCCTCTTTTTTCAAAAGTCGGTTAAAAAAAGTAGCTTATGTTACTCCCGACAATATCAACTATAAGTTAAATTCCCGTCAAAATCGGTTCCCGAGACTAGCGGCAACAAACAAACAGTCAGACAGACAAAAATTTTAAAAATTATTTTTTTGGTTATAAGAACCGTATGTACATAGTAAAAAGCTGTTATTTTAATATTACAAACAGACACTTTGAAAGAAAGAAAAAGCATTTATTTAAGAAATTGTGTCACACATCACGATACACTAAGGTACATTATCCCGACACTTATAGATCTTCTTGGCATAAATGTCTCGTCTAACATCAACTTCGGACAATGCATCGAATCCAAGGCAAAAACTGCTGGCAAGAAACTTGGTATCCTCAACAAAGTTAAGCGGTACTTCACGCCCGATCAGCTTCTTACCCTGTATCAAGCACAAGTTCGATCGTGCATGGAGTACTGCAGCCATTTATGGGACGGCTCTGCTAAGTACCAGCTCGCTGCTTTGGATTCGGTGGATCGACGTGCCAGAAGACTCATAGGCGACGAATCGCTGGTAAACTCCAGACTCCAAAGTCTGGAACATCGGCGCAAGGTTGCCTGTCTGTCGGTGTTCTACAGGATATATTTCGGAGAGTGTGCCCAAGAACTATTTGATTTAGTTCCTCCATCACCATTCTACCACCGAACCGCGAGACATCGCACGAATCTGCACCGCTACGTGGTCGAAATTCCACGATGCCGCACTAAGCGCTTCGCTTCCTCGTTCCTAATACGCACCGCAAAAATTTGGAATGCCCTTCCGGCTTCCGTTTTTCCAACTAACTATAATGTGGGTGTCTTTAAATCAAGAGTGAATAGGCATCTTCTAGGCAAGCGCGTATCATCTTAGGCTGCATCTTCACTTACCATCAGGTGAGATCGCAGTCAAGCGCTAGTCTATATATTTAAAAAAAAAAAAAAAAAAAAAAAAAAACACTTCCACCTCTCAGGCATTTTACCAAAAAACCCAAGCAATAGAAGCGCCGGGTCAACATATGTCAAGTGTGGCACAACCCGAAAAAAGGTCTGAGCTCAGCAAAAGTTTTAACAAAGATATTCAGCGCTGATTTTCAGCCAGGACCCACTTCAATTTTTATTTATTTGTATTTGCATAGAAAAAGCGAGGTGAACGCATGGCGCTAAATGTCCGTTTAAAATATAAAACCGTGGCCCAGAGATGGCCGGAAATTAACCGCAGAATATTAAAAAGCTTCACGTGAAGTTATATATAAGTTTTGCTTAATACATACTAATGATATGGGTCTCATAAGAAGGCACAGGGTCACTCAGCGGGCGATGGAGACGCTACGTTCGGAGTATTCCTGCGAGCTCTGAATAGAATAGAATAGAATAGAATAGAAATATTTTTTGTTCAAATAAACTTTTACAAGTGCTTTTGAATCGTCGATGAATCTACCACTGGTTCGGAATGCCCTTCCTGCCGAGAAGAGCCAGCAATAAACTCGGTGGTTGCTCTTTTCAAAATTTTTTTTACTATTGGTAAAATGAAGTTTCAAAAATGTATACCTATAATACAATCCAATACATGTTAAGACGGGTGGCCATAAATTAGACCCATTCGCGTTGGTGGCACCCGTTCACGAGTATGACTTGACTCTCATTCTCTTTGTGTCTAGTTTTTACCTCTATCTTGAGTCTGAGCTGAGTTAGAGCATGCTATATAAGATCTCAGCATTACAATGGGCAATAATTAATGGAGGTCGTCAAACTATAATTTTTATTTTTTTGGATTTATTTTATTTCTCTCGAACCCTTTGTTGCGTGCGATGTCAAGTTGAATAAAAGTGAAATTTCATCACAATAGAAGCGTGACTTGACTTTCAGGCATATTAAATATTTATACTTACTTAGGTATTATTCACGCAAATTACTTCCCCTTATCAACACAAAGTTCTGAGGAGTCCTTGAATTGTATTGAAGTGTTAACTTAATCTAAGTTCAAGGCCAACGGAATAGCGAACGTTTGATTTGAAATTAACTCGATGTGAAATTAACTTATCGAGTGGTTTGACGATTAATCGACTAGCAAATTGAGCAGAGTAGGTACACACACATTTCGCTAGTTCTAAAGTCCTTATAGTAAAGGCATTCGGAATTTGGTTAAGTCGCGAAATACCGAGTGAACCCTTAAGTTTCCAAGAAACCAATATATGCCGCAGATTGTAGCGGGAATCTTCACATTGTATACTTACTTTGTTAAGCTCATTGTTTTGTTATCTGTTTAAATGTGTGGTGTACTTTTTAGTCTTTATCAACTAATGTACGTCCACTGCTGGACATAAGTCTCCTGCATGGACCTCCACAAGCCTTGGTCTTGCGCCGCCTGAATCCAGCGGCTCCCTGCGACTCGTTTGATGTCGTCTGTCCACCTAGTGGGGGGTCTGCCAACACTGCGCTTCCCGGTGCGGAGTCGTCACTCCAGCACCTTGGGACCCCATCGACCATCAGCTCTTCGCACTATGTGCCCCGCCCATTTCCACTTCAGTTTCGCCACTCGCAGAGCTATGTCGGTGACTTTAGTTCTCCTACGGATCTCCTCATTTCTGATTTGATAGCATCCGAGCCATAGCTCTCTTCATCGCCCGCTGAGTGATCCTGAGCCTTCTTATGAGGCCCATAGTTAGCGACCATGTTTCGGATCCGTAAGTCATCAGTGGCAACACGCACTGTTCGAAGATTTTAGTCTTCAGGCACTGAGGAATTTTGGACGAAAAGACATCTCTAAGCTTCCCGAACGCTGCCCAGCCGAGTTGGATTCGGCGGTGTGGTGTACAATAAAAGTATATTCATTAATTCATTCATTCATTCATTCTCTGTGAGTGGGACCCTTCATCTTTGTGCGAGTTGGCCTACGTGGTTGGTAATTCAACCTACTTGTACGAAAGGTTTAAGTTACGACCATGCGACGCCCCATAGCATATCGTTGCGACTCTGCGAATCGAACGTCAAGTGTACGCTTTAGCTTTGAACAAAACGCTCATTTGCGACAAGAGTGACATAATTCAAAATCGACGATGAGAGCAGAAAGTAACGTTTTGTGGATGCTGCGGTCTCGAAACAACAAAGCGGCCAACAAAGCGACAGAGCATTAAGTCACAATCTCTCTCGCTCTTATTTTTTTGCGATTAGCGCAATGTTGTTTTTACAGCAAGAAGTATAAATGTTCGACACTAAAATTGGTGAATTTTGAGTTATGTCACCCTAGTCGCAAATGAGCGAAATGTATGTACCTAAAAGTATTGTCGGCCGCAACCTGTCATTGCACACAAACCCTGCATAGTTTGCGGGGTCACTAAGAAGTATGATGATTGAAGTTACTTACCCACAACGTTGAGCCGTATCTGGAAGTTCCTGGTGGGCGAGTTCTTGAAGTCCACCCTGCAGCGGTAGACGCCCTCGTCGTCCAGCTGCACCGCGTCCACGGTGAGGGATGAGGGTCTGGACATGGTCACGAAGTACGCGCGTCGCCCGAAGGCGAGGGGGTCCGACCAGTGGAGGGCCTTGTTGAAACTGCGGCCGCGGACGTCGAAGCTGAAGGAGAAATGGCAGATTCAGTGCAAGGACATTTATAGCCGATGAACAAGTTTCCCAAGAAGGAATAAAGAATGAGAGTGAGGGATAGATTTCAAGGGAAGCTGGAAGAACCTTTCAAAGGGATAAGCTTCACCTTTGTCCACTTCTGCTAATAATATCTTCTTGTAACTTTTTGTATGTACATAAATAATCAAAATAAATAAATAAAAGTGTACTATCCCATGCATAGTTGACTAGTCGCTGCTCGTATCTTCGTGGGGATTGGCAAGTAAGGTCGAAATTCGGTCGGGAGGGCATTATTTATTTTAATTTATTAAGGCTAGTAGTTTGTATAAGCCACTGTATTATTCTTCGCGGCTCCTGGATTTACTTCCATGCGGTTTATATTAAAGCAATTAAACTGCTTAAGAAAATAGGAACCTAAACGCGAGGCCAAAATATCTCTAAGCGATTTAATTAATATGAGGCGCTTAAATCCCCGGTTTTGGTATTCGCGGAACATTGTATAATGTAGATATATTGTATAATACGTTTCTGTATAATTGTGCTTCGGTAGACTTAATGGCTTCGAAGCATAGCGTAATGAAGCAAGAGCAAATAGAGTAGCATTCGCGATTCTTGGCGCGGTATTAAGGCGTGTAGAGATTAATGTACGAGCAGCTACGTGTATTATTTAGTATTTGGCACAAAGAATATTTATTGCGCATGTTACAATAACAATGGTACCCAGAATTGGTTGCTTAATTTGCTGCGGCGAACTTATTTCGGGTTTTATCATCAATAGAATAATCAGAAACGTAAGAAAAAGAAGTGACGTGAGCTACTAAAGAAAATTATTTTCACTTACACTTTTACGTTAAGTAACGCTTTTGTAAGTTAAAAAAGAACGTCAAACAAGCATCCAGGTACTGTTTGACGTTCTTTTTGAACTTACGAAAGCGTTAATTACAAATTTTTTTTTGTTTATTTAGTCCTCAGTTGTAGGAAGTCATAACAGCTAGCTGCATGCCAAATTTCAGCCTGATGCGTCCAGTGGTTTGAGCTGTGCGTTGATAGATCAGTCAGTCAGTCACTTTTTCCTTTTGTATATTTAGATTTAGATTAGATTTAAATTAGATAATCTGTGCGGGGCTTTATCAGAATATACCTAGCCGAGTTTGATGGCAATAATTTGGCACACAAGTGAATCAAAATGATTTTTTATTTTATCTTGTTTGGAACGTTTTTGTTTGCTCAATCAGATTTGTGTGCCGTCGAGTTTTGAAAATTAAGTAAATAAGCTTTGAAAATTATTCCGCTGTTCGCTGATCCACTTTCAGGGTTGATTTTTTTGAACGTTGAATTTTTCCTGTTTGTCCTGATAAATGGTGGTAAATACGCTTTGAACTTTATTTTATATTCAACTAGATGGTACCCGCGACTTTGTCCGCATGTATCAAAGTTTTTAATTCCCGCCGAAACTTTCTAATTTTCCGGGATAAAGTGTAGCTTATATGTTAATCCTGGGTATGAGCTATTTCCATTCCAAACAACCAAATCAATTCATTCGTTGCGGCCTGAAGGAGTAACAAACATCCATCCATACATCCATCCTCATAAACTTTCGCATTTATAATAAAAGTAGGATAGGATAGTAGGATACTAACTTTCCCCGCCTTTTGACTTCGTCTGTGTGGAGATGGTTTTTAAAAACCTCTTAAGAACCCTATTTGTCCAAAAAGTAGTCTATGTGACGTATTCGCGGACAAAGGTATAAAGATAACTAGCTTTTGCCTGCAGCTTCGATCGAGGTTCGATTTTCGTACAAATCTCAAAGCCCTATTTTAATCCTTAGGGGTCGAATTTTATAAAAGAAAATGTAATATTTTGATGTAATCTGCCAAACCAGAAAAAATCTGTATGACAATACGCACCGCCGTATTTTTTATTTTTTTAATTCAATAATTCGGATTCATCGTTTCTATTTAGGCCCGACCGACTTCAAAATACGTGTACAAACTAAAATTATTATTTTATACTTTTAAGTGGCGTTTATAGTCGATTTTTTAAAAATATTTTTTATTTTATTATTACATATAGGTACCTACGTATGTATATGTATCTTAGATAATAATCAAAATAAAATAGTGCAACTATCGCGTCACGTTGCCTGCAGTTTTATCGACATCCTCGTATTTTCAGCGTGAGGTAATACGTCAGATATTTCACGATAATATCCTCTAGGGGCTACGTTTGCCGGGTTACGTGATAAAAGACGTGCTTAGTGGCGAGGAAAAATCTAAAAACCTTTACTACTTGCGGGCATAATGCGCTCGTTTACAAAATATTTGAGATGGAAAACGTCGGTTTATTGTATTCATATCTTCAGACTCCATCCGGTTCACTGAAAAGGCGATTGAAATTATTTTCTACCAGCTTTTGCCCGCAACTTCGCCTTATGCCCGTGATCCACATGCGTGTTACCCGCACAAAAGCATGCCAGTCACAAGCAAAAATGAGCTACTCGCATGTCTATCGAGATTCTACCAGTAACTCACGTGTCACTGCAAAGCATTCGCGCAATCAAACGGCTTGCGATCTACTCGCTACCACTATACCAAAGTTCATTCAAATCCATTCAGTATTTTTCGTGTGATGCGCGCACAGACAGACAGACAAAAAATTCAAAAAAAAATGTTTTGGGCTCAGTATCGATAAACAAGTATCCTCCGATTAAAATTTTCAAAATATATTGAATGTACAGAATTCGTCCCTTTACATTTTTATTTTAACCTCCTGCCTACCAGAGACACTTTTTTTAGAATATGTTTTTGAAACTTTAGTATAATATTGCTAATAGATTACGATATACTGGAAAAATAGTAAAAAAAATCCTACATTAGGAAAATCTGATTTTCACTATGTCCTATACGTAGGACAAAAGTACGATATTACTATGTGATTTGTATAGGACATAGAATAGTTTCAGGAAATTAAATGCAATTATAATTGGATAAGAATCAAAATATAACAAACATTTATTGCCTTATGTTATATACATAATAAATTTTCAGAAAAAAATACAAAAATAAACAATGCTCCAAACAAAATTATCAAGATAAGAAAAATGTTTAAAAACTGTAACCAGACTATGGAAAATTGGATATAAAATCCGTCATATTGAATAATATGTGACTAATATCATCCCAAATATAAGAAAGAATCGATTGACACCGGATTTATCCAAATTGGCTCAGTAATTTAGGCGCTACACCGTAGCATACGTAAATATACCACATACATACATACGATTATACATATAAACATACTTAAATAGACTGCTAAAATCATAATCCTTCCTTTTGCCTTTGCTGTAGTCGTGTAATAATATATTTCTTGTAATAACAAAACAAAACTGAGCATATAATAAACATTATGTAGTGATCAGTCAGTAATTTTGGAGATCAATAAGTTTAGAATAGTACATTTACATTGATGATTTAGAAAAGATTGCCCTCTACTGTTTCTGTAACCTGTCGATAAGTTACTTAGCCAAGTTTGTGTTTGTCAGAAAAGAAACATGACGGTTTCTGACAAATAATATTGTTTTTAAGAATTTATCGATAGATAACACATAGATTGTTATTAATTAAAATTACTATAAATATTGATGAAAATTGGAATAATAATTCCTGTTAGGCGTAAAATATACCTAACAATTATTCTGGCTGCGTCAAATCATTAATATCAGGTATCTTTCGTCCATGTATCTTGAAAGTAGCCGTTGTTTTGGCGATTCCTGTTTGCAATCTATCGAGTAAATTAGGAAAAAGATTGCGTTCATTGAAGTTGCTTGCCAAGACCAGAACCATGTCTACGTTCATGCCCACGTCCACGTCCACGCAAAACACTTCTTCCACATCCTCTTGAGCGAAACAATGATGAAGATGCTAATTCCAAATTACTGGAGATCATCCTGGTTTGAAATGCTGTCTAAATCTCTAGTCTAGTGGTCATTGGATCTTCGACTAGGCTCTGAAGGGATAAACTCTAGATTACGATCTGAATTTTCGCCCGAAAAGTCAAACACTGAGTCTTCTAATGCTTCTAGTAATATATCATTATCTGTAAAAGCTAGAAAATAGATAAAAAATTGATAAAAACTTACAATGTACTATACAAAGTACAAAGGTAGTTAAACTATCAAAACTTTATTGCCTACTTTTGTCCTCTGCATAGGACATAGAAAATGACAACAAGCTTGTGAAAATTCTATTTATTATTATGCGAAGATAAAACTGTATATCAACATTTCATAGTTTTAATTACTTACTAATTATGATAAATCTAATCATTTCGATGATTTGAATAAGATTTCATTCGATTAACTTACCCCTGTGCGAGCACACCTCCACTTGTCTGCCTTCCGTCGCCATTTTTACAAAATTGACAAGGAGAATTGATACTTTATTTTTTATTTACAAGCCTAGATAGTCGAAAGATGTAACTAGTAAAATGTTTTGGGGATACCATTTAAGAAACCGGCAATAGATTTTTTTAAATGTTATGTTCTTTGTGTAGGACAAATGTAGGTAGGAGGTTAAGTAAGTACTACTAATTTAATTTTTATTTTAAGTAAGTTAGTGTAATGTACATTAGGAACGCAACATCTAGCGTTCCCAACACCTTTATTTTGGTTTTGCTGTGAACACAATCACTTTGGAAAAAAAATGTTATCAATCATGAAACATTCTTTTATAATGAATAAATGAAACGAAATGATTCTTTGAAATGATAAAATTTTACGATTTCTTATTCTTCTTGTCTTTCTAATTATGCGTCATTAAAAAGGGACGTAATTTGGAGTGGTAACACTAGAAGCTATCCTATGTTAACGATCACGGAAAAACGATCACTAATTGATGTCACCTAAGTTCGAATACCTGCAAAGGAAGATTTAATTGAAGCGTTTATACCTTGAGACCTATTTTTACCCGATTGCGCGACGCAAAGGAGGGTAATGTGTTTATCTTCTGACTTCTATATATATAAAATTCTAAGTCCTGACTGACTGACTGAGATATCAACGCACAGCCTAAACTACTGAAGTGAGAAACTTGAAATTTTTACAGTTGGTTCCTTTTATGACGTAGGCGCACACTAAGGAAGGATTTTTGAAAATTCAACCCCTAAGGGGGTAAAATAGGGGTTTGAAAAATCAAACTTAACGTGAGCAAGGCCGCGAGCAAAAGCTAGTCAGTCTATATGTTTATAGGTACTTATATTCATTCGTTCATCCTATTAAAATTATAAATGGGAAAGTTTGGATGTTTGTTACTCAATCACGTCGCAACGTCTGAACCGATTTGACTGAAAGGCACAGAGATAGATTATAGTCTGGAATAGCACATAGGCTACTTTTTATCCAGGGAAATAAGCGAGTTCCCGTGGGAATAAAAAGCCTTAATAGTCGCGTAAACGAAGTCGCGGGAATCATTTAGTTATTAATAAAAATTCTTTTTAATAAACCGACTTCAAACGGCACTACAAAGTGTAAAAAGTCCTCATCAAAACTTTTGCTGAACGGAATCACAAACCAAAGACAGCAAGCAAATCCATTGTTAATCATAGTTTAGAGATTAGAGATCAGCGCACTCGTCTAAAAAAACACACTCAAATTCAAATTCAAAATTAATTTATTTCATGTAGGCTAACTTGTAGCTCTTATGACACGTCATAAATCTACCACCGGTTCGGAATGCAGACTCTGCTGAGAAGAGCCGGTAAGAAACTCAGCAGTTGCTCTTTTCAAAAAAAATTTTTTTTTTTCAACTCATCAGCTTTATTCTTGGACCACACGCATCAACCGAAGCGTTAAGACACTCGTCTACGGAACGCCAGCACAGCGTCATTTCACTCCGCTTTTATGTCACGAACGTGTACACAAATAAATAGCTACTGAAGCCAGCTACAAACACTGGAGAATTTCATTGATCTTGGCGCAGGAATGCGTTTGCTATCGACCTCAACTAGCTTTTAGCGGCAACTTCGTCTGCGTGGTTTTAACTTTTTTAGGATTCCATAAGAAGGCTTAGGATCACTCAGCGGGCGATAGAGAGAGCTATGCTCGGAGTATCCCTGCGAGATCAAATCAGAAATGAGAAAATCCGTAGGAGAACCAAAGTCACCGATATAGCTCTGCGAGTTACGAAGCTGAAGTGGGAATGGGCGGGGCACATCGGGCTTGTGCTCTCTCGCAAGCTCTCTCGCCACTGGTTAAAATCTATTGATACAGCAAGAACACCATAAATTCTACCAATCATAGGTGATTGTAATTGTAGCAATCAGTTTTAGACAATCCTCTAACTTACGTAGCGATGCGACAGGGAAGTTTTGCACCAATATTTTAATTTACCTTCAGTGCGGAGTTGGCACGTGGCGCCGAGCGACGTGATTGCTCGTGTCGGCGCCTTTGAGCGTTAATTGACGTCACACGTCGATAAGCAGTCACTTAGGACACGGTAATGTTTAACTTTAATAATATGGCTGAATAAGAGTAGTATAGAACCTTATAGAACGTATTTTATAATCCTACTAAGCACACTAATATTATAAAGGCAAAAGTTTGTATGTGTGTCTATGTATGTATATATGTGTGTGTATGTACGTTTGTTACTCCTTCACGTCACAACGAATGAACTGATTTCGCTGTTTATAATGGAGATAGCTCGTACCCAGGATTAACACATAGGCTACATTTTATCCCGGAATATTAAAGAGTTCCCGCGGGAATCAAAATACCTTTATTTTATTTTATTGATAACAAGATGGACCTTGACTGCGATCTCACCTGATAATTATTATTGACGATATAGTCATCTTATGGTTACGGCTAACTTGGAAAGTTTAATGCAGTCAAACTAAATAGTGCATAAGCCCTAAAAATAAAAGAAACAAATTAAATGAACAGTCTATGACTTGCACCACCCTCCACATGTCTCACAGGTAACGAAGCGGTACAGCAAGTAAGTTTTGCACCAAAATTTCAATATGTCTCGAACGCGGAGTTGGCACGCGCCGCGCGGCAGCAGACGTGAATTGACGTGATTGCCCGTGTTGGCGCCTTTGAGCGCTCAGTGACGTCACGCGTCGATAAGCAAAGATGTTTAGCACGTTATGCTAAAGTGCTGCTCTATTTTACTTGGCTAACCCTAATAATATATTTTTTTATCCTAAACAGGCTTGCGCTTGACGATAAAATCAATACTGGATGGTACTGATGAGGTCTAGGTTGGAGTGCGCTTGCCTAGAAGATGCCTATTCATTCTTGCCTTGTAGGTACTCAAATTATAGGTGGCAGGAAACATGATTGCTCGAAGGGTACCACTAGCTTCTACGAAGAGATTCGAAGTAGATCATTTTGAAGACACGCTGAGTACTTTTAGTAAAGAGTTAAGACGTTAAGAAGAAAACTTTCAAGTAAAAATATTACTATTTTCAAGACCTTTTTTGTGTGCAAGAATTAATTAAAAAGCTTGTGTCGTTTTGGAGAACATTTGCAAATTATGACAAAAATAGCTACTCTTTGGTGATTTTTTTCACAAGAGATGGTTTTTAAAAATACAATTTTGTTACAATAAAAACATTTATTGAACCTTTATCTTTAACTAGCTTTAACCCGCGGCTTCGCTCACGTTAGGTTCGATTTTTTAACCCCCTATTTAACCCTCTTGGGGTTGGAATTTTCCAAAATCCTTTCTTAGCGGATGTCTACGTCCTAACAGCTACCTGTATACCAAATTTCAGCTCGATCGGTCCAGTGGTTAGAGCTGTGCGTTGATAGATCAGTCAGTCAGTCAGTCAGTCAGTCAGTCAGTCAGTCACCTTTGCCTTTTATATATTTAGATTTTGTATTTTTTCTGTACGTCTCAAATCAAGCATTCTGCTCACAGTTTGATTTAAATATGCATGAATTTAGGCATTTCACACCTCTTAGCGCCTTAAACACGCGTAAAGTGTGTAGCTTGCGCCACGCGTCGAGGTAACGAAGCGATAAGTCGACTCACTTGACGTTCTGCTTCACAACATTTCAATATGCGAACAATGCGAGGCGCACGCCGACACGCGCGCGCTTTGACGCCACCTCCGCTCTGTGATTCAAGACAATGCCTCAAGTTACCTTGTAAAGGGCACAATTCCACATTTATTGTCTACACAAAGAGATTGAGTTTCTAGTAATGCATCACTAGATTAGCTAGTGTTATTATGCTATACCATGGACGTGATTTTGCCTGCCTGTCTTAACATGCATTGGATTGCTTTGCATTTTTGAAACTTTATTGTGGAAACACTGTATACATAGCATAGTTTTGTTGCCTATTGTAAAAAAAAAATCTCACTCACTCACTCACTCACTCACTATTCGGACCAATTCCCACTCAATATCAATATGGGGTTATTCAAGGGGTGGATCAACAAACTCCTGAAAAGCCAGCAATGCATTGGTGGTGCCTCAGGTGCTATAAGTGTTCATGGGCGGCGGTAATCACTTAACATCAGGCGACGTTGCACGTTTGCTCGCAATTATATTTTAAAAAATCTCCTATTTTTTTAAATTTAGTTCAAAATTGAAGAATAAACACGGAAATACCTACGGATATCTGAAAACATAATGCTTCAAAATCTTTCAGATTCCATCCCAAGGGAGTAATGAGCAAAACAACGTTTTCTGTAATCCATCCCTTGGGGCCGTGGCAAAATTACTTTCGTCAACTTTTGCCCAGAATTCCACATCTTATCTATTATTATCTCTCTTTATTTTATCAGTTGTTTTTTTTTTATTTTTATTTTTCCACCGTCAACTCAGTTACTTTAATCTTATTTGCTTGGAAAATGTTATCCTTTATGATAACGTTTGTTTGTTTTTCAAATCTCTATTGCGCAATACAATAATAATGTTCAAAGGCGAACTCAGTTCGAGGTATTCTCTTCAGATAAACATTTATTCATGTGGATGGAAAAGGGAGAAGGGGTGCTGGTAAGTAATTTAAATATATAAAAGGATAGTTTTAGTTCGTACACGTATGTTGAAGTCGGGCGGTCCTAAATAGAAACGATGAAACTGATGCGCGACGCTGGCCCGACATCAACATACGCGTACAAACTAAAATTACTCGTATTTTATTACTTTAAGTGGACTTTGAAGTCGGTTTCTTAAAAATATTTTTTTATATTATTATTTTAAGTTTTTACCCGACTGCGGCACGCAAAGGCAGGCAATGTGTTTATCTGTCTATGTATGTATGTATGTGGCGTTCTAGAGACCAAACGCGTGGGCCGATTTTGATGATTCTCACGTAAATCGATTAGTGTTCATCTTGGGAGTATCACTATAGACATAACAGTAATCAGAATTCAATAGGGCGACCAACAGACGCCATGTTGTGAAAAAGAAAAAATGAAAATCGACGAACTATATTGAGTGGGGTATCATTGAATAGGTATTCAAAAGTCATTGTTAGGTTTCTTTGATCATTTTTCATTTTGACCCATAAAAAATCTGGAGCTGAACAGCTCTAGATCTTTCCAATAATGTTGTTTCTTTCCTTTTATTATAGTTCAAAAAGTTACATACAAAGACTAAACTAGAAAAAAGACGAAAGCTAAGATTGACACGCCTAATAATGTGTGAAAATATGGCGGAGAAATACTCTGAAGGTGTGGAATCGATGAACAAGCAGCCAGTTAAAAGAAAAAAAGAAAAAAGAAAAGCTCTTTGATGTGGCGAACATACGAATTTGCAAGGCGGGCGCGCTGAACCGGCGCGCCGTGTCTACACCTCGTTAGCCATTTTGTAGGGTTGGCACTGCGTAGATTTAACACCTTTTTGTGTTGAAGGCTGTTTTAACACCTTTTTTTTAATTCGATGACAAGATAGCAAGATAGTCCATGACTGCGATCTCATATGATGGTAAGTGACGATGCAGTCTAAGATGGTAGCGGGTTAACTTGGAAAGAGTATACCCCTAATCGGTTTCTACACGCCATCATGTCGGAACGTTAAATCGCTTGCTTAACTAACCACAGCCAAAGCCACCAACCAGACCAGATGAGAGACAATTCAGAAATTATAAATTTCCAAATTGCCCCTACATACACTATAATATCTTCAAAATCACAGTTTTTCTTTACTGTCTCTTCATTACATAATTTATCACATATGAAATCTACAAGCATAGTTCTCGCCATTTCCTGCCCTTTTAATCAGGAAAAATAGAAGAAAATAAAATCAATGAAAAAAGAATTGATCTACTTGAGAGAAGTGGCAACCCTGAGTGTAACGAAGCGTGTCACAAAGTGGATTATCTCCCACAAATGATTGACACTCGATGCATTAACGGATGTTTCTAAGGGTACCCTCGTACGGGGTGTTTTTACCGTTTTTCCAATATAGTTCTTGCAATTCACGAGGGCGCGTGGCTCATTGTTGTGTGTGTGTCGAATCTATGTAAGTGTGAGCGAGAGCTTGCTCGCACCTGACCGCTCCCACCTAGGCTCCGGACAGGCACGCACACTTACGCAATGTGCATGTATACGACGTAACCACAAGTAAAGCTCACGCGCCCATTATATGCAAAAGTGTGTTTCTTTGTCGGTTTGTCCTTCACTCACGCAGTAACAGAGCAACGGATCGACATGATTTTGCATGGTTATAGTTGAGGATCTGGAGATTGACTTGCCACTACAAAAAACACCGTTTTGTAGTTATCAAATGGCGTCATTTCTTTATAAATTGCCGCTTTTAGAATAGACTAGAAGAATTATTTAATCAAATAAACTTATACAAAGTGCTTTTGAATCGTCAAATGAATCTACCACTAGTTCGGAAAGCCATTGCAACCGAGATGGCATTCCGAACCAGTGGTAGATTTTTGATCTTAGCTCGAAACATGGTCTTGGTAGTTAACGACATTTTAGCTATAGCGAGTATATATATATTTTTTTTAAATATATAGACTAGCGCTTGACTGCGATCTCACCTGATGGTAAGTGAAGATGCAGCGTAAGATGGTACGCGCTTGCCTAGAAGATGCCTATAGATATAGCTAGTTTGCAACAATCGCGAGGTGTGTACGAGCCCTGATCCGCTGTAGGCCGCAGAATGTCTCTCAATTCGTGTGACACAGTGTAGTGGTGTATAGTATAATATAATGGTGCGATATTCGCTCAGCACTCGCCGCTCGCCGCAAATGACGAGCGATCCAGTTTAGCACACTTCGGAAATATGAAACATTTTCACTATAGCAAATGTAGGCAAAGAGATAAACAGTTTATGGCTAAAGCTAAAACTCATTAAAAATATTATAAAACTAGACACTCTTTAATTTTCTGGGATAAAATGTAACCAACGTGTTAGTCTAAGATATCAGCGATCTCCATTCCAAATTACAGCTAAATCCATCGAGTAGTTTTTGCGTGAAAGAGTAACAAACAAACATACACACACTCACACATACGTACAAATTCCTTTGCCTATGTGTTATTCCAAACTATAATGTATCCCTGTGCCTTTCAGCCAAATCGGTTCAGTTGTTGCGGCATGATTGAGTTACGAACATCCATCCATCAAAACTTTCGTATTTATAATATTACTAGTTGATGCCCGCGACTTCGTTCGCGTGGATTGGGGATTTTAGTTCCTGTGGGGACTCTCTTGTGTTCCGGGAAAAAGTGACCTGTATATTATTTCAGACTATAATCTATCTCTGTGCCAAATTTTAGACAAATCGGTTCAGTCGTTGCGGCTTGATTGAGTAAAAACATCCATCCATCCATCCATCCATGCATCCATCCATGCATCCATCCAGTCATACATCAAAACTTTCGCATTTATAATATTAGTAGATATGATAGTAGGATAGTAGGATTAGTAATAAGTAGGATAGTCTAACAACTACCAAACTTATGAGCTAAGCGTCGTTTACCATTACTTTAAGGACATACTAATATGTCTCCTAGCTCCTGACCTATGTGGATAGAATTTGCTATATATATCCGCGCGTGGTCGCGTCAAATGGTCCGGCAACATCTTGATGATCCCGCGTATAGTTATTGGAAGCAATTTATCTGGATTTCGTATTCATGTGATTATATTCGAGTCTATAGAGAAAGATCTAACCTTATAATATACTAGATGATGCCCGCGACTTCGTCCGCGTGAATTTAGGTTTTTAATTCCCGTGGACACTTTAATTTTCCGAAATAAAATGTAGCCTATATTCTAGTGGTACATAATCCAGTGTATGAGCCATCTCCTTTCCAAATTCGAGCCTAATCCGTCCAGTAGTTTTTGCGTGAAATAGTAATAAACATACACACACACACACACACACACACACACACACACACACGCACACACGCATACACAGACGCACACATACAAACTTTTTACACTAGCTTTACACTATTCGTCATACGCAGACTGCTAAAATCGTCGGGTAAGTCGGGTAAAAGAGACTCCTCCATTCTTTTTACCACACCTTTTAGACCACACCTTATATTGATTATATTGTTAATAAAAATTGATTATATTGTTATTATATATTACTAGCTTTTGCTCGCGGCTTTGCTCGCGGTAAGTTCGATTTTTCAAACCCCTATTTTACCCCCTTAGGGGTTGAATTTTCAAAAATCCTTCCTTAGTGTGCGCCTATGTCATAAAAGGAACCAACTGTAAAAATTTCAAGTTTCTCACTTCAGTAGTTTAGGCTGTGCGTTGATATCTCAGTCAGTCAGTCAGTCAGTCAGTCAGTCAGTCAGTCAGGACTTTGAATTTTATATATATAGATGTTAAAATTGTAAAATTGCTCAAAGTAAATATTAATTAATGGTAAAAAACTTTAAAAAATTGAAAAACAAAATCCCTGTCTACGATAGGGGACACCCTGTATAAAAATTAAAAAAAAAAGACTCCTCCACTAAGTGGACCTATCCACTCCACGCCATCATACCGGAACGCTAAATCGCTTAGCGGCACGTCTTTGACGGTAGGGTGGTAACTAGCTACGGCCAAAGTCTCCCACCAGACAAAAAAAAGAAGTCCGCCAATTTGCATTCGGTCAGAGTGGCGGACTATGGCCTATAACCCTTCTCTGAGAGGAGACATGCTTACCATCCCTAATTCACTTATTGCTGGGGTACTAATATTGGAAAAAGTGTAATTCAGCGATATACTCTGATGCAGGTATTGCTGAGATGCTATTATTTAGGAAAGTGAAGTGAAATATATTCAGCAATACAAATGTCTATAAAAACGTTTGTTTGGGAGAAATCAAACCAGTCGTTCTGGTAATTAGCCTAATCGCTGCCCAGCTACGGACCCGGTTTCAGCCCGCCGGTCTGGCCAGCAAGTAAAGCTAAGACCCTGAAATAGTCGCCGTAAGACCTTATTGAGGTCCTGCGAGTCACGTAGTCCGAAAGTGATTTAAGTAATAACCGATAAATACAGCGGGTTGGACATTATTAATTCAGTCTCTTCCAGAGACTCATACGGCTATTGGATGCTCCCGCGTCTAGGTCGTTGTATTTGATTAAGGGATTGTGATAGCAATCAGACCCTAATCGAATAAGTATTACCATGAGGTTTAGTCGAGTGTAATTGATTAAATAATACTTGGATACGTTTGATAGTTACCCTCACGTTCAGATGGTGGTTTGTCTGACGTGTTGTGGTTAAATAGATTAGATGTGAGGACAGGGGCCGTTATAGGGGCGGTTGGAGACGGCTTTAGGTAAGGTTTAGGCGTTTTTTTTGAGTTAATATATTCTATTCTATTTTCAGTAGTGAGCCGGTGATGGATTGTTCATGATGATGATAACTGGTAGTTTCGTCATTATGATAATGAGTCATGCGTATAGTTAGCTATCAGTGGGTAGTGTAAATGAGGCTCGGAACGCAGCGGCCCATAATGTCGTCGGCGAGTGCACACAATATCAATTAATCAAACCCACACACAATGGCGCACATTAATTATACGCGAGCACATAGAATCCATCGCCTTTAAAGCCTATTCAATACCTACTATTACACGCCTGGAGCTGGCGGACGTACAGCGACACCATAACAACAAGTGTAAATTGACAATTTAAAACACTTCTGACATGCAAAATTAAAAAAAAATATGTAATCCGCCATTTTATGGCAGCGGCCATCTTGGACTGATTTTCATCAAACATAGCTAAGAACACTCCCGATTAGAGCTCAACTTCTTGCGTGCATTCTTATACTTTTACGTATGCGGATACGCTCCAAACTAAAATCGGTTGTACTGAATTTGTGACTTTACGATTTTGTGATTAATACTTTCAAGGTTCATTTTACTTTGACTTTTATATTTCACTAGCTTTTATCCGACTTCGCTCACATTAAGTTCAATTTTCAAACTCTTGTATTTACCCGCTTAAGCCTTCGTCATAATAGATATATGTATGCCAAACAGCTTGATCCATCCAATGTTTTGAGCTGTGCGTTGATGGATCAGTCAGTCACCTTTTATACCTATACTAGCTGATGCCCGCGACTTTGTCCGCGTGGATTTAGTTTATAGTAAAATCGCGCGGGAACTCATTGATTTTCCGGGATAAAAAATAGCTTGTGTCACTCTCCCGATCCCCAACCATACTCGTGCAGAATATCACGTCGATTCGTTACTTTGTTGCACCGTAACTGAAGGACAAACCAACAAAGAAACACACTTTCGCATTTATATATTAGTGGGGTTGGGGATTATAGATTAGTGGAGATGGGGATATAGTACGGATATAGACTAGTTTTTAGTTAGTTCGGTTTTCTCAATAGAGCAATGGCAGCAACAGTTATTCGTGTGGGCTGAAAACTCAACGATATAAATTACTGCAAAATCTAGCTAGATAATCAGATTCGCAATTGCACTCGTAGAGTTTTTCTGGTGTTCAGTTTTATAGCAGAAAAAGTTTATTATTCCTTAAAAGTATCATGGAATTTCGCAAAGTAACGCCTACTTTTTTTCCAAAATTTATACACATTAGCACTAACAGACACTTAGAACAAACGCTCCACCGTCTCTTCGTCTAAATGGAAGTGAGGCCTATTGAATACTATGAAGTAGTGATGTGCTGAATCACTTGAGAATCGATTAAAGTCGAATAGAAAGAGTCTTTCAAGAGGCTCGAGGTCACAGCTTAGAGATTCCCCACTCGAGTTCAAAGTGTGAAAAGAATTGAAATCAAAAAGACGAAATTTCTGGCACAGTAATATCTCTTGCTTTATTTTAAGGAAAATATTCTTGGTTTGGAATAGTAAATTTTTTTTAAGTTCAAAAGTATGTTCTCAAAATAAAGCGTAAAGTGTTGACATCCGACAAAAATAAAACATTTTGTTGCCTTTTCGAGAGCGATAGAGATAGACAAAGATCTCTGTTGTACTATCTCGCTCTCCCAAAAGGTCGCTGGCTAATTAATCAAAAGCATTTTACTAATGAATCATCATCATCATCATCACCATCAGCAATTCATCACCGGCTCACTACTGACCGCAGGCTTCCTCTCACAGAAGGGTTTTAGGCCATAATCCACCACGCTGCCCCAAATTTGGGGGACTTCACACACCTTTGGTACATTCATTTAACGATTCTTAAGCACTTTGTAAAAGTTTATTTGAATAAAAAAATATTCTATACTATTCTTAGAGAATTTAGAAGCCTCAATAGCCCCAATGGTTAAACTGAAAACTGAATGGTCGCAGGTTCGAATCCCACCCGTTCCACTATTGTCGTACCCACTCCTAGCATGTAAGCTTTCCTCTAATTTGGAGGGGATAGGAGGGTATACATCAACTTCAGCTTGACTTATATTCTTTAAAAAAAAACATTATTCAGATCTCTCAGGCGTGCAGACGATGAAGCATGTGATATGTAATTGCTCAGAAAAGTCAGAGGTGCGTGCACGGGATCGAACCCGCGACCGGACCGCCTTACTAGTAGGCTAATACCTACTGCTTACTAATGAATTAATACTTTAGAATTTACGAAGAAAAAAAATAAAGTCGATTAAATGAAATTCTTTCAATCGAACATCACTACAAATAAATCGGAACCAGTCACCGGGTAACACCTAGCAGCTTTTGCTTACCTTATTTGCTATTGACAAGTCATTTCCGAGGTTTTATTGTCGGTTACTTAGTAAAAAAAACGATTCTTCCATCGAACTATAATGCTTAGAACAGAAATCTTTAATAAAGTTCTGCTCCACTCGTAGACTTCGGACAACCTATGAATGTGTGAGTGCCGTGTAATATTTTCTGGTACTGGTACCGATAATTACGTTTTGGATGGTTAATGTGATGAATTATGGCACCCTTTCACAGCACAGTGCGTCATTTTTAGGGTTCCGTACCCGAAGGGTAACCAACGGGACTCTATTACTACGCTCCCGCTACCTGTCTGTCCATCCGTCCGTCCATTTATCTGTCAACGGGCTGTGTCTCATGATCCGTAATAATAGATAGTTGAAATTTTTAGAGAATATTTTTAGAAATTTTATTCTAAATGCTACAGTTCGATGAATTACATCAATCAATTGATTTTTTGTCCACACGCAGAATATTCAATTCTTATGTGAATAAATAATAAGTTAACAACAACAAATCATTTTCCAGTAGGTAAAATAAAGGTATTATTGGAGAATATAAATCGGCAAGACTCCGCTGGCTCGGGCGCCTAGAGAGAATGTGAGAGGATCGTGCTGTTAGGAGAGTGTACTTGGGTCGCCCAATAGGAAACCGCCCCGTTGGACGACCCAGGTGTCGCTGGGTGGACGAAGTGACAGAAGACCTGCAAGCCCTCAAACACCCGATTGGCCTGAAGCGGCGCAGGACAGGCATGAGTGGCACCTTCTGATGTCGGAGACCAAGATCCTCTTTTGGTCACTGATCCAGCGAAGTAAGTAAAATAAAGACCACAGCACTCACCACTGCGCCGGGAAGATCTCGGGGGAGGGGGGAGAGGGGGGCTTATTCGTATCAGAGAAAATACGATAGAACGAGAGAAAAAAGAATGAATAAAACGGTTACCTCGTTCAAATGAAATATGAATTCATTCGCAAAACGATCCGTCTGTCCGTATAAATTATTATCTCTCACGCGATATTGCCGATACATATGTTATCGGGGTTTATGTAACAAATTGAGCGTGTTATATACGAGGCTCTAACTATTAATCCTATTCATATTGTAAATCCGAAAGTTTGGATGGATGTATGGATGGATGTATGTTTGTTACTCAATCACGGCAAAACGACTGAACTGATTTAACTGAAATTTGGCACTGAGATAGATCATAGTCTGGAATAACACATAGGCTACTATTTTTATCCCGGAAAACAAAAAAATTCCTGTGGGAATTAAAAAACCTCAATCCACGCGAACTTTTGCCAAAGTAGCCTATGTCACTCTACAAGTCAAGAACTATAGCTATGTCAAAATAACGTCGATCCGTATCTCTGTGACAGCGTGATTGAAGGACTAACCAACAAACAAACATTCTTTCGCATTTATATCTTCTTAATGGCAGGATCTCCGAAAACAGCCTGTTTTTGATTCAATAGTAAACAATCAAATATCCTTTGTTTTGATTGATTAAAAATATATGTTGTAGTTTAATACACGTTCTAAATTATTTTACCGTTAAAAGTCCATATCCATATTTATAACTTCACTCGATCAAATAATATTCCGAAAACAGTGTAGTTTTTAATTGTTTTTCAGGTTGTATGTATAGTATATCAAAGTAAAACTAAAAAAAAAATGTCAAAAAATAGGCAAAAGCTTTTAGAAGAATATTTTACCGTTAATTTTTCTCTAAAAAGTTTACTTTTTTTTTATCAAGACTGTTTTACTTTTTTTTAACAAAGTGGCTCGTGCGCCTCACTTCATTTGCTTGCAAATTACTGCGGCCGAAGATCGTGCCCTTAAATATATTATATAAAAGGGAAAGGTGACTGACTGACTGGCTGACTGATCTATCAACGCACAGCTCAAACCACTGGACGGGTCGGGCTGAAAGGCATACAAATAGCAATTACGACGTAAAATGAGGTTTTGAAAAATCGAACTTAATGTGAGCGAAGCCGCGGGCAAAAGCTAGTTAATTCATGATTTCTTATTTGCTATTCATTTTAATTTGTAAATATGGTACAGCCAAGATGGTACATACAAAATTTAAATGTTCATACATCCTACCAGAGTATCTATACAATAGTAGTAGGGATATTAATTGGAATCTATTCTAGAACCATTTTTGTATGGAAAACACAGGAAAGTTCATTATCCGGTTACGTCGTCCGGCTAATTTGTAATCCACATAATCAGTTGTAATCTCTTGTAATCTCATTACTTGCTGTCCTTATCCCTTAGGCCCTAATTAACTTCGACTTTTATCTCAAACCAAATTACTAGAGTAACTTTGAGAGGTCAGAGAGCCAACTTTCACTGCCTACTCTAGTAGGCACTCTCTTTCGTTGCGTTGTCATACTCATTGTTGAAGGTCGTGACCTTTTTCCATTAATCATACGATGGTAGCAGTGGCGTGCACAGGATGTACTACAGGGTAGGCAGATGATACAAAATGGAAAAAATCTTCAGTGCGAATTAAAAAAAACTTAAGGGTAAGCATTGTACAAACTATAAAAAGCCTACCCTTAAGTTTTTATAACTCGTACTGGCGATTTTCTCCATTTTATATCATTTTTCCGCATTATGCCTACCCTGTGTGCACGCCACTGGATGGTAGGGGTTTTCTTTAGATGCGGTGGCCCCTCTACAATTTTTCGAGTTATGCTTACGTTACTTATTAGTTTACTACAAAAAATCTGATCACCTTTTACTGATGATGAAAAATTCATATTTTTTTCTTTTTTTTGTAATATGGATTCGATGAACTCCTGAAAGGATAAAACATTTGATAAAAAAAATTTGGGAGTTCCTGTTTTAGCGTGAGCAATCATAGAAATAGACTACACGTTTTTAATATGGCTAGAGCGGCAAGTCTTTTGTTGTTTCGTCCAACCAGCGATACTTGGGTCGTCCAACGCGACCCAAGAAAGTTATAGTTCCATGATGAAACACCGTGTGTAAGTCATTACCTGTAGAGAGGTTTTCCGCCCGCGTGCCGGAACCACAGCACCATGTAGACGCGGTCCTCGTGCGAGTCGGGCTCGATGTCGCACGGCAGCGCGGCGCTGCGCCCCACCACCGCCTGCACGTCCATCGTCGACACTGGAACAAAGTCCACTACCTCTGAGTTGACCCGGCCACTTTACCCCGCAACACAAGCTTATTGAAATAAAAATAGAAATATTTTTTATTCAAATAATCTTTTACAAGCACTTTTAAATCGTCAATGAATCTACCACTGGTTCGGAATACCTTTCCCGCCGAGAAGAGCCAGCAAGAAACTCGGCGGTCACTCTTTCAAAAAAAAAGTAAAAATTTTAATGTTATAGCATAGTTTAATGAAACTATGCTATGTATACAGTGCTTCCACGATGAATTTTCCTAAGTCCAATACAATACAAATAAATACAATCCAATACATCTTAAGACAGGCAGGCAAAAGCAGACCTATTCCCGTTGGTGGCACCCGTTCACGAGCATGACGCATGATCCAGCCGTTGTTTCGCTCAACCATTGTTGGCAAAACCATAACATAGACAGAAATTCTGTTTAAAACAATGATATTCCACTAGGGATGAGTTATATGTATTACTCACAAAACAAGTGAAAAAATTGTTCCGAACGACGAAAAGTATAACAGACCACTTTATTGTTAAATGACATGACAAATTACGACAAATATCTGCCATTACATATTGCTTGTAACATATCCACCTCTTTTTATACATATACAATAATCCTTCCTATATCATATGATTGTGACTAGCTATTTGCGTCAGGTTATAAGTTATAGCTGTATCGAATGTTCCTTTTAAAGTAATAACACATTTTTAGGTTAACAAGGTTACCTATATCTCTAAAACATACTCTACGTTATCGAAAACCCAGCGTTCGCAACAAAAATACAGCACAGCATAGCTATTGTATTTTTCTTCCAAACACAAATAGTACGTGAATTTGTTCAGGTTAACTGAAAAGCGCAGATACGAGTACTATACCTACATATACCTACTTATACGTACATTATATATTCTAACTCACGCGTGGAGTTTGTTTTTTGGAAATTCCGTGATAACCCTTTGTTTGCCGGAATAAAAAGAAGCTTAGATATTATTGAACCATATATAAAAGAAAAAAGGTGTCTAACTAACCGGCTGACTCATTGACTGATCTATCAACATACAGCCTAAATCACTAAAGTTATAACCTTGAAATTAGAATGTAGGTCCCTTTTATGACAGAAGCGCCCATTAATAAAGGATTTGTTGAAATTCCATCCCCAAGAGGCTTTAATGGGGGGTGAAAGTTTGTATGAAAATTCGTAATTTTTCGTAGTTTTTCGTAATTTGTTAAAATTCCATCCCCAAGAGGCTTCAATGGGGGGTTAAAGTTTGTATGAAAATTCGTAATTTTTCGTAGTTTTTCGTAATTTGTTAAAATTCCATCCCCAAGAGGCTTTAATGGGGGGTGAAAGTTTGTATGAAAATTCGTAATTTTTCATGTTCTATCCTTGAAAGTTTTATTTTGCTTCTCGATTGAGAACAAAGAAGTATGTGTTTCACAGTTTTTGAAACCATACCAAAACTTTCACACGGATGAAGTCGCGGGGTCAAAATAGCTAGTTGTCAATAAGCACATGTTGTTAGCAAATGTTCAATGATAATAACTCATCGGCGAGCGCCAATGAATCCTCGAGAGTCTCATATTTTCCGGATCGGTAGTTTAACCGGACTTTTTCGCACTAAATAACAAATTTTCCGGAACTAGTTTGGATATTTTTTTTAATAAGAATAGCAGCCACGCTGAAGTTGACTAATATCCTCCTATACCCTCCAAATAAGCGGAAAGCTTGTGCTAGGAGTGGGTACAACAATAGTGCAACGGGTGGGGTTTGAACCTGCGACCTTTCAGTTTTCAGTCCGCACCTTTGACCGTTGGGCTATTGAGTTATACCTATGTTAATAAGCTTTTTAGTTTTTAGCTATTTTCTCAAATAAAGGATTTTCACAAAGTAAAAATTATTTTTAGAATCTGCTCTCCAAACCAGTGGTATAGTCCTGTCATAAGTAAATAATTTTGAAATCTAAATTCGATTTAAGTGTTTATGCTACTTCGCTATAATGTAGTTCGGTATCTATATTTTACAACATAGAAACGATTTTTATTGAAACATTTTTTTTCGTTTCGTTTTATCAGTACAGTACAAAAAATAGTACCGCGCCGAGGAGCACCGCAAGGAGCAAACAGCCAAATCGGTTCAGACGTTGCAGCGTGATTGAGTAAAAAACATCCATACATCCATCCAAACTTTCGCATTTATAATATTACTAGCGGCCCGCTCCGGCTTCGCACGGGGATAAAATATATAGCCTATGTCATTCACTGTTAATGGATGTTATTATACATATAAACCTTCCTCTTCAATCACTCTATTTATTAAAAAAAAACCGCATCAAAATCCGTTGCGTAGTTTTAAAGATTTTAGCATACATAGGGACAGAAAGCGACTTTGTTTTATACTATGTAGTGATGTAGTGATTTAATATGTATTTTTTTGTTTTTAATTTTAATTTATTGTAACCTGTTGGATGTTCATATTAAATAAATAAATAAATCAATAAACGAGGCATACTTCTTGTAGGTCACTTTCGCGCTCTCACTGGTACCTTATTGTGTAGTAAAGAGGTTCTATGTTGATATCGCTATCGACAAAAATACGAGCTTTGTCGCGTCGCGACGCGTCTCAGTGTGTGCTGACCCTTAGCATTCTGGTGCGATTTCAAAAATATTAACCCGGAATTTATAAAAACTTCCACAAATTTTATTTGATTCGTGATTCGTGATGTTTTCAACAGCGAAAATCACGTTGCCAAAAATAATAATTTATGCATAACGATTGATGTCTGAAATAAAATCGGAATTCAACTTAATAATAATTGTCTGTTTGTTCGTGGAATACGACATATTCAATTTGTCGGTTCGTTTGTAGCTTGAATACATGAAGTTTATTTGCTTTACCAGCTTTTGTCCGCGACTTTATCCATGTAGTATATTGAATTGACACCTCACCTTTTTTTATGCGATAACAAGATAGTCCTTGACTGCGATCTCACCTGATGGTAAGTGACGATGCAGTCTAAGATGGCAGCAGGCTAACTTGAAAAGGGTCTATACACATTTACTCGTGAAATCACATACAAATTCACGAGTAAATGCTAGAGACAGATTTTTGTCGGAGCATACTTGTGTCTCGTTTTAACTCCTATCTTGAGTCCTAGCTAAGTCAGAGCACGGTCTATAGATCTCAGCATAAGTATTGCCGTTCGTTGATCGCCATACATTGCTTGCTCAAAAATTACAACATTGGTAACCCATCATTTCTGAGATAAGTGGCATTAGCAGTTTCATTATATGCATTAAGTGTAACCTATTCACAAAGTTTCCTTTAACATGTCCCTTACACCCAGTAAATTTAAATACATGTATAGTAGTTCTTTCAATTCACGAGGGTACGCGGCTCATGGTTGTGTGGGTGTCGTATATAAGTGGGAGCGAGAGCTTACTCGTGCCTGACTGCTCCCACCTATGCTCCTGACAGGCACACACACTTACGCAATGTGCATGTACACGACGTAACCACAAGTTAAGCGCCCGTAACTTCCTGAGATAAACGTATTAAACTAGCCAGGCAAACATTGCTTATAGAGTAGGTAAGTAGATATTACAATAGAATATATGTTAATGAACTATACTCCTATGTGTATAGTTAGCATATTTGTATACGAGTAAGCCTAATTAATCGATCCCGCAGATATTGTAATATCTAATTTATGATTATCCGACCAGCAGCTTGACATAATGTTATCTAATTATAACATTGATAGGAATATTCATGAAACATAATCATGTTATAAAAATATGTAACCTAACTCAAAACCTGACAAAATCGTTGTCAGGTTTCTGTTATCATTTTTCGGTTTGAATGACCGTTTACGCTTTTCGAAAAAAAAATCGAATACCCGACTGCGTAAATAAAACTAAAAAACGAAAAAAAGACGTGTGGCACTTGGGGACTGCCGCGGTAAAGCTATTGCATAGCATTTTTTATCAACGCCATCTAGCAGCTCATCGCTAGATGTCGTTGATAAAAAATGCGCCATCTAGCGGCTCACCGTAGAGGAGTCCCGTGTCAGGTTATTTTCGTTACGGAATTTCTGGATTCGGTCTCCATGCTGGCCCGCGATAGAAGCTATGCAATAGCTTAACAAGTCCAGTAACACAGACATACCTAAGTATTATTATGTCAATGTCCAGTAATCTAGAATTCTGTTAAATACTATTGACGTCTTGAAGGATATAGATGATTGACGTATACAGGCGGGACCCATTAAAAATCTATATAGGTATATCTTCCGAATAAAATGGAATTATATTGTTGAGAATACTCAATTAAGATATTAAAAAAAGAAAAATGACAAATAAAAACTTTAAAGTATACATATAAAAGAAATTGTCAAATACACAATTATAAAAATTATTATGTAGTACGGTTTTAACCGAATGCAGTAAGTCGTTTGGCCGTTTTACTGCGAATAAAACGCCGCCCGCCCGGGCTGCGGCGGGCGGCTGCGGCGGGCGGCGGCGGCGGGCGGCGGCGGCGGCGGGCGGGCGGCGGGCGCGGTGAAGGCAGGTATTACAGCATTCGCCGCGGGTTTACGACGTCGTAACTCCTTGGAATTTCATGCAGTAATGAGTAATTATTGCTACAAACCCCGCGAATGCGGCGCCGCGCGAAAATCCGCAGTGATGTTGCCGTTTCAAACTGAATTTACGTGAAAAAACGTTCTAAGAGACAGTTCCCGCAGAAATGCTTTGCTTTTCAAACAAAAAATTCAAAATTTTGGAATGAATAATAAACCTAAAATAACTTGTACTATTTATTATAAAAGTAAGTAAAATAATTGACATAGGTTTTTTGACAGGACATAGAAAAATATAGACGACGCGTGCGCGGTTCGATAGTGGTTCGATAGCGAGAGAGGCGCCATCAGGCGGTAGCTCATGGAGTTACCTTAATTGTCTTTATGTTTAGCCTAGGCAACGATCCATTTTAAGTTCAGCCAACTGTACCACCGCCGGTTCGGTTTTCCGGGGCTACAAGTCAAGTCTATGGAGCGACAGTTCTTGAGAATATTATGGAGAACTCTAGGCATGCAGGTTTCCTCAAGATGTTCCATCAATAAATTAACTACATCACATCACATCACACTAATATCATAAAGGCGAAAGAGTGTGTGTGTGTGTGTGTGTGTGTGTGTGTGTGTGTGTGTGTGTGTGTGTGTGTGTGTGTGTGTGTGTGTGTGTGTGTGTGTGTGTGTGTGTGTGTGTGTGTGTGTGTCTGTGTGTGTGTGTGTCTGTGTGTGTGTGTGTGTGTCTGTGTGTGTGTGTGTGTGTCTCCTTCACCAACTATTGATCTAATTTGGCTATAATTTGGAATGAAGATAGCTCATACCCAAAATTAACATAGTCTACTTTTTCTCCTAGAAAATTAAAAGTTTCCCGTGGGAATCAAAAAACCTTAATCCACGCAGACGAAGTCGCGGACATCGTCTACTGAGTTAAATAAGTTGGATCCTGTAAAGTTTTGCTAATATAGCGAAATAATGTGTACTACCCGCCGTGGCTCTCCCCGGGGAGGCATTAAACGACGTGCTATCGGCGGAAACGTTGGCGTTTAGGCATTGGTTCCGCGCTGTATTTCCTCTTGCGCGATATCCGCTCGCTGGACGCGGCAAGATTTTACTTAACTAATACCCATTTGTGCTCTCATTTTTACAATTTATTTTAAGTTAATTTTATCTTTTATATTTCGGTGTAATGTGGTGTACAATAAAGGGTATTCATTCATTCGTACCCAGCACCGGTTTTACCTGTGGTGCAGGGTGTGCAACGCACACGGGCGCAGGGTTTTAGGGGGCGTCGCGCCGAACCGCGCTCGCGACACCTCCAAAAAGCATGAATTTCCTTTCACTGGTGAAAATATAACTGTAAGTCAAACGGTATTCTTGTATTGTACCTACGTATTTAATTTTGACCGTGCGTCTCCTAGAGGGCGCCAAGGTATTGATTGCACACGGGTGTGACATGGGCTCGTGCTGCCTCACCTAATACCGATGATAGGGATGAGTTATATACTCATAAAATAAGCGAAAAAATTGTTCCGAACGATAAAGAGTACTTAGAGTATAAGTAAAAGACTTCTGCCCAAGGACCAATTTCATCATTGCCCAAACGTTTAACCGACGAATAAATATGAAATTTTGACAGATTTTCAATACAACAAGAAATAGATTTTAAAAACTGGAGCGTCCACTTATTGGTTTATTCGTTGTGGAGTAATTAAGTAACATCCATCCATCCATCCATCCATACATCCAAACTATCCCATTTATAATATTAGTAAGATAAACATCCGCAAAAATATTCGCCAACAAACTGCGTGTACAGTTTAGCGGAATAAACTTTCTTTTATTAACATAATATTGCGCAACAAGTGATAAAAAAAAATTATAAAAAAAAATGCTTTTATTGAATATTGGCAGTCGCTTCCAGTAGCTCTATATCCATCTAGCGCGGGGACCTGTGCATCGAAACGGGAACATATACCAATCGACTGCATTTACGTCGGCACGTGAGCGACTTCCGCCCGTATTCCCTACGCGATAAGGCCGGTAACTGCCTGCCTAAGTACCGAACATTGAATTTTATGCAAGCAATTTTATGCCATAAATTGCTGTGAAATACGGGCGATTGTACGTTGCAATGTAATTGGGTGTTTGATAACTTTCAGTTGATACTTTACGGTTGGACTTTACGTTTCTATTTCATGAATTTAGAATAGTATGTATCTATTCGCGTTATTGTTCTCTTAACCAAATTGCAGCCATTCCCAACGAAGAATAGCCTTAGGAGACAGTGTACATATTCTATTCCCTCACTCACATACTCTGATACGAAAAGAGACCAAACGCAGGATCCAATGTTTCAGTTCTCTCTTAGGCTCCGAACTGGTACAAAATAAATAAATAAACACATTTCCTTAACTTTCACTCCCTATTTAACTCCTTAAGGAGTGGAATTTCAAAAAAAATCTTTCTTACTGAGTGCCTACGTCATAAAAGGAAATTACTGTCAAAATTTCAAGTTTCCAACTCCTTTGGTTTAGGCTGTGCATTGATAGATCAGTCAGTGAGTCAGTCAGTCAATATGTCAGTCAGGACCATAAAAAGGTAGTATCTTTATGGTCAGGATAAATATTTTTATAAGGGAATATAATAAGTCGACCAACAAAATTTATTTTTTGGCATCAAAACCTAGCTTCTAATTTAATAACTCAGCAACGGGAAAATGATGAAGCTTCTAATATACTAACTCGGCTTCTTCACAATGGCCACAAAATATTCCAAAGAAAGCATCAAATAAAGAGCCACTATTTTTATTATTGTCCACTGCCACTGCACGATTTGGTGCGAGTGAGATGGATACGACTGGCCATTTGCACGATTTCGTTGGTGCGAGTGAGACGGATGCGACTGGCAATTTGCACGATCTCGTTGGTTATGGCTATTTGCACCAATCAGAGAGCGCCATTCAAAACATGCATTTGTTTTTTTTTGTTGTTCTGTTGTTAGTGTGTTAATATTGCAATTATTTTTGTATAATTTTTTCTTTAAACTAAAGTTAGGTTAGGTTAGGGTTATACATGAATATTCAGGTGCCCGGCCGAAGGCCGGGCACTTAGGTTCTGTTGGGATCGTAAACCTACCTAAAACTAAAAAAAAAGTTGAAAAAAAATTTGATTTTTTTTTCAAAAATGTTATAATTTTATGTGTAGGTATTTATCTTGAGTTAAATTTAAAAACAATCATTTTTTTAATTTCATTTTATCAAAAAAAAAACGTTTTTTTATTTAGTTAGAAACATTTTTTTATTTCATTTTTCTCACAAAAAAAAAATTAAAAATGTGGTTGAAGATTTGGTGTATTATTTGATGCTAATATTTAAGTATTTTAGGAGTTCACGGTTTGAAGCTAAGTTATAAATATAGATGCTAAAATTATATTTTTTAGAGGCTCACTAGTTGAAGCTGAGTTAGTAATTTAGAAGCCAATAATGGTATTAAATAGAAGCTCGTTTAATTACATGCCTTTTATAAGTATAGGTAAAGTTAATAAAGTGTTCAAAGTGGTGTAGCGTGCTACGTAGCTACTACGCCGTAGCGCGATATTGCTACGATAATTTTCAAACAATTCCGCAACTGACTTCTAGCTGCAGATTTGTTTAAAAATGATCCCAACGATGCTTGAAAGATATAAACCAATGATGTAGCGATCGCAGTCACCTGTGATTGACCGACACTCTCTTGCTATTGGTTAAAATTCATTGTTGTAGCAAGAATACTGTAAATTGACCCACAAATGACCGCGCACGACCTCCCTGATGCAGTTGTAGGTGCTGTAATCTTATTACTGGGAGGTCTCGGATTCGCTTCCCAGCGGGGGCAATTTTGGAATTTATAATGTCTGAATTGTCTTTGGTTTGGTGGGAGGCTTTTGCCGTGGCTGGCTGGGTACCACCCTACCATCAAAGACGTGCCGCCAAGCGATTTAGCGTTCCAGCACTATGGCTAGTAGAAACCGATTAGGGGTATGGATTGAATATACACTGCTGTACCCTTTTCAAGTCAGCCTGCTACCATCTTAGACTGCATCGTCACTTACCATCAGATGAGATCGCAGTTGAAGACTATTTTGATATCGTGGAACATATTATATAGCCAATTACACATTACATTATTTTATATTTATAGGCCAAGAAAAATTACTTCAGAAAAAAAATACATTTTGTGAGAGTGAGTAAAATGATAACTTAACAGGTATTATTATAACATGGAGATTGGGAGCATAACTACGAACAATAAATATATACTCGTAGTTATGACATTACTATATATATAGCTACTCGTGCTGATTCACTGACTGACTGACTGACTGACTCATTGATCACCTCTCCTGTAAAATTTTGTATGGAAAAATTTTTTTACACCCACCGTTTCGTATAGAGGACAAAAATTCATTCGGAACAAAAATATGGAGAGAGCTGATGATTGAGGATTTCGGAGACGGGTGAGGAGCACCGGCCAGGGTATCGAAGATAGGTGGGGGGTGTTCGACCAAATGTCACTCGAAACCTCATCCAATTGGCAAAGAGCCGAAAAAAAACTCCAAAATGGCGAATTCAAGATGGCGGCCATACAAATTTTGTTTGTGTCTATCTCGGAGAGTATAAGAGATGGAAGAGTGGTTTCTTGGCAAAAGATGATCAGGAGCCGAAGTTCCACTTGGTGAACAGAAAAAAATTCAAGATGGCGGAATTTATTTTTTTCCATACAAAATATATGCAAGACTTTAATACGGTTCCTTTTCAAAATTTCTGATGGTTTCGTATAGAGGACAAAAATTCATTTGGAAGAAAAATATGGAAAGAGCTGATGGTTGAGGATTTCGGAAACGGGTGAGGAGCACGGCCAGGGTATCGAAGATAGGTGGGGTGTATTCAAACAAAAGTTACTCGACACCCCATCCAATTGGCAGGGAGCTGAAAAAAAATTCAAAATGGCGGATTCAAGATGGCGGCCATACAGATTTCGTCGGTATGCCTATCTCGGAGACTATAAGAGATGGAAGAGTGGTTTCTTGGAAAAAGATGATCAAGATTCGCAGGTCTACTTGATGAATAGAAAAAAAATCAAGATGGCGGAATTTATTTTTTTCATATAAAATGTATGCAAGACTTTGATAGGTTCCTTTCCGAAATTTCTGATGATTTCGTATAGAGGACAAAAATTCATTTGGATGAAAAATATGGAGGGAGCTGATGATTGAGGATTTCGGAGACGGGTGAGGAGCACGATCAGGATATTGAAGATAGGTGGAGGGTGTTCAAACAAAAGTCACTCGAAACCTCATCCAATTGGCAGAGAGCTGAAAAAACCCTCCGAAATGGCGGATCCAAGATGGCGGCCATACAAATTTCGTCGTTGTCTATATCAGAGAGTATAAAAGATGGAATAGTGTTTTTTGGAAAAATATAATCGAGACCCGAAGAACTACTTGGTGAACAGAAAACACGCGGTTCGCTTTAGCGAGCCGCGCACCCACGCGTCCTACTAGTTAATATATATATAGCTACTCGTGCTGATTCACTGACTGACTGACTGACTGACTCATTGATCACCTCTCCTGTAAAATTTTGTATGAAAAAAATTTTTCTCACTCGCGGTTTCGTATAGAGGACAAAAATTCATTCGGAACAAAAATATGGAGAGAGCTGATGATTGAGGATTTCGGACACGGGTGAGGAGCACCGGCCAGGGTATCGAAGATAGGTGGGGGGTGTTCGACCAAATGTCACTCGAAACCTCATCCAATTGGCAGAGAGCCGAAAAAAAAACTCCAAAATGGCGGATTCAAGATGGCGGCCATACAAATTTCGTCGGTGTCTATCTGGGAGACTATAAGAGATGGAAGAGTGGTTTCTTGGAAAAGGATGATCAGGACTCGAAGGTCTACTTGATGAATAGAAAAAAAATTCAAGATGGCGGAATTTATTTTTTTCCATACAAAATATATGAAGACTTTGAAAGGGTTCCTTTTCAAAATTTCTGACGGTTTCGTATAGAAGACAAAAATTCATTCGGAGAAAAAATATGGAGAGAGCTGATGTTTGAGGATTTTGGAGACAGGTGAGGAGCACGGCCAGGGTATTGAAGATAGGAGGGGAGTGTTCAAACAAAAGTCACTCGAAACCTCATCCAATTGGCAGGGAGGTGAAAAAAAATTCAAAATGGCGGATCCAAGATGGTGGCCATACAAATTTCGTCGGTGTCTATCTCGGAGACTATGAATGATGGAAGAGTGGTTTCTTGGAAAAAGATAATCAGGACCTGCTGGTCTACGTGATGAATAGAAAAAAATTCAAGGTGGCGGATTTTTTTTTTCATATAAAATGTGTGCAAGACTTTGATACGATCCTTTCCGCTAATGGTTTTGTATAGAGGACAAAAATTCATTTGGATGAAAAATATGGACGGAGCTGATGATTGAGGATTTCGGAGACGGGTGAGGAGCATGGTCAGGGTATTGAAGATAGGAGGGAGAAAAATGGCGGATTCAAGATGGCGGCCATACAAATTTTGTCGGTGTCTATCTCATAGAGTATAAAAGATGGAAAAGTGGTTTTTCGGCAAAAGATGGTAAGGATCCGAATCCGAATCAATTGGCAGTGAGCAGAAAAAAAATTCAAAATGCCGGATTCTAGATAGCGGCCATAAAAATTTGTAAAAAAATGATCAAGACCCAAAGATCTACTTTGTGAACAGAAAAACCGCGGTTCGCTTTAGCGAGCCGCGCACCCACGCGCCCTACTAGTTACTATATATATAGCTACTCGTGCTGATTCACTGACTGACTGATTGATCACCTCTCCTGTAAAGTTTTGTATGGAAAAATTTTTTTTCACTCATGGTTTCGTATAGAGGACAAAAATTCATTCGGAACAAAAATATGGAGAGAGCTGATGATTGAGGATTTCGGAGACGGTTGAGGAGCACCGGCCAGGATATCGAAGATAGGTGGAGGGTGTTCAACCAAATGTCACTCGAAACCTCATCCAATTGGCAAAGAGCCGAAAAAAAACTCGAAAATGGCGGATTCAAGATGGCGGCCATACAAATTTCGTCGGTGTCTATCTCGGAAAATATAAAAGATAGAAGAGTAGTTTCTTGGAAAAAGATGATCAGGACCCGAAGGTCTACCTGATGAATAGAAAAAAAATTCAAGATGGCGGAATTTATTTTTTTCCATACAAAATCTATGCAAGACTTTAATAGGTTCCTGTTCAAAATTTCTAATGGTTTCGTAGAGAAGACAAAAATTCATTCAGGAGAAAAATATGGAGAGAGCTGATGGTCGAGGATTTCGGAGACAGGTGAGGAGCGCCGGCCAGGGTATCGAAGATAGGTGGGGGGTGTTCAACCAAATGTCACTCGAAACCTCACCCAATTGGCAGAAAGCTGAAAAAAACTCCAAAATTCAAGATGGCGGCCATACAAATTTCTATGGTGTCTATCTCGGAGTCTACAAAAGACGGAAAAGTGGTTTCTTGGAAAAAGACGATCAAGACCCAAAGATCTACTTGATGAATAGAAAAAAATTAAAGACGGCGGATTTTTATTTTTTCATACAAAATATATGCAAGACTTTGATAGGGTTCCTTTTCAAATTTTCTTACGGTTTTGTATAGAGGACATAAATTCATTTGGAGGAAAAATATGGAAAGAGCTGATGATTGAGGATTTCGGAGATGAGTGAGGAGCACGGTCAGGGTATTGAAGATAGGTTGAGGATGCCCAAACAAAAATTACTCGAAACCTTATCCAATTGGCAATGAGCTGAAAAAAAAAAACACCAAAATGGTGGATTCAAGATGGCGGCCACACAAATTTCGTCAATCTCTATCTTAAAGAGTGTACAAGATGGAATAGTGGTTTTGTGGTAGAAAATGATCAGGCCCTGAAAGTCTAAGAGCAGAAAAACCGCGGTTCGCTTTAGCGAGCCGCGCACCCACGCGCCCTACTAGTTACTATATATATAGCTACTGGGGCTGATTCACTGACACACTGATTCACTGACTCATTGATCACCTCTCCTGTAAAATTTTGTATGGAAAAATTTTTTTTCAGTCACGGTTTCGTATAGAGGAGAAAAATTCATTCGGAGGAAAAATATGGAGAGAGCTGATGATTGAGGATTTCGGAGACGGGTGAGGAGCACCGGCCAGGTTATCGAAGATAGGTGGGGGGTGTTGGACCAAATGTCACTCGAAACCTCATCCAATTGGCAGAGAGCCGAAAAAAAACTCCAAAATGGCGGATTCAAGATGGCGGCCATACAAATTTCGTCGGTGTCTATCTCGGAAACTATAAAAGATGGAAGAGTGGTTTCTTGGAAAAGGATGATCAAGACTCAAAGGTCTACTTGATGAATAGAAAAAAATTCAAGATGGCGGATTTTTTATTTTTTCATACAAAATATATGCAAGACTTTAATACGGTTCTTTTTCAAAATTTCTAATGGTTTCGTAGAGAGGACGAAAATTCATTCAGAAGAAAAATATGGAGAGAGCTGATGATTGAGGATTTCGGAGACAGGTGAGGAGCACCGGCCAGGGTATCGAAGATAGGTAGGGGGTGTTCAAACAAATGTCACTCGAAACTTCATCCAATTGGCAAAGAGCTGAAAAAAACCTCCAAAATGGCGGATTCAAGATGGCGGCCATACAAATTTCGTCGGTGTCTATCTCAAAGACTATAAAAGATGGAAGAGTGGTTTCTCCGAAAAAGATGATCAGGACCCGATGGTCTACGTGATGAATAGAAAAAATTCAAGATGGCGGATTTTTTTTTCATACAATATATATGACGAATTGGGAACTATGCAAGACTTTTATATGGCTCCTTTTCAAAATTTCTGATGGTTCAGAGGAAAAATATGGAGGGAGCTGATGATTGAGGATTTCGAAGACGGGTGAGGCACACGGCCAGGATATTAAAGATAGGTAGGGACTGCTCAAACAAAAGTCACTCGAAACCTCTTCCAATTAGCAGTGAGCTGAAAAAAAACACCAAAATGGCGGATTCAAGATGGCGGCCGTAAAAATTTTGTCGGTGTCTATCTCGGAGACTATAAAAGATGGAAGAGTGGTTTCTTGGAAAAAGAAGACCAAGACCCGAAGATCTACTTAGTGAACAGAAAACACGCGGTTCGCTTTAGCGAGCCGCGCACCCACGCGCCCTACTAGTTTAATTATATAAAAGTGCGTAGCCAAAAGTTAGTCGCAGTTTATCTAAGTACGTACATAAGGCTCTCCATAAAATATCGCATAACGTAGACTTACGGCCGTGTCAAATGCGGAATGTCTGTCCTTTATATCAGAAATGAGAAAAATTTGAGTTATCGCCTTTATTAGGGCTCGACGCACGCTCGCCGGTCGGGCGGCGGCGCCTAAATCTTTTACGACATTACACCTTGAAGGTGTTAGAGTTACTCTTGTTTATTTCTTGCCCTTTCTATGATATAATTGTTATAAAATAATACGAGAACGTACCACGGTAATTATTTTAGTAGCGATTGTTGATATTTCGCTCCAATTGCATGGACCGTGGTCACGACGAGACTGCGGTGTTGCGAGACCTCAAGTAAAGTATCGACAATTCCAACTAAAACTAGGGGACATGGAGAGTGTCATAGGCTTTTTATGCTGGAAAATTACAACTAAATCCACGCGGACGAAGTAGCGGGCATCATCTATCTATGAATTAGGTAAAAAACATTTTATTTATTAATTATAAAATATGATATACTATTATAACAAAACTATTTGTAAACTTAAAACTATTAATAATAATTATGTCTAAAATTAAAACTAATATAAACCTAAAACCTCTTCGATTTCACCGCAGCGCGGCATAGTACCCAATAATAAAATAAAAAAAATATTTTTACAGCAAGGTAATATCACATCCCATTTTATACCAAAACATAATATCTTTTATGATGTGCTCGTGATGTTTGTTAAGTTTTTTTTTTTTTTGTTTATAATATGTACTTACAGCCATTTATTTTTACAATAGCTAAAACTGGTATCTGCCTTTTAATTAATTTAATAAATAAAATAGGAATTACTAGCATATAATTTACTGGCTTTAACCCGCGGCTTCGCTCACGTTAGGTTCAATTTTTTAAACTCCTATTTTACCTCCTTCGGGTTTGAATTTTGAAAACTCCTTTCTTAGCGGATGACTACGTCATCATAGCTACCTGTATGCCCAGCTCGATCGGTCCAGTGGTTAGAGCTGTGCGTTGATAGATCAGTTAGTCAGTCAGTAAGTCAGTCAGTCAGTCCTTTGCCTTTTATATATTTAGATTTAATAAGGTGATAATGAAAATGATTTTATTAAAATCCGAAAGCCCAATTCGCAATATCGCGAAGTTTCCGCGCGGCGAACTCGTGTGAACAAACTCCGCAGCGTGCTAAAATAATTTAATTAAACTTACTGAATTTAAGCTGAGCAATACCTAACTAGATAAAGTCTATTAGTGGAAATTAGATGACTTTCGCAATTAGAACGTGACAGTATCATCCGGAATTCGAGTCAATTCTGCTCTAAGTTATTCCGAATGCAAATTATTATTGTAATGTATAAATTATTCAACTCTCTGAGGACCTATCTACTGATGAAATTATGGCGAACGTGTCAAATTTATTTTTAATATTTATATCTATATATATAAAATTCAAAGTCCTGACTGACTGACTGACTGACTGACTGACTGACTGACTGAGATATCAACGCACAGCCTAAACTACTGAAGCTAGGAACTTGAAATTTTTAATGTTGGTTCTTTTTATGACGTAGGCGCACACTAAGAAAGGATTATTGGAAATTCCACCCCTAAGGGGTTTAAATAGAGGATGGAAGTTTATATGAAACTCCGTCATTTTTCAAGCTGTTTCCATCAAAGTGGGTATTTGAGCTTTCAGTTAAAAATAAAGAAGTACGTGTGTCACAGTTTTTGAAAATTCCACCCCAAAACCTAACTCCACGCGGACGAAGTCGCGGGGCAAAAGCTAGTAATTTTATAAAGCTTGACTGTGATCACTCCTGATGGTAAGTGAAGATGTAGCCTATGATGGAGCGCGTTTGCCTAGAAGATATCTATTCACCAATTTCAATTAACTATAACTGGGGTACAGATAACTTACGTCTATTTTTTTTAAAAAACTTAATTAATATTCTCCCCTCCCCTTCTAATAAGTGGAAAGCTTATGTTAGGAGTGGGTACGACAACAGTGCAACGGGAGAAGATAGAACCTGCGACCTTTCAGTTTTAAATTCGCCCTTTTAACCGCTGGACTACTGAGACTTTGATCAATAGACTACATCTCTACATGATTGAAGGCTAAACAAATAAATCAACAAACAGATTTGCTTTTCTCACTAATATTATAAAGGCAAACGTTTTTATTTATTTATTTATTTATTTATTTATTTATAGTAATCAAACAGCGTTTCATCACATTAATATACAATAAAAATATAGTTCTAAAATAAGGCCAAACAGATTACACAATTTATACAAAATTTGTTTAAAGATGAAAGATAAAAATGTAACTACAATAAATGGGTATAACACAAAAACAATGGACAATAGGATACAGTAAGTAACAATATGAGTAAGTATCTATTGATAATCAAAATATATAAATTATTAATAACAAAAAGGAAAAATAATATAAATAATCAAAAGTTACATATTAAAATTATTAAAATTATTGTTTGTTACACATATTATAATTGTGTGTGCGCGATGTTGAGTGTGAGTGTGCGTGTGTGTGTGTGCATGTTTGTGTGTGCATGTGTGTGTGTGTTTGTTGTTGAGAGTATGTGCATACGTATGTATGTGTGTGCAAGTGTTATACTATAATAGGGGATAAACATTATTATGTAGGTAATTTTAATATTTCTGTCTTTAGTTGCATTTTAGTTAAATGAAATAAATCTAAATTGTAATAGACTTTATTGTAGGTTCTAGCCAGACGTAGAAGAACAGAATTTTGTGCATAGTTTGTGTGGGCTTTAGGTACAGCCAAAAGGCGCCCGTGTTTTTATGTGTGTTTGTGTGTGTGTTTGTTACTCCTTCACGCCACAAAGAATGAACCGATTTGGCTGAAATTTGGAATGGAAATAGGTTAATAATAGGTTAATCCTAGGTTAATCCTAGGTATTAGTTACCACATAGACATTTTATCCCGGAAAATCAAAGAGTTCCCCAGGGAGTTAAACAATTTTAATCAGTCGCTAGCATCATCTAGTATAATATAAGTAGGGATACCTAAGTACGTCTACATTATAAGCCCAATTTACGTAAAAGCTCGTAAATAAAAATAAGGGGTAGGTACACACTTTAAGAAACTGACCTCTCACAACAATCAAAGGAAATCGCCAGCGGGGCAAAAACCCGGATTTTTCCTCCGACGTCGTTCTTAAAAACCTTCATGCATGCAGATTGTTTTTCAATACCGTTCCACGTCGGCCGAAATGATTTTCGGGCTGAAAGAGCGGGCCTTTTTGTAGCAGACATTATATAAAAGGTTTAGAAGGCGAAATTGTGAACCATTTTGCTGGATAGTTTGAGTCTTTTTTTTTGTGTGAAAGTACTGGGGCTAAGTAAAATGATCGCTTTAATTGTTTAAGGCTGCCTGTAGCTGAAAACTACACTGAAGCTGAAAAGAACGGCTGTGAGATTGTCTAAAAATAAAGCTACAGTGTGACAATCGCATTTACTTCTTCTTGGACAAAGGTATTTGGCGTGGACTTTCACAGGCTTTGATCTTGCGCCGCCTGGATCCAACGGCTCCCTGTAACTGTTTGATGTTGCCGGCTCAGCTAGTAGGGGTCTGCCAACACTGCGCTTCCCGGTGCGGGGTCGCCACTCCAGCATTTTAGGTCCCAATCAAACATCAGCTCGTCGAATTATGTGCCCCGCCCATTTCCTATTCAATTTCGCGGCTCGCTGAGCTATGTCGGTGACTTTGGTTCTACTACGGATCTTCTCATTTCTGATTTTATCTCGCAGGGATACTCCAAGCATAGTTCTCTCCATCGCCAAATGAGTGATCCTGAGCTTTCTTATGAGACCCATAGTTAGCCACCATATTTCGGATCCATAACTGGCAAAACGCACTGTTCGAAGACTTTAGTCTTCAGGTACTGAGGAATTTTGAACGAGAAGACATCTCGAACGCTGCCCAGCCGAGTTGGATTCGACGGTTGATCTCTCTCGAAATTTTACCTACCTAACTGGACTGTTTGTCCCAGATATATCCTCGTCTACAATATCGAGTGCGGAGTTCTCAACAATTACTCTATGTTTTATAATAATTTAAATTATGGTACAAACAGAAATAAGTTTGAACCACCGCTGAAGGCTCGGGTGACCTGAGCGTGACCTCCGCGCAGTTTATGATGAGGAGCCACGCGACGGTTTCTGAGATTAAAGCGAACAATCGTAACATAACGGTGAACTGACACGTATCGCGCACATAAAGATAACTGTGGGCCGGGATCCCGACGCCAATTATTTATTCTGGGAGAAGCGCGCGATACATGCGCTGAAGCGGTTTAGTTGTAATTACACTATCACACTAATACTATAAAGACGAAAGTTTGTATGTGTGGGTGTGTGTGTGTGCGCGTATGTTTGTTACTCTTTCACACCACATCAAATGAACCGGTTTAGTTGAAATTTGGAGCGGAGAGATTTTATCCTGGTAAATGAATCATCTTCACTTACTATCAGTTGAAATCACAGTCAAGCGCTAGTCTACATATTAAAAAAGACGTGTGGCACTCGGGGACTGCCGCGGTAAAGCTATTGCATAGCATTTTTTATCAATGCCATCTAGCGGCTCACCGCTAGAGGAGTCCCGTATCAGGTTATTTTCGTTACGGAATTTCTGGATTCGGTCTCCACTTAAGAATAATAATAATACCCCGAATAGTAGGCTGACATCTTAACCACTAAGCTATCACTACTTCTATACATCTTATGACATAATGTCTATGGACCTGAATCTTAAAAGTTTGTTTAATCGGCCAGCGAATAATCAAATCGCTTGTCGCTCGTAACTCACATCAGTCTAGATGGGTCGAAAAAAGAAAGCGTCTGCTAAATTTGAGGATATATTTTATACTTAATGTGCTCTTCCTCATGACCTGCGCTGTTATTTTTTGCTTAGAAATTTTATTATTTCGGGCAAAATAGAGACTTCAGTACACTCGGCATCATTTGTTACATCTGTGAGGTGAATAAAAACAATTGAGTGCTTTTGCGTGACTGTACCTGCCTTTCGTAATGAGCGCAGTTACTTTTTAGGGTTCCCTACCCGGAGGGTAACCAACGGGACCCTATTACTAAGCCTCCGCTGTCTGTCCGTCCGTCCGTCCGTCTGTCTGTCAGCGGGCTGTATCTCATGATCCGTAATAGGTAGACAGTTGAAATTTTCACAGAATATGTATTCCTATCGTCGCTATAATAACAAATAATAGAATAGTATAGAATAGAAATATCTTTATTGGTAGCAATAAACACAAAAATATACAAAAATAAATCAAAATTTTAAAAACACAGCTATGTTTTAGATATCGTTACTTTGTACAATGCTGTATAATATGTATAGCGTTGCACTGCTACCAAAAAGTGAGTCACTCAGCTTGTGTTGGGGCTCCTAGCCTCATAATAATTATTAAGAAATGGGGACCCTCCCTACTAGAAACGTTTTTTTCGGCGTTTTCTGTCAATTGTGAATTGAAGACGCGGAGGAAGTCGCGGGCAACCACTAGCAACTACCTACTATAAGACACACTACACCTGTTTCACAATTCAGCCAACAGTAGCTTCTTACGGAGATGACTCTACAATGCACAATCGCAAACAAGCTACAAGAAAATTGTCGTGAAATCTCTTGAATAAAATTGTATATCCAAAGCGTTGTATTAACTATACAAATCGTTTATCAACGGAACGGGGAACTAGGTCATCGGCAACGCTGTATTTATGCAAACACTACAATATCTAGGTATTACACCCTGATATACAATGAATGCAAAGAGACCGCATTTTCAAGTCGTCTACAGGATTCCTAGCCGTCTAGTTGCTTAGAGGAGAAGAGGTCTCGACATAATAAGTTCAGGCTGAGATCTTTAGATCACGCTTTCGCTCTGCTAAGACTCAAGACTTAATACGAGATAATTATTATTATTTTTTAAATTGAACCGACGATAAAAGGAACTAAATTGGGAAAAATGAAATATAAATCTTTTTAAAAACATAGTTTTATTATTTTAAGCATAGCAAATTGCTTAACTACTTACGAGCTGTGATTTTTAAGCATGGCTGTGAGATACCTTTTGGTTGCGCGTGATAAAATGGGGAAAACCGTGTGCGGCTACCCTTAGAGGTGGAATTTCTTTTTTTTAATGGGACCAACGTAGACGCTATCCATTATAAAAAGAATCATCAAAATCGGTTGTCTAGAGGAAATCGCTTATAGCGATAAGACCGCCTTTGCGTACTTATGTACATTAATTATAAGATTCACAATGGCGTGTACAAACAGATTAGGGGTACGGGTTGAATCTACACTGCCATACTGCTTCCAAGTTAGCCCTCTACCACCTTGGACTGCATCGCCACTTAGCATCAGATGAGATCGCAGTCAACTATATCTTGTCAATGAAAAAAAAAAAAAAATTTGTCACTTTTTCGCGACAAAATGTATGATATCTTGGATTTAGTGTATCGGTGACCTCATAACATAAATATACATATATTTTTACGCTGTCGTTCAGGACATTATATATCGCAGCGCTCCGAGCGATAGCATTGATTAATAGCAGAAACGATATATTTTTACGAAATAAACTTTACATAAACTGCTGGTATTATTTACACTGGTGTTGCATAACTATCGATAATGAAACTATTGTTGACCTTGAAAAATAGTAAGAATATCGACAGGCTTATCGATAGCATTTGATAGGCAATAGTCGATATTATTAATAAAAGACAAATCTATCGATCGTTAGCATTGAATATAAACACTAATGTCGATATCGATATGAATATACTTGAAAAATGAAGGACTATCATATAAATTTTCACGCCCAATTTGCCGTTCGAGAAAACAAACTTTCGTGAAACATGTACTTCTTAATTTTTAATCGAACACCCAAAAAACAAGTTTCATGGATATAACTTGAAAAATAACGAACTTATTTTTTTCTTTTTAAATTGCAATAATATCACGAACTTTCATACAAACCTTCACCCCCTACTTAACCATCTAAAAAAAATACTATACGTTACATGGATGAAGTCGCGGGTAACAGCTAGTGGTAAGTAATAAGTTTTTTCCGTTCGGCTAAAAAAAGTAAACCATTTCGTCTGGGCAAAAAAGGCGTACAGTTTTCGTAGAAAACGTTTATTACCCACCTTTGGTTCTGCCAAAGAAAATACGAATATTTTTGACTCTCAAGCCCTGAGTGGGTTTAAGCATTTTAACTGAGACCGCTTAAACGATTTCCACAGAAGAGGAAATTCGAGTGGTTTACCAAAATTTTTATTACTCGACCCAATTTCAAAAGTTGGTGGAGCTTTCGACAAATATAGTTATTTGGAATTTAGTCTGGAAAATTCACTAATAAGGCACCGCACACAACAATGGATCGACGTGATTTTTTGCAAGGATATTTCAATTTGGGCAATATACACTTACAGTTAGACCAAAACGTGTGGGTACATGATAAATTAATTATTAAAATCTAATTTTAAAAATCTAATTTCACACAATATATTTTAACTTATAGTTGAGAACTTTTTTTTAATAATAAATAGACTAGCGCTTGGCAGCGATCACACCTAATGCTAAGTGAAGATGAAGCCTAAGATGGAACGCATTTGCCTAGAAAATACCTAGTCACTCTTAATTTGAAGGTACTCATATTGTAGTTATAGGGAAAAATGGATGGAGGAAGAGATTTTGCGAGAGACATAGGACCTTTTATCTCGCAAAATCTCGGACCGATTTTCATCAAACATAGCGAAGAACACTCCCGACTAATTCACCTTTCAAACAAAAAAACAAAATCAAAATCGGTTCATCCGTTCGGCTGCTACGATGCCATAGACACACACAGACATACACACACACACAAGTCAAACTTATACGACGGGGGTTAATAATAGAGGTGGTTAATATAGCACTTAGCAACTTATTACAGCATGCTATCTTTCCATAGCACACAGCAAGTGCTACATACGTAGGCGCAGTGGTGCTACGATGCTATAAGTATCACGCGCCGTAGGCGGTGTAGCACACTGCGCGTAGCAGCGGCGCTGAGGCGGCCGGGCACTTAGCAGATGGATTTATCGCAACTCGCAATAAACATGCTATGTGATTTAGCGTGTTGCAAGACATAGCGCGCTCCGGCCGCCCACAAGCTTTCTAATTAAAGTTGCTATAGCATAGCATTTTTTATAGCATGCTAAAATTTTATAGTTTATAGTCAGTAGCATGATATTGATTTATAGCATTTTTGAACAACTCTAGTTAATAATGGCACTCACACATTCGTTGGTTGTTTTGAGCCTACTTTTGGATCGTAACTCTGTTAGAAACTTGTTCTAAACGTTTTACTATGATGCTTGTATAGAGTATATTTTCGAGCTAACTGTCAACCCTACTTTAATTCGGTATAGAACCCACCCAAACGTGTTATCGCTATATTAAAAGAGCAAAGAACCTTTGAAGTCAAAAGGGTCTTGTATGTATGTATGTATATAAGATATAGCGCGTTGTTCGAGGTCGGAACCTTTCCGCTTTCTGATGAATAGTTTATTAATTTGTTGCTTATTTGGCTCATCGGTACTATCACTGAGACAATCTGGGAATTCAGACTTACTATTGGAGCTAATTCAAATTCAAAATTTATTTATTTCATGTAGGCCAACTTGTAGCTTTTATGACACGTCATAAATCTACCACCGGTTCGGAATGCAGATTCTGCTGAGAAGAGTCGGCAAGAAACTCAGCAGTTGCTCTTTTCAAAAAAAAAAAATTTTTTTACAATAGGTAACAAAACTATGCTATGTATACAGTGCTTCCACAATGAAGCTTCAAAAATGCATACGTAGGTACACAATCCATACCTGCTAAGCATAAGCTATACCTGTATAGCCCCAATAGTAAGTCTGATTTTATTTGTGCGCTACCTAAAAAATCACCCTGTATACTTAAAAAAAAGCAGTTAAGACTGCGGTCTCCTAGTCAAGGGGTCGCAGGTTCGATCCCGGACCTCTGTTTTTTTTTTATTCAATGACAATATAATTCTTGACCGCGATCGCACCTGACGGTGAGTAACGCTGCAGTCGAAGATGGTAGCGGACTAACTTGGGCAGGGTATGTCAGTGTAAATTCTACCCATACCTCTAATCTATTTCTACACGCCATCGTACCGGAACGCTAAATCGGCGGCACGTCTTTGACAGTAGGGTGGTAACTAGCCACGGCCAAAGCCTCCCACCAGACCAGAGGTCAGAAATTATAAATTCCCAAATTGCCTCCGCCGGGAATCGAACCCGAGACCTCCCAAATTATAAAACCACAGTACTCACCACTGCGCCATTCCTGGCGCAAGACCTCCCGGTCTTTTAGGAGTTTATGTGCGTTAAGCAATGAATTAAAACATGCTCTATGTTGTTTTTTTTAATAAATATCTTACAAGTTATTAGAATACATGATGTATTTGGGGCTTACTACACTCCTAAACGCTAACATCTGTCGCGTTTCCCACGAGGTTTCGGGTATGTTTTATTTCGTCTATCGCGGGGATTTTTTTCTGGCATTCTGCGCGCTGTTAAAGCGCAAACACTGGTCCAATAAAGGTTTTCCGAACGTTAACAAATTGGGAAACTATCCACCGCAGAAAAGGGCCACCTTTGATACACGAAAATTGCTAATAAAACGGCCCTTTAGATATTTATTTGAATGGTATTTCTTCGACTGCGAAATCGATTTTATCTACCGTTGTGTTATTAAGCCGATTTGGAGATCCCTCGCCCACATGCCTGGGGTTTTATCATTACGACTTGTAGTTTATCTATTTTCCGTAACTTGTACCTTGAGCTTACCTGAATACCAGAGCAGGCAATGTGAAAAGAGCCAGGATTTTATAATGTTAACAAGTAATAAGACAAATAACGTTAATTAACGTTAATTTTCTGAGTGGTACTTTAATAACCTTATTTTCATCAGAGTAGCAAAAATTAACAGAATTATAATTGTAAAGCTAGAGTCACAATATTTTAAACCTCCGATGGAAAAAGAGGGGTGCATCTGTATGTTTGTCTGCTCTCTCGTATCAAAAGCTTTTTTTTCCTTCAACGTTGAAGCATGTGATATTTAATAGCTTAAACGTTCAGAAATGTCAGAGTTTTGTACCCGGGATTGAACCCGCGTTATCTAAATATATATGAAAAGTAAAAGTGACTGACTGATTGATTGACTGACTGACTGACTGACTGATCTATCAACGCACAGCTTTACTGGATGGATCGGGCTGTGGCATACAGATAACTATTATATTATGGTGTAGGCGTCAGCTAAGAAATAATTTTTGAAAATTTCAACCCCAAGCTAGCCAAACCCCAAAAGCTAGTTTCTTCTTATAACACAAAAATGTTTGTCTGTTGGCTTGTTCTTCGGTCCTTGTTAACGATTTTATGGGAATTGTGGCAAAGTAATTAAGTTCTTTGCAATAATAACGGCTATTTGTTTCGATCCAAGCAAAATAATCCAATCTATTTTCCAATCTCGGCTCAGCTAGGCAATATATCAGTGCTAACAACGAAACTAAGACCCAGGTCTCAGTTAACGTCTTCCATTGCAACTGACAGTTAAATCGAGGTCATACATTGTTACCTACACCTTTAGGTATAGCTACCTCCTTTATTATCACGTTACATTTTGGCCACTTCCAAAAATTACAAGCTGTTACCTTACCTATTCGAAAAATTATAAGGTGTTATTTATTGACTAGCTTTTATCCGCGACTTCGCTCACGTTAGGTTCGATTTTTTAGACCCCTATTTTACCTCTTTCGGGGTTGAAATTTTCCAAAATTCTTTCTTAGCGGATGCCTACGTCCTAATAGCTACCTGTATGCTAAATTTCAGCTCGATCGGTCCAGTGGTTAGAGCTGTGCGTTGATAGATCAGTCAGTCAGTCAGTCAGTCACCTTTGCCTTTTATATATTTAGATTAATTAATTTTAAGTCATATACCGTAGTTAAAAAACAAATGCTAAAATCAATTAATTGGATATTTGTCTGTTGTCAAAATGTGGATATTCGTTAATTACAATAGACAATGTAACATAAGAATAACATTTGTAAAAACAGCAAAAAAAAAATCGGTCAAAAAATCAATATCGCCATCTTTGCCTTTAATGTCTATTTTTTCCGTGTAGACATTATATTGTCATTGTTTTAGTTTAAATAGATATGTCTATTAATAGATATAGTGGACTTTCCAAACGTACTTTAGACTGTTCCTTAGAACAAAGTCACATCTGCTAAATTCACAACTTGAAATTTGAGCCTTAAAAGATTTTTAAACTACCTATAAAATGTTTATAGTTTACTAAAACTTCTAAGGCTCAAATCTTAAGTTATAAATTTAGCAGATGAGACTTTGTTCTACGGAACAGTCGCTTTGTTTATAATGCGCAAGATATGTTAGGAGAGCTTTACGAGAATACCATAAAAAATAACAAAAAGTGCGAGATAGATTTATAAATACATATCAAAAATTCCGAGGCCGGCGGGATTCGAACCCACATCTCTCTGGGAATCGCGCCCGAGTGTGTTATCCGTTACACTACGGCGAACCACACGTCAGCCACGAAATTAGTGATATGTATCTACTTTTTCAATCAGTTTTTATAGCAACTGTTAGCGACATCTAGTAGCGACACATTACAGTTGTCGATCTACTTTTTTCCAAGACACCATATTACAATGGAGCTCTTAAGAAATTATAGATGCCACATTGCTTGTTACAATTTTAATTTTTTATTGAAGTGTTAACCTACACTTAAAGGAAATAACCTAATAGATTTATAAATACATATCAAAAAAGATGTGGGTTCGAATCCCGCCGGCCTCGGAATTTTTGATATGTATTTATAAATCTATTAGGTTATTTCCTTTAAGTGTAGGTTAACACTTCAATAAAAAATTAAAAAAGTGCGAGAATATAAAAAATATTCCATACAGGGCTGAGTTTTAAAATAGAATAAATAGAATAGTTTTATTCTTGGAATACAGCGAGGGCGGATCGACATCCTTCTGTCTTTTTACGTGGATACGCTATTTATGAAACTAGAAAAACTGCGATAAAAATGTAAACGTCCCTTTATTCCGATAACCGATAACCTCTTACAGTGGGAAGTCCTATTAATCTATTTTTATAAATAAAATTTATCACAGCTGTGTTGTTTGTTTTGTTTTTTTGAAGACCTCCCTGGGGCGCTAGAGTTGTATAACTGGGAGGTCTCCTGGCGGGGGCAATTTGGGAATGTATAATTTCTGAATTGTTTCTAGTCTGGTCTGATGGGAGGCTTTGGCCGTGGCTAGTTACCACCCTACCGTCAGACGTGCCGCCAAGCGATTTAGTGTTCCGGTACGATGATGGCATGCAGAAACAGATTAGACAAGGACTATCTTGTCATCGAATATGCATTTTTGAAACTTCATTGTGGAAACACTGTATGCATAGCATAGTTTCGTTACCTATTGTAAAAAAAAAATTTTTTTGAAAAGAGCAACCGCCGAGTTTATTGCTAGCTCTTCTCAGCAGGATGGGTATTCCGAACCAGTGGTAGATTCATCGACGATTCAAAAGCACTTGTAAAAGTTTATTTGCATAAAAAATATTTCTATTCTAAAAAAATATCTCTATTCATTTAAAAAATAAAAAAACTTTGTGAAAATCTTTCACAGCCCTTAAAAAAATCTTGTGAAACATGACGTGATTTAAATAAAAGTTCAGTTAGACAATGGCCCGAGGGAGCCACGGGCGCGCGTTCAGAATCAAATATGAACCCTTTCATGCCGTGCTATAGTAGGTTATAATCTCTTTGACTTCTGCCGCCATTTTTATCCCATACCCGAATCGGGAAGCTTTGTATGAATTTTTAAAAGCCCACGAGAATTATAGGCTAACCCGGTATTCGAGATTAAAGGCGCGGCTGCGGCTAAACAGAAAGCGGAGCGGGGAGCGGATACAAGTAGTAAATCGTGCCAATAATAATAATCAAATTCAAAATTATTTATTTCCTGTTGGCTAACTTGAGACTCTTATGACAAATGAAGACTTTACGACCATAAAGTAGAAATCAATCCATTCATACTTTATTATTTACAGGGTGTGAGATCCAATCGAAAACTTTGTGAAGAGGTTACACGTTATACGTTCAACGTAGAACGTTAACTTTATACGTTATATTTTAAAGAAATTACACAAGATAGGTAAACGTACTTACCGACTTCAAACGCCACTAGAAAGTATATCAATTGTGCACAATTTGAAGAGTTCCCTCGATTTGTCCAGGATCCCATCATCAGATCCTGACCTGATAACAATGGGGTCCCATTCCGACGGGAATTAAAAAACTCAATCCACGTGATTGAACTCGCGGGCATTAGCTAGTTCTTTTCTATTTAACGAATGTATCTGCGTGCATTAAGTGTAATAAAATGATTTATCTATTATCTGTGGCTGTCTCCCGTCGCTACCGCTCCTCGTGTCTCCAGGTCTTTACTAGGATTACTCTTGCTCGGTCCGCGATTGGGAATCGATGCGCTTTCTCGCTGAGCGAGCGGGAATATTGCAAGTTTAAGTTAAAGTTTTATTGATATCAGCTATTTATAAAGACTTTTCCGTCTTCAATGTCCGCCGTCGATATTTTTCCAGGTTTGAATATCGAATAGACCAGTTGTACCTCCTACTTTTACAAAGCTTGTAATCATTGAAATAGCTTATTATACATCAATAATAATCTACTATTACTAGTTACTACTACTTATTAAAAAAATATCAATAAACAAAAAGATCCTATTAATATAATGCAAAAATTTGGATGTTTGTTACTCAAGCACGCCGCAACGACGAAACCGATTTGGCTGAAATTTAGCACAGAGCTAGATAAAAATTTGACAACGATAATTAAAAAAATATAAACACAGTATATATCTTCCTTATTCAGTTTTTGAAATATCTTTTAAATTGGTCCAATAGTGGAGGAAGAAATTAAGAGAGCCTTAAATTATGACTATTTACTTAGGCTATTCAGTCGGATCTGCAGTTGTTCTTAACGCAAGAATGTGCTTTATGAACAACTGCAGAGCGACAGCGATAGTTTTTTCAAACACCTAATTTTCAAAAATCTCCACGACCGGAAAATACATTCAGAGCGGAGTCATATATTAGTTGTGAGCCATTTTCAATAGATAAAATATACATCAAAGCTGACTGGGATGATTTCACCCGAACGCAATACAGGAATGTGCCAGAAACCGCACAGTATCAATTACAATATGCCAGGAGCTTATAGAATAATACCTACATATAACTGAATTTAATCCCTTTGTAGGATGAATCAATATATGGCGCACCGAGGTTGAGGAATTGATACCAGTGTGATACAGAGATAGCGGTCTCATTAGAGACTGTCATAACACGGGATAAACAGCTTGCTGTAGTTAGAACAAGTATATACTTGTCTACAGTGTGTTGCAAGTAAATTGGTTTAAAACACCCTCTACACGTGAAATTAAAAAAAATATCTGTAATTCGCCATTTTGTGGTGGCCATCTTGGATTTGAAATTTATCATAGTGCATAATATTCTTAGTAGTCAAGCCTTTTCATTTGATACCCATATTGAGGGAGATGTGAAAAAATATGTAATCCGCCATTTTGTGGCGGCGGCCATCTTGGACCGATTTTCATCAAACATAGCTAAGAACATTCCCGACTAATTCACCTTTCACAAAAAAACAAAATCAAAATCGGTTCATCCGATACGATGCCACAGACAGGCGCACACACACATACACACATGCACACACATATAATTAAGGTTATCACCTGTAAAATTACAGAGAAAAAGAACCCTATTTTTGGAATTTAGTAGAATAGAATAGAATATTTTTTTATTTTTTAAAACTTCTTTGTTTTTAAAAGTTCATTTAAGACAAATTCTTCAATTTTGCAAATTCTTTTTGTCTTTTTGAAAGTGTTTTTTCCCCTCTAGAGGCTAAACAAACGTAATACAGAAATACTATTTACTAAGACACTTTTTTAATATTAACTAGCTTTTACCCGCGGCTTCGCTCACGTTAGGTTCGATTTCTTAAACTCCTATTTTACCTCCTTCGGGGTTGAATTTTGAAAAATCCTTTCGTAGCGGATGACTACGTCATCATAGCTATATGTATGCAAAGTGGTTTAAGCTGTGCGGTGATAGATCAATCAGTCAGTCAGACAGTAACCTTTGCCTTTTATATATTTAGATTTAGATGATGCCTTTTGTGGTAGATTTTTCAAAACCTGTGACACATGTATTTTATTTATTTTTAATCGAAAGCCCAAATACAAAGTTTATACAACTTTGAAAATGAAAAACTTTCATACTAACATTCATCCCCTATTTGATCCCTTGGGGGGTGAATTTTTCAAAATCTGTGAAACACGTATTTCTTTATTTTTATTCTAAAGCCTAAATACAAAGTTTCATGGATATAACTTGAAAAATGACGGACTTTCATACAAACTTTAACCCCCTATTTAACCCTCTTGGGGTTGAAATTTTCCAAAATCCTTTCTTAGCGGATGCCTACGTCCTAACAGCTACCTGTATGCCAAATTTCAACTCAATCGGTCCAGTGGTTAGAGCTGTGCGTTGATAGATCAGTCAGTCAGTCAGTCAGTCAATCAGTCAGTCAGTCACCTTTGCCTTTTATATATTTAGATAACAACGATATGGAGCGCATAAAAATAATTTCCAAGCAGAAAAAGGCTAAGTGTCTATTCAGACGGACCACATATTTAACACGCCACAACGGCAAAACTGTCGCCATCTTCTCGTAGTAGTCGCATAGTACGAGAAGTTGTTGTTTGAGAGTTAGAAAGTTAGCGGTGAGTCACCCAATGCCTTGAAAAGCACGTAACGGCGTCGCTCTTCCAAGAGATCTCTCTCCGATCGTGTCGGCTTTCATATAAGAATGAGTGAATGTGTTTGAGCACACACTTGTGCACTATAATATCTCCCGATGGCTAATTTCTGAGGTTGGCCGCCGTGACCGGATTCGGTCTGAAAGACGTTATTATTATTTTTATTACATGACTAGCTGATGCCCGCGACTTCGTCCGCGTGAATTTAGTCCCACGGGAACTCTTTAATTTTCCGAAATAAAAAGTAGCCTTTGTCCTCCCCAACTATAGGAACTTCTGCAAAAAATTAGGTCGATCCATAGCCCTGTTGCAGCGTGATTGAAGGACAAACGAACAATCAAACACACTTTCGCATTTATAATATTAAAGGAATATATATAGTAAGGATGACACAACACACCAAGAGAGCTGAAGTGTCTACGGCAGGGATTTCACCGTGCAATTTGAAGCGTCGCCGACAAGTCGGTGTTTGTGGCGCGCCTGAGAGGACTCTAAGCGCTTAACAGGGAGAGAGATATTCCGCCCAAGTAACGTTCTGGCAACATCCGATTTGCATAATAATGGCTGACCGAAGCCCCCGGTGATAACTTTCATCCCTGATTGCAGTCTCTTTGAGAATCTCAACCCAAAATGCTTTTACGAAGATTTCCAATTTACCTTTTGTGGCTATTTACAGGTAATAGTGTTTGGGAGTGCTAGCCGGTTATTGGATTCGACTTTAGGATACTTTGCTCCTGAACACAGGGCTTCAGTTGGGTTAGTCGATTGATCGTATAAGAATTCGATGACATTGATGACAATCCTGTTTATGTCGAAACTCAATTAATCGAAAACCTCCAATACTCGAAAAAATGTTTTATTCCCTTCCCTTCCAGCCCCAAAACCTAAATTACTAATATCTAAACCTCTATAAGTCGAAATAATTATATTTATTATTTATCTATATATCCTAATTCTCAAAAATACTTATCAATTCCATGAAATGATAAAGCATTATAATTAATGGCTGACATGTACTTGTTTACTTAATATTTTATTGTTATATTTATTTTTATTGCTATTGATTTCATAATATGAACTTTAACGAAGCACGTCTTTTGTTGTGGATTATAAGAATGAATCTTAACCTCTACAAGTCGAAATTTCCTTACAAAATCCGCCTAAATCGAAAATCTTCATAAGTCGAAAACTCTATAACTATTGGGCGCGCCCCTTGAATTTCGACTTGCAGAGGTTCTACGTAACCAGTACCAAAGATATCCAAAGAAATCTACGTCACTACGTCAGGGAATATACAGGGTGTATTAACAATCATGGCAGTAGTCAATGAAATTATAGACGTCGAGCATAAAGTGGCTGATCTGTGATTCTGTGTGCGGTGCCTGGTGTCCCTAGGGCGCGGACGTCTCTACAAAGTTACCCATTACATATTATTAAGTTAACTTAGCTTCGACTCAGCGGTCGGAACGTAAGCACTTAGGTAATGAAACGCAGTCGTGTGGATAATTTCTATATTTTATATATTTGTTGCAAACAACGGCTTTGTAGGGGCAGTGGGAACGAAGCAAAAGCAACATTATGCTTGAAAGTTTAAAACGTTAGCTTTGAATTTGAATAAATATTTTGGACTAGTTGATGCCCGCGACTTCAACATTATTTTTTTTCTAATTTGCATGTCATCATTGACGGAACATGTGTGTGTATGTACGTATGTAACTTTATAACATCTGGTTATTTTTTATAACGTTTCTTAGAAATAAACAATTTATTTATTTCTTTCGTTCGCGTTTATTATATTTTTTAGTATTCATTTTAAGGCATCTTCTAGACATGTGGTCTAGATCACTCTCCATCAGGTGTAATATTAGTCAAGCGCGTGCCTATAACGTATTAAAAAAAACAAATCCAGATAAATAATACAAAAAGTGGATTATAATAAAATAGAGTCCCCATTTTAGTATCGTATTTTAGTATCTGACCAAGAATTCCTTTTGATCATAAAACTGATTTCGTCATCTTCCCAGAACATTATTTCTTTACCTAAGTTCTATTAATACAAACAATTTCAAAGGCAATCAAAAACCTCGACCTCATCATTTTCTCAGCGCCAGCCTCAGCTAACATTCCTTTATAGAAATTTCTGAGCTTTACATTAACTTTCTAAGCCTTCTTCCTTGCGCAATCTTTGCGAATATAAACTAGGTCCAAGAGTGGACTTGAAGTAAATATAAACAGGACGGGTAGCAGGTTGAACAAGGTCTTAACTCCTTTGTGTGTTTCTGTTCTGTCAAAAAATTGTAATTTAAGTCTCAATAGCCCAACGGTTAAAGGTGCGGACTGAAAACTGAAAGGTCGCAGGTTCGAACCCCACCCGTTGCATTAAGTAAATATAAACAGGACGGGTAGCAGGTTGAACGAAGTCTTAACTCTTTTGTGTGTTTCTGTTCTGTCAAAAAATTGTAATTTAAGTCTCAATAGCCCAACGGTTAAAGGTGCGGACTGAAAACTGAAAGGGTTTGAACCCCACCCGTTGCACTATTGTCGTACCCACTCCCAGCACAAGCTTGCCGCTTATTTGGAGGGGATAGGAGGATATTAGTCAACTTCAGCTTGGTTAATATTCTTTTAAATAAAACTATTAAGAAAATTCGAGTTTTCTATTAAGAAAAGGTTTTCAATATTCTACAGTCCGATAGTCGTAAAGTGAATTAACTTAATTTGTAGTTGTGAGCAAACAAACTTGGGAAATAGAATAGTACAGAAAAAATTAGGAAATAAGAACAGCTGGAAAATCGAAAAAATCAAAATTGATAATTTTTGTGTAGGAATCACACTTTAGATGACTTTAGGTGTAGAATAAAAACCGTGATATTTATAATTTTGTTTTACTTAAATTTTTTTTTTTCAAATTCCTAATTACAGAAATATAATTAAAATTATAAATACTACTAAGTGAAAGAAAAAAATAATTAAATTAACCGCAGTAATTGCGGTGACTTTGATGGAGTTTTAGATTTTATTTAGTTTTAATTTTTATAATTATTATTATTTATTAATTGAGATAGATTTAACTCCTTCACTTAGTAGTATTTATAATTTTAGTTTTAATTTAGATACTGGTTATGTAGTATTAGATGTCGTATAGTATCTTATCTATACTTTATAAGGCTGAAGAGTTTGTTTGTTTGAACTCGCTAATTTCAGGAACTACTGGTTCGAATTGAAAAATTATTTTTGTGTTGGATAGTCCATTTATCGAGGAAGGCTTTAGACTTTATATCATCACGCTGCGACCAATAGGAGCGAAGCATCAGTGAAAAATGTTGCAAAAACGGGGAAAATTATCCATATTTAAAATATATTCTTTTAAAAACTTCTTAATCGCCATCATAATAACAGTAATTGACGCGGACGAAGTCGCGCGCAACAGCTAGTTTCAATATAAAAAAACCGTCTGTCTCCAAAAAAATATTACCTTCAACTTTAATTCGTACCCGGACGAAAGTTAAAATTAGAGCGGCGGGAACTAATAAATTATAAGAATTAATAAGGGAAACGTGTCGAACATAAAAACTGTTGACTACCGACCGTCCTTAGCTCTCGGAGAATAAATAAAGCTGGAAAGGGCTTACTTGAATTCATAATCCACGTTTAAGGCTCATTTACACGTCTTATCACTCTTTGGAATCATCCAAAGTGACAAGTTTACATTGTCTTTAACTTTTATTTCATCCAAAGTGTACACTAATAATAAAAACGTAAAAATTCTTTTTACAAAACCGACTTCAGACGCCACTACAAAGTAAATTAATTGTGCCTATAAAATATCTGATCTGATGACAATGGAACCACCTGGAAAGTAAACTCTTTCAAACAAAAAAAGAATTTTCCAAGGCGTCTTCGAGTAATCAGGGAACATACGTAAAAAAATTTAAAAAAAATTATTCCGACGAATTGAGAACCTCCTCCTTTTTTGGAAGTCGTTTAAAAATAACAATGAAACATCAAACCCTCAAAATTTTTTTGGTAAGAGAATTTTCACTGAATTTATGATTCAGCCAAATGATTATTTAGTTTGGATGATTCATATTACGTTATTGTCTTTGGATGTATTAAAAGCAGTATAAATATATATGATACAGTTTAAATATTATATTAATGATATGTGGGAGAACTGTATTATATGACTTTTTAACCGACTTCAAAAAAAAGAGGAGGTTCTCAATTCGACACGTATGTTTTTTTTTTTTTTTTTTTTATTTTTATTATTATTTTTTGGCGATGTTACTCCATAACTCCGTCAAATCTGAACCGATTTTAATAATTTTTTTTTTATTTGAAAGGACGTATCGTCAGGTTGGTCCCATTTAAATTTGGTGAAGATCTGATGAATATCTTCGGAGATGGAGGACGGAACTCCTCAATAAATAAGAGCAAATCGCTCGTGATCAGAGTGTGTCGGATTTTAACCATGCATTCTTCATAGCATACATACATGATGCTTTTCTATTCGGCATTTCAATATAATTTTTTTTTAACCGAATTTTTGACGATGTTACTCTATAACTCTGTCAAATCTGAACCGATTTCAATAATTTTTTTTTATTTAAAAGGACTTATCGTCTGGTTGATCCCATTTAAGTTTGGTAAAGATCTGATGAATATCTTCGGAGATATAGGATGGAACTCCTCATTGAATAAGAGCAAATCGCTCGTGACCAGAGTGTGTGTAGGATTTTAACCATGCAAACTTCATAGCATACATACATATGCTAAATTTCTATTTGGAATAATATATTTCAATACTTTTTTAAGGAGCAAAACAAATGGTCTAGTGAATTGGTCCCACGAAGCTACACTAAAAAGCTTAAAATAATAATATAAAAAAATATTTTAAAAAAACCGACTTCAAACGCCACTTAAAAGTATAAAATAATTTTAGTTTGTACACGTATGTTGAAGTCGGGCCAGCGTTGCGCAGTGGTATCATCGTTTCTATATTTTAAGCCCGTCCGACTTCAATATACGTGTACAAACTAAAATTATTAAATCGTAAATACTATTAGGCCGGTATACTTGTTGAATTAGCCCGTGAGACAGACGGGCCTAAATAGAAACGATGAAACCAATGCGCGACGCTGGCCCGACTTCAACATACGTGTACAAACTAAAATTATTTTATACTTTTAAGTGGCGTTTGAAGTCGGTTTTTTTAAAATATTTTTTTATATTATTATGTAGAGTAGAAAGACATAAAATATAGAAAATATTTAGTGCCGTTTCCAACTGAATGGTCCAGCTTAAGAAGTCTCTAAGTCATTAATGACCCAGCTTAAGAAGTCTATAAGTCCAATTTTCTGTTTTGAATGAATGGACTTAAGGGCTTCTGAACTGGGCCATTCAATTCCGCTATACTGCAAACTGACATAAGTATTTTCAACAACGTATATTTATGAAGCTTTACTTTAAAATAATAATAATAATTGTTGTGTTATTTAATCTCTATAATTCTGTTGCCGAGTAAATAAAACAGAGTAACTTTTGTAAGATATCTTGGCCTCCAGGGAAACTCACGTACACAATCACATATCAACCTCTTTATGTCGCGGCGTGTTTGCTATAATCTCTTGAATAACGCGAAATATTTTTATTTATTACTGAACTCTGGAAGCGTCATATTTTCGCAGAGCCCTCGAGAATTATTCACTAAAATTATAGCGTAAAAAAAGGCTTCTGTTACAACGGTACTAGGTCGTTAATCGACGTGATTTCTAGTGTTATTCGTTATCGAAAATCGTTATCATCGCCCTGCCAATATTAAAATACGAGTATATAGAGTATGGTCAAGCAATTTACATCATATTTGATAGATAAATAATCTATATATATATAAAATTCAAAGTCCTGACTGACTGAATGACTGAGATACCAACGCAAAGCCTAAACTACTGAAGTGAGAAACTTGAACTTTTTACAGTTGGTTCCTTTTATGACGTAGGCGCACACTAAGAAAGGATTATTGGAAATTCCACCCCTAAGGGGTTTAAATAGGGGATGGAAGTTTATATGAAACTCCGTCATTTTTCAAGCTGTTTCCATCAAAGTTGGTATTTGAGCTTTCAGTTAAAAATAAAGAAGTACGTGTGTCACAGTTTTTGAAAATTCCACCCCAAAACCTAATTCCACGCGGACGAAGTCGCGGGGGCAAAAGCTAGTGTCAGGTATATTATTATCGTTATGCATTTTACATTTCACTGATCATCATCAGCCCACGTTTCCACATGTATGTTGGACATAGGCGCGTCTTTCAAGTAGCGCCAGCGTTGCCTATCTTCGGCCTTTCGCATCCAATCGATGCCTGCCACTTTCCGGATGTCATCGCTCCATCTAGCCGAGGGGCGCCCTACGCTCCATTTGCCGAGACGCGCTCTCCACTCGAGGACCTTACGACCCCAGCGGCCATCAGTCCTCCGACAAATGTGACCAGACCACTGCCACTTCAACGTGCTAGCCCTGAGAGCTACGTCGGTCACCTTAGTTCTTGATCGAATTACTTCGTTTCAGACTTGTCGCTTAAAGAAATTCCGAGCATAGCATTTCACTGATCACTGGTGAGGAAAGTAACTTCTTTTTCTTTATCGACCTCGGTCGGTCTCGGTCTTGTGCCACCTGTATTCAATGACTAAATTACACGACAGATATGAGTTTGCTATGTAATTTATCTGGCCGCTAAACCACGCCAGCAATGGATTTTCATACAACTTTTGCTGGTCGCTGCTCGGCTTTACAGCAATTTCGATTTATCTCAAAGAAGGTTGTCAAAATAATGCTCAAATTTCCAAGCATGTTTGAGAAAAAATAACTTATTGTACCATTATGCATAAAGAACTGGTCACAATATTTTTATTCGTAGCCCGAGTGTAAAGATAGATATAAATTTTTCAGAGCCCCTGAGAGTTAGCTATTGGCTAACCTTATAACTATAACTAGCTTAAATACACGCGAGATTTACACGAGTCGTGGATATTGGCTGTCCCTTCAGGTCCCCAGGTGAACCTTTTTTGTCCAAATCAATTTCGATGATAACAAAGTAAGTGTATTTTTTTATTTTTTTTTGGGAAAAGTAAAGGGACAGGGGTGTTATAAGTTTTTTCTGTTGAGTTGTGCAAAGTTAATGTGAATCGTGGAATAAATTCCAGATATGAGGAGGCTTGCGAGGAAAAACTATACTTACTACTTATCACCCTAATATTATAAAGGCAAAATTTTTATGTGTGTGTGTGTATGTTTGGAACTCCTTCACGCTCCAACGAATGAACCAATTTGGCTGAAATTTAGAAAAGAGATAGCGCATACCCAGGATATACATATAGGCTACATTTTATCCCGGAAAAGTAAAGAGTTCCCGCGGGATTTAAAAACCTTAATCCACGCGGATGAAGTTGCGGGCATCATGTAGTGATTAGATAATGAGGAATACAGCTTCATAAATACATCTTTTATCCGAGATGAATACTACATTCACGTAGTACTAATGCCGAATTCAAGATATATTCATACTAGATGAATATAACCGCTCGATTCCCTAGTATTTGAATTGGTATATTTGGTACGTAATTGACTGGTACAGAACACTTCTTTAATAATATTTGTCGGGGACCAGCTGTAGGTTGACAATAGAGAACAACACCATCTAGTGACGGTAGTCTTATATCGTTGATATTTTTATTTTATTTTACTTTATTTGACAAACCAACAATATTCATGCACGAATGTAAAAAATATCAACAAAGAGACTTACAAATAAAATACACATAGCAAAAATATCAATAACTGGCATGTACAAAAGATTTAGGGACATACAGATTATTTTAAGTAGTGTAACAAAAATTATAGCAAATTCTAGAAATTAGCTCCCTTACGCAGGGAGTCAATGACATTATCATTGTTATTATATTAATTTATTTCATTTCTCTGATATTTAATTGATGTACATATAGTGTCTGTTTCATTCATTCAATCATTCATACACACATACTTTCTGAACGCAGCCTTACTGCCAAGCAAACAAAACCGCACTGTTACCGAGATTTTTAATTTGATTCAATTATGTCTCGCGCTATTCAGAAAATGTTAGTATATTCCACTTAGATATGAAAAATCCCGTCCGCTAATTATGAAATTTAAATAGAACCGGGAAAATTTCCCGCATCCCGCATCCAGGAACGATATGTTTCCTTGTAAACTTTGCATTGGTCAGTTTCCTAGTATTATCACTAAAGGTTTTTTCGATCAGAAATAAGGAAATCTGTAGACCAGAGCTACCGACATAGCTCTCGAGTCAAGAAACTGAGGTGGCAATTGGGTATTTGATTAAATTTCAAAATGTGGACACCATTAGCGATCCTATATCGATAGCGAATCGACGTGATTTTTTGCATAGGTATAGTTGAGGACAGTGGCGTGCACACAGGGTAGGCATAACGCGGAAAAATGATATAAAATGGAGAAAATCGCCAGTAAGAGTTATAAAAACTTAAGGGTAGGCTTTTTCTAATTTCTACAATGCCTACCCTTAAGTTTTTATAACTCTTACTGGCGATTTTCTCCATTTTATATCTCACAATTATGCCGGGAGACATAGACAACTTTTTATCCCGGAAAGTCAAAATACGGGCTGAAAACTGAAAGGTCACAGGTTTGAACCCCAACCGTTCACTATTGTCGTACCCCCTCCTAGCACAAGCTTCTCGCTTATTTGAAGGGAATAGGAGGATATTAGTCAACTTCAGCTTGGCTTCTTTAAAAAAAAATTAAATAAATTAAAACTACTACTAACATTATATTTACAGAAAATACACGCCGTCCAAGCGGTGGTCGAATCTAACTAGTTTTCAAACAACCAAACCAAAAATCCAAAAATCGTAGACCCAAACCAACAAATAGAACTCATAATCCGTCTAAATCTCGCAAATTGGGTTTGCCGTCGATAATTCCCGAGGGCTCTCAAAAATTCGCAAAAGGCATCTTCAAGCCGACATCGAATGAGAATTGGGGCGGAAATCAAAGAGATTACAAGCACCAAGCACGCCCGCCAGCATAAAGAGGTTGAGATATGGCTGTGTGCGGGCTGGGACGTCTCTCGAGGACATACGTCACGTCTCAATATCCGTTCTACTCACTCTTTCATTGCTGACATCATTTTGCCGTGACATGACTTACTTCTTTATTTTTTACTCAACTACAGGTCATTCCCACTAGTATAACTCCGGTTTCGAACCCGAAGGGTAACCAACGGAACCTTATTACTAAACCTCCACTGTCCGTCAGTCCGTCAGTCTGTCTGTGAGCGGGCTATATCTCATGATCCGTAATAGGTAGACAGTTGAAATTTTCAGAGCATGTGTATTTGCCACTATAACAACATTTAATAGAAATCTGTGTGCTCTATCGGCTATATAACAGGGAGTGTTCTGAAGAGCTGTTTGATCTTATTCAGAATAGAATAGAATAGAATAGAAATATTTTTTATTCAAATAAACTTTTACAAGCACTTTTGAATCGTCAATGAATCTACCACTGGTTCGGAATGCCTTTCCTGCCGAGAAGAGCCAGCAAGAAACTCGGCGGTTGCTCTTTTCAAAAAAATAAAAATTTTACAATTGTTATTGAAACTATGCTATGTATTCTGTGCTTTCACGACGAATTTTCCTGAGTACAATACAAGTAAAAATAAATACAATACAAATACAAATAAATACAATTCAATACATGTTAACACAGGCAGACAAAAGCAGACCCATTCCCGTTGGTGGCACCCGTTCACGAGCATGACGCATGATCCAGCCATTGCTTCGCTCAACCATATTTGAGGGAACGTAACAACCCGCACCACACGACACCACCACAGAAACTTTAAAGAGAGCATGACATACTTAGGCTACCCATGTCAAGGCATCGAATTGAATACTAATATTAAACTACTCACTTTAAGACATGACTGAGACAAATAAAGTGGAAACACCGTGGAACAGAATACAATAAAATCATGTTACACAGGATTACTGTCTTATGAATCACTGGAGCGAATTATATCCACGCTTTTTTATCATTTACATAGTCTTCAATTGTATAATATGCTTTTTTCATGAGAGCAGATTTAATTGATTTCTTAAACTTGTGTAGAGCCTCTAACTTTACAACCGCACCGCACGTCACCGAACGCAATTTCACCCTCACCACCTGGGTGCCTGGAGCACTTCAACCATCCGTTCCTCCAGATCTTTTTTTCCACGTACTACCAAATTGTGGAATCATCTCCCTTCGTCAGTGTTCCCACTTGATTACAATATGGGGTTATTCAAGGGGCAAACCAATATGTTCCTGAAAAGCCGGCAACGCATTGGTTGTGCCTCTGGTACTTCAAGTGTTCATGGACGGCGGTAATCGCTTTACAACAGGTGACCCGCCAGCTCGTTTGCCCGCTATTCATATTTAAAAAAAAAATTAAAAGGGTCCCCCCTAGAAAAGTGAGTATTCGGACCGCCATATCTAGTACCCAGTATATATCGATGAACGGGTATTTATGCGATTTCTTTTATTTGGCTCCACGATAGATGTAGTGCAAGCTGGCAATCAGAGTTGCTGGTGTTTTCTCAATAACTCCGCTTTCCTAACGAGACTGAAAAGCGCTGTCGCTTCAAGACCGTTGAGTCTTTATTCCTATTAAGACTTTCGTAATGCAATTGGGTATTTGGCTGCTATTTTAACCGACTTCGAAAAAACGAGGTTATCAATCGACACGTACATGGTGCTTTTCTTTTATAGGTGCACTTGATATACTTTGTAATAGCGTTTAAAGTTGTTTAGTAATTTGTTGTTAAGTATACTCTTTCAAACAAGAAAATAATTTTTCAAATCGGTCCAGGCGTCTGCAGGTAATCGGGGAACATACATAAAAAATTAAAAAAAAAAAAAGATTCCAACGAATTCAGAACTTCCTCCGTTTTTTTGACGACCTCCCTGGCGCAGTAGTGAGCGCTGTGGTCTTATAACTGGGAGGTCTCGGGTTTGATTCCCGGCGGGGGCAATTTGGGATTTTATAATTTATTATTTATTTATTTATTTAACACTTTATTTGCACCAAAACAACAACAAAGAAAAAAAAATAATTAATTTCTAAATTGTCTCTAGTCTGGTCTGGTGGGAGGCTTTGGTCGTGGCTAGTTACCACCCTACCGTCAAAGACGTGCCGCCAAGCGATTTAGCGTTCCGGCACGATGGCGTGTACAAACCGATTAGGGGTATGGGTTGAATTTACACTGCTACACCCCTTCCAAGTTAGCCCGCTGCCACCTTAGACTGCATCGTCACTTACCATCAGGTGAGATCGCAGTCAAGGGCTATCTTGTCATCGAATAAAAAATATAAAAAATACCTAAGTGTTGTGTGCGAGCAATATTAAAGAAGTAAACTTGTAATTCTGCCCCAACAACACCGACGTGGCTAAGGAAGCTGGCTTCAAACATTGTTATTATTCTCTGCCCTCAAGAATGCCCGGAACGGGTACAAGGCAACAATTTTTATGCCCAACGCGTTTTCTTTATTAATTTTTCTCGTAATTTATTTGTTCGCCTCGCAATACCTCGCTTTAATTTTAACTTTTCCCTCGAACCTTTGAATGGACAGTAATAATTATTTTTGACGTAAGAGCTTAAACTCCGTTATGAGTTCTTTATTTGGTAAGTATTGTATTGTAACTTCAAAACTTCTATCCCCTTATGAAAAAATTTATGTAGAGACTTTGGTCATACAACTAGCTTTTGCCGATTTCGTATCCCTATTGAACCCTTTCGAGGTGGAATTTTCAAAAATCCTTCCTTAGCGGATGCCTTCATCAAAATAGCTATCTATATGCCAAATTTCAGTCCGATCCGTCTATTGATTTTTCGCTTATGTGGAGGGGAGAGAAGAACATGAGTCAAGTTCAGGTTGACTTATATCTAAATATATAAAAGGCAAAGGTGACTGACTGACTGACTGACTGACTGACTGACTGACTGACTGACTGACTGACTGACTGACTGACTGACTGACTGATCTATCAACGCACAGCTCTAACCACTGGACCGATCGAGCTGAAATTTGGCATACAGGTAGCTGTTAGGACTTTGACATCCGCTAAGAAAGGATTTTGGAAAATTTTAACCCGAAGAGGGTTAAATAGGGGGCTAAAAAATTGAACCTAACGTGAGCGAAGCCGCGGGTTAAAGCTAGTTTTTTATCCGACTGTTTTAAGAGGAAAATAAAAAGAAACAAGGAATGACATTTCAGTTCCTCCCTCCTTCTGCAGTCGGTTAAAAATTAAGGGAAAACTAGGTCCGAAATTTAAATTCCCAAATTAAAGCGGAAAGCTAAATATTAGCTTAAAACGAGCGGGTATTCCCTCGAAAATCTTAAATCAGCTGAGTTAATCAAAATCTAAAGTTGCATCTGCCGAGTTTCAATCAACCACTTTCAGCTGTTAAGGTGCGCTCACACTGCTACACTTATTTAACCGACTTTCATACAATGAGGAGGTTTTGCTGTAATTGACATTTAATGAAAGAAAACATAAACTTTAAAGAATAGAAGAAGAAATTTTATGAAACAAAAATTTTGTTGTTGTCGCCTAAAAGTTTTTTATGTCATGCGGCAACTAGACAGAAGATCACGCGACAATCGATTTGTGTTAACCTTGACACTATCACTAAAAAAATGACAGTAATCAAAATTCAATATGGCGACCACCAGACGCCATATTGTGAAAAAGAAAAAATGAAAGTCGACGGACTATGTTTAAATGGGGTATCATTGAATAGATAATAAAAAATCATTTTGAGGTTCCTCATATCATTTTTAATTACGAATGACCATTTACAAGCTATGATAATTAATCAATCACGCTGCAACAAAGTTACGGATCGGCGTGATTTTATATGGGTATAGCTGAGGACCTGGAGAGTGACATAGGCTACTTTTATCCCGGAAAATCAAAGAGTTCCTGCAGGATTTAAAAAACTAAATCTACGCGGACGAAGTCGCGGGAATCAGCTAGTAAATAAATAAAGTCCCATCTTCATTCTCCAGTACTGCACCAGGCCAAATATTTCAGCTTAGAATAATAGACAATATGTATTAGCATCGGTCAACTATACGATCTACACGAACATAGTTTCGCGTGAAACTACAAGCTTATATCAAACATAAAAAGCAGTAAACTGTAAACTTATCCTGTATAAAATGAAATTTCCAGCAGTTTTCTCGCTAATTGTGAATTTCGAAAAGCAACAAGAAGTAATTTAATTAGTCCGCTGCAGCGACGCTGCTGCCCCCTGGACTCACTCTGCAATTAATATTTGCCTCTAACAAGATAAATTTTAAAAACCCGACTAAGTAGCACTTCCTGTAATAAAATTACCGCAGAGGAACGCTCGTAGTTTTAACTCACAACCTTGTTCCTCCTTCACGGTTCTACCACAGAACTTCGAGAAATCGTGCGCGTTGGCATCCTTACTTGGTTGAAATACAACCTACTCGCACTACAAGTTTGGAGGATGCAGTTTTAACTCACAGTCTTGTTCCTCCTTCACGGTTCTGCCACAGATCTTCGAGAAATCGCGAGCGTTGGCATCCTTACTTAGTTGAAATACAACCTACTCGCACTAAACGTTTGGAGGTCGTAGTCTTAACTCACAACCTCGTTCCTCCTTCACGGTTCTAGCACAGATCTTCGAGAAATCGTGAGCGTTGGCATCCTTACTTGGTTGAAATACAACCTACTCGCACTAAACGTTTGGAGGTCGTAGTCTTAACTCACAAACTTGTCCCTCCTTCACGGTTTTAGCACAGAACTTCGAGAAATCGTGAGCGTTGGCATCCTTACTTAGTTGAAATACAACCTACTCGCACTAAACGTTTGGAGGTCGTAGTCTTAACTCACAACCTCGTTCCTCCTTCACGGTTCTAGCACAGAACTTCGAGAAATCTTGAGCGTTGGCATCCTTACTTAGTTGAAATACAACCTACTCGCACTAAACGTTTGGAGGTCGTAGTCTTAACTCACAACCTTGTTCCTCCTTCACGGTTCTGCCACAGAACTTCGAGAAATCGTGAGCGTTGGCATCCTTACTTAGTTGAAATACAACCTACTCGCACTAAACGTTTGGAGGTCGTAGTCTTAACTCACAACCTTGTTCCTCCTTCACGGTTCTAGCACAGAACTTCAAGAAATCGTGAGTGTTGGCATCCTTAGTTGAAATACAACCTACTCGCACTAAACGTTTGGAGGTCGTAGTCTTAACTCACAACCTTGTTCCTCCTTCACGGTTCTACCACAGAACTTCGAGAAATCGTGAGCGTTGGCATCCCTTCTTAGCTGTTGAAATACAATGTACTCACACTAAACGTTTTAGTTCGAGTTTCAACGTTTTTGTAACGAACCGCGAACCTTATACCTTATTTCGCTTTCGCTTCACTTATTCTGTACTTGTACTATTATTTATGTATTCTGTGCCGTTAAACCAACGAGGTAGATATACATACATATTACATAACTGGCTGATTCCCGCGACTTTGTCCGCGTGGAGAAAGTTTAGAGTGAAGTTTAGATGTCCTTTATCTCCGATAATATTTAATAGATCTTCACCAAAATTAAATAAAATATTTTCAATAGTACACAATTTATAATAAAGAAAGAATTATCAAATTCGGTCTAGATTTGACGAAGTTATCGAGCAAAATCAACAAAAACTTTCATCTTCATCCCGGGTAAACCTTATTGTTTATCAGGATAAAAAGTATCCTATATATTGACTCGGAGTATCAGCTACCACTATACTAAATTTCATTTAAATCCGTTCAGTAGTATTCGCGTAATGCGCGCACAGACAGACAGACAAAAACTTCAAAAAAATTTGTTTTGAACTCAGTATCGATAATAAAGTATCCTCCGATTAAAATTTTCAAAATATATTTAACTAGCTTTTGCTCGCGGCTTTGCTCACGTTAAGTTCGATTTTTCAAACCCCTTATTTACCCCTTATTTAGTTGAATTTTCAAAAATCCTTCCTTAGTGTGCGCCTATGTCATAAAAGGAACCAACTGTAAAAATTTCAAGTTTCTAACTTCAGTAGTTTAGGCTGTGCGTTGATATCTCAGTCAGTCAGGACCTTGAATTTTATATATATATAGATGTACAGAATTCGTCCCGTTACAATTTTATTATAAGTATACATAGTAATATAATAATATCGATAAATAATCACCATAGAGGCGACTTTTACGTGACTTTATGTTTGAATGTTTAATTTAATTTAAGTAATAAGTAACTTAAATACATTTTATTTTAATATAATTCTTTCGACATTTATATTAATTGGTCTTATTGAAAAAAAAATATATATATGTATTAGTTATAAGTAATGAATGAAATGTGTTAATTTGGATTGAAAACGTAATAGAAATAAAGGCTTTTTTATTTTATTTATTTTATTTTTTATTACATAGTAATAGAAACTAATAAACATGATACGAGTACTACCCACTCTTACCCGCTAGACGGGTTACAAAAGGTTTTCTTTTATTAGTGCTTAAGACTAGTCTGTACACCTGAATCCTTTGTTATTTTTAACTATTTTCAGGCCAGGTGCACTCTGCATTTTAGGTATAAACCTCCAAATAGCCGGCGGGCTCGATTTGTTGGAGCAATTCTATGGGCTGACCATCGAACTATAACGGTTAGAAGCGCAACAGTCGGCGCGGTGAAAAGCCATTTTCAGTAGGTAAGCCTTTATGGGTCGACTATGCAGTATCGTCGTAGGTCGCAAGAAATTATTAAAAAATGGCGTCCAATGCTGTGGAAGGGTGTCATAATTCATCACAATAAGCATCAAAAACCAAATTATTAGTAGATTCCAGCACCAGAAATTTCAGAAGCGGAATTTTGTTAGTTTTCGTTCTAAGTGATAACTGATAAGAGTTACGCGATAGAAAGAGCGGCAACTTCTAAGTGAATATAACTGTAAGTAGATGCAGTAGCACTGTGCGATCTGAAACTGCTCTTTATTGTGTGGTAAAGTGTGATAGCAAGGGTAGTTATTTAATTAAATGATTTTACAGAGTGAATCTTCTGTACCTGTACTATTATGTATTCTGTGCTCTTTTTAAGTTTAACCCTCAGTACTAAGCCTGACATTAATCTTGTAGATAATAAAACTCAGTTTAAGTTTAGTTTTCTAGCGCGCTTGCATCGCGCGGCGTCCGCTTGAACAGTCTTGAGCACTTTAGTTTATCTACACTTTAATACCGGCGGGGGAATAAAGGCTTATCTCGCAGGGAAATTCGATAAACCAAAATAGCTTGAGCGTTGAATTTTGGTTTATACGCCGAAAGCTCGTTTACGCTTCGATGTGACATACTTGCGACGACAAACTTTCGACTTGGATGACCAATGTGGTTCTAAATTACTTAACCAACTAAATTAACTCTCTTAAATGTATCACATATAAATAATATTAGTAAGAAAGTGAAGATGTGATAGTTTGTTGGTGTGTCCTTCAATCGAATCGATGAGATTTTTTGCTTAGTTAAGTTGAGGACATGGAGTACTCTCCAAGTCCTCAACTTAACTAAGCAAACTCAACAACACGCAGCAAGAGCGCAACAGCCTATGTCATCATAGGCTGATGTTGCTCTTTTTTGTTGGCGGATTGCGGAATGATTTTTACCTACTGTAACACCTTAATATGTACCTGCGATCAGGCAAATAAATGCTTTTGATTTGATTTGATTTTGATTTGCTCTCTTGCTGCGTGATTGAAGGACAAACAAATAAATAAGCACATTTTCGCATTCGTAATAATTATTTGGTTTATTTATGTAATAGCTGATAGTAATATTAGTAAGAATAACAGCTGGATGGGTGAAGATGCTATTCAGAAGAAAGCCGCGCCAATGACAAAAACATTCTTTAGGTGCATATTGGACAATGAACAGTAGGCTACCCATCCAGCTATCCAACTGTCCAATGTCCAATATGGACCTAAAAACCGTTTTTGCCATTGGCGCGGCTTTCTTCTAAAAAGCATCTTGGGACACTTTAGTTTATCTGCACTTTAATACCACAGCGGGAGAATAAAGGCTTATCTCGCGGGGAAATTCGATAAAACGAAATAACTAGGGCACGAAGCAAAAGCGAAAATGGGTGTCATACGGCCTAGATGCGATTGCGATAGTCTCTATCAGTTTGTAATAATTATTACATTGGGATCCCACCGAAAAGCGCAGTGTTGGCAGACCATCTAACAATACGCAAGCGCTGGATACAAACGGCGCAAGACAGTAGCGTGTGGAAAAAGCAACAAGAGGTCTATGTCCAGCTATGGCCGGTCGAGGAAGAAGAGGACTCTTTGTTGGCTATTTGGCATATAAATAACTACTATGACTATGCATCGCTAAGAAAAGATTTTTGAATATTTTTTTGTAAAGAATATTAGCCAAGATGAACTTGACCAATATTCTCCTCTCTGCCCCAAATAAGTAGAAAACTTGTGTTAAAAGTGGGTACGACAATAGTGCAACAGATGGGGATCGAACCTGCAACCTTTCAGTTTTCAGTCCATTCCTTTAACCGTAGGGCTATTGAGGCTTTTCAACTTCGAGGCAATTCAACGACAAACGCTAATTTTTATTTTTAACTGACGTACGCACTTAATTTATGATTATGGCAATAATTACAAACAACTTTCTCAACTTATTATTACACCCTTTAGTAGGTACCTACTCAATAGTTTCCATAAAAGCCGTTCGTTTCATCATTTTTATGCAAAATTATTTCAACGATTTGCAAAATTCAAAGATCATTATAAAAAATGAATAACAAGCTAAAATTCGCGATCTAATTTTTGGAATCCATTTTATTTCCGTACCTCCCACACAATATTTGCGAGGAAAATGCTTAAGCACGTTTTATCGACCGATTTCATAAAAGCAGGAAACAAATTCCGTTTAATCCGTATTTTTATCAGATTTGCGCTAGGATTTCAAAGTAACAGCTGATCATTCGGTTGTTCTACACTAATGCTGGGATCTACAGAGCGTGCTCTGTCTCAGCTCAGACTCAGCTCAGACTCAAGATAGAGGATAAAACGAGACACAAACATGCTCTGACGTAGTACGCCATTGCATGCGTAGTTTTAAGATGTATTAAATTTTGTTTCTTTCTTGTGTGCAGTACAGGACAATTTTTTTTTTATCTATCTATCTCTGACGTAAATATGTCTCGTTTTAACTCTGTCTTGAGTCTGAGTTGAGTGAGAGTGCAGTCTCAAGCATCAGTATCATAGTTTTCACTATTAAATTCCCTCTCTTTCAGATAGATTTCAGCCTGAAAAACAAATATTTCACATCTTCAAGTGCCAATTACACCAACACTGAGCAAATATGTAACCGACGAATATATTTGACATTTGACAGATTTTAATACGAAAACTGTCAGAACTTATTTCCTCGGTTAACTATTTCGTGGCGTGGCGTTAACTACCCAAGTAGCACAGATAGCTGCGTAAGTATTCACTTTTAGACCTATTTGAACCTCTAAGCGTATTAAGACTCTTTTAAGAGTACACTGGTGATCCTACAGCTGCATAATAGCTGTCAGTGATATTTAAACAGCTTAGGCTGATTAAGAGTGCTATAAAGGTATATTTTTTACGACTCTATTCAGCCTTTAACATTTTTTAATGCCTTAACCGCAATAAAGGCTGTTTAGTGGATAAAATTAGCCAAATGCTGTATAAGAAGGTATTTGTGAACTCCTATTACACTGACTTATTAAGGGGGCACGTGTGAACTATTAGACAGCCTTTGGCAGAATATCAGAGTTTTAACTATTCACGTAGCTGTTTAATAGTTAGGGAGCTGGCGAGCAAAATTTCTATATGATCAGCACACATGGCAGACGTTATTAATAGTGATAATTATACCCTAAGAAACATCAAGAACCTCGTCTACCACCACGATAGATTACGAACTGTTATTGTATGTATCAAGCATAGACTACATCAAGGAGAACTAGGTCCTGGCTCCTCAATCCTGATGCTGCTGGGTAGTGCCTACCTAAACTGTCAGTTTCGAATTGATATTGTATGTATCAAGCATAGACTACATCATGGAGCTCTAGGTTCAAACTCCTGAACCCTGATATTGCTCACATAAATTGCGGGGATTTTGGAATTGTGGATTGTTAATAAGTAGGTACCACAGGTACCAAGTATAGACTACATTAGTAGCGTTTTGGAGGGAAGAGAGAAAGAGAGCAGGGACAAGTTAAGAAGTAGGTTTTTTCAAAAGATTTTTTATGAAGTTAAGTAAAATGATCATAAAAAGCCAAAAAGATACCTTTTTTTAATCTTTATTATCCAAACATAAAGGAGAAATTGTTACAAGGTTCTTGTGAAAGCCTCCACATAAACCACGCAGGGTTTTTGCGCAGACATAGTATACTTTTACATTTTAATTACATAAAAAAACACAAATAAATTAATTCTAGCAAATAATATCTTTAAATATATAATATTATGTTCTAATTATGTAATATAATATGTATATATAAATTATTTTCAAAATCACCCTTATTTAATCATAAAGTTTGTGATAGTTCTTTTTATTTTGTATCTTATTGAATAAATAAATAATAAATCAGCTGGCAGTTCATTGAGCAGTAAAGGAAGCATGTATTCCCAAGTCATTTTTCCAGAGGTACTGCTGTAATTGGCAAGTTTTTAAGTTGTCTTAAGTATTCCGATCTACTGTATTTTGTTAGTGAGCTCACATGCTCTCTTCATACATGACTGACAGTTTAATTTTATTATCTACACTGGCTGAATCGCAACCAACTCATAATTAACTTAGACAAAACGAACTTAATGACTTTTAAGCTCAGAGAAAATGCATCATTTGCTTTAGATGTAAATTATGAATGGAAAACTATCAATGAAGTCAATGTAACAAAATTCTTAGGTCTGAATATTAATTCTACTCTAAATTGGAAAGAACACTTGAGTCATATTTGCACAAAGTTAAATCAATTCTCCTACACACTTTATATGTTGGGGAAAACAGTAAATGTGTCAGCGTTACTGACTGTTTACCATGGCTATGTTGACTCGCTGTTGAGATATTGTATTTTATTCTGGGGTAATTCCACTTAAAAAGAGGCTGTATTAAAGGTACAAAAAAAATGCTTAAGGGCAATATTTAAATTAAAATCGACTGATAGTTGTAAACCCTATTTTAAACAATATAATATTCTTACATTGCCATGTCTGTATGTATATGAAACTGTCATATTTGTCAAAAGTAACTTGAATTTATTTCAAAATCGTCACAGCAAAAGGCATGTACCTAATTGAACTGCGTCCACCACCCAGTTGTTGTGCACATTTTTCTAAGAGTTTCTTCTGCACTGGGCCCCTTTTATATAACCATTTGCCTAGACATATTATAGAAACACAAGAAATACCACTTTTTAAAAAAAGGCTTAAATTTTTGATTGACAGGACATACTATAAAACCAGTGATTACCTCATGGAAAAATTTTAATTATGAACTTTTGACATTTTAATAAGAAATTTTATATTAGACATTTAAATAATATTGCAATGTAAACACAAAGCTTCTAACTTAAATAAATTAATAATAATGTATTGTAATAAATTAATAGTAATGTAATGAAATAGATTTTAAGCTAATTTTTAATGTTGCATGCTGTATTTAAGCAGAGTTTGGTTTTCCATTTATTTTACTTGTAAACACCTGTATATTACCCAAATTCGCAATAAAGAAATTGATTGATTCCATATTTTAAATAGTTTATCTCTCCTAATACACATTTTAAAGGCTTTATTGTTTATCCATAAACATGCCTACCTTCTCCCTGTATTTATTTTAGCCACATATTGACATTTGCTTAGTAAATAATTATATTTATTGGAAATAAACTTCATGACATCATTAGGATTTTCATACAATATAACCCCTGTCCCCAGTCAACATTACCTATATAATTCTTATGATTTATTTTAGTACAATACTTACTTATACAGGTTTGTAACAAGTTGTGGATAATCATAGAACTGGTAAAATAGTGGTTTGCTATAGGATTGTTTATAACTGCTGTTTGTATACATAAGCTATGTTGGCTGGGATTGTCCACACATCGTATGAATATGTGATCAATACAACTTTTAGTTATCCTATCCCCTTTAGGTTCTGTCCGTGTATACTGCCTTATACTACAGTCAATACCTACTTCACTCATAGAATTTAAGTATAAATTTACACTGGGATCGTTTAACATTATGTTTATATTCATATCACCACTAATTACAAGATTACTTTTACCTGAAAATTGAGAGATTATTTGTTTAAGTTCCTGTATGAAACATACTTGGTTAGTATTCAGCGGTCAGTACAATGCACAAACACTTAATTTATACTTAATTGAAACTTGTGACAATTTCACCAATAACTGATTCAGAGTAGCTTGTATTCACTGTTAACCTGTAGAACAATACACTTTTATGCACATAGAGGATTACAATGGGATTACACCATCACTTCATCGGTGATTCAGTAGCTGCGAAAACATCTTGTAGTTATCTTTGAAACAATTTTGAGTTTGTGACCCTTATGTTAGCTTCAGTAACAACGACAATATGAATTTGGTTCGAGCTGTTCTTTATTATGTATTCCAGGCCCACGTCTGCTATTGCAATTAAAGTTCTTGAGACTTATGTTTACATCCAGAGTACACAAGTTGTTTGCTACTTCTCCGAAGGGTTTGTTACTTCTCCGTTGTCCACGAAATCATTCCATTTAGTGCATTATGAGGGTTGTCGATTGTTAGTAGGTAAATATAACCTAACTTCATTTAGTGGTGGCTAGATTCACCAATCTCTCTATATCCTTGCTAGATCGTATATGATGTATTTTGTCGGTTTCATCTTTACGTACTAATATTACGCAGTTCTTACACCAGACAAACTTATAAAGATCCATTTTTATTTACTTTTTTTCGGACGAACACTCTTTTTTTATATAGGCCTTTATTCTAAGCTATAGGCTTTTAAAATCATATCACCAGCTCTCTAACTATAACATGATATCCACCATTTTATTGTATAACCTCACATAAATATACTGATTCATTTTTCAACTTTTATGTTTTGTGTATGAATTAGGAATGGATTGCATTAGTTTTTACTTCCGTATATCATAATAATAACTTTTTATCTTATAATTCTTTTCAAAGCACTAAAAATTGTTTATTCAAGTTTTCATCACGGCTTATTTATATCACGAAACTAATTAAAAACCGAATATTTTCGTGGCGCACTTAAATTTTCTTAGGTAATATATATGTATAATGTCAGTAAAATTACATTCCCAATCATTTTTCTTACTAATCAGGGAACTTTGAATATATAGCCACGTATTTAATTCACTCCACGAAATTGTGTTTAAGCTACAAGGTTATAATTTGCTAGATTAAAGTTTGCTACTTCACTTTTACGTCATGTGTCACATGACGTAATTTTAACTGAATAAAGAGTAACTTGTTATCTTTTACTCAGTCGTTATTCAGCGCATAGCACTGTCGTTACCCTTTATAACACTGTTATTTTGCTGCTATACAGCTCTTAAGCAGCTATTTGAACTTAAGGCTGTATAATTTGTGCCCATTTAAGAGGTATAAGAGCTGTATACGGCCGTATACAGCCCTTATGCAGCTTTTTTATACAGCTTTAAGCGTGACGGGAATTTGTTATTCAGCTGCTAAGCAGCCTCCGTGTGCTACTTGGGTAACTAAAATTACTAAGCGCCAATTTAACCATTGCCCAGTAACATTTGACCCACGGAAATAGGACTAAAGTCTGGTAGTATTGTCTATGTAGTTTGTCACTAAAATTTCAAGTGAGATAAGTAATATTAAGCGACGAAATTAAGTCCATGAAATAACACGTGTAGTTTGTATGGGTTTGTAGGAATATTGTATTTTAAAGACAATATAAAAGACGAATGGTGTCATTTGACAATTTAAACTTAGTGACCAGTCTAAATATATAAAAGGCAAAGGTGACTGACTGACTGCCTGATCTATCAACGCACAGCTCTAACCACTGGGCCGATAAAGCTGAAATTTGGCACACAGGTAGCTATTAAGACGTAGACATCCGCTAAGAAAGAATTTTTGAAAATTTCAACCCTGAAGGAGGTGAAATAGGGGTTTAAAAAATCTAACCTAACGTGAGCGAAGCCGCGGATAAAAGCTAGTTATTGAATAAACATAAACGGCGATGATTTGTTTTACTTACACTTAGGTGATGGTTATAAACAAAAATTGGATAAAATATCAGATCATGCCAGGGTTCCATGGCTTTAATACTACTTCCATGCTGTCATCTAATTAGTAGTTTATCTTATATTATTATGATATCAGTATTATAAAAACTGCAGTTTTAAAGCATTGAAACATAAAAAAAAATTGAAAATAACGAAGGAAAGATCGGATAATGTTATAATTATAAATTCTATCGCCGTTCAAGATAGCTTAGATGTTAATTTTATAATAAAATAAATATTTTCACGCTAGGAAAAATTCCAAGCTTGCAGTGAAACATAACAATTTTCATTTTTCTTAGCACGTTCTCTCTACAAGTCATCTTATCTTATCTTATATCTAATTTATATACTTAATATATAAAAATTAATTGCTGTTCTTTAGTCCAACTAAAACTCAAAAACGGCTTGACTCAAAATTAAAAATTTATTTATTTCTTGTAGGCTAACTTGTAGCTCTTATGACACGTCATAAATCTACCACCGGTTCGGAATGCAGATTCTGCTGAGAAGAGCCGGCAAGAAACTCAGCAGTCTTTTCAAAAAAAAAATTTTTTTTTTACAAAGCTATGCTATGTATACAGTGCTTCCACAATAAAGCTTCAAAAATGCAAAAATGCATACGTAGGTACACCAATCCTACTGACTGATTTGAATATTTTTTTTGTTTTGGCCGCTCTAATACAGGGGTAGTTTAAATAAATAAAAATAAAGAAAATGGAAAAGAACAGGTGAAAAATGGAAAAATCTGTAACTTAGGAATCACCATTTCGGATTTAATTTTTCATTTTAAATTTTCGCGCGTAAATTGACGAAAACGCTAGATGACGTCACCTCGACAGTAAGCACACTGAGTAGGTGGTTTAAGCACCTATCACAGCGACAGACGACAATAGCTAAGTGACGAGGTGCTAAATGAAAGATTCTTTATTTACAGACATTATGACGAAGGGTTATGGCGGGTGTAGCACAGATAAAAAGAAGTGAAAACATTGAAATAAAATATAAAATTTATTTTAGAATTTTGTGTGCTGAAACTAACATTTCCCGATTTGTAATTATCTAAAATATCTAAACTATCTAATTTATATATTTTTAGATTATTTCTTAGTAAGAGAGTCAAATACCCTTTTTTTTAACACTGGGAAATGCTTTCAGGCATCCCTCTCGGAAACAAGGCAGTTTAACTACGATGTTTCTATTTAACAACTAAGGGGTATGGGTTGAATTTACACTGCTATACCCCTTCCAAGTTAGGCCGCTACCATCTTAGACTGCATCGTCACTTACCATCAGGTGAGATCGCAGTCAAGGGCTATCTTGTCATCGAATAAAAAAAAACTAAAACAATTACCGTGGTGCGTACTTGTATAATTTTATCAAAATTATTAGATTTGATGCAGAGGAATCCGCTAGCAATACCCCGGGGCTTGTAAAACGTGTAATATAACTTTAATTCAGCCCATTATTATTTTAGCGACATTTCGAGCGGATTTGAAATGCAAATTAAACTTAGGTGCCATATATTTCCCGGGAATTTATGTACAGTAAAATTTTAATGGAAAATGTCCGCTCATGCGCCAGATACTAATGGCGGTTTTATTTTTATACCTTTTTATAACAGACGTTGCGATTTGGAATTTTCGTTAGAGTTTAAAACAACTCGACTTGCACGAAGCTGCTTTATTTTAGTTTAGTTCTTGTTATGCTGTCTCTTTTTGGCAAGGTTAGTTCAGAGGTAACAAGAAAGGATAGGTATCGATGCTTAAACACTATTTAGCGAATTGGTGCAAGTGGGCCTTAATCTCGAAAATATTTAAGGTTGTAAAACAAAAAACTTTTTCTGTGAGAAAAAGTGTTGTCTCAAGAAAAGTTCAACACTTTTTCTAAAACCAGTGAGCAAAAGTCGTTTATGCTCTCTCAGTGAGAAAAAGTTTTTGAACTATTTATTTATTCTGTACATTATAATCTTAAAAACTAACTATTACTACTACTAGTGTACTAGAGTTCAAACTAGGCACTCGCAACAAAAATGAACTTTGCTATCATTTTGAACAAATAACTATTGAAATTAGGTACAATTTATAATAGCCCATCACTCGTGATGTTTGGTGCAGAGATAGTAACATGCTGAAAACAGATATAAACTTATTTTCCGGGAAGTAAAAGAGCTTCCAATGGAAAATCCGCGGGGACGAAGTCGCGGTTATCATTTAGTTATACTCGTAGATAAAATAATAATATATATCTTTCCAAAACAACATCGAATAAATGCGAATGTGTAATTGTTTTTTAATTTTTTCTCCAATCACGCAGTAAATAATGGAACCATGAATCGCCTTTTTAAACCGACTTCCAAAAAGGAGGAGGTTATCAATTCGGTCGGTATCTTCTCATCTCGAGACAATAATTACAGGCTTCCAGTGGGATTTTTAAATACTTAAACTTCTCTCTAAATCGCAGGCTACAATAAGTTCTCTCCTCTAGTGGGAGGCTTTGGCCGTAGCTAGTTACCACCCTATCGGCAAAGACGTGTCGCCAACTGATTTAGTGTTCCGACACGATGGCGCGTAGAAATTATGGGTTATGGATTGAATGTACACTGCCATACCCCTTCCAAGTTAGCCCACTACCATCTTAGACTACATCGTCACTTAGTATTAGGTGATATCGCAGTCAAGGACTAACTTGTCATCGAAAAAAAAGTTTCATCATAAATCATGCCACAAACCATGGAATACGAAAAATGTGTACGTCGTAATTAAAGTAAAATTATTATTAACAGCTGTAACCTTGCCATGTAGTTCCCTTGGAAACAATGAAAGTTTCAAAGCTTCTAAAATATTTTGTTAGCCCCGCCCCTAATCTATGCGCAGCATAACTGATTTGTTTTTAATTTGACCATTATGTACCTGTTTATTCAGCAGTTTTGGAAAGCTAGTTATTTATTAATGAAAAACAGATTAAAAATATATTAAATATCTATTAGTACGACACGTTGACATAATTTAATATCTTTTCTAAGCCGATTAAGTACACTGTTTTGATAAAAAAATATTTTTTGGAAAGGCTTTGTACTTTTTTCAAAGCTTTCTTTGTTGTTTTATTTAACATCATTAGCACAGCTGTCACTACAAATTATACGACGTTGATTTTTGTTAACAGAAAAGCCGAATAATTTTGTTGTATGTTGTTTTTTTTTTTTTTCAAAAGAAATATTTAAAATTGACAAAGTCCTGAGCACCGAAATCATACTCACCGAGTGTGAACCTGCGAACGTACTAATAATAATAGGTATTATGTTTCTATTCTATTCTATTTCAATTTTTTGTAGAGAAACTTTAATATTTTCTTGTTTTACTCGTACAACAGAACCCTACAAAGCAGAAAATAAAAAGAATACAATATTTTTTATTCAAAGAAAAGCAAACAAACTTATGGCCTATTAGCATTTGGAAACTTGTTTTTCACGGCATTATTAGCGTCTGGAAATATATCTTGTGAGGAAAATGGGAAAATCCGTATCTTGAACCATTGTTACACCGACCTAGTTTTTGATTTGTCGACTGCCACAAAAGTTGTATAACAACTTGTTATATTTAGTTTGGTTTCAAGAAATCTTACATTTATTTTATTGAACAATTTTTCATTTAAAAATTACAATTTTGTTCGAATACATAAGTAATTTTGTTACAATAGAATATGAAAAAAATTTAAACTGCAACAAAAACAAACTAGTATAAGTACGCAAGCCAAACAAGTACCTAAGTTCTAACAAATGGTATGGATATTTTAATATAGACTTTAGAGTAGGTACGTACAGTTAAAAAAATATACAAAACGAATAGGTACATACATCAGAGAATATTAATTACTTTTAAGTATTTTTTGTACTTCAGAATTAAAACTATCAGTTGCTAAAACTATAAAATAAGTGAAAAGAATCGAACCTAGATCTTCACTCTCCCTCGCCAGATGACACAGCACGTTCTCCACGAGCAATAGCAGCAGCACAAGCACTTTCCCGCCAAAAGCGTCCGCCATCTTGTTTCACACTAACGACGCCATTCCGTGAAATGCTCCAACATTATACTGTTCGTATTTTACGCACTCATTCTTAATGTTTATCTGCAACAATAAAAAGAAATACGTATTGTGACTGACTGTCCCAGCTAGCCTAGTAGTTAGAACTGCGGTGTCCTATACGGGGGATCGTGAGTTCGATCCCAGGCACGCATCTCTGTCTTTTCGGAATTATGTGCGTTTAAGCAATTAAATGTCATATTATTTCAGATGAAGGAAAACATCGTAAACGGTTTGTTCACGATGTTTTTCTTGCACACCTAACGCGCTCAAAGGTCAATAGCCCAACGGTTAAAGGTGCGGACTAAAAACTGAAAGGTCGCAGGTTCGAATCCCACCTGTTGCACTATTGTCGTACCCACTCCTAGCACAAGCTTTCCGCTTATTTGGAGCGGACAAGGGGATATTAGCTAATGTTCTTTAAAAAAAAGGTGTGTGAAGTCTTCCAATTCGCATTCTGTGGACGACAGATCTTCTTTGAGAGGAGACCTTTGCTCAGTAGTGAGCCATTAAAAGTTGCTGATAATGACTGACTATCCCATTAATACGGACATAGTTCAATATATCGCGAAGCGTAAGCAGAAATTACCAAATTGTCCTTACTATAAATCATACAAAATTTTTCACATCTCTTCAACAATTTAAGCCTCAATAGTCTCAATAGGTAAAGGTGACTGACTGAAAACTGCAAAGTCGCAGGTTCGAATCCCACCCGTTGCACTGTTGTCGTACCCACTCCTAGCACAAGCTTTTCGCTTATTTGGAGGGGATAGGAGGATATTAGTCAACTTCAGCTTGGCTAATGTTCTTTATTAAAAAAAAAATTATAGATGAAATTTCAAATAACATCTCCATAGCTTAACCTACTTAAGAAATACTCTATAGTTATACTCTTAGAATAAATAGAATAGGAAACAAAACCGGACCAGGGAACTTCTACTTAAGGCCAGGGCGCTCAGCATTGCGCCAAGGAAATCCTCAAACTAGGTAAAAACTAGAAAACTAGTTGTCTCTTTAACTTAACGGTCATCTCTAGTACTCGTAGTTAGTAAACTATAGGCGTTTGTCATCCGAGCCACATCGTCATTAAACAGTGGAAAAGTTCCGAGGACAGCCATAAAGATAGTCTTTACACCCTTGGGCAGTAAGGAGTTTAATTGAGGCCCTCAACGCAACAGTGGCTTTAAACCGTAAAAGAGATAAAATCTTGCAAGCAACAGGTTTATGAAGGATTTATGTTACGCCGTGTCCGTGCCTTGTTCGGACACAAAACCCTCGACAGAATTGATCCACATGTTTATTTAAGTACAGGTATTTATTACATACTAGCTTTTGTTTTGTGTGGTTTTTAAAAATCCCGCGGAAAACCTCTTCCCTCCCGCGGGACTTCCTTTAATCCACTGTAAGTCCTCAACTATATAAATAAACTAGCGGCCCGGTCCGGCTTCGCACGGGTATAAAATATTTATATAGCCTATGTCATTCACTGTTAATGGATGTTATTTTACATATAAACCTTCCTCTTCAATCACTCTATCTATTAAAAAAAAACCGCGTCAAAATCCGTTGCGTAGTAAGCATACATAGGGACAGAGAAAGCGACTTTGTTTTATACTATGTAGTGATAATGATTTGACAACCTGGCGCAATGGTGAGCGCTGTGGTCTTGTAGTAACTGGAAGGTCTCGGGTTCGATTCCCGGCGGATGCAATCATCTTAGACTGCATCCATCAGGGGACCATCAGGGGAGATCGCAGTCAAGGATTACCTTGTCTTCGAATTAAAAAAAAACGCATTTCCAAAAACGCAATCTGAAACCGCCCTAACATCATAACATCGTGGATAGTGCAAAACCGCGTATGTACATTTGGATCTACACTAGTCACAGTTTTACAGGGGAAGTTTAAAACTTTATCTTATTTCTATGTATTGATAAAAATAGATATCTTTTAAAGTGATTAATTTAGTCGCTACGACACTTACGCGGTTTTGATTTGACGACAAACGTATGAAAATATATTTTAAGGTACTAATGCTAGTTACGCGGATTTGCACTATCCCCGACGAAAAACGGTAGTAAGGAACGCTACCATTATACGTATATCGTAGATAAATAAAATTTCATATCTCCACCGCAAACAAACCACCAGCCTGTGGGTGACGCGTCAATACACAAGCCACTTATCTAACAACACAGTTACTTAACCACTCAGTCATATTACATTTTACCCACCATATTTACCATCAAAATCTGTGCTGACTTTGCACTTTTGTTGCTACCGAAAATAGAACCGGACGTCGACACTTTTCTTATTTTGTTTAGGGTTTAGGGTGTTTAGGATTTCGAAAGAAAAGGAACGCTTCGATACCTCCTACGTAAGTTGTGGTATCCCACAAAAATTGTATTTTAGGTTTTGTGCACTATATGTATATTATTTAGTATATAGCCTTTGTTTTTATCTACTTTGTGTTTGTTTATAAAAAATTAAAAACAGCGTTTTTTAACATACTCTCAAGACGTGTAAAGTTGTATCGTTATTAAAACGACGGCCTAAACCATTGTATTGACCTTCACAACAATTAACGCGTCATGTAAGCATTTTGGGAATACAACAACTTAGGTAGGAGGAGTGGATGATATGAATGATAAGATAAGTTCTTTCATTTCACGAGAGCTCGTGGCTCAAGGTTGTGTGAGTGTCGTAAGTGTATAAGTGTAAACGAGAGCTTGCTCGCGCCTGACCCCTCCCACCTAGGCTCCTGACAGGCACGCACACTTACGCAATGTGCATGTACACGACGTAACCACAAGTAAAGCGCCCGTAACTTCGTGAGTTAATATTAATAATATCTTTTGGGTAATTCTTGTACCCATTTTATCTCAAGATACATAAAACGTGAACATCGATAAAATAGCGTAGATACGACATTAAAAACATGGCTGTTAAAACTTGCGGCTGATCATTGCGACCGAGCCAAGGGTTTATTTGGCGATAAAACATTCATGTGGCCCATCGGGGAATTATCTGTTTCAATATTTATCATTTTATAGTAAATTATATTAATATAAATAATATAGTAGGACCACAGAATACATAATAGTAAAGATACAGAAGATTCAAAATTATTTAACTAGATAGCTACTTTTGCTACCGCTCAATACATCGATTTATCAAACGAACTTACCAAGTGAGATTTGAGACGCGTAGGAAGAATTACTACAAGTCTCAAATCTTGGAATCAAGAATGTACAATTAAAGTACACTTTACTTTCAGGCGACGCTAAACTACAATTAACTACGCTTAGGTACAATTTGACACGTTTTGACTGGCGGCGCTGCCGGCGTCACTACCATGGCATCCTAATGAGATAGGGTCCTTATAGGTATAGAAAAGGGCATGGCAATATTTCCCCTGAATTTCTTGAACCGAATAAATCGCTGTCAGTCGCACCGCGCCCTTTCACTTTGGTATTCAATACAATGCAAATAGCACGCTCCTGTCGCACTGTGATAGGGCGCATTAACATATATTCGCGCTGTTCGCATTAATCCGCCCGTGCGGCCAGTGCTGAATGTTTGCGAGGACTGCTATAATAAAAACCGGGGACAGTCGACTGAATAAATAACGAAAAGCTGCCAAAGTGCAGTAAAGGAGTCGTAGTGGCTGAAAAGCGAACTATAAATACCACCAACTTATCTGTTCAGGTGGTCATTCCGTAACGCCACCCGAATCAGGGTCCTGGATGAAAATCAGCGCTGTATGTCAGTGCATATACAAAGCATACAGCATTATGCTGAGTTCAGACCTATTTTCCGGGTTGTGCCATACATGACTTAGTTGTCCCGGCACTTCTACTTCACGCCTTTTGTCTTTAATGCTCAAGTGGTGGAGGCGCCGGGACAACCTAATCTAGACAACCTAATCTAGGTATACGTATTGGGTGATTTGTGACACAATTTATAAAATAAGCGTTTCTTTCTATTTTTACCGAATTCAAAAAAAGGAGGAGGTTTTCAATTCAACGCGTATTTTTTTTTTTTGTTTTAACGATTTTACTTTATAACACCGTCAAATCTGGACTGTTTCGATGCGTAAAGAGATGAAGTTATCCTATTTAGGCTATGTTCAGATGGCTGAATTGCGACGCGCGTTTTCAAATCGCGCGCTTAGACATCCTAATATATACCTAGCAACCGTTCACATGCGCGCGCGTTAACGCGCGTCAGCGAGCGTCAACGCGGCGCTCAGAGAAAAAGTTTCTAGACGCAGACAATCGCGCGTTGACTCGCGCTTTGATATTAATGTAATGTCCGTTTGCTGTTCAGTTGAGCGCGCGCTTTCATCGCGATCGCATGTAATTTTGTTAATTTTCGTAATTATATTTTGTTTTCGCATTTAAAATGAGTGAAATTGAAGATATTGACATCGACTTACTAATCGATGAAGTAGAAAAAAGGCCAGCAATTTGGAATATAGGTTCGGAATCCTATAAAAACAAAATTTTGAAACGACGTGGGAGGAATTGGTATTAATTTTTTGCGATGGAAATGACAGTCAAGATAAAAAGACTAACTAAAAGTACTAAGATAAGAAGAACTAGACTGACGAGTACTCTCGCAACGCGCATTAGCGCTCATCATCTGAACTCTCTTCAAATTTAATCGCGCGTTGACGCGCGTTAACGCGCGTTACATGTGAACATAGCCTTAGCCAGCAATATTTGTTAATGAGTCAAAAAGTGTACAATGCTGTCCAATTTGATTAAAAAAATGACTTGGCTTTGACTAGGATATAAGGGTGACAAAAGATATACAAAGATATCAAAATAGATGAACTACAAAAAATACCAACATAGTAAAAACCACAGGTAAGAACACATTTGTATAAATTTTTATTCTTCGTATAAAAAAAATTATTAACAATCCTAATTCCTTAAAGCTTTGTCGATGTTGTTGAAAGTCGTATAGATCATTGCTGTTACAATTATTGTGATGACTGGATGAATTTATGACATTCCTGATGCAATATTGCATTTGCTTATAGGATCACATTACTGTCTGTCTGTCCGTGTGTCAAGGCCCTTTGTCTCAGAAACGGCTTGAGATACTAAGTTAGTTTCTACGGAATACTAAGGTCAACGGTTTCTTAATGCTGTAAAAATTTCAAGTCTCTAGTTTAACTCAATAAAAAGTGACAGCTTTTCAAAAAATAGTTTTAGATAATCTCGTTGCTGAATCTAAACTGTAATTTGCAGGCGGGCCGCATCTATCTAGAGTTCTAGAGTCTAGACTGACGTTTGCATTGAGTTCGCTCACGTAGCACGACACTTTAGAAACTGTCACAGCAGTAGGTAACTACATATTATCAGTAAAATATGATCGTAAAAAGTTGCCACGTATGATAGCCCCGCTGCCCCGCCGGCCCGGGGGCACGGTTTATGTGCCAATAAAACATTAATGTGGCCCATGGGGGAATTATCTGCTTGGCCGTTTATCTTCTGACATTGAAATTACACTTATGATTATTATCCTACTAATATTATAAAAGTGAAAGTTTGTGAGAATGGATGTTTGTCAATTCTTCACGCCACAACGAATGAACCGATTTGGCTAAAATTTGGCACACAGATGAATTATAGTCTGGAATACATAGGCTACTTTTTATTCCAGAAAATAAGAGAGTTCAATCGACATGTGCGAAGTTATGGGCATCACCTAGTTATAAAATTACATTTTATTTCAAAGTTTTCAATTTTTTTTTATCTGTGCTTCAAATATGCGAAACGCTCGAAATTTTATTCCGCCATGACACTACGTCATCATATCGGTAGGTTTAGAGTTCATTTGCGCAAAGAAGTTACAGTATTATAGGTACAAGGTAGGAATTTTGGACGCTATTTATAATAAATAAATACCTACACTATTAAATCATTTAATACCTCTTTTATTTTTTTTGCAGTAATGAAACAACGGAAAATAAAAATACTAACAGTACCTACCCATTAGTTCTGAATCATCGCTTTATACGAATACTATCATCACAATATCACCCAGCAACATTTAGCGCGACGCACTAAAGTACACAGCGGGTCAGCACACTCAAGTCTTCGCACACTCTTGTCACGGGAAGTCGGGAAATCCGTTCGGGGTGGATGAGCCCCTGCGGATGACAGCTTTCGCACAGCTTTAAGACGCTGTGATCCTTGGATTTGCCACATGGTGGCGCGTTATTTCACCTCTTGTTATGGGATCGTCTTGGATCGGCTCGGGTTCCCGCTAACTGGAGCTCGAGCTTGCATCAGGAAGGAGAAGGAGGTACGCCTTTTTATACGGCGGTCATTTCCAGCGGGTCAGAGAAGCCTATCCTACCCCTATAAGTAAAATGCCCCCCCTCACATTTATTGTTCCCCGCTCACAGTTCTACCGCGCCCTTCCACATGCCATATCTCGGAGCGGCGTTCCCGGTCGCACTGCACCGCGAACGATCGGCGGTTAACGAAAATGTACCGCGGGGATTAAAAGGGACGATTTTATACACTCGCCGCTTAAAATGAGCATTAAAAATCGGGTCACAGTGTTTCTGATTGCTATTATGCAACTTTGTTATTATGAAATTCACTGTGTGTTAAAGTGGCGGATTTATTTACCAGCGGGCAGAGTACCTACGCTGGAGCCTAGGGCGGCAGATATTAGGGGCAGCGAATTTAGGGTCAAAAATTTTATTTATGTCTTACAGAAATTAAAAAGATTTGTATTTGTATGTCCTGTCCTTTGTACCAACTAGAAACGCCATGGTGTCGCCTGCGGTGAAATTCAGAAATCCTTTGGGGTTGAGTGTACGCTTATATAATATGATCCCGAAGGAATTACTGGAATTCCCATTGCACAAATTTAAACAATGCATAAAAACACATTTGTTAAGTCGTGGTTATTACAAAGTTTTAAGACTTTCTTAATGACAAAGTTGCATGGAATCAATCGGCTCGACATCCAGCTAACCACAAGATAGTGTAATATTATGTAGCTGTACATTAAATATTGTAATATTTTGTTATGAAAAGAGCAACTACTGAATTACTAGCCGGCTCTTTTCAGCAGAATCTGCATTCCATAAGGGTGGTAGAGTCATGACGTGTCATAAGAGCTACAAGTTCGCCTACATGAAATAAATAATTTTCAATTTGAATTTGACGGAATAGAGTGCACCTGAGTTAGCGCACACACTTGTGCACTATAATATCTCCCAAACAGATGGCTAATCTATGTGCAGGTTGGCCGCCGTGGCCGGATTCGGTCGGGTCATTACTTATTTATATTATTTTAGTTTGGCTTAGCCGTAGTTGGGTAAAAAGGATTCCTAATAACCCTTCCACAGTCGGGTACAATTATTCTCAACCCGTGGCTTGGTACAATAAACATTTAATTTAATTTTCAGCATAAAAGACCTCCGCGCCGTACGCTCTACTCTTTTTTTTTGCCGTATAAAAACATCCGGAAGGCTTTCAATTTAACCGTAATAATTCTCTTCGGTTAATGTTTATTAACGCCAAAAAAATACGTTTGTAATAATGAAATTATTCTCACTTTTGTATATGAAAATTAGTTTCTCGATTTGAAGTGTATTTTTATGAAAGTATATCATGCAAAGACCTGTAATCTGTTCATTCAATTTGGTTCAATATTCTTACGTTTTCCTATTTTTATTAATGCATATTATAAAGGTCTCTACGTTAATGCTAATGATTTTTTCAATATCTACTTTTTTTGTTTTATTCGATGACAATATAGCCCTTGACTGCGATCTCACCTGATGGCAAGTGACGATGCTGTCTAAGATGGTGGGAGCAATATCTACTTACTAATAGTAACTGAAAGATTCGACATATTTATTATTTGAGATTATTTTTGAATTATGTAAATTTTTTATTGTATTTGATTATGACACGTTATAATCACATTTATTTGTAATTTTTACAGTTACTAAACATACTTAGCTTAATAAATGGCAAAATGTGAGAAACTATAACATTTTATCCATCATTGTATCTACTATTTCACTAATATTTGGCAAACTAGATTTTGCCCGTGGCTTCACCCACGTTAAATTCGATTTTTCAAACCCCTGTTGAATTTTCGGAAATCCTTTCTTAACGAAAGCCTACGTTGTAATGGCTATTCTGTACTTATGCCAAATTTCACCTCGATCCGTCCAGTGAATTGAGCTGTGCATTGATAGATCAGTCAGTCAATCAATCAGTCAGCCATTTTCCTTTTATTAATATTTAGATAAACTTTATTCGTTTCGTTTTATTTTATTCGTTTCATTTTAAGGCCGCTGCATACATAACGTGCACGGGACGGGGCACGTGCGGGACGGGACGTGCTAAACATCGTCGTCGACGATATTTTTCCCGTTCCGCGCGTGGCACGTTCCCGTCCCGTCCGTGCTCCGTGACGTATGCACAGTCGCTTACATTTTCTATGAAACGATATTTCCAAAACACCACGTCCCGTCCCGTCCACGTCCCGTCCCGTCCCGTGCACGTTACGTATGCAGCGAGCTTTACTCCATTTCATTTCATTTCAGGACACGCGCTTCAGAAACGACAAATACGACGCACTGATGACATTTTCATTTATCATCATCAATATCACGATAAGAGAAGAAAGAAAATAACGTAAATAAGGGCGTAAATAGGGTGTAATAAGGTGTAAATTGAATGGAACCTTTTTTGCTATCACGATGTAAATTAAAGGTGCGATGGCGTGCATTAGCCACCTGCGGCGGGCGGAAGTGCCTGTGAACTAGATGAGGAGAGACAAGTTTTACCCGACGACACCACAGCATCAGGGGAGTTATGATTAGGGTTGCCAGATTTTTTTTTTCAGCCTATAAGGGACAAATGGTTAAATGGGTAAAAAATACGGGATTTCAGTTTTTTACCCGGGACAAATAAAAAACAAAATTATTTAATGTCATTTTTTTTTCGATATTTTTCCGAGGATCGAGTCAGTTTAAACATATTTTTATTCGTTTTAACATATCTCCAAAAATCAATACAGTTATAATCGTAATTAGGTAGGTATAAACGGGCATCAACTCGCTTTTTTACGAATGTTGCGTGTGTGAATACTTGAATTGATTTCATAATGAAAAACGAAGTACAGTTCAAATACGGGACATAGCCTGTCCCGCCGGGACATTTTAAATTATGCCTAAAATACGGGATGTCCCGGGAAATACGGGACGTCTGGCAACGCTAGTTATGATTTTAAGAGCGCGTGTAATGGTAAATCTTTAGATGCAGATTCGATTTTTACAGCAGTAGATGAAGTTTTTCGGTTAGTTATCCGAAAAAAACCAGGCAAAAATGGCATCACTTCTCCAGACGATACTGAGTAGAAACGCAAAATAATGAAACAAAATTAAGTATATATAAACTTGAAAATTCCTATTACAAAATCGACTTCAAACGCCATTACAAAGTATGTCAATTGTGGCTATAAAATTTGAGTTCCCTCGGTTTCTACAGGATCGCTACAGATCCTGACCTGATGACAAGGGACCACCTGGGAAACAACCCTCTTGGGATTGACAATTTCAAAACTTCTTTCTTAGCAGATGCCTAAGTCCTAATAGCTACCTGTGTGCCAAATTTCAGCTCGATCGGTAAAGAGCTGTGTGTTGATAGATCAGTCAGTCAGTCACCTTTGCCTTTTATATATTTAGATAGATTATCTTTCATCTTTTACAATACTGTATATTTCCTTAGAAAATAAAATAACAGAGTGAACATTTTTAAAGTCGCTCTTTGTTTAACAAAGCCGAACTAACACATATGCAGCAGATTTGAAGCTCTCAGTGGGATATTGTTCACCGCGCGGAAATACCTATTTGTCAGCCCGCGTCCGTGACAAAGTTGTTCGGAATGTTTCAATGTACGAATGCGCTGCGACAATACTCTATTGTGTTGAATAATAATATGTTGTATTAGGAATTATGTTACCAAATAGGGCCTGTAGCCAGTGCCGGCTTTACCTATATTGCAGAGTGTGCAACGCATACGGTCGCAGGGTTTTAGGGGGCGCCGCGCCGAGCCGCTCTCACGACACCTCTAAAAAGTATGCGATAAAAAATACTTGTTACTCATGTACCTATTGCTTCCCGACAGGGCGACATCATTTAAAAGTGCACCATTTGTTGCATCTGAATTTCCTTTCACTGGTTAAAATATAACTGTAAGTCAAACGGTATTCTTGTATTGTAAGTATTCCATTTTGACCGCGGGTCTACTAGAGGGCGCCAAGATATTGATTGCACACGGGCGCTACATGAGCTAGAGCCGCCTCTGCCTGTAGCACATCACTCGCAAAACTTAGGTACGTCAACTGTGCGATTGTCTAAAATTGATTGCTAAGTGTGTCAATTTTCCTGACGTACTAATGCTTACGGTGTAGTTCTTGAGTTCTTGCAATACACGAGGGCGCGTGAGCTTTACTTGTGGTTACGTCATGTACATGCACATGCGTAAGTGTGCGTGCCTGTCAGGAGCCTAGGTGGGAGAGGTCACTTATAGAGATACGACACACACAACCATGAGCCACGCGCCCTCGTGAATTGAAAGAACTACATCAGGAAGTAGTGAGCTTTAGTACGGGGGAAGTTTTGTATTCCGTAGGATTGACTGGTACTCTCTCGCTATTGGTTAAAATGCGTTATTGCAGCAAGAATTCCATAAATTCATTGACGCAGCATAAAAGCCATAAATTCATTGATGCAGCATAAAAGCCATAAATTCAGGTGATTGCAATTGTCACACTCGTGCGATTCTTTAAAAATGATTTATGAACAACTGCAGAGCGACAGCGATAGATTTTTTTAATAGATTATTTTCAAAAGTCTCTCCGCCCGCATTTCCTCTTATACTATTATACTCTTTTTATATTCATCTCATTTTTTTGACAATAACGATTCATCGACTATCATCTATCCAAGTATTTGTCAGGGCGTAGACAGCCAAATATTTTTAGGGTTCCCTAACCAAAGGGTGCCAAATAGGAACTTAATACTAAGGCTGAAAAATATAGACCGCATTTGACTCTCACTCAGCTCAGACTCAAGACAGAGTTAAAACGAGGCAGATTTATGTGAGACCATATGATTTTGTTTCTCGTTTTAACCTCTATCTTAAGTCTGCATTTAGTCAAAGCACGCTTTATAGATCTCAGCCAAGACTCTTCTATCTGTCCATCTATATGTCAAATTAAGTATTTATTGCAACAACTACGAAAAAACAAATTCACACTTTCTACTAATATTATTAATCTGAAATTTTAATGTATGGATGGATGGTTGGATAGATGGATGTTACTCAATCATGCCGCATATTCTAATTCAACTTGCAAGAAACTCAGCAGTTGCTCTTTTCAAAAAAATTTTACAATGGTTAACAAAACTATGCTATGCACACAATGTTTCCACAAAGAAGTTTCAAAAATGCACACCTACCACAACCTAACACAATGTTAAGATGGGTAGACACAAAGCAGACCCATTCCCGTTGGTGGCACCCGTTCACGAGCACGACGCATGATCCAGCCATTGCTTCGCTCAACCATATTTGAGGGAACGTAACAACCCGCACCACACGACACCACCACATCACAAGATAAATAGAAGCTTGTAATTATTGGTACTATTTATCAAGTATTTATTGGTGTACGGAACCCTTTGTGTGTAAGTTCGACTCGCACTTGCCCAGTTTTTAGTGTCAGACAGACATTTTTAATTTTGGCGGTTTATAAAAGTGCTGCCGTTTGAAAAGCTTTCCAGCTTTAAAAATCGCAATTCCGAAAACCGTTATTGCTCATTGCCTATTCATTTCGAATGGGCATTTCAGTATTGGATGGTTTTGTGTTTCTTTCACACGTGCACTGGCAATGGGAGAACTATGAATTGATTGTGACCTTATATTATACTAGTGGTTCGCCCCGAACTGAGACCTCGCGATATCCCATAATTCCCAAAAGTTTTAATTATATATTGTAATAATTAACTTTTAACATTAGACGCAATAAAAAAAATAATAGTTGACATAAAACTGTTTTACTGACACAGCGCCATCTATTAGCATTATAGTGAAGCTATTAGCTTCACAATAATGCTAATAGATGGCACATTAAAATTAAATAATTTCGTTTCTTTATTACATTTATCTAATTTTAGTATTTGTTGTTCAAGTACAGGATATAACTGAATTTTCAACCAAGTTTCACGTTCTAATATTCAGTAATTCAGAAGTTATAGGGCTCTGACAGACATTTAGACGGACACTTCTCTGTCTAGTAGGCAAGCGCCCTAGTTGACTCAGAGAACTCGCTTCGCTCGTTCAAATACACTAGCTGATACCCGCGACTTCGTTCGCGTGGATTGAAGTTTTTTATTCCCGCGGGAACTCTCTTATTTCCCGGGATAAAAAGTCCGTGTTTGCAGACCCCACACTACGTGGACCGACGACATCAAACTAGTTGCAGGGAGCCGCTGGTTTAAGGCCGACCGAGGCCTGTGGAAGTCCATGCAAGAGACCTATGTCCAGCAGTGGACGTCTGTGTACTATTACTATAGTCTGAAATAACGTATAGGCTACTTTTAACCCAGAAAACAAGAGGGTTCCTGTGGGAATCAAAAAACCTAAATCCACGCGAACGAAGTCGCGAGCATCAACTAGTACAATATACAACTACTCGTAACATAAAAGTGGTAATAAATCTTCATTTCTGAAATATATTATTTCCACTTTCTTTACATTTCAACTTTTGAAGTACGAATAAAATTCTTTTGTATGGGTGAGTAAAGCAAGAAAATTCATTTAAAATCTCAATTTTGTTCCTATTGTTTGAAACAGGAAGAGAATTATTACCAGGAGGAATAAGGCTACGCTACGGCCAAAAATGTAATTGTTCTTGCAAATTATAATTAGGAATCTGGCCATCCAACTTTAACGCTTAGAAGCGAAATACATGAGCCATTTTTAGTAAGCCTCTAAAGGCCATCAAAGGCCAAAAACCATGTCGACAAAATTTTCTCGTGAAGCGCATTTTAGCCCTATCCAAACCCTATACAACAATCTGTGTAGGGTTCAGTTATGATTAGGGAATACAAACTCGATCTTGCGAATTCGAGATATCGTGAGATCTCGTCCATATTTTACGAGACTGAGGCTGAAATCTATAGACCGCACTCTCACTCTCACTCTCAGTTAAGACAGAGTTAAAACGAGACAGATTTATGTCAGAGAATATTTGTGTCTCGTTTTATCCTGTATCTTGAGTCTGAGCTGAGTCAGAGCACCCTCTATAGATCTCAGCATGAGTCTCGTACAATTTTTGCACGAGATCTCGCGAGATTGCGAGATTGAGCTTAATAGCTGCTTTTTGAAGAGCCATTTTCAAAAATAACTTTTCCATTTAAAATGACAAAAGATTCATCTCATTGACAAAAAATCTTCTATTTATTTGATTAGGACTAAAGCAATTCTTATTATTTTTAATCATCAATGTAATTTAATTAAGTAGGTACCTACTTCATTTAAATGTTTAATATTTTTTGAGAACTTGAGAAGTCCAATTTCATTTTATTTTCATCATCTTACGTAGTGATAATAATCAGTATGTATCAGTATGAAATGATAGCTTTTGCATACGTTTTCAATACAAAAATAACCAATCTCGCGAGATCTTGTAAAGCTCGAGATCTTGCGAGACTGACTCTATAGTCTCGCTAGATCTCGGCTAGATCTAAAATATCGCGAGATTGCATTCTCTAGTTGGATGCACATAATATGCAATAACGTTTCAACCCACAAACGTTTGTTAAATTAAATACATACATACATAATGTAAAAGAATAAAGTTAACTTTTTAATTGATAAGTTGTGTGAGTGGACTCTTTATTGCAAATGTGATAAATTAAAATTTAAGCGTTTCTAATTCAATGACTTTGGAAATTAATCCTTGCTATACTCGGAGAAAATAGCGTGTACCGAACTAAGGTACAATACTTAGGTAATAGAGTTTGAGGAGGTCGAATTAACCATCATAACTATAAAACCGAATTATGAGCGACGTTCCGATAAATTGGCTACACTCAAGCTTCCGCGGCGGTCGTAAAACTGTACTTCCGCGGCGAATAACCGCGACAGTAAAACAACAACAGCTTACCTAATAAAAAAACAATATTCCCACTCCAAAAACGTCCATATTCACTTAGCAAACCGTTAAAATCCACTTATCATTCAAAGGTTCATCAAACAGAACGTTAATGTGAAACCGCACAGGCAACAACCAAGAACACAGCGCGGAAAAAGTTTCGTCGCGATCGGAGAAAATTACGCGGAAAACTCACGGAACGAAACGTCCACCCCCCATGGCATTCCGCTGCGCACTGAAATAAAATAAACCTTACACCTTCATACCGTAGTATTACCCGGCCGGTTTAAACTTCAGGCTGGGGATTCCTGAAAAGGAGCCTCAAGGATTCCTCCGAACCGGGCGGTTAGTATTATGTACGCGGTAGTACGTTGGCTCGTTAGTACGTTATGTAAACTGGCTTTATATTTTTTCTAACGCCCTATAAAGATCTACAATCACTTTATACGTACAAGGTACACTTTCAAAGGAGTAATGAGCCAGAAAGTCTAGAAAAAATCCTGCTCAGCCGCGCTTTTCAGGATATTTTATGTGTACGTACAGTTAGCAAGAAATAAAGCGGATTTCTTCCTCCTACGAAAGAATATTTATTAATATGAAGTATCTGTGATATTTTTTTTATATACACATTATAGGCACATGCTTGACCACTGTCACACCTGATGGAAAGTGATGATGTGGTCTAAGGTGTACGCGTTTGCCTAGAAAATGTCTATTCATTATAGATTCCGAAATAACTGCATTTTGTATTAAGCAAATTATTTTAGATGTCCACTGCTGGACACAACTCACCTGCATAGAATTCCATGTGCCTCGGTCTTGCAGCGTCTGTATCCAGCGGTCTGTCGGTCCACCTAATGAAAATGAAAAGTAGGTTCATTGTACAATGTTTTTTTTTATATATTTTTAGCGAAAAAACAAGTTAAGTAATTACCGCCGCCCATGAATATTTGTAGCACCAGAGGCACCATCAATGCGTTGTCGGCTTTTCAGGAATTTGTTGTCCGCCCCTTGAATAACCCCATGTTGTAGTTTAGTGGGAACACCGTCGCAGGAAGTTAGTTCCACAGTTTCAAAGTACGTGGAAAAAAGATCTGTTTTTAGCTTCGACCATTTAGCCCGGGACGTGGCAAGCGCACGCATTCCCCTCTGCCGAAGTACATGTACAAACGTACGGTTCAGCTTGTAAGTGTGACAGCTTTTGAGTTAGTGTGTGTTCATAGAGACATTAAGTATTTACAAGAGTGTGCGGTGAGGAAATGTGTGCTGTACGTGATTACCTCACCTCCCGCAGAAAGTGGCAGAATATATTCAGTACTAAATCTGCGTAAAGGCAAGTCCTTTCTGAATCGTTCAAGGTTTTTAGATAATCGTAGCACTGCACTGGTTTACTTAAAGCTGACTGTACATTACGGTAACTTTCGCACTTTGAAGCGTGTACGCTTACACCTTTTTCCTGAAAGAAAGGGCGTTAGCGGTGCTATGTAGGTATCGCTAATTATGTTGGCCTTGCGTGAATGTGCGTCGAGACGGCAAAAAGGGCTTTTCAAACTGAGCTGTTTTTAAATTGGCTTAGAGTTAGCAGACAGTCGGAAAATGTAGAGCTTTTCATTAGAAATAGGATGACTTATAACTCGTATCCAAAATGGTAGTTGTAGAATATGTATTCACAAACACTAAAAAAAAAGAGAGAAAAAAATATTTACCAAAGTAACTTATCTCATCCTATTATTCCTATCCTATTATCTTATTCTATTAATCCTATTACCTATACTATTATAATAAAGAGAGAGCGCGAATTTTGTGTTTGTATGTATGTCCGGAGCAAACTTTGGAACCACCGCAACTATTACAATAGTTCTTTTACTATTTCAAAAGTACATTATTCCAGATGGTTATAGGCTATAATTATGTTAATAAATGTATTATGGCTAGATATTATGTGCAAATTTGTTAAAGAAGTCGGAAATTTTTTTGACTCTTAAACGTTTTCAAGGCGTGCGCTGGGTCATATACTGTTATTGGATGAAAATGATGTATGGGTGAATTATTCCTCTTAAAGAGTTCTAAAAAAAAGTCCGCGATAGCATAAGTCTATTTTCTAAGGATAACTTACAGTAACCATTTCTATCTTTCAAATTTTGATTAAAAATAATGAATTATTTTTTTAACCGATGTGATGTCAATCTATATCTAAATAAATATGTTTATTATCGTAAGTATTTAATTTAGAACATATTTGCCCTTTACACTATGCAATTTAAATAAATATCTTAGGAGTTATCGGAAAATTAATATTTCCGCGCGACAAAATAATAAAATGGTGCCGGCTGGCGCGGCGGGGCACGGTGGCGGGTATTGGTGCGGAATATTCGTGTGGTTCCTTTGGTGATCTTATTGACAATCGTCTCCTATAAGAAGCTCACAAGAACAAATATATTTTAATTTTCAACCTGGACGAAGTCGGCGCGGGCTTCTAGTTAAAATTATAAATGCGAAAGTTTGGGTGAACGTTTGTGAATCAATCACGCCACAACGATTGAACCGATTTGGTTGAAATTTTGCACAGAGGTAGATTATAGTCTGTAATAACACTTTTATCCCGGAAAATAAGAGAGTTTAACGCGAACGAAGTCGCGACCATCATCTAGTTATTAATATTATAAATGCGAAACTTTGGAAGTTTGTATGGATGTTAACTCAATCACGTCGCAACGACTGAACCGATTTGGCTGAAAGGCACAGACTTAAATTATAGTCTAGAATAACACATATTATGCTACTTTTTATCCCGGGAAATTATGGATTTATCCCGGAGTTCCTGCGGGATTCAAAACTTCAATCCACGCGAACGAAGTTACGAGCATCAGCTAGTTTGCAATAAATTAGCTTTTACCTGCATTTACATCCGGGTTCTTTGTATTACCAGGAAAAGTACTTTAGTAATTGTAACTTTCTTTCTTCAAGTAATGTTTGAGACTTGCAGTAAAGTACCGACCAACAAGGCTTTACGTGCTCTCTGAGGCACGGGGGTGACGCACCGCCGACTTCCTAACTCCGAGCTCAGAATTTCTTAACTGAAAAACCCAATACAATTTGTCTGGTGGGAGGCTTTGGCCGTGGCTAGTTACCACCCTACCGTCAAAGACGTGCCGCCAAGCGATTCAGCGTTCCGGTACGATGGCGTGTAGAGACCGATTAGGGGTATAGGTGGAATCTTCACTGCCATACCCCTTCCAAGTTAGCCCGCTACCATCTTAGACTGCATCATCACTGTACCATCAGGTGAGAGTCGCAAGATAGCCCATCTTGTCATAAAATAAAATAAACAATTTTTTTGGCTGACCCGAGCATCGAACCCGGAACCTCGTCATCAGCAATTGAACATACTAACCACTACACCAAGGCAGGTACGTTCCATGATAAACCCCCAGATGGTTTAAAATAAATAAGCTATAGGTACATGTAAAGGATTGATTTGAACCAAAGTTTATTTAAGTTCGATTCCCGGTTAGGGAAACGATGGGATTATTAGAAAAATAAACTAACACCGCCTTGTTAGCAATGTGTTTCGGATATTTTCAATTTTACGACTTACATCTGTAGTTAGATCTAATTATGTAATGTTTCTTTCAACCGACTTAAAAATATGTAAATATACTCTCTGCGGGGTATTGCCTATATTGAGAGTAGTATTAATATGTTATACTAGATGATGCCCGCGACTTCGTTCGCGAGGATTAAGGTTTTTTTGGATTCCCGTGGGAACGGTCTTATTCAAGACAAATTCAAATTCAAAATTTATTTATTTCATGTAGGCTACCTTGTAGCACTTATGACACGTCATAAATCTACCACAAGGGTGAATAGGCATTTTCTAGGCAAGCGCGCTCCAACCTAGACCTCATCAATGCTTTCATTCATTGATTGTCCTCAAGCGCAAGCCTATCTTATATTTTAAAAAAAAGTTTCAAAACAAACAACCATTTTAAATATGGAGGATAAATTTTTCATGCGAAAAACCTCAACTAAGAGCCCAAGTTCGGGAGATTTAGGTAAACATAATAAACTCATTTCGCAAACACAGTCATTGATACGCGCCTTAATTTATGCGCCTTATTTAACGTTGGTTAAACATACAAAATAAAAAGGGTATACACAGATGTTTGGTAATAAATAAGCTTTAAACAGCGAAGAGAGATCTCTAAATGCTTATATTATGGTAAATCTTTGGCGCAAAAATACAAAATCTAAATATATAAAAAGCAAGGGTGACTGACTGACTGACTGATTGACTGACTGACTGACTGATCTATCAACGCACAGCTTTAACCACTGGGCCGATCGAGCTGAAATTTGGCATACAGGTAGCTGTTAGGACGTAGGCATCCGCTAAGAAAGGATTTTGGAAAATTTCAACCCGAAGGAGGTAAAATAGGAGTTTAAAAAATCGAACCTAACGTGAGCGAAGCCGCGGGTTAAAGCTAGTATATAAATAAACAAGCTGACGGCCGCGGTTTCGTACGCGCGAAATAAGGGTTTGCGATTTCTGCGGGAACTCTTTAATTTTCCGGGTTAAAATGTAGCCTATGTGCTAATCCTGGATAATGAGCTATCTCCATTCCAAATTTCAGCCAAATCGGTCCAATATAATTGGATACACGATAACCACCACGTAAAGGATAGTGGGAGGCTTTTGCCGAGGCTAGTTACCATCCTACCTTCAAAGACGTGCCGCCAAGCGATTTAGCGTTCCGGCACGATAGCGTGTAGAAACAGATGAGTTTGTATTCATTTAAACAAACTGTTTGTGACACAGAAAAAATGCCTCAGGAGCATCTTCCTAATGGACCCTACTGATTCGTGTAGGCCACTATTTAAAGCGCGCAATCTTCTCACCCTGCCGTGCCTTTATATTTACGAAATAGCGCTATTCGTACACAGACACATGGATTACTTTAAGATTTCAATTCCTCCAGAAAATAAATGTTATAGGAAAACAAGAAACAAGAGTCGGTTATGTCTATGTACCACAAATTATAACTTAAAACAAACATCAAAATCTCCACATGCCATGTGCATAAAAATTTATAATAAACTTAATGCAAGCTTAGATCAACCCACGGGCCGTTTTAAAAAAAGTCTCTTTCGTTGGCTGTGTGATAAATCATTTTACTCAGTAACAGAATTTCTGTCTTAAATATCGAAGGTTTTAATAGTAAATAATAATGATAATAATTTAAAATTGACATTATATTAACCCAATTGACACTTTTACGTTATAATTACTAACCTTATTGACAGTTTTTTTTTTCTAATTAGTTCTCAATTAATTGAGCTCATCATTGAGATGTTTTTGATGAGCATTTTAAATATTTGCATGCTATTTAGTAGAATATGAAGAAACTAAAATATTTAATATTATTTAACACCTTACTATGTACTCATATTCAGCAAATAAATTTCATTTCATTTATGTATTGAAGTACACTGCTATACCCGTTCCAAGTTAGCCCGCTACCATCTTAGACTGCATCGTCACTTACCATCAGGTGAGATCGCAGTCAAGGAATATCTTGTCATTGAATAAAAATTAAAAAAAATAAGCGTTCGAAAAATCGAACTTGGTGAGAGAAGCCACTGGTTAAAAAATGCTAGTCTATATATATAAAATTCAAAGTCCTGACTGACTGACTGACTGAGATATCAACGCACAGCCTAAACTACTGAAGTTAGAAACTTGAAATTTTTACAGTTGATTCCTTTTATGACGTAGACACTAAGAAAGGATTATTGGAAATTCCACCCCTAAGGGGTTTAAATAGGGGATGGAAGTTTATATGAAACTCCGTCATTTTTCAAGCTGTTTCCATCAAAGTTGGTATTTGAGCTTTCAGTTAAAAATAAAGAAGTACGTGTGTCACAGTTTTTGAAAATTCCACCCCAAAATCTAATTCCACGCGGACGAAGTCGCGGGGGTAAAAGCTAGTAACATATAAGAACCTTTACTTTAAAAATAGTCCCGTTAGCCAAAAGAGACCAAGCGGATGTCTTCTAAATCTCTTTCATAACATGAGTACATTTGTCATTTTGAATTTTAATTCCAAACCATTGGAGCGTAAACTGTGTTAAATTAATAATTCAATATTAATGATAATTAATGTTACAATATTATAATTGTATTCAATAACACGCGGCGGCAAAGGGATTCGAAATATAATTAAAATAATACGTTTCATATTATTATTGTTATTTTAAAATACAGCGTGTTGCAAACGAACAACTACCAATGTTTTTTCCATCATTTTACCGCGCAATTCACAAGCGACGAGCGGAAACACCGAACTAGATAGATAGATAGATAAACACTTTATTGCACGTAGGAAAGAAACAAAAATGAATACAACTTAAAACTACGCATGCAAAGGCGGCCTTATTATTTTTTTTTTTTAAAGAATATTAGCCAAGCTGAAGTCGACTAATATCCTCTTATCCCCTCCAAATAAGCGGAAAGCTTGTGCTAGGAGTGGGTACGACAATAGTGCAATGGGTGGGGTTTGAACCTGCGACCTTTCAGTTTTCAGTCCGCACCTTCAACCGTTGGGCTATTGAGGCTTTTAAAATTTTATTGCTACTGAGCAATCTCTACCAGGCAACCATTGGTGATAGGAGTGAAATGCTGTGTGAGGGTAGTATGCACCTACCTATATAGGTGCATAGCAACGTGATTAAAAAAAAGACGTGTGGCACTCGGGGACTGCCGCGGTAAAGCTATTGCATAGCATTTTTTATCAACGCCATCTAGCGGCTTACCGTAGAGGAGTCCCGTGTCAGGTTATTTTCGTTACGGAATTTCTGGATTCGGTCTCCACGCTGGCCCACGATAGAAGCTATGCAATAGCAAAAATAAAATGCATCTGTAGTAAGATATTTTTTATATGTACTACCTCGCCCCCCACCGTAAATAACCCTCATAAGATATAAGTCTTGACTTGTCATAAGTGTTAAGCGACAAGTCAAGACTCTACCACCGGTTCGGAAAGCAGATTCTGCTGAGAAGATCCAGCAAGAAACTTAACAGCTTTGCTCTTTTCAAAACAAAACGTGAGAAATATCATATTGAATTTAGGACAGCGCCATCTTTGTATGTAGCTTAGTACTATGTCGTAAAATGGTTTAGATAAAGGTATGCATGAAAATAACAATTAAAATTAAAATTCAAAATTAAATTTCAAAAAACTATTCCGAAACTATTTATTAAACATACAAAAAAACGATTGATCAGATATTTAGCCGTGGCACTAAAATTTAAGTAAAATTTAATTAAAAATGAAAAACCTTCCAAACTTCAAAAAGTAAAGAACATTTTAATAGTATTCTAGGATAATAATACACTTTCGCTTTGTATGTACTTATTTAATTAATCATGAACTTCCCTCGGGCGGGCCCTAGCAGAATAACAGCGTTGTGGTTACATATTTGTATCCACAGCATTGAGCTGAGCTAGGACCCTTGAATTGGCATGATACATAGTAGATACCTCTAGTTATATTTTAAGCAATTGTAATGTGTAAGTCTTAAGTGTACCTATTTAATTTGTGTTTGTACATGTCAATGAATAAACGATATTCTATTCTATTCTATTCTATTCTAACACGTTTCTAGTAGGGGAGCCCCCTTTAATTTTTAATTTATTTTTATTATTTAAATAAATAAATATTTATTCAGCTCACACAAATATGACTCACACAAGTTGTTAGAACGGCAACAGAAATGTACATTATGTGTAAATTTCAACTATCTACCTATTAATGATCAGGAGATACAGCTCACTGATAGACAAACGGATGGACGGACGAACATCGGAGGCTTAGTAATAGGGTCCCGTCGGTTACCCTTCGGGTACGGAAGCTTAAAAAGTTTTTTTATTCGATGACAAGATTGACTGCAATCTCAACTGATGGTAAATGACGATGCAGTCTAAAATGGTAGCGGGCTAACTTGGAAGGGATAGTACAGCAGTGTAAATTCAACCCATACCCCTAATCGGTTTCTACACACCGTCGTGCCGGAACGCTAAATCGCTTGGCGGCACATCTTTGACGGTAGGGTGGTAACTAGCCACGGCCAAAGCCTCCCACCAGACCAGACCAGAGACAATTTAGAAATACCCGCTTAATACCCGCTTCCGCCTATGAATGAGGCCACGAGCGGTGCAACTGGAGCGTGTAATCACGATCGCTCGTCGATCATTTAGCATCCCTCGCGAATACACGCCTGTTTGGGAAATCAGTACTAATTGACACATTTAACATTTTATTTCCGCTACATCCCTATCCTATCACAATATTTTATCTCCTGTTTTATTAAGCGAGTATCGAGTATCGATATATCGATAAAAAATATAGGCCTTCAAAGTTTCATGGGATCAATCGGTTTGGCATCCAGCTGGTCACAAGAGAGTGTAATAACTTATTACATTGTGCTTACATAATCTACACAAATAAATAAAATTGAAGTGTCTGTCTATAATATCAAAATAACAGCTTTTTACTAAATGCACATGTAAGTAAATACGGTAGGTACTTATAACAAAAAAAAACAATTTTTGAAATTTTTGTCTGTCTGTCTGTTTGTTGCCGCTAATCTCGGGAACAGTTGGACTGACTTTGACGGGACTTTCATAGGTAGATAACTGATGTTATCCAAATTAAGAAATCGCTTGGCGGCAAGTTTTTGACAGTAGGGTAGTAACTAGCTACGGCCAAAGCCTTTGACTAGACCGGAACAGAGACAATTCAGAAATTATAAATTCCCAAATTGCCCCCGCCGGGAATCGAACCCTAGACCGCCCAATCATTTATATGATTTTTTATGACACTGCTACGAAGGAGATGTGCTAGAAGCCTTATTGCGAAAAAATGAGGGCTAACTTGTCATAAAAAATATTCTGGTACAGAGTTTGAGACCTCTTATTTCCAAGTGTCAATAAAGCAGTAATATTTGATATACATATATAAAAAAATAAAAACAAGTTGCCTAAGAAAATCGTCAATCATTCACAGTTGTTTATTCCGTTTGATATATTATTTCCGAGGAGGTTTTTCCATTGGATTTTCCTTTGTATCGCTTATAATATTGAAAAAGAAATTAAGGTGTGTTCGTCAGAAATATGTGACAAAGAGATGAGGAGGTTAACACGCCTAGAGCGAGACTGTCTAGCGAGATCGGGTTCAGTAGGTGTTTGAAATCCAACCTACATAGTTTTATTTGTGTGTGGCATCGTTTCGCTTAAACAGTGAAAGGACCGGTTATAATATGTATTTTTTTGGATGAAAGGCAAAAACGAGAAGGTTTTTAGCTGTGTTTGATGAAATGCTGTTGAGCCATTTAAGGATTATCACAAAGCTCCCAACTTATGAAATGAAATGAAATGAAATATTTTATTTGCAAGAATATGGGAATATTATGAAAATTGAGCAGGTAGATTCCGTAAAATCTAATCATCTGGTCATGAATCATTGCTGCTGTCTCAATTGTGGTGATTGGTTAAATGTATCGCGTTCTTTCTGCATGTGCATCGGCCAATCAGTAGCAATTGCAATTGTCAGTCATTCAGTCAACGAAACTATTAGGTGGTCAATTGTACTCAGCTCTATTAGTTCGTTATTCTCTACCATTTATTCTCATACACATTTACATTATATTATTTAAAAAAATGATTACAGAAATACAATATGCCTATATACATTCTCAAAAATAATATAATTAAATGGGTCCCACTTGCTGCGGGGTAAGTTTGTTTATTATTAGTTTGTACTTATGTCGGTAATTAATTAATGACCTTCGATCACAGAATAATGACTGATGCATTATATTAACTTTTACCTGCGAGTTATCATTAAAGATATGGACACTACAACAGCCTAATAATATTTGTCCCACCAATTAGGGCAATGCCGACTATTCCCAAACAGTAGAATCGAATCGAGGCGAATCGAATGGATTACGGTTTTTCAAACTGTTCCGCGGAACCCCATCCACGTGGCTCATCCACTCCCGGCCCCGAGTCAAGAGTAAATAAGAAACTTTTCGCATATGGCGCCGAGTTCGCTCCTTAGATAGCTTCCAATATTTATAGGGGGTTAAAACTTTTTATAATATTGGTATAACACTTTGCTTGTATCGGTTTAATTAAATCTTTGAGACTTCAGCGGATGAGACATGTTGTATGACTTTCAAAATTTCGTTATTAGAATACTAACTGAGACTCGCGACTTCATCCACATGGATTTGGGCTTAAAAATCCCGCGGGAACTCTCTGTTTTTCACAGATAAAAGCCTACATCGCTCGCAAAGTCCTCATCTATCTATACCCTTGGAAAAATAACGTCGATCCGTTGCTTTGTTGTTGCCTGATTGAATAGCAATTCAACAAACAAACACAGCATTGAAAAAATGAAATGAAAATGAAAAATGAAATGAAAATATTCTTTATTGTACACCAAATAAGGAAACAACATAATATCAGAACTTATAAAAAAAAACAGAGTACAAGAGGCGGCCTTATGGCAAAAAAGTGATCTCTTCCAGGCAACCCGTGGTTGGAGGAAAAAAAATATGTAATAAATCACAGGTTTGGGTGTGCACTAATTTGTTAATAATAGAATATAAATATGTGAAAAAAAAAACAAATGCAGCTAAAAATAATAAGAACATTAAGTAACAAATAATAAATAAAAAATAATAAACCTAATAAAATAAAAAGAATACAAAATAAAAAGAATTTTAGGAGATAGGTACTGTATATTATAATTTTATCTTTTGCATTTATAATATTAGTAAGAGCCAATTTCCCCAATGTAAAATAATGCGTTGATGTTTTGGCAGATTTTGTATTGAAAATCTGTCAAAATAACAAGTGGTTGGATAAGACTTACTATATAATTCTGCTTTGGTGAAATTGGTTCTTAGTATAGTAAGGACTAGCTCAGTTGCGGATTTACCAAAAGGCTGACTATGCTGGAGCCTAGATCTGTAGATTTTAGGGGCGTAAGAGTATTAGTACCTAAAAATATTTTAGATATTTTTGCCCGTTCACAATTTACCGGTAGTTTATAGTTTTACTGGTTTCATCATGAACTATAACGATTCTAATAAATTCGGCGACAAATGTATATATTATACTATCTATCTATTATACATAGATTATTTGAAACCGGTTGTTAATAAAGTTCGAGAACCGTTTATCCAGTACAAGTAAAAATGTAATACAAATCACGACTGTGGTATCGCGTGATACCGAATTGGAATAACACCACATTGTGGCACCAATAGCGAACACTAAGCGACTAGTAAATATGTATTACATGTATTTCGCACACGAAATAAGCGTTCTATTATGGTCTGCGAAAAGCAATTCAATATCTCAGATTGGAAAAAGGAAATTGAAGGTTTGAACATAGGGGTCGGGCCTTAGTTATAGCGGGTCGTCATAGCAGGCCTGGCGCACTCCGCAGTAGACTGCGGAGCTACAAGTACATGGCGTACCTCTTCGAAGGGTCTAAATTCAGATAGTGCGAAGAGATAAGAGTTACGTGATAGGAAGAGAGAAAAGTCTAGGTGAATAAGACTGTAGTTAGCGCTGTGTCAACCTGACTTGCACTTTACTATATGGTAACAAGAGTCGCTATTTATTTAAATCATTTTGCGGAGTGAATCTTCTGTACCTTTAGATACTATTAGGTGATTATAGAGCAAATTTTTTATTTCACTTGAATACATTACGATTGGAACTATTTAGGTACTATTTCAGCAACTAAAAAAAGAAGACAAAAATATTCTCAATTCGTGCATTTTTTATTTATCTTAAATTCGATATCTTCGCCGATTGTTAATTAATTTAATTTTCGTCACAGCCACCTACTAGTACCTCCAGTGGAAAATGAAAATTAAACGATAAATTAACTTTGAAAATATCAGCAAAATTCCACATGCCACATAACCAATTTTGTTTTGCTTGACGACTGTGACTATTTATTTCACAAATTTAAATTCTAACTTGGTTAGTATTTTGACTTTCAAATTGATGACAAGTCTTAAAAATGTATGGGTATATAATTGTATCAATGGCAATAGCTAACAATAGTTAACTACTAACTAAAAAGTAGCCTAACAATAGTCAATGAGTACCTATCCGCTGCGAGAGACGCCACACTGGTAGGCATTTGTTTGTAGTCGCGTTGGAAGGAAATGAAAAGGGAAAGGCTCGGCCAATAGCGGCGACGAGCATCGGCATTTAGCGATCTGCATGAGATTGGAATACTTCTTGCGCCCTTTACACATATTACTGTGCGGCACACATAGCCACACAACTGTCGCCTTAAAAATACCAAAGAGAGCTTCTATTTACTCGACCACGCCGAGCCAAAAGGAAGGGTTATGATTTCAGCATTTTTATGTAAATACTAGTTGATGCCCGCAACTTCGTTCGCGTGGATTAAGGTTTTGTAATTCCCGCGAGAACTCTCTTATTTTCCGTGATAAAAAGTGGCCTATGTGTTATTGCACAATACAATCTATCTCTGCCTTTCAGCCAAATACTTACAAACTTTCGCGTTTATAATATTACTAGAATATGACCGCAACTTCGTTCGCGTGGATTAAGGTTTTGTAATTCCCGCGGGAACTCTCTAATTTTCCGGGATAAAAAGTAGCCTATGTGTTATTCCACAATATAATCTATCTCTGCCCAGCCAAATCGGTTCAGTAGTTTTTACGTGATAGAGTAACAAACATCCATCCATCCATCCATCCATCCATCCATCCATCCATCCATCCATCCATCCATACTTACAAACTCTCGCATTTATAATATTAGTAGGATGTGTTGTGTTGGAGCTGGTAACCATTGAATTCCAGTTCTTCAACCCTGATGCTGTTGGGTACTTAACTGCCCACCTAAAACAGTGGACATAGAGAAATTGACGATTGTGAATTCATATTATAGGTACCAAATATGGACTAATATAATACATAACGTCAGTGTTCCCCTAAAAAATGTCCCGTCTTTTAATCCTGATGCTGCTGGGTACTAACCACCTAAACTGATGGGATTTAGAGACTGTCAATTATATATTAACTAGTTGATGCCAGCGACTTCGTCCGCGTAGATTAAGGTTTTTCAAATCCGCGGGAACTCTCTTATTTTTCGAGATAAAAAGTAGCCTATGTGTTATTCCAGACTATAATCTCTGTGCCTTTCATCCAAATCCGTTCAACCCTTTTTGCGTGATTGAGTAACAAACATCCACACTTTCACATTTATAATATTAATAGGATTAATATAGCCATGAACTCCAGGCTTCAGCCGTGCGAAGCTGGGGCGGCTCAACTAGTCAAGCATAAAATGACTTGCTGTCTGAAACGTCTTTACCCTGGAATCTATCCTCTTACGAGTACAAGCGAAACCACACACAGCCGCATATGTGTAGCCGATACTACCATATATTGTATAGTCGATAGATTTCCGAGACGCGGCCGGGATTCCCCCGGATCGCGGGTTTATCCCACCGATAGTCCCGGGAAATTTATTTCCCTCCGAATTATTGTTATTGCTTGCATACGTGTTTCCTTTTAAAAGCTTTCGTTTTTTACGTTCACAATCTTTTAAACTGTGGTAACTGTGGCTTAGCTTATAACCCGATTCCGAAAGAATTGGTAGATTTACCATTACATAAATTTGAACAGTGTGTAAAGACACATTAATTAAATAAAGGTTATTACACAGTTAATGAATTCTTTAATGACAAAGTTGCTTAGAACCAATCTGCTTAGCTTCAACTATCCACAAGATAGATAAACTATATATCGTAATATTTTTGTTTTGAAAAGAGCAACTGCTGAGTTTCTTACCGGTTCTTCTCAACAGAATCAGCATTCCGAACCGATAGTAGATTCTCGACTTGTCATAAGAGCCACAAGTTGGCCTACATGAAATAAATCATTTTGAGTTTGAGTTTGAGTTAGAGATTATGTATTTTAAACAGATCCTCGACTATAATTATCTACTTAGAGAACTTGCAACGTAAATAAATTTTATACGTCCGTGTACACGTCAGTCTGAAGACCATATTACCAGAATAGCGAAATGTTTTTCCGGTCCTAAACAAACAAAATGAGGGCCCTCCATCCGCGGAGTCCAGACGTGCATCTTTGAATAAGCTTTTTGCAGATCGTTTAATACGAATAGCTTAGTAAGTAGGTTTAAGTATTTACTTGAATAACGTTTAGCAGATTGCTGTGAAGGCCTTTTCATCAATCAAAGGGCATGTAATGTAATTAGTTACTTTTGAATTACTCTAAATCGAATCAATGGTTTTGAAATCATTTCATTCATTCATACATTCGTTCGTCTTTACCCATCGCCGACCAAATATCTTCTCTCTAATGAGAAGATTTTAGGACTTAATTCACCACGCTGGATTAGCAGACTTCACACCTTTGAGAACATTATGGAAAAATCTCAGACGTGCTGATTTCCTTGCGATGTTTTATTTATTTATTTTGACAACCAACAGGTTACAATAAATTAAAAACTAAAAAAATACCATGTTAAACGAGTTGCTGGTTGCCACAACTTGCTTAAAGTTTAAAACTGCTTGAAGAGAATGATGAGCAAGCAAATACAAAACAAACAATTAATTAAAATACCTACATAAATTAAGAAGAATATGAGGATAGAAAGTGATTTAATAAAATCATTTCAAATTTAGTTTTCCTTCACCAATAAAGCAAATGATTTTTTTATTTAAACTTACATAACTCCGAAACGTCAAAAATGCGTGCTTGAGATCGTACCATAGATACTTTACATACTTTTTGTATTGTAACACCTTTTAATCAATTAATAATTTCATTGCTTAAAAAAAGAATCATCGAAATCGGACGACTTTGTGAAAAGTAATACGTGGTCAATGGTCATAAGTACATTAAAAAAATATAACTACTCGTATGTGACTTCCTGCTTTTTTTGTCGGTTGAAAAGCATTGTGACTTTTTCTTTTTATTCGATGACAAGATAGCCCTTGACTGCGATCTCACCTGATGGTAAATGATGATGCAGTCTAAGATGGTAGCGGGCTAACTTGGAAGGGGTATAGCAGTGTAAATTCAACCCATACCCCTAATCGGTTTCTACAAGCCATCGTGCCGAAACGCTAAATCGCTTGGCGGCACGTCTTTGACGGTAGGGTGGTAACTAGCCTCGGCCAAAGCCTCCCACCAGACAAATACTTGAAGGCACAGCTTGAAGGTAATTTAATTAAAGTTTAGTGAAGGATCCATCTGGGGGTTTATGGTGGACTCCGGGGGTTGATTCAGATCGGCGAGGGCTGTAAAACTTGACGTTTCATTCCTGAATACAGATGTGCTTTTAATTTACACAAGGCGCCACTAAACCAGCGGGTAAAGGAAATGCGGGCAAAGGTGAAGAAAACAGACGGAAGCGTTTATATGATTTTCTCCGTTTTCTTTCTTTCTCTGTTGGAGTACTCATATATCGACGCTGGAAAGTGATTTTGCTGTATCTTAAATATATATCCAAAATAGCTTTCGCGGCTCCGCTCACGTTAAGTTCGATTTTTCAAATACCTATTTTGCCCCGGATTAAAAAAATCCTTCAAAATATCTAGCTATCTGCATGCCTTTTCAGCTTTATTCATCCATATAGTGATTTGAGCTGTTAGTTAATAGATCAGTCAGTCAGTCAGTCAATCACCTTTTTCTTTTATATATTTAGAGTAAAGAAGAAGATTAAAAAAGTATTTTTCATTTCTTATTAAAGCTATTAACCTAATGTAGACTTGAAGAAAATGGATGGATGTTTGTTACTCAATCACGCCGCAACGACTAAACCGATTTAGCTGAAAATTGGTACAGAGACACATAGGCTTCTTTTTATCCCAGTAAATAAGAAAGTTCCCGTGTGAATTAAAGAACCTCAAACCACGCGAACGAAGTCGCGGGCACCAAATAGTATGCGAATAAATTTTGAATATTTTGCCTTAAAAATCACCTTTTTTTGTAACTCAGAATGTGTTGTGTAACAAAGAATAGCGACTTTGAGTGCGGCTGGAAAGGTGGTAAGTATAAAGTGACTAACTTAATTCCAACTTAATTCCACCTTAATTCCAACTTAATTCCAACTTAGTTCAACTTTAGTGGCCCCATGCTGTCGTATTTCCCGGAGCATTGTCCGCTGCGTGACGTATTTGCTGATGCAAGTCCGCGCCGGCCGTCACCGCTAAGGAACACCCTGTTTTACACCTAATGAACTACTTCCTTATTTTTGAGCCATTTCCACTTGCTTTTACTTCGTTCACAAAATGTTAATTTTGTACTACCCGTTCACTACAAGTTGCCGTTACCACGCGTCGCGCTTCCCCGCACCGCACCTCAGGTCAAACCCGCTTAGTACAGATAGCAACGTACGGCTCGCGAATGTCACCACCGAATTTTTTCAAAGTTTTGTTATTGTTACGATTTAAATGTTTTTGTTAACTTTAAATTATTTATTTATTTTTGTTTAATATTTTTCGCGTGTCGTTTTCTACGATGCAGATGAATATAAAAGGAAAAGTTTTGCGCAGCGTAGACTATTTATTAGATACGTTAATGTATGACTTTATTTTAATCGGAGAAAATTAAGAAATCAAAAATCACGCTTTTTTGACATTTAAGACGTCATTGCCATGAAAAGCATTGCCAGAGAAAAAAACTTCCATCACAGATCCAACATGGTTATAGTAAAAAATACAATTATTATTTTCTTGTCAACGGTACGGTATGACGTCATCTTGTAACGGTCAACGACGGCCAACTTGAAGTGAACCGTAACAGGTAGTACTTCCTTATTTTTGAGCTATTTCCATTCGCTTTTACTTCGTTTACAATGTTAATTCTGTACATGCCTTACACTTTTCTCTAGCACCCGTTTCGGATAAATTCCACTTATTGAAGTGAAAGAAAGAAAGAAACGTTTATTTTATGAATTGTGCCACACATCACCCACTCAACACGCTTTCGCATTCTAATATTAAAAAAGATCAATGGGTATTGGATATTTTTTGCCCCTGAGTATTTTGTTCTGGAACCTCTGTAAAACTTGGTTTTGTTCGCTTCAGAATACGGGAAAAATTAATCTAGGAAATGTTGCCAATACGCTTTTAACAACCGGCAACTATGTAACGGCGTGAAGTACGAGGGCGTTAACACGTCGAATCGAATCCAATATCGATATCGGTATATCGATAGGAAGTATTGCTAGTGCTGTGGCTTAAATAAACCATGAACCGCCGCGCACCTGCCTCGCACAGGCCCAGGGGAATCCTACTTCCTATTAATATTGTAAATGCGAAAGTTTGTATGTTTGTGTATTTGTTACTCAAACACGCCGCTTACTACACTCCTACACGCTAGCATCTGTCGCGTTTCACACGAGATTTCGCCTATGGTTTATTTCATATGTCGCGGGGATTTTTTTTTTTGGCATTCTGCGCACTGTTAACATGAAGATCTGGTTCAGCGGATCGAACTATAACACTGAGAACGGAAGTTTCTAACAAAGTTCCGCTCCAAACGTAGGTTCTAAACAACCAATGATACCGCCTCAATAGCCCAACGGTTAATGCGTGGACTGAAAACCGAAAGGTCGCAGATTGGAGCCCCTTCCGTTGCACTATTGTCGAACCCAATCCTAGCACAAGCTTTCCGCTTATTTGGAGGGGAGAGGAGAATATAAGTAAAGTTCCGCTTGGCTAATATTCTTTAAAAAAAAATGAATGTGTGAGTGCCATGTTCTGTACTCTCTGAGGAATACAATGCAGAGAGATGTTATAATAAAAAATTCATTGTTGAAAGTCCCTGCGGGTGTACAATCGATCGGCTCATTACAATACACATCCTGTAATCGCTAACGCGATCCAACTAATCTGCTCCACACGATATTGCAATGTGCACTCTATAGATATTAGCTATGAGGTGCAATTTGCTTTGTTCTCATAGTAATTTATTTATGTACAACTCCGTTAAATTAGCCTTTAGTGAATGCAAAATAAGGAAGTTTTTTTTTTAGTAGAATTCGATGATTGCTTTTGTTACCGTTGTAGAGGAAACCACTGAATTTAGATATAATATTAGATAAGAGTGGATAATAATATGTTTATCTGATACTAGACTAGATGACGCCCGCGACTTTGTCCACGTGAATTAATGTTTTTTGTTCCCGCGGGAACCCTTTAATTTTGCGGGATAAAATGTAGCCTATGTGTTAATCCAGGGTTGTATTTCCATTCTAATTTCAGCGAAATCCATCCAATAGTTTTTGCGTGAAGACACACACACACACATTTACAATTTTCGCCTTTATATTACTAGTGTAAACTAGTGTAAATGTAATCTAATGTAAACGAGTGTAAACGAGTGTAAGCGAGTGTAAACGAGTGTAAGCGAGTGTAAACTAGTGTAACCGAGTGTAAACGAGTGTAAACTAGTGTAAACTAGTGTGAAGTGATACAACTTCACTTGGAATGATACGAGTTTGATAAAAATAATATATTCAATCTTTTACCGGATCTAGTACGCCTACTGAACAGGAACAGCGAGGCATTAGGCCGGGGACACACCTGCGCCGCGACAATGCCTGTCACACGTAATAGCTTCACGTCGTGTGCACCGATGTTTATAACTCCACCAGTTGATTAAAGTAGGAAACTTTCCCTAAAGCTTTTTTATCTCTATGTAAAACTCAAAATAGGTTTGACGGATTTGAATGCATTCTTTTTTGATGTGCTCACTCCGCTCGCTCTAATACAGGGGTGATTTAAAAATAAATATATTAATAAATAAATAATAATTTTTTTGAAAAGAGCAACCGCCGAATTTATTGCTGGCTCTTCCCGGCAGGAAGGGCATTCCGAACCAGTGGTAGATTCATCGACGATTCAAAAGCACTTGTAAGAGTTTATTTGAATAAGAAATATTTCTATTCTATTATATTTTAAATAAAAATAAGTAAACCCCAAAAGAACAGCTGAAAAACGAAAAAAATCGTTATTTTACACGGGAAACCTGATGGTTTCCATATATTCAACGGGAGGGGCTCGAACCTGCGACCTTTCAATTTTCAGTTCGCACTTTTAACCGTTGGGCTATTGAGGCTTCAATATAATGTATAGACTACGATCTTGTGCGATTCTTCCTCCTTTCTACCTGGAAGGCGTATTCCAGTGACCCTTTAGAACACTAGAGGAATATTTCCATCAATAAACAACAACAATCAATTGATGCCTCCCACGTAAGTTGTTGTATCCCACAAAATTGGCATTTCAGGATTGTTGCACTTATCTTTTTATCTATTTTCCTTTATATGTGTTTCTTTAAAAAAAAAAATTAAAAACAGCATTCTTTAACATACTTTCAAGATGTATAAAGTTGTATCGTTATTAAAATGACAGCCTAAGCCATTGTATTGACCTTCACAACAATTATCGCGTCACGTAAGCGTTTTGGGGATACAACAACTTACGTGGGAGGTATAGAAATACCGAAATACAAAATCAAACAGAAATGAAATTAATACAATATATTTTTGCAATAGTTATATTTCTGTCGAAGCTGGTGAAATGATGAAGTCCTTTTTGGTGTATAGATTTAATAAAAGTTACAAAAATGGTGACTTAAATATAAAATGAAATGTAAAAAGGACCGTTCGCACCGAAGTTAGGTAAACGAAGGCGTAAATTGTACAGTCTATTGGATGCACATGGAATTTGAGACGTGACGCACGTTGTGCTGAGTAGGGGTATGTAACACAATGATTTGTCCATGCCAAATATTAATATGTACAACAATTTCTAGTTGCGTAATTTGGGGCAATCATTGAACGTTTTGAAGGTTTAATATAATTTTATTTTTATGAAGTAGAAAAATAAACCTACAACAAGCTTATGCTAAAAATAAAATAAAGTCAAGTCTAAAATTACCCATTGAATTCTTTATCCACCGCCAATAATATCAGGGTCTTCAAAGAAAGGCGCATTTTATGTAATTAGATATCGATTTATTGGAGTACACCTGTGCACATTCTATACATCTATACTATACATCTATACATATAAATAAAATTGAAGTGTCTGTTTGTAATATCAAAAGAACAGCTTACTAACTGCATACGAAAGTAAATACGGTACTCATAACAAGAAAACAATTTTTAAAATTTTTGTCTGTCTGTCTGTTTTTGTTTTTTGTCGCTTATCTCGGGAACGGCTGGACTGATTTTGATGGGACTTTGACTGGTAGATAGCTGATGTTATCGGGAGTAACATAGGCTACTACCATAAGGTGCGATCGCAGTCAAGGACTATCTTGTTATTGAATAAAAAAGAAATTAAAAGTTTATAGATTACTAGATGATACCCGCGACTTCGTCCGCGTGGATAAAGGTTTTTTTGATTCCCGCGGGAACTCTTTAATTTTCCGGGATAAAAAGTAGCCTATGCTATCCTGGGAATCCTGGGAATGAGCTATCTCCATTCCAAATTTCAGCCAAATCGGTTCATGCGTCGTGGCATAAAGGAGTAACACACACACACACACACACACACACACACACACACACACACACACACACACACACACACACACACACACACACACACACACACACACACACACACACACACACACACACACACACACACACACACACACACACACACACACACACACACACACACACATACAAAGTTTCGCCTTTATAATTTTTTTTATAGATTATATTTTTTATACTGAGCACGGAGCTTCGAATAACCTGAATAAATATAAAGTTAAAATAAAAGAGAAAATATTATTACGTCTGCCATCTGAATTCTTTATCGCCGCCAACAATGGTGGATGTTCAAAGAAGGCGCATCAGTAATTACACATCGATTGCTCGCCAGCTCCGCGGCCCACCTGTGCACATTTTTATTATTCACGTCGTCGTTTTGACGTGAAAGACTATTTTTCTTTGAATCCGATTTTTCCTCCTTCTAATAATAATATACTGTGTTTTTGTGAGACATTTCTTCCTGGCCCCCTCCATACAAACGAAGAATTGGCATTTGGAATCTGGTGCATGGCAAGCTTTGGCCGTGGCTATTTACCACCAATGTGTTAGGAATGCCCTTCCGGCTTCCGTTTTTTCAACTAACTATAATATGGATGTCTTTAAATCAAGAGTGAATAGGTATCTTCTACGCAAACGCGCACCATCTTAGGCTGCATCTTCACTTACCATGAGGTGAGATCGCAGTCAAGCGCTAGACTTAATTATTTATTATAAATTATTCTTTTATCTTACTATCCTACCAATATTATAAATGTGAAAGTGTGGATGTTTGGATGTTTGTTACTCAATCACGTCGCAACGACAGAACCGATTTGATGAAATTTGGCACAGAGATAGATTATAGTCTGGAATAGCACATAGGCTACTTTTTAACCCGGCAAATAAGAGAGTTCCCGCGGGAATCAAGAAATTTCAATCCACGCGAACGAAGTCGCGGGCATCAACTAGTAACATTATAAATGCGAAAGTGTATTTGTTAGTTTGCTGATTTGTCGGTTTGTCTGTCAAACACGCTGCCACAGAGCAACGGATCGACATGATTTTTTTGGATGGGTAGATTGTTGAGGACTTGGAAAGTGACATAGGCTATTTTATATCCCAGAAAATAACAATAATAAAACATTTATTTAGAAGCGAAGCACAACACAACACATTTTAGAAGATAAAAAATAATAATTACAAAACAAAAACAAAGTAGGCGCCCTAAAGATTTTCAAAGAACCGAGGGAAAGATAAAAAAAACCATCGGTTCTCTGAAAAGCCAGGCGCCTACCAATACCTAGGATGCATAATGCCACTAAATAGGGCGCTGCCTCAGCTTGATGCCACAGCCAAAAACGACCATAGCGCTGGTTTTCAGGCATGACCCCACGGTGACGTCACGGACCGGACAGAACAATTATTAGACATTCCAATAATAATTTAAATAATATTTATTCGGTGAGAAAAAACGATATATTAAATATAGATATCCATACAATTAACATAATTACATTACAATAACCATACTAATATATACAAATAAGAGAGTTCCCGCGGGAATTAAGAAACCTCAATCCACACGTACGAAGTCGCGGGCATCGGCTAGTATTTCTAAAACTTTGCTTCCAAGTTCCGAGATAAAAACATTTCCCCAGCGCAGCATATCCGTGCAATTAGGGTTGCCAGGTCTTCAAACCGAAAAGTCGGATAGGCCAGCCAGTTTAGCCGGACATTTGGGTACAAAGGCCGGACACCCTTATTTTGTAGACCTAGCACAAAATGGCAATTTTTTTAAAAGCTCGTTTGCGCAAGCGTAGCGAGACAAGATGAGGCGAGCGGAGCGGAAACCAACACATGACAAATATAATTTTATGACAAATATGTAAAAAAAATGGTTAAACTTAAAAAGCTTAGCAAAAGTCGGATAGGCCGGACACCGTCTAATTTGGCCGGACACTCAACCAAAAAGCCTGACTGTGTCCGGCTTTATCCGGACGCCTGGCAACGCTACCTGCAATGGTAATGCGGGTGGCGGAGTTACGATCGATTGGTATCGAACACTGCTCTCGCCGTTACCGTTTGTTGCAATGTGCCACCTAACGCTACACCACTCCTTAACGACTCTACGGTGTTGCGAATTTTCCAAAAACATTTCCTTTTTCATTCGCTGACTAAATAGCCCTTGACTGCGATCTCGATAGCGAGTTTCGATACAGTCTAATAATAATAATGTCCTCATCGGCCGATCAACACCTTAAGAATCTAAGAAACTTTCGCTCAGTACTTGATCAAGAGCAGGATACAGAAGGCGGTACTCCTTGAGACGGCACGCATTGTGAGGAGGTTCCTCACTCTGGAGCCCTGACCACTGGCTACTTGGGTTCTACCCTGCAGACCCATTCATTTTATTATTTTTGATAATTTCATGACCATAGCGGAAAGACCACAACAAAGATTAGCTATCTGCGTGGGAGATATTACAGTGCACAAAATGCGTGTTCACACACAGGTGCGCTCTATTCCCTCACTCTCATAGTCCGATGTGACGGCAATCCAACACAAGCGTTAAGAGATCAGCCGCAGACGACTACTTTACGTGCTCTCCTAGGCACGGACGTGACACCGCCAACTTCCTAACTCCAGACCAGAACTAAGGATTTCTTGACAGATAAAAGAAGTAACCTGTCTCCGTCCAAGTAAATCTGCTACAGCAGTGTAGATTAGATCCATATATACCTTTAATCAATTTCCACACGCCATCGTACCGGAACGCTAAATCGCCTAGCGTCTTTAACGGTATGATGTGATGACTTTTAAGTAACCATAATCAAAGCCTTCTAATATTACAAATGCATTGACATAAGTATTATTATGTCAATGTATAAATGCGAAAGTTTGGATTAATAGATGGAGCGGATGTTTGTTACTCAATCACGCCGCAACGACTGACCAGATTTGGCTGAATTTTGGCCCAGCGATAGACTATAGTCTGGAATAACACATAGGCTACTTTTTATCCCGGATAATAAGAGAGTTCCTACGGGAATAAAAACCCTCAATCCACGCTAACGAAGCAGGGCATTAGCTGTACATTATATTTTTTTTGATAGTCGAAACATAAGTACCTATTCTCATAGGATTTTAGGGAATCAAAATACGCACAGAAGTCAGTCTTCATTACCTCAATCTAGTTAAAAAATCTTGTTGTATTTAGGCGTTTTTCTGGAAGACCTATTTTATTAGTGGCAGTAGTACTACTAACTCGATTGCTAGCACTAATTCAAATGGAATACATAAAATCACACTAACGTCTCTACATCAAAAGTGTTTGTAGCTGATAAGAAATGTTGGATTACAAAGAAAATTGTTGCAAGGGTTCCGTAGGAATTAATAATGTACTCGAGATTCCAGCCACGGCGCCCAACCTCCACAGACGTTAGCCGGGAGATATTATAGTGCAAAAGCGTGCGCGCGAACACGGATACACTCTCTATTCCCTCACTCTCATAGTCGGATGAGACGGAAATCTGACACGACTGGAGAGAGATCAGGCGCTGGACCGACGGCTTTAAATGCTTTCCGAGGCACAAAATTATATAAAACTCCTATACATATTTGATATTACTAAGAAATGATACAACCAATTAAAAAATGAATATCTTATAAGTTATTAGAAAACATGATGTGTTTGCCGCATATTACACTCCTATTCCGCACAATACGCTAGCATCTATCGCGCTTCACGCAAGGTTTCGGGCATGTTTCATTTCATTGCTTAGTCACGATCGCGCGGGTGAATCTTTCTTGCATTCTGCGTAGTCTTACGAGACGCAAATACGCTCCGACATAAATGTCTCGATTTAACTCTGTCTTGAGTCTGAGCAGAGTAAGAGTGCGCTGTATAGATTTCAGCCTTAGAATCATTGACATAATAACACTATGGGACTTCGAGTCAGCGCTAAAAATTGTCCGAACCGAAAGAAAACCAAAACGCGAAAAAGGTTTCCAATCGCACTTTAGTAAGTATCTATCTGTCCTTTTCTAACACGCTACGCGCGTAAAAGACAGAGGGAGTACAATATTTTTATTAAATTGGTCGCATTTAGCTGGGGCAAGCTCGGGCTGCCGCGTGAGCAAATGAAAGCAAATTATTGCAAGCAAAATTAGGCTGTATAATAACGGTCTAAGACATAAATTACAATGTATTAGTTTGTTTATAATAATAAACATGTACACTCGTATATATGTATATAGGTTTTCTCTGGACACTTTTTTCGTGAATTTTGCATTACACCCAAGGTCCAAGTATTAATATTATATCAATGCTTAGAATACTATCACTTTTCTGTTTAACCGACGCGACGATATGTTAGTCAGCAAAACCGTGCAAATCGCACGACGCAACCCCAAAGCTTCGGGAATGAACGTAAAGGCGCTGCAATAACAGTTGCCAGTGGAGCTGCAATTAGCAGTTAACGCTAACGCCTCCGCCGCTGCTTACGGGACCGGGCCACACGTACACACATACACACTGTTTATCGACGACTTCTAACTAACAGGATATTTCTCTATACCAAATAACAACACAATATCCCGTACAAAAAGAAACTTTTCTCAAACATGCTTGGAAAGAGCATTGTTTTGACAACCTTCTTCGAGATAACTAAATAGAAATTGCTGTACTGGCCGAGCAGCGGCCAGCAAAAGTTGTATGAAAGTCCATATCTGTCGTGGTTTAGCGACCAAATAAATTACATAGTAACCTCTGTGAGTAAACTCATATCTGTCGTGTAATTTAAAAATGGAACGATCTTTTACTCCGAAACATGGCAACCAAGGAGATCTTGTCAAAGGTTTTATTTAAATTTCGAACTGGCTTGGAAACAGAAAGCTGTTTAATAATTTAAAAAAAAAAACAAATGGACACTGAAAATGAACGCGGGAAAAATTATTGTTGTTCGTTGCTCGTCATTGATGTTGAAAAGCAAATTGTATTTAATTTCCGCGCATTATTTGAGAAAACTACCATACAATAATTGGCCACAACTAGACACTGATGGACTTATGTATGTGTGCCTCGGCTTGGCCCCGGTCCACATTTACACGTTCGTCTCTTCTTTTGCTGGCCGCTGCAGTAATGTACTATTTCTTTTTTTTTATTACGGAATAGGCTTGCGCGTGACAAATGATTTTCAAAAAAAGAATATAGGTAATATTCTCCATTTAACATAGTTCGTCGACTTTCATTTTTTTTCACAATATTGCGTCTCGCAAGATTAACACAAATCCATTAACGTAAAATCAGCCCACGCGTTTGGTCTCTAGAGCACCACAAACATACATAGACTGACAAAAACATTACCCTCCTTTGCGTCGCGCAGGTAAGAAAGAAGTCTCAGCAAGTTAACGCCGAACCTTAAGCAATCCATACAGCCTCTGTGCAGCAGAACAGATACAGATTAGAGCTAATCTCGAACCCCGTCTGGAGATTAACTGCGCACAATCTGTTTACTGCACAAACACTACACAGTAGGTACACACTAATGAGCTCTTTGTGTACTAACGCTACTCACTGCAACAACATCTACAAGGCAAATTGAAAACGTGTGCAAGCTTTTTTTTATTAGAAACTAGCTTTTGCCCGCACCTTCGCTCGCATTAAGTTAGATTTTTCAAACCCTTATTTTACCCTCTTGGGGGTTGAACTTTCAAAAATCCTTTCTTAGCGGATGCCTACATCCTAATAGCTATCTGTACGCCAAATTTCAGCCTGATCCGTCCAGTAGTTTGAGCTGCGCGTTGATAGATCAGTCAGTCAGTCAATCAGTCAGTCACCTTTTCCTTTTATATATTTAGAAGACTAGCTTTTGCCACCGACTTCGTCCACGTAGGGTTTTTATACATCCCGCGGGAACGTACTCTCTGTTTACGATATATCGTCGGGGATAGTGCAAATCCGCGTAACTAGCATTAGTTAATTAAAATCCATTTTCATACGTTTGTGGTCAAATCAAAACCGCGTAAGTGTCGTAGCGACTAAATTAATCACTTTAAAAGATATTTATTATTATCAATACATAGATGATAGAACACATGAATTAATAATACTCTCTGTGTAAAAATTAGCCCAATAGCCGTAGAAATAAGTTTATAAAGATTCCCCTGTAAAACTGTGACTAGTGTAGATCCGCGGTTTTTACCAACGGTACATTCGCGGTTTTGCACTATCCCCGACGATATGACAAATTAAAGCTGGTTACCAAACATTCTCACTTAATTTTTTTTTTTTTATAAACTCCATTAATGAAATTGTGGAAACCCTTTTATTATCCCACCTAAAAAGTGTAAAATAAATAAAAAAGCAAAACTTTTCCTTTTTTACTCATCGCAGAAGATGATACGCTAACAAAGGCAACTAAACAAAAATAAATAACTAATTTAAAGTCAACAAAAATATTCAAAACGTAACAATAAAAAAACTTTTTAAAAAAATTTGGTAGTGACAATCGCGAGCAGTACGTTGCTATCTGTACTAAGCGGGTCTGCCTTGTGGTGCGGTGCGGGGAAACGCGGGGCGAGGTAGCGCCAACTTGACGTGGACGTGTAGTATAGGTCTAAGCCTCAATAGCGGACTGAAAACTGAAACGTCGCAGGTTCGAGCCTCACCCGTTGCACTAATGTCGTACCCACTCCTTTTTTTTTTTATTTTTTTTTTTAACGTTGGGAAATGCCTTTACGCATCCCGCCCATCTATGACAACAGGCGGGTATGTGGGACTCGTTGGCACTGCCAAAATACCCACTAAAACCCAACGGGCCCGTCCTCGCTTTTATAGGGAAGCCACAGGATCGCTGCACGCATTCAACTGTGGCGTCGTACCCACTCCTAACGCAAGCTTTCCGCTTATTTGGAGGGGAGAGGAGAATAAGTCAAGTTCATCTTGTATTCTTTAAAAAAAATATGCGGAGAAGACAGGTCATCGACCTCCCTCGGTGCCCTTACGTCTCTAATGGATCCCGGGACCACGCAGGCCTATCAGACAACCCATCTCGTTGGAAACGTCCCTAACATTTCCGACTCACGACGTTGCTCAGTAAAATATGTCCCAAAATGGACCGATTATTTCCTTACTGTGTGTCGTTATTGGATATTTTACATTGCATGAAAAATAACAGGTCAATTGCATGCGAGAGATATCAGAACACGCATTTTTTTCAAACAAAATTTTCTATTTTGATACTTGAAATAAATAAATAGAACAGAACAATAAAGTACGATAGGTCGTCAATTTCAACAATAAAATATCTAGAATTTTTTTTAGCATAACTTGATAGCTATGGAAATAACTCCGTCAAATCTGGACCGATTTCAATATTATTATTTTTTTTTTGTTTGAAAGGATGTATCCGTCAGGTTGGTCTCAGTGAAGATCTAATGAATATCTATCGAAGATGGGGGACTGAACTCCTCAATGAATAAGAGCAGATCGCTTGCAGTGAGAAAATGTGCACATTGATCCCATGAAGCTACAGTAAAAAGCTTGAAAATGAATAAAAATTCGTTTTTAAAAAATCGACTTCAACCATTACTACAAAGTAAAAAAATAATTTTAGCTTGTACCTTCAGTTGATTTAATACTCAAAGGTTTGTACACGTATGTTGAAGTCGGGCTAGCGTCGAGTATCGGTTTCATCGTTTCTATTTATGCCCGCCTGACTTCAACATTTGTGTACGAGTACCACCAACGGGAATGGGTCTGCTTTGGCTTCCCATCTTGACATGCGTTGGATTGGTGTACCTACGTAGACATTTTTGCATTTTTTTGAAGCTTTATTGTGGAAGCACTGTATACATAGCATAGCTTTGTAAAAAAAAATTTTTTTTTTTAAAGAGCAATTGCTGAGTTTCTTACCGGCTCTTCTCAGCAGAGTCTGCATTCCGAACCGATGGTAGATTTATGACGTGTCATAAGAGCTACAAGTTAGCCTATATGAAATAAATTAATTTTGAATTTGAATTTGAGTACAAACTAAAATTATTTTATACTTTGTAGTGGCGTTTGAATTCGGTTTAAAAAAAAAAATTATTCGTGGTCAAAACCTTAGAGACAGTAGTAAAATTTTTCCAGTTTATCTTGTGTACTGCAGGGACCAGGTACCCGCCAGGATCATTTATAATGTCTCCACGGCAGCGGGTCACGTCTTAGACGAGAGATTAGCTAATCTGCAGTCGCAACGCGAGCGGGGCCCGTTAGCGGATGCTTAATTACATGTTTAAACTTGAACGTGAATAACCTCCTCCTTTTTGGAAGTCGGTTAATTAATCTGGATTTTCCCGATTTTCCTTAGCTACTCGTATACTACGGAGTCTTAAGTGTTAAGGACACTTTACCGATTAAGGTCAGAGACAAACCCCTTTATTAAGTTACTAGCTTTTGCCCGCAGCTCCGCTCACGTTAAATTTTGAATTTTCAACCCGCTTTTAACCCAGTTGGGGTTGAAATTTTCAAAAATTCTTTCTTAATGGATGCCTACATCATAATAGCTATATATACGCCAAATTTCAGCCCGATCCGTCCAGTAGCTAGAGCTGTCCGTTGATAGATCAGTCAGTCACCTTTTCATTTTATATATTTAGATTTACAGCTAGTTTTTGTCCGTGGCTTCGCTCACATAAAATTTGAGCCGTGCGTCGATAGATCAGTCAATCACTCAATCTGTGACAAACCAACAAACAAATACATTTTCGCATTTATAATATTAGTAAAATTGGTAGTATTGTTTTATCTCTAAATATATAACTTTTTATATATTTACTAAGAAAAGGTTACTGACTGACTGATTGACTAACTGGCTGACTGATCTATCAAAGCACAGCTAAAACCACTGGACGGATCAGGCTGTTTGGCATATAGCTATTATGGCATCCGTTAAGAAAGGGTTTTTGAAAATTCAATCCTTAAGGGGGTAAAATAGGGCTTCGAAATGGCCGCACATACGCAATAAAAAGTCATCCCACACAACTTATCTATTGAAAAGTTAACTTTGTTCCTTTACCTTATGTATGTATTTAATTTGACAAAGTTTTGTGGGTTGAAATTTTATTGTGTATGTGCGTCCTCTGTATGAAAAACCTAACCTTAAAGTGAGCGTAGCCGCGGACTAAAGCTAGTTGTTGATACACAATTTCAGCGCTAAACAGTCTGTATTTTAGCTCCCGTCCCTCTCCATGTTAATTGAGTCAAAGTTACCAACTAAAGCTAATAAAGCTTCAGTTAGTTCCTAAATCTAGTCGAAAGCAGATTACCCATTCAACGAAGCATAAAAGTATATGAAGTCAGGAAATAATTTGCCCGTTTCGACCCATATTTCAGCGTGGAGCGCCATCTGTCGGAAATATTAGGCGAGATGGGTCGGCGGATAGGGCGATGTGGCGATTTGTGGCGGTTTATAGCGTCGCCGGCCCAAGGGAGCGAGGGACTGATGGCTCTTCGCTTTAACAAAATATCCCTTGTTGAATGATAGGCTTTAACGTCACCCGATTCAGCAAGGCCCAAAGGGTTTGCATGTGTGAATAGGTATGTATGTGTCTATTTACATATGTTCCACTATAACGCCTAAAATATTGAGCTGATTTTGATGAATGAGGTGTCAATCGATTTGTTATAAGGTTATTATACTCCTGGTGACTTAAGATGCTACATTATATATAAACAAAATCGATATGACGGACGTTAAGTCCAAATATCCGTATACGGGTTATAGTTTTTAGTTGTTTTTCTTGATAGGGCGATGTGGTGATTTTTGGCGGTATATAGCGTCGCCGGCCCAAGGGAGCGAGGGACTGATGGCTCTTCGCTTTAACAAAATATCCCTTGTTGAATGATAGGCTTTAACGTCAACCGACTCAGCAAGGCCCAAAGGGTTTGCATGTGTGAGTAGGTATGTATCTGTCTATTTACGTATGTTCCACTATAACGCCTAAAATATTGAGCTGATTTTGATGAATGAGGTGTCAATCGATCTATTATAAGGTTTTATATTCCCGGTGACTTAAGATAGTACATTATATATAAACAAAATCGATATGACGGCTGTTAGGTCCAATTTTCCGTAGTCTGATTATAGTTTTAATTGTTGTTCTTGATAGGGCGATGTGGCGATTTGTGGCGGTTTATAGCGTGAGCGGCCGAAGAGAGCGAGGGACTGATGGCTCTTCGTTTTAACAAAATATCCCTGGTGTTACGATAGGCTTCAACGTTACGAAAGGGTTTACTGTGTGTAGGTATGTATGTGTCTATTTACGAATGTTCCGCTGTAGCGCCTAAACTGTTAAACTGATTTGATTTTGATCAATCGTATGGCACACGTTTTACACGCCATCGTACTGGAACGCTAAATCGCTTGGCTGCACGTCTTTGACGGTAGGCTGGTACCTAGCTACGGCTAAAGCATACAAAAAATTTACCCCGGAAAAGGAGGGAGTTCCAACGTAATTTTTTTTAAACCTGACACCACGTGGACAAAGTTGCTGTCACAAAGCTAGTTTATTTTAATATTAATAATAGGGATAACAAAATATTGCAATTATTATATGTGATATAATGTGTATTCCGTCCAACAAGATTAATTATTCGCTTAATTATCCAGAAATATTATGCATAAAACAAAATTGTGTGAACAAAAGCAAAATTTTCCTGTGACATTAATCAATCGTCCATTGTTACGTAATCAAAGGTTTAATTGCACAACCCACAATAGCGACAATTATTATTCAAACCAATTATTGCCCTTTCACGTGTAAAAATTAGCATATAGGTGGGTCTCCTCCAAAGCATGTCATGCTCTCTTTAAACATTTCTGTGGTGGTGTCGTGTGGTGCGGGTTGTTACGTTCCCTCAAATATGGTTGAGCGAAGCAACGGCTGGATCATGCGTCATGCTCGTGAACGGGTGCCGCCAACGGGAATGGGTCTACTTTTGTCTGCCTGTCTTAACATGTATTGGATTGTATGTAGGTATGCATTTTTGAAACTTCATTGTGGAACACTGTATATATAGCATAGTTTTATTAACTATTGTAAAAAAAAAATTTTTTGAAAAGAGCAACCGCCGAGTTTATTGCTGGCTCTTCTCGGCAGGAATGGCATTCCGAACCAGTGGTAGATTCATCGACGATTCAAAAGCACTTGTAAAAGTTTATTTGAATAAAAAATATTTCTATTCTATTCTATTCTGACTTCGTTCTAAATATTTTAATACAATTTGCAGCGGTAGAAGTGCTTGCGCGGTTGGCGGCAGAGGTAGAAGTGTTCGCGGAACCTAAGCCTACGTTTACTGTCTGTAACTGAACCAATTTTAACAAATTTTAGTAAGGAGATAGATATCCTTAGGAGGTCAAAGATATTTTTTATCTTGGAATATGAAGGAGATTCCAAGGGCTTTTAAAAAACCTAAATCCCCAGCTCCTCCTCACCTTAGATACCTTAAAATCTACTAATTTTTCGCAAAGAGCGGTAAAACGAGTTTTATTGACCCAACAACTTAGCTAACACTAAGTGTGGGAGCCATTATGTTTTTTATGTTATTTGCCGGAAATTTTCCAAAGTTCTCTTTCACCTGAAGTGTACTGGAGTGGAGTGGAGTGGAGCGGAGTGCGCTAAGTGGGGAAAGCAATTTAAAGAATAAGCATTATAATCAAGTTCCGCCATCAATCACGTCACGCCATCTGTTGAACGCCAGAGGAACTTTTACTATGTAGTATTTATAGTCGGAGTTAGGAGGCAACGCCACCGTGACGTCCTTACCCCCGTCGCCTTAACGGCTAATAGCGAGAACTCAAACAGTCATGTCTTGAAATAGAAATAGAGATATTTTTTATTCAAATAAACTTTTACAAGCACTTTTGAATCGTCACTGAATCTACCACTGGTTCGGAATGCCTTTCCTGCCGAGAAAAGCCAGCAAGAAACTCGGCGGTTGCTCTTTTCAAAATAAAAAATTTTTACAGTAGTTAATAAAACTATGCTATGTATACAGTGCTTCCACGATGAAGTTTCCTAAGTCCAATACAATACAAATACAAATAAATACAATACAAATGCAAATAAATACAATCCAATTCATGTTAAGATGAGTAGACAGAAAGCAGATAGATCTTGTCAATACTATACCAAACCCATTCCTCAAGCTTATCGCCGACGCTAAACTCTATTGAGCCTAATATCCATCTCTACCCTATCGCACCAGTATTCGAATGTTCACCGACATCATCATGATTCGCAGCTGAAAAAGCCAGCCGCTACGCCAATGTTAACGAAAGAGCCAAAACTCAAAACCCAACCTGAATGACGGCTAAAGGATCGTACTACACATACAACACCAAATCCGAACAATATTTACGTTAGCTACTTTCGTTTAGTAAATTTCGTTTAGCAACTTGATTATTCTTGATCAGTTTTACTCGAACTTTTCCTTGCTTTTACTCGATGTTTGTTTTTAAATAGTTTATTTGTTTTTAATTAGGTAAACAGGTACAATAGTTTACCGATTAGAGGGTATGGAATGAATCTTCGCTGCCATACCCGTTCCAAGTTAGCCCGCTACCATCTTAGACTGCATCGTCACTTATCATCAGGTGAGATCCCAGTCAAGGACTATCTTGTCAACGAATTAAATATTATAGAAGAACTTTTCAGCTTTCAATCCACAAACCGTTAGGCTATATTGAGGTAAGTATTGTGCAAGTGACAGGCTTGTGTACGTCTATAGTATGCCTTATTCACATTCTATAACATTAAAAAAAAACTTGTCTATGCTGTCTCTGCCGTAAACAAGATGGCGTCATTTGGCGCCAAACGCCAATAACAGAGTTAAGGTACCCGTCTTTAAAAGCGGTTAAGTACAAACGACAAGGACCTAATTGATGAAAACATCTTAAAAGCCGACGTTATCGGATTTGTCTTCTTTTGTCGGTTTAACTCGCTAACTCTATTTCAATTTTGACATTAAAGTCGGACGAAAATTGTTTTGACAGCGTCATGTCTTTGGTGACAGTTAACAGCTGCTTGATGCATTAAATTCAAAAATTACGTCAACCAATGAATTCCATATTAGTTAAGTAACTTTTGGCCGTGGAACGCCCGAACGAAAATTTTCACTTGCTAATAATTACGTACCTGCAATACTTTTGAAAGACCTTTCCAACCGGCCCAGCCCAACACAATGGGATAGATGAGTAACAAAAAATCCTTTTCGGCGTAGAACTTTTACTGCGTAATTAAAATGCATAATCTTGCCAAATTACAGCTCTTTAATACCAATGTAGCGGGCTAACTTGGAAGGGGTATAGCATAAATTCAACCCATACCCCTATTCGGTATCTACACGCCATCGTATCACATGTTCTCTTCCACACTTACAGCTCAATATACCTGAAAAAACTTAACGACGCAAGTGGCCGGGCCGCGGCGGTTAAGGTATGTTCCGTAAAACGTTTTTACGCTCGGATCGCCATCAATTTAACGGCTCAACCATTAAGGTCCATAAACTACGTTTAACGTTTCATTTTACGTTTCAGTATTCGTATTTGATGAGGCCATACGTGTATATGAAGTGTAGGATACCCACTTATGTAGTTTCATGACCCGGAAGAGATCGTTACCCGGGTTACCCCGACCCGGGGCATCCGGAATGTGTAGTGTGTGCGTGTTTGTGTTCAGAACTTATAATGAATTAATAATATTTTTATTTTTATCGATATTTTATTCATTCATCTTGAATTTCACTATGAAGTTTATTCATAGTAATTAATAGAAATTAATAGATTTTTTTTAATTAACAAGCTTCTGCCTGCGACTTATTCCGCTTGCAACTAGGTTTTAAACTCTAGCTTATCGGTAAGATTTTAAGTTTTTTCAAAATAGGTTCATTTTTTTAATCGATGACAAGATAGTCCTTGACTGCGATATCACCTGATGATAAGTGACAATGCAGTCTAAGATGGTAGTAGGCTAACTTAGAAGGGGTATGGCTTGGGGGGATTTCTATGTAGATATTCTGATTTTCAACTCTCTACTAAATAAATAGTTACGTAAAATCAAATTATGGTAGTAATATTATAAAGTTCCTTGCCGCGTCCTTACACCATATAATTTAAATAAAAAAATAAAATAAAATAAAAAAAATATATCTTAGGGGTTATCTCAAAATAAAAAAACAAATGCGCGCAAAAATAAATGCAAGCGTCGCGGGTCTTACATCGACAACAAGCTGATGCGACCCAAGACAACAAAAAGATATAGGCCTAATACCTAATAGACTCTACTACCCGAGCGAAGCCGGGGCGGGTCGCTAGTTATCGTTACAAAATGCGCGACCAATCACGAATCAGCCCCACGTAATAATTATTTAATTTGATCTCACAGTTGCCCCGCTTTAATCCCTTCGGAACTTCCGTCCAAAATAATATTTTGAGATAAAAGAAATCACGGAATTATTTGAGAAAATGGCTGCCTATTACCTTGCCGTCTGAACCTTTTCTTACAAACTTAAAACTACAGCTTTATCCAGCTTATTTTGGAAGGAGTAGAGTTGATTTTGGCTCGATTTCTATGTTTCTAAAGCTTGTTTTGGTCATAATTGACTCGTGTAATTAAGTTGGACGAGTTCCGAAGTAGGTAAGAGTAAGGGTGGATGGACAGATGCGTAAAATTATCCAATTAAAAGTATTAACGAACATTTGCATTAAGCTCCTTTTTTTTCTATTGTGGGGCGTCAGGTTGAAATCACTTTCGTTCTCAAATATGTTCGAAAGCTAGTTCAAGTTTAAGTAGTTATAAAGTACTAGGATACGTCGAATGATGTCGCTCTATTTATCTATATATATAAAATTCAAAGTCCTGACTGACTGACTGACTGACTGACTGACTGACTGAGATATCAACGCACAGCCTAAACTACTGAAGTTAGAAACTTGAAATTTTTACAGTTGGTTCCTTTTATGACGTAGGCGCACACTAAGAAAGGATTATTGGAAATTCCACCCCTAAGGGGTTTAAATAGGGGATGGAAGTTTATATGTATGAAACTCCGTCATTTTTCAAGCTGTTACCATCAAAGTTGGTATTTGAGCTTTCAGTTAAAAATAAAAAAGTACGTGTGTCACAGTTTTTGAAAATTCCACCCCAAAATCTAATTCCACGCGGACGAAGTCGCGCGAGCAAAAGCTAGTTTCACAATAAGAAACCACTGTCAAATCTCAAATAGTTCAAGCTATTTAATGTACCACATTGCACAGTTGCTAGCTCCATTCGTTATCCGTGTTACTACCAGTAGTAAGTAACGCGGGTATTTTTTCCGCGCTGCATTTGTCTAACTGCTTCCTGATTCCGCCCAAAAAAGTATTAAACATTGTAAATTAAAAAGCTTGCCGCGCGCTGTGTTTTTTCCTTTTCCCTTTTATTGCTACAATAAATAACATTAGGGGTTTATGAGGCGTATAAAGCGTAACGCACGCTCTTGAATTTTTAATTTCCGATACTCCGATACGGGATGCCGCTCTTACAACATAATATTTACCGGTTTTTGTTGATATTTTTTTTACCATGTACTAGTTTTTGCCTGCGACTTCATCCCTCTGTTTTTCCTAAAAGATAGTCTATGTCACTCTCAAATTAAATTATTATTTACTAGTTGAAGCCCGCGGCTTCGCTCGCGTGGATTTAGTTTTTGAAATCCCGCGGGAACTCTATGATTTTCCGGGATAAAAGTAGCCTAAATCACTCTCTCGGTCCTCAACTATACCCATGTAAATAATCACGTCAATCAATAACAATAAATAATAAAAAGAAAATAAAATAAAAAATAACGTGACTTTTTCGGCGTTTTTTGCTCGACATTAACAATCGGTACGGTACCCTTCGTGTGCGAGTCCAGCTCGCACTTGGTCGGTTTTTGTTCATGCTTTTACTTTAATAACAAAGAAAGAAAGGCAAATTAGGATCATTGTCATATGTTTTTTTTACTGCGTTATTTCTTAATTAACTAAGTTAAGTCAGACCCAGCGCTCGCCTACAGGATCGTGCGTCGTTACTTTTTATGTTGTATAGTTACCAACACGTTGTTACAAAAATGTAAAACTTAAAAGCAAACATAGAATAGACATACTTATATATAGAGTTTGCGGCCATTTGTTGAATGTTAGACTTGATGTAAGTTTTTCTTTTGTTTAATCTTTTTTATATGTGTGCCTGACAATTATTGTTGAAAGCAGTAAAACTCAAACGATCGTTTAACGCCCGATCCTTAGATCGACTTATAGCATACTCTATAGATGAGAGTGAGGGAATAGAGAGTGCACCTGTGTTTGCGCACACACTTGTGCACTGTAATATATCACGCGCAGATGGCTCAGCCAATCCGGTCATCGTGGTGGGTGGACTGTGATATAAACTCGAAATATCAAAGAATACCCATTCACAAAACCCAAAATCGTAGGTCACGAAGTCCTCAATAAAAAGTTTTGGCATGTGGGTATAATTCGCAGTGCACTGTACCTAAAATATATCCCATTTTGAGACTCGCGGGCACACTCAAATCCTAATGGTGAAATGGGCTTCAAATGGCTAATTACCCCCCCCCCCCTTTCCCCCTCTCAGCCCGCGAGTGCTTCAGCCGATTTCACTCAAGTACGTATTTCTTACAGCCAAAGAAAGTGTCTTCTCACTTGAGACTGAACGGTTGGATTCCTTCGCCGTAAATATTGTGAACTTTTCAGTTAAGGCTTGCTGGTCCCGGAACTTTAGGTATTTAGCGGGCTATGTCGCCGCGCGCCGCGCCGCTCCGAAATCCTCGTGTACGTATTAAATACGCGCTGGGCTGACATGGAGCGAAAGCGCAGTGAACCCGTACGGGCGCTCCTGGTCACAATATATGAAGCTACAGTAGGTACAACTTGACAGATATTGTTTAAAATTTTAATAGACCAAATTATACGTATGTAGTATGTACCTACTTACTACTCGGCAAATTTAATTTTTCAAGGCATTGAAATTTTACACTTGTAAATTACTGACGTTGTTCTTGTAAAAATTATATAGTGTAAGCATCTGAAATTCTAACTTTGAGGGCTTTAGAAAGGAAGGAGTAGGAAGGTTTTATTATCAGGTGTGTCCTGAATTTCCAAATAAGCCCTGTTTAGAGATGGGTAAATCAGTAATCACCCAGATTAAGCCCACGAATGGGTTTTAACCCGGGTGATTACCCGTCTTGAACGTCATGAAACGGACTTTATAAGGTATGTTTCTTTTTTTAAAAAAGAATATTAGCCAAGCTGATGTGGACTAATATCCTCCTGTCCTCTCCAAATAAGCGGAAAGCTTGTTCTAGGTGTGGGTACAACAATGGCGCAACGGGTGGGGTTTGCACCTGCAACCTTTCAGTTTTCAGTCCGCACCTTTAACCGTTGGGCTATTGAAGCTTATATTTATAGTGTATTCTATTATGAATGAAAATGAATCTTGTAAATTTGGATTTTTACAATAATTAATATACATAGAGCTACTCGTGCTGACTCACTGACTGACTCACTGACTGACTGAATCATTGAGCACCTCTCATCAAAATTTCTCTCAAAATTTTTTTTCAGTCATGGTTTCGTATAGAGGACAAAAATTCATTCGGAGCAAAAACATGAAGAGAGCTTTATACGGTTCCTTTTCAAAATTTCTGATGGTTTTGTATAGAGGACAAAAATTCATTTGGATGAAAAATATAGAGGGAGCTGATGATTGAGGATTTCGGAAACGTATGAGGAGCACGGTCAGGGTATTGAAGATAGGTTGAGGGTGCCCAAACAAAAATCACTCGAAACCTCATCCAATTGGCAATGCTGAAAAAAAAAACACCAAAATGGCGGATTCAAGGTGGCGGTCATACAAATTTCGTCGGTGTATATCTCAGAGACTATGAAAGATGGAAGAGTAATTTCTTGGACAAAGATGATCGAGACCCGAAGGTCTACTTGGTGGACAGAAAAACCGCGGTTCGCTTTAGCGAGCCGCGCACCCACGCGCTCTACTAGTTTTCTATATAGGTAATATTAAAAAGAGAGAAAATACACTAACTATTGATTCTTGATAGCAGGCTGTAAATATTTTTTTATTAAAATAAGTATCGATAGCGTCACATCTCTATTCTCTATAAATGACCGCGGTACATTTCGCAAACCAATCATAGCACTCGAGTACTCCAGTACTCCCCGCCGGTCCCAATTTTTTTCAGAATGCGTTTTCATAGAAAATAAAGCGGGTGCGAGGTCTAGAGTTAGTTGGTCTGAGTTCTAGGCAAACGTTACTCTTTACGGCGTATCACCACTTTCCATCAGGTGTGCTAGTGATCAAGCCTATAATGACCCCCCTCCCCCTCCCAGCTATCTTCGGTATCCCCGTGCTCTAGGTATTGCCGTGCTCCTCACTCATCTCCGAAATCTTAAACCATCAGCTGTCTCCATATTTTTCCTCCGAATGAATTTTTGCCCTGTATACGAAATCATCAGAAATTTAAAAAAGGAACCCTATCAAAGTTTTGCATATATTTTGTATGAGGTTTCGAGTGGCTTTTGTTTGAACACCCCCCACCTATCTTCAATACCCTGGCCGTGCTCCTCACCTGTCTCCGAAATTCTCAATCATCAGCTCTCTACATATTTTTCATACGAATAAATTTATGTGCTCTATAGAAACCATCAGAAATAAAAAGGAACAGTATCAAAGTTTTGCATATATTTTGTATGGAATAATAAATTCTGCCATTTTCAATTTCTTTTCTATTCATCAAGTAGACTTTCGGGTCTTCAATCCTGATCATCTTTTGCCAGAAAACCACTCTTTCATCTTTTATACTCTCTGAGATAGACACCGTCAGAATTTGTATGGCCGCCATCTTAAATCCGCCATCTTCGAGTTTTTTTCAGCTCACTGCAAATTGGATGAGGTTTCGAGTGGCTTTTGTTTGAACATCGCCCACTTATCTTCAATACCCTGGCCGTGCTCCTCACCTGTCTCCGAAATCCTCAATCATCAGCTCTCTACATATTTTTCCTACGAATGAATTTATGTGCTCTATAGAAACCATCAGAAATAAAAAGGAACCGTATCAAAGTTTTGCATATATTTTGTATGGAACAATCAATTCCGCCATCTTGAATTTTTTTTCTATTCATCAAGTAGACGTTCGGGTCCTCAATCCTGATCATCTTTTGCCAGAAAACCACACTTCCGTCTTTTATACTCTCTGAGATAGACACCGACGAAATTTGTATGGCCGCCATCTTGAATCTTGGAGTTTTTTTTTAGCTCGCTGCCGGTTGGATGAGGTTGCAAGTGGCTTTTGTTTGAACATCGCCCACCTATCTTCAATACCCTGGCCGTGCTCCTCACCTGTCTCCGAAATCCTCAATCATCAGCTCTTTACATATTTTTCCTACGAATGAATTTATGTGCTCTATAGAAAACATCAGAAATAAAAAGGAACCGTATCAAAGTTTTGCATATATTTTGTATGGAAAAATCAATTCCGCCATCTTGAATTTTTTTCTATTCATCAAGTAGACGTTCGGATCCTCAATCCTGATAATCTTTTGCCAGAAAACCACACTTCCATTTTTTATACTCTCTAAGATAGACACCGACGAAATGTGTATGCCCGCCATCTTGAATCCGCCATCTTGGAGTTTTTTTAGCTCGCTGCCAGTTGGATGAGGTTTCAAGTGACCTTTATTTGAACACTCCCAACCTATCGCCTCACTGTATGTATTTACACTGTGTTCACACTGATACCTACATCTGGAATAATTATTCTTCTTCAACAAAATTTATTCACGCCTTTTGTAAAAATTCTAATCCTAGGTAAGCACAGTAATATTATAAAGGCGAAAGTTTGTATATGTGTGTGTGTGTGTATCTTTATTCCTCTTTCCCGTAAAAAGGAAGGTTTTGGTTGAAAATTGGAGTGGAGATAGATTGCCTGGAACGTATACTTTTTATCCCGGAAAATGATAGAGTTCCCACGGGATTTTTCCAAAACCACACGGACGAAGTCGCGGGCATCATCTTATCTATACTTAATATTATAAAGCTGAAGAGTTTGTTTGTTTGAACGCGCTAATCTCAGGAATTACTGGTTCGAATTGAAAAATTATTTTTGTGTTCGATAGTCCATTTATCGAGGAAGGCTTTAGGCTATATAACATCACGGTGTGACTAATAGGAGCGAAGCATCAGTGAAAAATGTTGCAAAAACAGGGAAAATTATCCATATTTGAGGGCTTCCGTTGCGTGCGCTGCGTAAACGGTTCAAGTTACTCAAAAAATAACTAAATATTTTCGGAGATAAAGGACATAACTTCTCGTGGATAGTAGCAAGTCACTCTAAACCACGCGGACGAAGTCGCGGAATCAGCTAGTATTTAGATAAAGTGAAAGAAACACTTACCATACTTGTTTTCTAATATTCCTTCGCTTCAAAGCTGATATTTTCTTTATTAAATTTCTTTTATCATCCATTATTATTCATAAAAACAAACACTATATTTAATTATTTACTATAACTGTTTACAAGATAAGATAGTAACCTAAGATACTAACTAAAAACTATATAAAAACTAAGTACTAAGTAGGTACTGTGCTAACTAAGATCTAATAAAAAGTTTTAGTGATTTTACAAAATAATATTTTTACAACGAAATTAATGAAATTGAGAATTTAAGCACGTGGCCTGCGAAAACTGACGTGCGTCCAACCTCGATAGAGTCCCGTGGGACACTGAAACACCCCCGTTAGAGGATGCGCGTGACCATTTACGTCTCGAAATAAGCTAGAGCTAAGCTTAAATTTTTATTTAAAAAAATTGTAAATAGGAACCCTCATAAATGTAATAAGCTTTATTTTCATGTATTTTTTTTTAAATTTAGTTATAAACTTTAGACACAACATTGAAATATTAGTGAAAATCACGATTTCTTCATGATTTTTTATGATCGAGCAAAGTATGGCCTTACACATTTCTCTAATATAAGAACCTCAGATAACATATGTATCTACAATATATATTTTTTTCGATGCAAAAAAAATAGTTCTTCATGAATTACAACTTGTTTGAAAAGACGCGAAATTGCTAGAAACAGGGAAAAGACCCCGTTAATTTTCAACGAATTTTTACAGCCTCAATAGCTCAACGGTTAAAGGTGCGGGCAGAAAATGAAAGGTCGCAGGTTCAAACGCCACCCGTTGCAATATTGTCGTACTCACTCCTAGCACAAGCTTTTCGCTTAGTTGGAGGTGATAAGAGGATATTAGTCAATTTCAGCTTGACTAATATTTAAAAATATATATATTTTTTTTACTTCCATACTATACATCAAGTGGGATCGGTTTCGTTATGGACTATCTTTTTTAAAGAATTAAAAAAAAGCAAGTCAGTCCCTGGGTGCAATGTTATTTGGTGTTAAGTGACGATCGGTGGAACCGGGCTAATCTGCAGGTAATCTATTTGAACCTACGATTCTTCGAACTAATAAAAATACTAATATGTTATACTAGCTAGTTATTAAATCGTTTACTCACAAAAAATAACAACAAAAATGTATAAAAATCATAAGAAGTTTATAATAAAACTAGCTTTTGCGCGCGACTTCGTCCGCGTCAATTTCTGTTATTATGATCGCGATTAGGAAGTTTTTAAAAGAAAATATTTTAAATATGGATAATTTTCCCCGTTTTTGCAACATTTTTCACTGATGCTTCGCTCCTATTGGTCGCAGCGTGATGTTATATAGCCTAAAGCCTTCCTCGATAAATGAACTATCCAACACAAAAATAATTTTTCAATTCGAACCAGAAGTTCCTGAGATTAGCGCGTTCAAACAAACTCTTCAGCTTTATATATTAGTATAGATTATAATTCAGTCATGTAGGTAATAATAATAATAAAATTGCATGAAAGCAACTGGTTTTCCCCATGAAATGGATTAGTTATATGTAATAAGCCTCAATAGCCCAACGGTTAAGGTGCGGACTGAAAACTGAAAGGTCGCCGGTTCGAGCACTACTGTCGTACCCACTTCTAACAAAAGCTTTCCGCTTATTCGGAAGGTAGAGGAGAATATTATTCAAGTTCAACTTGACTGCTAAGTAAAGTTGAATGCAACTCAAATTAACTGAAAAGTTCTCGTTAATTAGCGGGCGAAGTCAGGCGTTCGAGTTCAAGTGGAGCGACAATCGGTTCCGTAATAAATACGTCCTTAAGAGGAATGCTGTAAAAGCTCTCTTGGGCAGAATTATGGACGAACATAATTAGCCATTTCAAGCTTAATTAACCGTTCAATATATTGAGAGATTTAGAGTTGGTATTGTTCAATTTTAATGGCTTCCTTTTGGATGTAAACATGGATGAAATAACGGATAACATGCGAATGTTACGTTCCCTCAAATATGGTTGAGCGAAGCAATGGCTGGATCATGCGTCATGCTCGTGAACGGGTGCCGCCAACGGGAATGGGTCTGCTTTGTGTCTACCCATGTTAACATGTGTTAGGTTGTGGTGGGTGTGCATTTTTGAAACTTCTGTGTGGAAACATTGTGTGCATAGCCTAGTTTTTTTAACAATTTAAAAAAAAAAAATTTTTTTTGAAAAGAGCAACTGCTGAGTTTCTTGCCGGCTCTTCTCAGCAGAATCTGCATTCCGAACCGGTGGTAGATTTATGACGTGTCATAAGAGCTACAAGTTGGCCTACATGAAATAAATAAATTTTGATTTTGATTTTTGATTTTGAATTCCTGTTCAGGGTTCTGTTCTCAAAGGGTGCCAACGCGACCCTACCTATTAATAAACCTCCGCCGTCCGTCCGTCTGTCTGTCAGCGGGCTGTATCTCATGAACTGTAATACTTGCTTGAAATTTTCATAGTAGAATGTGTATATCTATTGCCGCTATAACAACAAATAATAAAAATAAAATAAAAAATAAAGGGGGTTCCCCTTACAAGAAACATGTTTTTTTGGGCGTTTAAACATTGGGTTATTTATTTATTTTTTAACTAGTCGATGCCCGCGGCTTCGCTCGCGTGGATTAAAAATTCCGCGCGATCTCTCGTATATGTCACTCTCCCGATCCTCAACTATACCCATGCAAAACATCTTGTCGATCCGTTGTTATGTTGTGGCGTGATCGAAGGACAAACCAACAAACAAACACACTGTCCCATTTATAATATTAGTAAGGATATTCTTATATTAACTTTTTTATTATGTAATATGTAGATTTTTATCTGAAAATAAAGGTTATAATTTTCAGATAAAAATCCACGTATTAATATTATTATTGAGGCTTACTTATTTGAGAAATGGAGTTTTTCTGCTTCATAAGTATCTTATATCTCTTTTACGATTTAATCCACTTTCTTCTATCAATCTGCCTAAAATAGAGCTGAAACAAGTTGCGTTGAGAAAAAATTATAGGTTTTTATAGATTTGTTAGGAATCAAAACCTGTTTGGTTTCAATTAGGTTTAGAATTTTAATAGTCCAACGGTTAAAGGTAAACTGAAAACTGAAAGGTCGCAAGTTCGAACCCCACCCGTTTCTTTATTGTCGTACCCACTCCTAGCACAATCTTTCTGCTTATTTGGAAGGGATAGGAGGATATTAGTCAACTTCAGCTTGGCTGATATTCGTTAAAAAAATTGTTGGGTGTTTTTTTTTTTTTAATTTTATTATTTCCTCCCGAGTTTCCAGTACGGTTTTTTAGTCCGCCCGGACGAAGTTACAGTGAAAAGTTAAGCTAGTTTAATTATTAAAGTGGCTCAACTAGAATCAAACCTGTGCAATCTTATGCCAAGAGTCAATCGAACCTCTCGAAATACTTTTACACTACAATATAATCTTACTTTATTCAACCTGTTAGAGTACAGCACTCTTAACTATAACAAATACTTTGTCTAAATATCACAGAGATAATTCAAAGAAAATTCCAGATGAAAATCTCTTTTGTAAAGGCAATACACAAAGATTTTCGGCGACAAATAAAATACAAAAATAAACGCTCACGTTTCTGCACAGGAGCTTCTATTTTTGCTACAAACGCTTTTTATTTGAATAATAAACGAATAAACAAATCTTGTGCTCTTTTTTTACCTACGAACGTTGGTTTTATCAGATAAGTGTTTTTAGGGGATTAAAATGTTTTTTTTTTTTCGATGACAAGATAGTCCTTGACTGCGGTCTCACCTGACGGTAAGTGACGATGCAGTCCAAAATAGTAGCGGGCTAACTTGGGAGGGGTATGGCAGCGTTCATTCAAACCATATCCGTGATCGGTTTTGTAGAAAATCGTGCTGGAACGCTAAATCGCTTGGCGTCACGTCTTTGACGATAGGGTGGTAACTAGCCACGGCCAAAGTCTCCCACCAGAGCGATTTATAACTTCTTTCAGAGGAATTAATAACTTCTAAATTGTCTTTGGTCTCAAAGACAATTTAGAAGTTATAAATTCCCAAATTGCCCCGCTGGGAATCGAACCCGAGTCAGTTATAAGACTACAGCGCTCACCACTGCGCTAGGGAGGTCGTCGAAAAAATATTTACCTACCTGCATCAAAAATTATTACCCGACTGCGTAAATAAAAACTGAAAAGGAGTTATTTGGAAGATTTGAACCGATCTAGATTTTTAATGGGTCCCGACTGTTTAAGTCAAAATTATTTAACAGAACTTTAAATTACTAGACTTGTTTTTTTCCTTTTCAGTTTTTATTTACGCAGTCGGGTTTTATTTTTATAACATTAAGCGAAAGCGCTTCGAAAGCTCCATAAAAAGCGTTGATAGCGCTGCTTGGTTCAATACGCCGCCATGACAACAGACATAGAAACATTTTTCCAATAAAGACGTGTTTTCGTTTACAAAAGACAAACAATTACACAAATATCTTGTAATAGAATATAATTTAAGGACCAGATACAAGGTAATATGTCAAAGACCAAGAAAAACGTCGTGTGGGAAGACCGAGAGGTGCTGTTCGATTTACCTTTCAAGTGAGTTTGACAATTACTGTACTTTCCATGGTTTTTCCCGGAAATGCGAGCGGTCTTTTCTCCATACAAACGCTCTCGCCTGTTTTCTTTCTGGATTTTGACGTTAAAGCAATTTTTTTTCAGTTAAATACATAATATGGACCCCTTAGGGGACAGTTTAGAATAAAAAGTTCCACCTGTCCCCGTGTCACCGACGAGGGGACAGATCGAACCAATTATTTCCGAATTCCGATCTATCCCCCTGCTCTTTTCTTAGGGAGACAGATTGGAATAAAAAAGTTCGACCTGTCTCCGCGTCACCAATGAGGGGATAGATCGAACTAATTTATTTCCGGTCTATCCCTCTGCTCTTTTCTAGGGGGGACAGATTGGAAAAAAAAATTTCGACCTGTCCCCGTGTTACGCACGAGGTGACAGATGGAACTTATTAGATGGAACTTATTTTTCTGTCCCCTCATGGGAACGGATTGGAATAAGAAGTTCTTTTACAGCTACCTGAAGCTAAGGTTGGGAGAGAAGGTGTTCGACCGCATAGAGCCCATCGAGGACTCTAAGGGAAACAGCGGGATGAAGGGCCGCCTCGTCGTCACCAACCTGAGGGTGATCTGGCACTCGCTTTCTTCCCCGAGGATCAACTTATGTGAGTAATAGAAATAGAAATAGAAATAGAAATGGAAATATTTTTTATTCAAATAAACTTACTACTTTTGAATCGTCAATGAATCTACCACTGGTTCGGAATACCGTTCCTGCCGAGAAGAGCCACCGATAAACTCGGTGGTTGCTCTTTTCAAAAAAAATTTTTTTTACAATATTTAACAAAACTATGCTATGTATACAGTGTTTCCACAATAAAGTTTCAAAAATGCAAAACAATCCAGTGCATGTTAAGACAGGCAGGCAAAAGCAGACCCATTCCCGTTGGTGACACCCGTTCACGAGCATGACGCATGATCCAGCCGTTGCTTCGCTCAACCATATTTGAGGGAACGTAACAACCCGCACCACACGACACCATAATCAAGCAATTGCCGTCGCTTTGCCCCCGAAGCAGACTACATTTCACCCTATAGGGGCAACTGTATCTTGAAACACATGAATTCTTACTCTGGTATTGTCCTGTACGAAATATTTCAATAATAGTTACTTGGGCTATGTCAATATGTTTTTCTTTTTATATTATTTTCCTCTACATTCGTATCTATTACATTTTTGCAATTAAAAGTTTTCGCCCGCGATTTTGCCCGCGTGGAGCTAGGTTTTTAAAATGCCCGTGAAAACCCTAACCCTCCGGTTAGCGGTGTTTTTTATTAGTTTGTCCTTCAATCACGCTGTAACAGAGCTATTGATTTTAGCAGGGGTATATTTGAGAAACTGGAGAGCGTCATAGGCTGCTTTTTATTCCGGAAAATAAGAGTCCCCACGGGAAATTAAAATCTAGGTACACCCACGCGAACTCCAGCTCAGACTCAAGACAGAATTAAAACGAGACAGACTTATGTCAGAGTATACTTGTGTCTCGTTTTAACCTCTATCTTCAGTCTGAGCTGAGGCGGAGCACGCTCTATAGACCTCAGCATAAGTCGCGGGCATCAGCTAAGCTTATACTTATAGTCTATCTGAATATTATAAAGCTGAAAAGTTTGTTCGTTTGAACGCGCTAATCTCAAGAACTACTGGTTCGAATTGAATTTTTTTTTTTGTGTTGGATACTCCATTTACTGAGGAAGGCTTTAGGCTATATAACATCACTCTGCGACCAATAGGAGCGAAGCATCAGTGAAAAATGTTGCAAAAACGGGGAAAAGTATCCATATTTAAAATATATTCTTTTAAAAACTTCTTAATCGCGATCATAATAACAGAAATTAACGACGAAGTCGCGGGCAACAGCTAGTTTATAATATTACTAAAGATTTGTACCTATTATAGCGATTGGCCTCAACTGTTTCATATCGACGAGCACTAAAGTGGTGAATTCCGGCCTGCGAGGCGCTACACAAGCGTTGTACATTCTCGCCGGGTACAACAACAACAGATACGAGTTCGTCTTCACCAACCTATCTCCTAATTGCGTGCGCCATTACACCTCTGTTGCAGGGGTGCATAAGTAAGTATAGTTCTTACTTCTTGCAATTCACGAGGACGCGTGAGCTTTACTTGTGGTTACGTCGTGTACATGCACATTGTGTAAGTGTGCGTGTGTGTAAGCCTAGGTGGGAGCGGTCAGGCGTGAGCAAGCTCTCGCTCACACTTATACAGATACGACACGCACATAACCATGAGTTGAAAGAACTATAATAACTATGTATTTAAATGGGCTACTAATAGGTAGAAGTAAAACTGAAATCAGCGACATAGCTCAGCGAGTCGTTAAACTGAAGTGGAAATGGGCGGGGCATATTGTTTGAAGAGCTGATGGTCGATGGGATCCTAAGATGCTGGAGTGTCGACGTCGCACCGGGAAGCGCAGTGTCGACAGACCGCCCACTAGGTGGACCGACGACATCAAACGAGTCGCAAGGAGCCGCTGGATTCAGGCGCAAAACCGAGGCCTGTGGAAGTTCATGCAAGACTTATAGTATTCGTCTATCGGTTGATAAAGAAGAAAAAGAAGGAGAAGAAGAAAAAGAAATTAATTTTACTGCGTAGCCCGGAGCTAGGAAGTTGGCGATGGATCCTGGTGCCTCGAAAAGCAAGTAAAGCCGTTGGTCCTACACCTGATCTCTCTCTGTTTGTGTCGAATAACATTATCAAACTTTGGAGATTAGCTGCCATGCCAAGGACGGATATCGAATAACATTATTTATTAATTTTACTCCTTTTTACCGACTCTATCTATTAAAATTCTCGCGCTCGCTTCGCTTATGCTTCTGTTAAATGTTTCAGAGCCTACGCAGCATCACGAATGTACCGTGATTTAAAATTAAGGGGACCCTACATACATAACAAGCAATTGCGCGTATTACCTCTTGAAAAGGTATGAAATCTTAAGGAAATCTTGAACTTCCTTTTTACTCGTTTTTATCACAGCCTCACAGGTTTTCTGTAGAATATTACGTTGGCAAGTGGCAACACTAACCAATATAATTCTCTTCGGCAACACATGTTTTTTAGTTGTTCGGATACTTTGCTGAAATAAATATTTTAAATAAGCTGATGCCTTCGACTTTGTACACTTGAATTTAGGTAAGTACGTATTAAAGTAATATTTCTTCATTTATATGAAGACCCACCTACCACCCGTTTTTAGCCTTTAGGGATGTAATTTAAACTTCAAGGAATATGTACCCGAAGTACCCACCCGTAGATTTACCCGTAATAACATCTAACTGTTTTAGATATGTCTCATGGAACACGGCATTTGGAATTTGTCGAGTGAATCCGGCAACCTGGGCACTATGGTGGTGAGCAACGTGAGGATTGTCTGGTACGCGGATGTCAACGATGCTTTTAACGTTTCTATGCCATACATTACCATTGAGAGTGTAAGTATACCATATTTTCATGTTATGGTTGCTATGGTCTTATAATTGGGAGGTCTCGGGTTCGATTCCCGGCGCAGACAATTACTAAATTGTAATTACCAGAGTCAATTCAGAAATTATAAATTACTAAATTTATAATTTCTGAATTGACTCTGGTCTAGTCTGGTGGAAGGCTTTGGCCGTTGCTAGTTACCACCTTACCGTTAAAGACGTGCCGCCAAGCGATGAGGTCAGTGCTCTAAATTAAATGAACTATATTTCTTTATTTTTATTTTATTTTATTTATTTAATCCAAAAAATATAAAAGAGACGCAGATACCTACAAAAAAGTAACTGCTCAGAATCTTTTCACTCGAATCTGTCTTTTATGCTTTGAATGTAACCTGGAGATCATTTTTTTTTATTTGCCGTGATAGAGCCTGAGGCAACAGTAACATGTATTATGTGAATCTATTACGGCTTTACGGCAGAAGTTGTAGATCCCTGTGATAGACGGACGGACAGCTCACAGCAGGGCCTTAGTAATACTTTAATACTTTAGCACACATTATGTGCGGAACTCTAAAAAATATATGCCAAAGTTAATAATATTAGTACTTCAGTTTGAATTTGACAATCAATTTTTTGTTCACAGATTACAATACGCGATTCAAAATTCGGTGACGCTCTAGTTATTGTCATACGAGCCGCATGCGGCGGATATGTGTTAGGCTTCAGGGCCGATCCCCTCGACAGGCTGGCTCCTTTGCTTAAAGAATTGCAGGCACTACACCAGGCGTATTCTGAGAAACCTGTTCTTGGAGTTGAAATGAATTGGGGGAGTGAGGTGAAAAATTTTCAATACTATACTATTTTTGTCTTCTTCTATGTCGTTTCCTTATGAATGAGGGTGGAACTGTGACCCAGTACAGGCCAGTCTATACGATGCGTTTTAGCACTGCACTCCAAATATATTCTGAACAAAAAGTATGTAGTTCAGATGTGGTGTGCCGTATGCGTGCACCACGAAGCATACTATGGATATTGCTACGAAGGACGTCGCGTCATAGTGGCACCACACGGATACCCTGCCGCCTCCGCAAAGCGTCTTGTGGACCACATATGTCAGCAAGATGTCAGCCTATTAATTAATATTGATAGGCTTTTTTAGCTCTGGACTATTTTGTAAACATAGATTTATTTATTTTTTAATTTAAGTAGTAGGTAGGTGCTAAGTATTGATATCGAATACCCTATTTGCCAGGTATCAAGACCAACACAAGATCAATTAGAAGATTTAGAAGAAATTGGTGAACCTAGAGGTGAAATGGGTCCAAGCCTGTATTTAGCATCACAGCAGGCCCATAATAAAGAAGATACGAACGTGCAACCAGTTTATAGCTCCTATTTGGGATTAGCCATCGAGCCACTGAAAGAAGGATTTACGCTTAAAAGCCTATTTGAAGTTCAAACCTCTACTAATTGAAATAGGTATATTAATATTTTTCATTGATTTTCAAAGTAAATTGTATACATGTAATTTTATTTTGTTAGAATAATAAAGTTTACAAATATATACTTTTGTATTATTTTACGTACCTGTCTGTTGAATTGGGCACAATGCAATGATTTATATCATGGTACATGCATCCAAACTCATTTTGTCGTTGACAATTCTTAATGTCAATTTGACAGTTTGTCTAGAATAGAAAATAGGGATTAAAATTCGAAATCGATAATCGTTTTAAAACACTTTCATTCGGATATTATTGTGTATTCACCATAGACCAGGAACAACTAGATACAAGTTATTTAGAAATACCCATTAAAATGTTCATTCGAATAAAACAAGATTCTTCTTTTCTTTTCTTTGGTGAATGGCTTTTTAAAACAAGATTACTTAACCTTGTCTACTCATATTGATAAACACGTAGGTACCTATAAAATATCCCAGCGTATTCATAAGTTTGATGTTCTTCATCTAGATTTCACGTTAAGACCCTAGAATTTATAAGTATTATAGTCAATTAATAATATTAATTTAATAATTATTATAAACAATTAAAAAATATTATTTTAATTCGAACACAAAAAAGTAGTCAATTTTTACAATCGAATAATTTGAACAGACAGCGATTCGAAATTCGTTACTCGAATGAATCAAATACAACATACACATTCGCATCTCTATATTAATTAAAACTTTAAAAAAAGTTTCTTGTTACAGTGAACATAATATTATATTTTGGATTTTATTTTTAATAAAATAATATTAAGATGAATAAAGACAACACCAGATGTGGTGCTGCAGGTCTTGTAAGTACTTTTCTTTAACTATTAAAAATCTAGGTACAGAACTATTTATTCTAGGCAAAGGTTCTAGGCTTGTTCTAGGGGTCACTTTCGATAACAATTACGTAGTACTATGTTTAGCTAAGCTAACATAATATGCTCTTCAATACGCTCTAACACAAAAATGGAAGTGGGCAGGACATGTAGCAAGATATAAAGATAAGAGGTGGACCCGTCAAACCAGAAAATGGCTAAGTCCAGCAGGCAAAAGGTGCATGGGAGGGCAAAGGAAAAAGTGGGCTGATGACTTCATGCACACAGCAGAAAAGGACTGGATATGTATTGCCCAAGACAGACAGAGATGGTAAAAGATGGAGGAGACTTTTACCCGCAGGGGACCGCAGACTGAGGACTAGTTTAGACTTGCAAATCTAAAGCTAAATTTGTTGAGATACATGTGTGTGGGATTAATAGTTAATGGGATCAGTCTGCAAGCTTATACATATAATTTATATGTGGCTATGGCGACACTTTTACTTTTTCGAGAAGGTGCTGGTGTGATCCAACAATTTCCAAAAATCTAGGTTTTCTATTAAAACTTTTTTATATAGTACTGACAATAAAATTGATGTCAATATTGACAGTGACTAAAAGTAGTCAATATCATTAAATAAGAAGTGAAGAGAAGACTATAAAGTCTGTTAATCAGTAACATCTGAATAAAATTAATAAACCAATATTTGTTAAGTATAATAAGTATGTAAAGACACATTTAATAAGTAGAGATTGTTACACAGTTGTTTGTAGATATCATCACATAGGCAGGTAGTAGAGTCTTCTTATTAAACTTCATTGTTTTTCACTTGCTAACTTTACATTTCAGAGACGCTCAGCAATTGTTGAAAGACTGCGGTTGCGAGAGGAATGGTCGGCATTAAAAGAGATCCCCAATGAAGCGAGACCGAAAAACAATACAAAAGCTATACGACAGCAAAATACTAATACCATTCCCAAGTCACATAAGAATGCATTGTGTAACAAGATTACTAGCAGATATGAAAAATCTAAGGTAATTATTTTGTTAAATTATTTCAACTTTTAATTTGCTATAATTCAATGATGATAAAAAATATATTCAAGTAATAGCAAGGTGTCCCAATAATTAAAAATGTAAAAATATGCAGTACTTTTTGTCTGGTGAGAGGCTTTGGCCGTGGCTAGTTACCACCCTATCGCCAAACAATTTAGTATTCCGGCGCAATGGCGTGTAGAAACCGATTAGGGGGTATGGGTTTAATCTACACTGCCATTCCAAGTTAGCCCGCTAGCATCTTAGACTGCATCGTTCGTTTCCATCAGGTGAGATTGCAGTCAAGGACTATAGACTAGAGTTGTTCAAAAATGCTATAAATCAATATTTTAATCAGAACGAAATCTAAACCGTACCTTTTGGTAACCTGGTAAGCCAAGTAAGGTTAGGTATGCAAAAGGTAAGTACTAGAGTTATTAAAAAATGCTATAAATCAATATCATGCTACTGACTATAAACTATAAAATTTTAGCATGCTATAAAAAATGCTATGCTATAGCAGACTGTAATTAGGAAGCTTGTGGGCGGCCGGCGCGCGCGCTATGTCTCGCAACACGCTAAATCACATAGCATGTTCATTGCGAGTTGTGATAAATCCATCTGCCCGGCCGCCTCAGCGCCGCTGCTACGCGCAATGTGCCGCCTACAGCGCGTGATATTTATAGCATCGTAGCACCACATCGCCTACGTATGTAGCACTTGCTGTGTGCTATGGAAAGATAGCATGCTGTAATATGTTGCTAAGTGCTATATTAACCACCTCTACTATAGACTAGTACTACTATGTTTTGTTTCTTATAGGTACTACTACTACTACTAAGTTTTGTTTCTTATATCCATTATAGGAAGTAAGCGAAGTGCTTCGTGGAGTAGTAGTGTTAGTCGAGGTTGGTTCGGAGCCCCGCGCTTTGCCGCTCAGGGCTGCGCTGACGGCTCTGGGGGCCTCGGTCGTGCCTGCTTGGAGCCCCTTAGTCACACATCTAGTTTGGACCCAAGGTATACTACATCTTCCTAGGAATTTAGTGTGGTCTGCATATTATAATGACATGATGAAAAACCAGTTTCATGTAGTGTTATTATTTATGAAAGGAACCTCCATTGTTTTCTGGACAAATTTCACCATTCACCGTTCACTTTTACGACGAACAATACACAGTACCAGTGCACACTTTCCTCGTGGAGGCAAATCGCCGGCGTCTTTTTTTTTTTTTTTTTAAAAGAGCAACCACTGAGTTTCTTGCTGGCTCTTCTCTGCAGAAAAAGCCATTCCGAACCAGTGGTAGATTCATTGACGATTCAAAAGTGCTTGTAAAAGTTTATTTGAATAAAAAATATTTCTATTTCTATTTCAAACAGTGAACTGTTGGTGTTTAGACGGTTCATTTTCAATAACTCATCGATGACTCCTCGAAAATTAAAGCAAAAATCTCGAAAAATGAACTGTCTAATTTCAGCTTAAGTAAAGGTACTGTTATGCCAGTTTTCACCAACCATAATTAATGAATAATCCCCTAAGTAGGAGGTTTTACATAGGTAGCCCCTAAATACAGTCCCTTACCCAATCCACACACACACACATATTTTATTTTGTTAATTAATATTATGTTATTAGTTAATAATAATTAATGTTAATAGCTAATAATAATTAATGTTATTAGTGTAATAGTCTCAGAGGCGGGTGGTGGTACCTGCAACACAGTTTTTACTAGTGCAGTGCCACCTTCGCCATTAAACTGTAACACACTGTTTATGTTTATTTTTGGTTTAATGACATTTCTATGTTTAAGTATTCCTAAAGATTTTGTGAAAACAAAGTTGGTTAAAACAGGCATAAGTGGCGAGTGGGGGTGCAGTCTAAACAGGCATAAGTGGGGAGTGGGGGTGCAGTCTATAGATCTCACTTAGTATTACTCAAACTCTGTACCTAATTTGAATTTTTTGTGTGAGCTGAATAAATGTTTATTTATTTATTTATTTAAGTACTTTATTACTTACTGCGCTAAAATATTAAGAGGAGAATATAAGTCAATATTGTTTAAAAAAAGTAAAATTTGTAGGTGGGTGTCGGAGCACCCGAGCAAAAGCCAGAGCCCTAGCGTGCAGGCTGGTGTCGCCGCTGTGGGTGGAGGCCTGCGCGGCCGAGGGCAGGAAGCTCCCGGAGAGAATCTTCCCCGCACCCACCAGACCCTCGGATCTACCCTCACCCGCTACTCTCAAGAGGTTCCTGGTAAGTGCGATGTCAAGCCTCAACAGCCTAATTGAAAACTGGAAGGTCAACTGTCCATCCACACCCATTGCACTATTGTTGAAAAAGTATATCTCAACTCTGCAAAAGATTTTTGTAATCAGCGCAAACAACAGTCTTAGTAGTCTATTGGGCATCAGTTACTCAACCTACTCAATACATGGATTGTTTCACCAGAAAAAGGCGGAACAGGAGAACATACCGCTCCACAACCTGCTGTCTGACAGCCAAGAGGACAGGCGGCCGCGACTGCGCCTGTCTAGCGACACCGACCGCGACACCTCCCGCGACACTACCAAGGACACTTCGCACGATGCTACTGGTGAGTGCACTACAGGAGAACATACCGCTCCACAACCTGCTGTCTGACAGCCAAGAGGACAGGCGGCCGCGACTGCGCCTGTCTAGCGACACCGACCGCGACACCTCCCGCGACACTACCAAAGACACTTCGCACGATGCTACTGGTGAGTGCACTACAGGAGAACATACCGCTCCACAACCTGCTGTCTGACAGCCAAGAGGACAGGCGGCCGCGACTGCGCCTGTCTAGCGACACCTCCCGCGACACTACCAAGGACACTTCGCACGATGCTACTGGTGAGTGCACTACAGGAGAACATACCGCTCCACAACCTGCTGTCTGACAGCCAAGAGGACAGGCGGCCGCGACTGCGCCTGTCTAGCGACACCTCCCGCGACACTACCAAGGACACTTCGCACGATGCTACTGGTGAGTGCACTACAGGAGAACATACCGCTCCACAACCTGCTGTCTGACAGCCAAGAGGACAGGCGGCCGCGACTGCGCCTGTCTAGCGACACCGACCGCGACACCTCCCGCGACACTACCAAGGACACTTCGCACGATGCTACTGGTGAGTGCACTACAGGAGAACATACCGCTCCACAACCTGCTGTCTGACAGCCAAGAGGACAGGCGGCCGCGACTGCGCCTGTCTAGCGACACCGACCGCGACACCTCCCGCGACACTACCAAAGACACTTCGCACGATGCTACTGGTGAGTGCACTACAGGAGAACATACCGCTCCACAACCTGCTGTCTGACAGCCAAGAGGACAGGCGGCCGCGACTGCGCCTGTCTAGCGACACCTCCCGCGACACTACCAAGGACACTTCGCACGATGCTACTGGTGAGTGCACTACAGGAGAACATACCGCTCCACAACCTGCTGTCTGACAGCCAAGAGGACAGGCGGCCGCGACTGCGCCTGTCTAGCGACACCTCCCGCGACACTACCAAGGACACTTCGCACGATGCTACTGGTGAGTGCACTACAGGAGAACATACCGCTCCACAACCTGCTGTCTGACAGCCAAGAGGACAGGCGGCCGCGACTGCGCCTGTCTAGCGACACCGACCGCGACACCTCCCGCGACACTACCAAGGACACTTCGCACGATGCTACTGGTGAGTGCACTACAGGAGAACATACCGCTCCACAACCTGCTGTCTGACAGCCAAGAGGACAGGCGGCCGCGACTGCGCCTGTCTAGCGACACCGACCGCGACACCTCCCGCGACACTACCAAGGACACTTCGCACGATGCTACTGGTGAGTGCACTACAGGAGAACATACCGCTCCACAACCTGCTGTCTGACAGCCAAGAGGACAGGCGGCCGCGACTGCGCCTGTCTAGCGACACCGACCGCGACACCTCCCGCGACACCACCAAGGACACTTCGCACGATGCTACTGGTGAGTGCACTACAGGAGAACATACCGCTCCACAACCTGCTGTCTGACAGCCAAGAGGACAGGCGGCCGCGACTGCGCCTGTCTAGCGACACCGACCGCGACACCACCAAGGACACTTCGCACGATGCTACTGGTGAGTGCACTACAGGAGAACATACCGCTCCACAACCTGTTGTCGCTCTAGGACATTAATCTAGGATCATATCGATGTAATATCTATTATAAAAATTCAAAATAAAACATTATTATTGCCATGGTTACCTGTGGCTACCTACCGTAGCCAAATGAGTAACCAGTAGCTACTGACTCTGAGTCATTCATTCATACGTTTCCGGCGGTCAGTTGGCCACCGAGTGAGAGGTGTAACTTACTTGTATACAATATAATTGCGACTTGGCTACGCGTAGCCAGGTCGCCAGAGTATCCAGTCTCCACGTAGGAGCCGGTCCGTCATAGTTACTCTTCCAAATTGGCGACGTCACCATGGCGTCCCAATGTGTTAGCACACTAAAAACATAGAGCGTGCTCTAATTCAGTTCAAACTCAATATAGAGTTTTAACGAGTCACAAATCGACCGTTCCGTAGAACAAAGTCTCATCTGCTAAAACAATTTGAAATTTGAGCCTCAAAAGTCACATCTGCAAGGCTCAAATCTCAAGTTATGAATTTAGCAGATGAGACTTTGTTCTACGGAACGCTCGAAATATGCTCTGACATAAATCTGTCTCGTTTTAACTCTGTCTTGAGTCTGAGCTGAATGAGAGAATTTTACCTCCCATAGTAGATCAATCAGCTGATCGTCAATTTTGTATGGGAGGTTCACTTTTTTTCACATTTCGACCTATGTTCCTTGGGGAAAGTTGTTCAGTTTCATGAGCACATTCACCTCCTTCAGTATTATTTCGGAGTTTCATTACACGTTGTAGATTTCAGCCTAAGATCTACTCCTATTCTGTGACGGCAAACGGGATGACCATCTTTTCTGCCATGCCTTCTGCCACTGCATTTTCCAAACGTCCCGTGACAGCCACATTTTTTTTTTTTTTTTTTCAGATATAGAAGCTCGTGTGAACACAGCACCGAGAAGAAAGCCTCAGGACCCGGTGAATACAAAAAAACCCATCAAGTCCAAGAGGAAACTGTTCACACAAAAGGAACCTGAGTTGGAGTCTACTGACGGAGACAGTGGTAATTAATCAAACTCATTTAATTTTTACTCGACACGCAAAGGAGGGTAATGTGTTTATCAGTCTATGTATGTATGTATGTGGCACTCTGGAGACCAGACGCGTGGGCCGATTTTGATGATTACTTCAATCGATTCATAGCAGACTACCTTCCTTTGAGAACATTATGGAGAACTCTCAGGTTTCCTCACAGTTTTTCTTCACCTTTGAAGCATGTTACTGGGTATTTGACTAATTTTTTATATGCTTAAAATAAAGGCTTTTTCAATAGCTCCATACACTTTTTGTGTTAGAAAGAGACGGATACAGTGTCAGTAAAACAGCTTATAACTTACTTATTTATTTTCTGTTTTTACAAATTCGCCATTTTCGATTGTAATTAATGAATATCAACATTTTGACAACAGCCAGATACCTGTTTTTGACTGTTGTCAAATGTTGACCAAATTAATAGCTTAAACGCATACAACTCCAAAAAGTCAAAGTACATGTCCGTGATTGAACCTTCGACCCCACAGATGGGATACTGCAGTCCTAACCACAAGGCTATCACTGCACCATCATACTTATTTCCAGATAACGAAACCACGGCTGGTCCGAAAAAGATGCAACCGTCCAAAATAACACAGAAAGACAGAAAAGACTTGGCCAAAGCGGAACGAATGGCGAAACGTTTGTTGGGAACATGCAAAACCACACAAACAAACAAAACCACCCTCTGCACTCAGCATAATAAACCACCAAGAATAGTAGGTATTTTTTATGAAACTTACTAGTGTTACAATAATAAAAATAATAATAATAATAAAATAATAAAAATATTATTTTCATGAACCTTGAAATATTTACTTATGGATTTATAATATTAATAAGGAAATGTCATTTTCCAAATTACAGGTACTAACAGGGATGACTCGCAAGGAACGCCACGAGGCGTGGCTTGCTGTGAAAAAGCTAAACGGAAAAGTTCAACAACACGTCGACAGGAAAACAACCCATATCGTCATGGGTTCATGCCACGAACCCGAAAATGTAACTACGACAAGACAGTCGCCAAAAACACCAAGACAATCGCCAAGAACACCAAGACAGTCGCCAAGAATACCAAGACAGTCGCCAAGAATATCAAAAAATCCTTTATCCATGTGCAACAAATGCAATAGTCCAGGAAAAATACTCTCCAAAATGTTCGCAACAAACGTGACAGTTGAGGACTATTCCAAAAAGAATAAAAACGACAGAAACGTCATATGTCATTGTGACTGTGACATTTCTGGCATTAGAAATATATCCGACATGTCTTCTGGCGACAATCATTTAGTTTTTCCTGTGGAGTTAAGGTGTGATGATAACAACAGAATAAATCTCAATTCTGATAATATTACACAAAATAATAACAGAGAAAGTACGGAAAGTGTTAATATTTTGGATTTTAATAATAGTGATTTGGAAAAAGGTCAGAACAATGAAGATTTTGGTCCCGAGAGAGAAACTTCACAAAATAATAATCCATGTCCTATCCCAGAAAATAGGCAAAATAATTTGGGGCATGCGGTTAAACCCAGAACGGTGAACGCTTTACTAGGTGCAGCTCGGGGTTGCAGGGTTCTGAGGATAGAGTGGGTCAAAGACTCGCTAAGGGCGAATCGGTGGTTGCACCATATTGGTTACGAAGTACGACACTTGAAGAAGATTTCTCAGGTAATTAAATATTTTATTTAGTTTATTTATTTAAAAAAATCTAAAGGAAAAGGCGACTGACTGACCGACTAATCTATCACAGCTCTAACCACTGAACAGACCTGCATTCCGAACCGGTGGTAGAGTCATGACGTGTCATAAGAGCTACAAGTTGGCCTACATGAAATAAATAACTTTGAATTTGTTTGGGCTGAAATTTGGTATACAGATAGCTATTATGATGTAGGCATCTGCTAAGAAAGGATTTTTTAAAATTTTTCTTTTAAGGGACTAAAATGGGAGTTTAAAAAATCGAACTTAACGTTAGCAATGCCAAAACGGCCAATTTTACAATATAGTTAATGCTGCATTTGTAGTCGGTCCTTAAAAGAAAATAAATATTTCTGAACTTTTCTTTAACCGATAGATGTCCACAGCTGGATAAAGGTCACATGCATGGACTTCCACAGGGCTCGGTCTTGCGTCGCTTGTAATGAACGCTCCCTGCGAAGGTCTGAATGACCATCAGTTCTTTAGTAATTTTGGACTATTCATTTATTTTTTTGCAGAAAGCTCGCGTCGAACGTTCAGCGCTCAACAAAATGCATACAGAATATGCTTACGACGTTTTCAACGGTATGCGAGTAAAAATATCATCCGACGCCGACCAAAGAGACGCGATAATACAATTGTTGACACTCTGTGGTGCTATAATCCAAGATGGCGGCCAACCTAACGTCGAAAACATCCAATCTAACCAAAAGAGCGGGAAAAACATTGCTATCTCTAATACTGGCTGTAAACAAGCGCGAAATGGTGCCAAAATCAAATTCAGCCATCTTATCGCTCGAATTCAAAACCAAAATAGCACAAAAAATAATCAGCAGACGCAAAATGGTCGTCAAATACAAGATGGCGGCACTTTAACAGCCGATTTTGACTTGACAATCGGTAAGGGCAAAGGTGAAGTTGCTTCGAAATGGGTTTTCGATAGCGTTGCGGCCGCCAGAATGAGGACTACGCGACGGTATATAAATGACTAGCTTTTGAACGTGATTTTATCTGTTTTTTGTCTTATTTTTGCTATTTAATTCCGAAAAGTTCACCCAGAATTTAAATATGGTGAGAAAATTCAAGATGGCGGGGATTCGAAGTAATGACGGGATAAACAAAATGGCGGTTTGGCGGATCAATATAGAGGATTATACATAAAATAGCCATAAGCGATTTTTAAGGAATGTAACCTTTTATAACATTATTTCCTACTGTGCAGTTAATTGTTTTAAGAATTTATTCTATTTTTATGAAAGAGATTCGATGTTTATTATAAAAAAAAATTTCAAACTGAAAAATATCCGTAGTACCTACCTACTACTTAAGTAAATTTTTTAAGATTTTTTTTATAGATGTACCCTACTGAAATGTTTTCGTAAACTAGTTAATATTATTTATTAATTTTCTTATTTATGAAATTGTAATTTATTATGTTTAAATTACTAATGTAGTAAGTTTTTTTGAAAAAAAAAAAAAAAATGAAATAAACTGTTGCACGTATCACCTAATTCAATTTTTCATTTAAAAAAAATTGAGCCTTACTTCCTAGACATCTTTCCTAAGTCATGCGGTAGCAAGAAGGTTGGTCGAAAGGAAACAAACGAAAAAAAATAATAAATATTTTTAATTTAACTTCATACTAGCTAACTTAACACATAGTCTAAGTATGAACACAGTGATATACAGTAAAAGCTCCTTATTCGCGCTTCCTTCATTCGCGTTTTCACTATTCGCGGATTAAAAAATTGTGACCCAATTCCTATATTCGCGGCTAGATTTCTTTATTCGCGGATCTAATCGGTACGTCGGTACATACATAAAAAGGATTCCAATAGGTATCAAGCCCCATATCCTTTGTAAACGCGTCGTCGAATGGACTAATATTTGATAAATCTCAGTGAAGTTTTAAGAATGGCAAATGAGCTTTGTGATTTTTTTATGAATACTGATCCGTCTATAGAACAGTCTTATTTTTAAGAGGCAAATTGCTAATGCCACTGCTGAATATCAGTCTGAATTGAAGGAGCTTTTAAAAAGCTTCAAGCAAGAAAAAATTACAAATTTCTTTAAACCATTGCCTAAACCTGAAAATAATAATTAATAAAATATGGTCAAAAACTTAAATTAAATTGTTTTTTTTTTATATATTTGTTTTTTATTTTGTCACCTAGGAACGTATCCCCTATAATCCCATACAAATTGCCATTCCATATTCACGGTTTCTGTATTCGCGGCATATTTACGGAACGTATCCCCCGCGAATAAAGAGCTTTTACTGTACATAATTAAACACTTACTACCTCAAATTATATTCTATAGTATAGAATCTATACGTATAATATGTGAGACAAAACAGAAGGTATATGCTCAGACAAATCTGACTCATTTTTACTCTGTCTTGAGTCTGACCATAGCCCCCCCCCCCCCCCCTTTTCCCTTTTTCACAATAAAACCAATTTTGGGCAGCGCACATTTGCGACAAGGGTGACAACTCAAAATTCACCAATTTTAGTGTCGAAAATTTATACTTTTTGCTATAAATACAACATTACGCTAAGCAAAAAAAATAAGAGCGAGAGAAATTGTGACTTAATGCTCTGTCGCTTTGTGGGCCGCTGTGTTGTTTCGAGACCGCAGCATCCACAAAATATTACTCCCTAACTAGAGAATTCTCTCATCGTCGATTTTGAATTATGTCACTCTTGTCGCAAATGAGCGATATATTTGCAAAGATTGATACAATTTTAAAGAAAGTTGCAAAACTACGTTTGTACGAAAAACAGAAGTATTTAACTGTAAACCTTTTAACAGCTTATTTCTTAAGTTATGTTAATCTATGCATAATTAGTTAATTCATAATCACGCACCAAACATTAAGTTCTCATATCAAAAAAGGCCTATGTATTATTAAATAGGCAGAAAAGCTTATTTATTATAGAAAAACAAATATAATAATATCCTAATTTTTAATCAATTTATTTCGTTTCGCATAAATTTCTAATTAGCATCAAATTTATAGTGTGGTCCAATTTTTATGCCTATTTAAATGAGATGCCGACATTTTTTTTTGAACTTGGTTCATTGATCTCACAAGGTGAAAGTTTGTATGTATGTGAAGGAATAAATGAATTAATATACTTTTATTGTACACCACACATAATATTAGAATAGACACAGTGATCTTAATAAATAGTATACAATTTGGCGGCCTTATCGCTACATAGCGATCTCTTCCAGGCAACCAATGTGTGTGTATGTTTGTTACTCTTCCACGCAAAAACTATTGGACGGATTTGCCTGAAATTTGGCAATTTGAATTTAACCCATAGGCTACTTTTTATCTCAGAAAATTAAAGAGTTCCCGCGGGAATCAAAAAACCTTGATCCACGCAGACGAAGTCGCGAGGATCGTCTAGTTCAATATAAAAAACATCAAATTCAAATTCTTAACTTTCTTTATTTTGCATGAGCAGATAAGCGTGACTTCGTCGGCATGGAATTTCTTTTTTATTATAATATTGTTTTCCGGGATAAAAAGTAGTTTTCATCCGTTGCGGGATGCAAGCTATCCCTGTTATACGTCAGACAGTCGGTCGATTAATTTGGTCGAGCATTACTTATTCAAAAAAAATGCAGGTACAATAAGATGGTACAGAAAATCGAGTTTAATACATTTTATCAGAACTGGTGTATGTTTTTAATTTAAAATGTTTAATAACACACATAATTAACTCAAAACAATAGAGAAATTATCATAAACGTTTGTATGTAGCTTAATATAGAACAATAAGGTCTTGAATGACATTGCTTGGATACATACCTGTGCATACATAGCTTGTGATTGAATCACACTAATATTATAAAGCCGAAAGTTGTATGTGTGTGTACACAAACACACACACACATACAAATTTCTCTTCATTACACGCTGGTGCAGCTTTCCCATGCTTATCCGGCTAGACCCTTTATTTATTTCATATAGGCCAACTTGTAGCTCTTATGACACGCTCATAAATCTACCACCGCCGGTTAGGAATGCAGATTCTGCCGAGAAGAGCCGGCAAGGAAATCAGCAGTGGCTCTTTTAAAAAAAAATATATTTACAATAGATAACAAAACAATGCTATGTATACAGTGCTTCCACAATGAAGCTTCAAAAATGCTTACGTAAGTACATATAGTCCAACACATGTCAAGGCGGGCAGACAAAGCAGACCCATTCCCATTGGTGGCACCCACCACTATTACGCGCGGTCTTAAAAGCATCGTGTCTACTGCCCGTAAACTGACGTAAGGGTAAAAACATGCCAAAGATGCCTCACTGCGATACCTCGCGGTCGCGGTTTAGCTCGCTACCTCGATGCCATCTCCATGTAAAACAAATGTATGCAAACAGACGAGCGCGAACATGCCGAAGGATACCTCACTGCGATACATCGCGGTACAGCGAGGTATCTTCGACATGTTCGCGCTCGTCTGTTTGCATACATTTGTTTTACATGGAGGTGGCATCGAGGTAGCGAGCTAAACCGCGACCGCGAGGTATCGCAGTGAGGCATCTCTGGCGTGTTCTCACCCTAATATGTGATCAAAAGTGAATAACCTGCCATAAAAGGTGGCCGGTTTAGTGGCGGTTAACTTTGACGCGCGTTCGGTTAACCGATCACACAATTAATCGCAAATTAATGTTAACCATTATACCTTTAAAGATCAGCGATCGATTGTAATGAGTTCGGTTGTCGTAAAATTTTACTTTACTGCTTTTGGTTAAGTTCCTTCTCTTATTTAAGAGCTGGTGGTAAATATTGTGCAACTTCTGGGTTTTCTGGGTCTGCTTTTGTCTGCCTATCTTAACATGTATTGGATTGTTTTGCATTTTGAAACTTCATTGTGGAAACACTGCATACATAGCATAGTTTTGTTACCTATTGTATTTTTTTTTTTAAAGAGCAACCGCCGAGTTTATTGCTGGCTCTTCTCGGCAGGAAGAGCATTCCGAACCAGTGGTAGATTCATCGACGATTCAAAAGCACTTGTAAAAGTTTACAAGTACTTTTGAATCGTCGATGAATGTTTACAATAGGTAATAAAACTATGCTATGTGTACAGTGCTTCCACAATGAAGTTTCCTAAATCCAACATACAATCCAATGCATGTTAAGACGGGTAGATAGAAAGCAGACCCATTCCCGTTGGTGGTACCCGTTCACGAGCATGACGCAAGATCCAGCCGTTGCGTCGCTCAACCATATTTGAGCCATATTAGCCATGATCGGCGACAAGATCACGCTAGCCAAGCCAAATGGTGTGTTTACATGCTTGTGTTTGTGGACGCTTATCGAGACTTGCCAAGCGTGTAAATCACACTTCACACTAATATTATAAAAGCCAAAGTTTGTATGTGTGTGTGTGTGTATGTTTGTTACTCCTTCACGCCACAACGAATGAACCGATTTGGCTGAAATTTAGAATGGAGATAGCTCATACCTAGCATTAAAACATAGGCTACATTTCATCCAGAAAAATTACAGAGTTCCCATGGGAATTGAAAAACCTTGATCCACGCCGACGAAGTCGCGGGCATCGTCTAGTGTAGCATAATATCCCGCTCCCGATTGCAAGACGCGCCGCGCCAGCGTGGCACCCGACGTCAACTGAAGCCAGCTTTTATAAATTACCTCCACAACAATTACCACTGGCTCCCTACCTATTAAGTTTCTAGGAAGAACCTCGTTTCAATTTTCCTTAATTAGCATTGTGAACATTATCAACCCGTTTTGGACATTTCCATGCTCTGCGAAGTGCGGGTAACACACCGCCTACTTCCTAACTCCCAACTAGTACAGAGTTAGTGACGAGAAAACCCAATACATTTTTTGACCCGACCCGGGAATGGAACCTGGGCCCTCGTGATCTGCACACTAGACTAAAGGCAATTACGAGTACAGTAAAAGCTCCTTATTCGCGCTTCCTTTATTCCCGTTTTCACTATTCGCGGATTAAAAAAATGCGACCCAATTCCTATATTCGCGGCTAGATTTCTCTATTCGCGGATCTAATCGGTACATCGGTACATACATAAAAAGGATTCCAATAGGTATCAAGCCCAATATCCTTTGTAAACGCGTCGTCAAATGGACTAATATTTGAAAAATCTCAGAATGGCATATGAGCATTGTGATTTTTTTATGAAAACTGATCTGTCTATAGAACAAAGCCTTATTTTTAAGAGGCAAATTGCTAATGCCACTGCTGAATATCAGTCTGAATTGAAGGAGGTTTTAATAAAAAGCGTCAAGCAAGATAAAAATACAAAATTCTTAAAACTATTGCCTAAACCTGAAAATAATAATTAATCAAATATGGTCAAAAACTTAAATTAAATTGTTTTTTTTTTAATATATTTGTTTTTTATTTTGTCACCTAGGAACGTATCCCCTATAATCCCATACAAATTACCATTCCATATTCACGGTTTCTGTATTCGCGGCATATTTACGGAACGTATCCCCCGCGAATAAAGAGCTTTTACTGTATTACAAAGTTCCCATCAATAGTTAGCGCCTTCAAAAATAAACTTACATCTAAAATCGTGCGAAACCCTAAATAGTAGGTACAATAGCGTAACGCGCGTGAACTAAACTTTCACGTGTCGTTTAAACTTGAACGTAATTTATAACTACGCTTGATAACGCGCTGAGTACTCTACTTTCGTTTTAAGGTTGGGTCCTGATTAACGACTTTTTGTCTTACACACGACAGTTTAAGGTTATAACACACATAATTAGATATCAATTCGGAATGGTATCGTCACCGCCTCGCCGTCAACCAGGCGTCAACCGGACACAAGCACTTATCCGAAGCTTTAAGTAGCGGCTATTGGCTGTTTTTTTGAAATTTTTAGTCTTGTGAGAACAAGTTCTATTCCGTAGAGGTGCTCCAAAAGTCCGTTGTCCTGCGTCCTGTCTCCAAAAGTGCGCTGCGCCAATGTACCGGTGACTCCAGTGTCCACGTTGGGCGTCTTTTTAACTCTGTGAATCATAATTAAAAACTTTAGAGCATAAGTCGTTTGAGTTTTTTCATTACGAGATGGTATACACGACTCAATGAAGTCAGGTCCTAAACTATTCCTATGCAAAAATCACGTCGATCCGTTGCTGCGTGATTAAAGGACAAACTAACATACAAAGACTATTTCGTATTTTTAATATTGACATTTTACATACATTTAAACAGTGTGTAAAGACTAAAGACACATTTAATTAGAGGTTATCACACAGTTAATGAATTCCTTAATGACAAAGTTGCTTGGAACCAATCTGTTTTGTTTCAGGCTTCAGCTGTCCACAAGATAGATAAGCTAAATATTGTAACATTTTTTGTTTTGAAAAAAGCAACTGCTGAGTTTCTTGCCGGCTCTTCTCAGCAGAATCAGCATTTCGAACCGGTGGTAGATTCTCCACTTGTCATAAGAGCCACAAGTTGGCCTACATGAAATAAATAAAGTTTGAATTTGAGTTTGATACACTCCGCTCAAGCGACTTTTTGTCGGGAGACATGTTGTTAATGAAGTTCATACGCTAGTTTACTGTACGCAATTGATAACGAACTCGACTTTCGTTCTATAGAAAACAAAAAACCTCACCTCTTCCGCTCGTCCAATGAAAGGCAATATGGCGGGCGTTCCCTCTCGCATCTCGCTCTAACACAGGCGTTCTGTAGCTCTGTCCCGCTTCCGAGGAGAGCTTGACAATTGAATGTTTCCAGCTAAAGGGTTGCCATATTGACGAAGTTTTCCTGCCAACTCATAAGATACAATTATTCAAAGTTCTTATTAATATCTATTATTTTATATAAATAACGAGCAAATGAGCAGGCGGTTCACCTGACGTTAAGTGATTGCCGCCTACCATGATAATTGAAGCACCAGGGCCCCAAGTATGCTATTTTACATGTCATTGTCATTGAACCGCAATATTATAATTACAATTCAATTATCATTGGTCTAAAATTTCGTAGTCTACTAAATTCACAATGGTCGTTCGATTTCTTATAATTGGATTGTAATTCAATGATACCTCGGTATTGCCATTAGCTTAAAAAGCGTTTGCCGAAATGAGTTTCAAAAAAAAACTACATATTAAAAACGTTTATTTAAGCTAGATTCAAAGCTAGATGTGTCAGTGGCAAACCATCGGAAAAAAATTGTGACGCCATTGAATTAGTAGACTACCAAAATTGCTAAAAGTAGCAATTGGAATGTCATTGATAGACAATTGATCTACAATTGCAATAGCAGACTTGGGCCCCAGGTGCACCGCCTAAGGGCTAAAAGTAACACATAGAAACTTCGTAAAACTGGAGGATTTTTTTAAATTTGGTTTGAGCGCGCTTGTCTAGAGAAATTGTATTATAAATGATTGCTATAGAATTTGAGAAAGTGGGAGGTCTCGAGTTCGATTCCCGGCCGGGGCAATTTGTGAATTTATAATTTCTCAATTGTCTCTGGTCCAGTCTGGTGGGAGGCTTTGGCCGTAGTTAATTCCTACCACCCTACCGTCAAAGACGTGCCCCCAAGTGATTTAGCGTTCCAGCACGATGGCGTGTAGAAACCGATTAGGTGTATGAGTACACTGCCATACCCCTTCCAAGTTAGCCCGATACCTTAGACCGCATCGTCACATACCATCAGGTAAGATCTCAGTCCAAGACTAACTTTTAAGCTATTGCATAGCTTCTATCGCGGGCCAAGGCCCGCGATAGAAGCTATGAGCGTGGAGACTGAATCCAGAAATTCCGTAACGGAAATAACCTGACACGGGACTCCTCTCACCGCTAGATGGCGTTGATAAAAAATGCTATGCAATAGCTTTACCGCGGCAGTCCCCGAGTGCCACACGTCTTTTTTTTTTAAATCTTTTATTAGAAGGCCTTACGTACGCCAGCCTTATCGTACCCTAAAAACTATTTACAAAGTATTAAACTAAAATTCTATTTACACATTAATAGACTGAACAAACTGCACGCTTCGTCAGAATTTGGGTATTCTAATAAATTGTGAAAGACACCAACGTGCAGTCTGTTCAGTCCTAAATCTTCCATCAATCGAACTCTAGGTACCTGACTGATATCGGACACATTCCACCAACAAATGGTGAACATCGAAGGACTAACTTATCTAAATATATAAAAGGCAAAGGTGACTGACTGACTGACTGACTGATCTATCAACGCACAGCTCAAACCACTAGACGGATCGGGCTGAAATTTTGCATCTAGATAGCTATTATAACGTAGGTGTCCGCTAAGAAAGAATTTTTGAAAATTAAACCCCTAAGGGGGTAAAATAGACATTTGAAAAATCGAACTTAAGCCGCGAGCGAAGCCGCTAGCAAAAGCTAGTAATTTATAAAATTCAAAGTCCTGACTGTTTGACTGACTGAGATATCAACGCACAGCCTAAACTACTGAAGTTAGAAACTTGAAATTTTTACAGTTGGTTCCTTTTATGACGTAGGCGCACACTAAGAAAGGATTCCATCCCCTATTTTAACCCCTAAGGGGTTAAAATAGGGGATGGAAGTTTATATAAAACTCCGTCATTTTTCAAGCTGTTTCCATCAAAGTTGGTATTTGAGCTTTCAGTTAAAAATAAAGAAGTACGTGTGTTACAGTTTTTGAAAATTCCACCCGAAAATCTAATTCCACGCGGACGAAGTCGCGGGGGGCAAAAGCTAGTCTATAATAATAAAAAAAGAAAGTTTTCTCCACAGGCAACCCTAAGTGATCTAATTAGCCCGCGAATGCACGCGAGCATTATTACAAAGACAGTTATGTTAGTTACAACTTACAGGCACTCGGCTAATGTAAATAGGGGGGAGGCATGGACCTTGACACGAAATTATTGGAGCGTCCATGTTTCACTTTTAACTTAAACTTGCGTGTTAAGTTAATACGTGAAGAAAGTTTCCAAGTTACTCCAAGTTAGCCTTTCCCACGGTTTGGTCTACGGACTACAAGTGGTGCTTATAAAATCTACTCTATCTTATAACTAGCTTTTGCCCCCGCGACTTCGTCCGCGTGGAATTAGATTTTGGGGTGGAATTTTCAAAAACTGTGACACACGTACTTCTTTATTTTTAACTGAAAGCTCTAATACCAACTTTGATAGAAACAGCTTGAAAAATGACGGAGTTTCATATAAATTTCCATCCCCTATTTAAACCCCTTGGGGGTGGAATTTCCAACAATCCTTTCTTAGTGTGCGCCTACGTCATAAAAGGAACCAACTGTAAAAATTTCAAGTTTCTAACTTCAGTAGTTTAGGCTGTGCGTTGATATCTCAGTCAGTCAGTCAGGACTTTGAATTTTATATACAGGGTGTCCCACGGCTATGCCACATGGAGGGGAAGTACCTTAAATATTGTAGATGGAACATTTTACTGAAAGAAGACTTCATTTTAATTTAAAAAACAATTTAAACTGCATTCATAGATTTTTAAATAATTTCCTGGTTGAACCGGGACTCGAACCCGTTATACGAGAAAAAAAATTAACCTGTATCTTTATCATACCGATCGGAAGGCTTCATCATAAGGATTATTTTTTGTTAAATAACATAGCATGAGAAATAAAAGGAAGACCATGAATTTTAGCCTTTGATGTAAAATTTTGTTCAGAAAAATGAAAAGCTGACATTGGCGTATCGACATACAACTGACATGAACTATTACTAATGAGTACCCACTTGAGAAGTACGCATCATTTCCCGATCCTTACTATCCTTACTAATCCTTACTTATATTACCTATAAATGCGAAAGTGTGTTTGTTTGTTGATTTATTGGTTTGTCCTTCAATCCCGCTGCAATTCGTAGCTCTGTTGCAACTTGCAGCGGGATTGAAGGATCATTTTTCTGAACAAAATTTTACATCAAAGGCTAAAATTCATGGTCTTCCTTTTATTTCTCATGCTATGTTATTTTACAAAAAATAATCCTTATGATGAAGCCTTCCGATCGGTATGATAAAGATACAGGTTAATTTTTTTTCTCGTATAGCGGGTTCGAGTCCCGGTTCAACCAGGAAATTATTTAAAAATCTATGAATGCAGTTTAAATTGTTTTTTAAATTAAAATGAAGTCTTCTTTCAGTAAAATGTTCCATCTACAATATTTAAGGTACTTCCCCTCCATGTGGCATAGCCGTGGGACACCCTGTATATAATAAGCGAGGCAACGGCTGGATCTTGCGTCATGCTCGTGAACGGGTGCCACCAACGGGAATGGGTCTGCTTTGTCTGCCCGTCTTGACATGCATTGGATTGTGTGTACCTACGTATGCATTTTTGAAGATTTATTGTGGAAGCACTGTATACATGGCATAGTTTTGTTACCTATTGTAAAAAAATTTTTTTTTGAAAAGAGCAACTGCTGAGTTTCTTGCCGGCTCTTCTCAGCAGAATCTGCATTCCGAACCGGTGGTAGATTTATGAAGTGTCATAAGAGCTACAAGTTGGCCTACATGAAATAAATAATTTTTGAATTTACTAGATGATGCCCGCGCCTTCTTCCGCCTGGATTTGGTTTTTAACTCTCGCAGGGAATCTTTAATTTTCCGGAATAAAATGTAGTAGTGTTATTCCAGACTATTATTATATACAGTTAACCTAATTTCACCCAAATCGGTTCAATCGCTGCGTCCATACATCCAAATTTTCGCATTTATAATATTAGTAGGATAGGATTTAACTCGTTCCTCAAAATAATATTAATTATTCAACCTCAAAATATCAATATCAAGATCACCGGAAATTACCTGACTAGTCTAAAAGCAACAAACCAGTCTAATTCCATCGAATACTAAGCGAATCTGGCAATTAAAGCATTTATACCAATTTATACTCACTTTTTTAACCTTCTAATAAGGTTCTAATAATTATAAACATTTATATGAGCTTTATCTCCTCTTCATCTATTGATAGACATTCATAATTCAACTAAGGTTCCTTCTTACTTCCACAGGCCTCGGTCTTGCGCCGCCTGTATCCAGTAGCTCCCTGCAACTCGTCTGATGTCGTCGGTCCACCTAGTGGGGTGGTCCACCTAGCCAACACTGCGCTTTCCAGTGCAAGTTTGGGACCTTGGCACCCCAACGACCATCAGTTCTTTGTACTACGTGCCGGATTTGACTGAAAACTGAAAGGTCACAGGTTCGATCTCTCCCATTGCACTATTGTCGTACCCACTCCAAACACAAGCTTTCTGCTTATTTGGAGGGGAGAGGAGAATATAAGTCAAGCTCAACTTGGCTAATATACTTTAATTAAAAAAATTGTAAGTATGATAGGTAGGGCCCAGCGCAGCGTCTCTAAAAATGATTGCATCAGTGTAACGATCGCAATGATCTCTGATTGGCTGAATTTATAGCGTTCTTGCTGTATCAATGCCTTTTAACCAATAGCGGGAGGGTGCCAGCCAATCAAAGGCCATTGCGATCGTTACACTGATGCAATAATTTTTAGAGTATCGACACAGTTGGTGTGCGTAATGCGTTGGTCATCAACTCGCCGCTATCTAAGATCAACAACGGATATCGATAGGCTGTCCTTTGTTTACTCGGCGCGGACGCGTGGGGTAAATAGAGTGGGCCTTTGTGACGTCACACCGCTGAACTCTACGGTACTTCATAGTACGCTGAAATAGGCTGTAGCATGTACTACTCGTTCACTGCAAGTTGGCCGCTACCTCGCCTCGCACTTCCCTGCACCGCACCATACTTACCGACCCACTTAGTACAGATAGCAACGTACTGCTCGCGAATGTCTCTACCAAGATTTATTGTTACGTTTGTAATGTTTTTATTATCACATTTTTGGAGATTCTATTCCCAAAGGGGTTAAATAGGGGATGAAAGTTTGTACGAAAGCCTTGAATTTTCGAGTAATTTGTCTACAAAGTAAACTTAAAACCATGGTGACATGAGAATTTTTTGGGGGGCCCAAAGCTCCTAAGAAAATGGGCAATCACCTTTTTGTTCTTGTTACGTTTTAATATTTTTATTATCACATTTTTGGAGATTCTATTCCCAAAGGGGTTAAATAGGGGACGAAAGCCTTGAATTTTCGAGTTATATCCATGAAACTTGGTATTTAGGCTGTCGATCCTTTGATAGGTATGACTGCGGATCTGCAGAGTGTACACAAGTTACTTTTTATCCTGGAAAATGAGATGATCCCACAATTTGGTAGTACGTGGAAAGAAAGATCTGGAGCAACGGATGGTCGAAGTGCTCCAGGCACCCAGGTGGTAAGGGTGAAATTACGTTCGGTGGCGTGCGGTGCGGTTGTGGAAGTTAGAGGGTGGAATAAGATCAAACAGCTCTTCAGAACACACCCCTTTATATAGCCAATAGAACACGCAAAGAGAGCTTACGTCTCTGCGGTTTCCAAGCTTTCCAGCGAGCAGGTTAATTTGGGATTAAATACAACGCGGACCAAGTCGAGGGGGCAAAAGCTGGCTATATGTATATATAGTAAGTATGTATAGTCGGATATAGAACTCGTTATTTTACCGTTTAGGCAGTGCACGATCTCGCTCGGATAAGTAAGTATGTAGGTACCGCAACGCGCAGCGCGACAGCTGTTCGCGACTCCGCCGGAGACTCGGTACCGCGAGTGGTGGCGCACACGACCGATAACAACCTATCCGACTAAATAACTATCGGCTATATAACGGGGAGTGTTCTGAAGAGCTGTTTGATCTTATTCCGCAAGTAGTCTCGAAAATATAGAGCTTTTAAGTTTTTACAAAATGTTATTCATACATGTTACATTTTGGATTGTAATCAATGAATATCCACACTTTGACAACAGTCTTAGTCTGCATCGTCACTTACCATCAGATGAGATCGCGGTCACGGGCTATCTTGTCATCGAATAAAAAAAAAATTAAAAAAAAAAAATACCCAAGCAGTGATAGATCGATGGTGAATAAGACTTTCTTTCTTCTTTTCGGGAAGAGGCCGGTTCGAATCGCTGACATTGCGTCGGAGAATACCTATAGTACACATGCGTAAAAAGCTGAAGAAAGAAAGAAGACAGAAAACACACTTATTCAGATGTTATTGCCCGCGACACCACCCAGAAAGGGTATTACAGCTCAGCGTAATGCCCCTTTGACATACGCAAACACGCAAAGTGTGGGGCTGATTTTCAGCTGTAAGATAGCTGATGTTATGAGGAGTAACTAAGGCTACTTTTTTAACCAACTTTAAAAAAAGAGTTGCTTTTTTACATGTACATCGATATCTCCGAGATATCTGAATCGATTTGCGTAAATCTTTTTTTAATCGATTGAGAAACTTTAAAGGATGGTCCTATAAAAATTTCGGGTTCCAACTCCTCAATCCTGATGCTGCAGGGGTACTGCCCACCGAAACTGTATGGATTTAGAGACTACAGATTATGAATAGATCGTGGCCATCTTTCTGGGCTGGGCTGGTTTCCACACTTAAACCAGTTATGGTTTGTTGTGTGTGATCGTAGGCATCGTCCGCTAGTAAAAAAAATCGGATAAATGTCGGTTTCCGCCAAAATCGGCGATCTGCGTACGGTATAAATTATAACGGTTTGTTACTTCTTAACCCCGCGTCTTGCGCTCGGCCGGTGAATCATCTTTCCGCCTGATTCACGGCTGCTTTGCTTTGTACCACAGTATCACTAAAGTGAACGGTAAGCGCACCAACACACGTACAGATTTATCTCAGTTTCCCCCTCTATACGTGGATTTAAGAAGGCTCAAATGCAACGAAGCCTTCAATTCGGGCCTATAGAAAAATATTGCGGAAGATAATATCTTGCTCATTTGCGACAAGAGTGACATAATTCAAAATCGACGATGAGAGAATTCTCTCGTTAGAGAGTAATGTTTTGTGGATGCTGCGGTCTCGAAACAACACAGCGGCCAACAAAGCGACAGAGCATTAAGTCACAATCTGTCTCGCTCTTATTTTTTTGTGCTTAGCATAATGTTGTTTTTATAGCAAAAAGTATAAATTTTCGACACTAAAAAATTGGTGAATTTTGAATTATGTCACCCTTGTCACAAATGAGCGATATAGTTGCACATGTAAATATGCCCTAACAGATCATTACACTTCTATCTCAAGTTGACAAGCGTCGACCGTTACAAAATGACGTTGTTTTTTTATTCGATGACAAGATAGCCTTTGATTGCGATCTCACCTGATGGTCGACGATGCAGCCTAAGATGGTAGCGGGCTAACTTGAAAGGGGTATGGCAGTGTACCTACATTCAACCCATACCCCTAATCTGTTTCTACACGCCATCATGCCGGAACGCTAAATCGCTTGGCGGCATGTCTTTGACGTTAGGGTGGTAACTAGCCACGGCCAAAGCGTCCCTGCCTGTAACACATTGTGCTTTATGTTAACTTTTGACATTTTGAATTAAGATGTTTTGGCGGTTGATACGGAGTGTGTCGGGGCCCTTAGGAGTAAAGTTATTCAATTCATATAAGTACTCCGTATGCGCCAGAACAATGCTCGGGAATGCGTGAGGTAATTCCGTAAGTAAAGTCTACATTGAGAACAAAAAGAGCGACTGTTATAGTATATTTTGTCCGCTTCTTCAGTTCACAATCGTCCTAAATCCCCACAGTTTAGGTGGGCGGAACCCTTGCAGCATCAGGTTTGAAGACTTGGGGTCCTGGAATTCAACGATGTAGTCTTTCCTTGGTACCTACAATAAGTATTCATAAACGACAGTTCCTAAATCCCCACAGTTTAGGGGGGTCATACCTCTGCAGCATCAGGATTGAGGAGTTGGAACCCGAAATTTTTATAGGAGCATCTCGCAAAGTTCTTGTATCGCATAAGATTCACGCAAATCAGTTTAGAAATCAGGGAGATATCGATATACATAAGTAGAAAAACACAACTCCTGCTTTTTCGAACGTCGGTTGAAAAAGTAGCCTATGTTACTTCCGAAAATATCAGCTATCTTATTTACCAGTAAGTCCCGTTAAAATCGGTCCAGCCGTTTCTAAAACATTTCTAAAATTTTTTTATTTGTGATACTTTTGAATTCAAGGAGCGATGTGTCTTCTTTCTTTCATTTTTTTTCGGGTGGCTACGCATCAACGCCCATACGATAGTGGGCAGTGTGCGCCGAGCCTCAGCCAAGTCGACCGTTCCCTAGAACAAAGTCTCATCTGCTAAATTCACAACATGAAATTTGAGCCTTAAAAGTCACATCTGCAAGGCTCAAATCTTAAGAGGACAGCGGAGGATGAATTGCCCATACAAACGTAATAACAAAACGTAAAAACGTAATACATATCGACCGTAGCAATTAACAGTGTCGGATCTACATTTTGGCGATTTTCGTTTTGTTGCATTAAGGGTCTTAGAATGGGGATAGCAATGCCCCCACCAATTGTGAAACTTTTGGAATCAACCAACCATCTTTGGTTTTTGCAAGTGCAAGGGTTGGATATGTTGACTGTTTTTCACTTTTCACATATTTGAAGCTTTGAGCGGCCGTGCCCTGGAGTAGTGGTTTTTCACATGCGACTATGTTAATTGCTACGGTCGATATTTTGCTTACATTTTATTTTAGTAAACTATTTTGAAAACATATATTATCCAGGTCCCTAGATAAATACAATTTGAATCCAAAAAATCGCCTATTATGATGGAAATATTCTCCAATTACAAATTATTTTGTTATTACGTTTGTATGGGCAATTCATCCTCCGCTGACCTCTTAAGTTATGAATTTAGTAGATGAGACTTTGTTCTACGGAACAGTCGAAGTTTTCGGCACCTCAACTCACGAGTGAAGCACACGGTATAGGTATGTGATCCATTTAGCGAACCGGTCTGCGGCGTGTAGCGTCTACGTCGATACTAGGGCTTCCAATACCGGGATCCCGGTATTGGCCAATACCGGGATCCCGGACTTTTTTCAATACCGGTATTCAGGCCTTCCAATACCGGGATCCCGGTATTAGCTAATACCTGGGTCCTAGACTTTTTCTTCTTATTTCAATACCAGTAATGGAATTGAAAATGTGTACTGTACAAAGACTATATTCGTTAACGCGCAGAACGTGAATATAGCTCAGAATATCAGCTTCGTGGCGGCAAGTTGTGATTTTAGTTTAGCGGATTTGGTCTGACCAACGCATCAGGCTACGTCCCCGAGGTCTCTTTCCGTCCACTTTGCCAGTAATCACGATCTTTTCTAAATTGTGTCTCTCCCTTCTGGCAATGTGGCCGAAGTGATCGAGTATCTTCTGAAGACAGGTGGTCGATAGCCTACTCGTGATTTTTAGCTGTTTCAGTATCGATGCGTTGGTTCTACAGAACCAGCATACATGCTGTCCACGGAATTCCCAGCATTCACCTCCAGCACCACATCTCGAAAGCGTCAATGCGATGTCGGTCAGCAGCTTTTATTGTCCATGTCTCAGCTGCATACATGAATATCGGGAAGATGAGTGTGCGGACGAGACGCATTTTTGTACTGATGGAAATGTTCTTATCCCTCCAAATCTTGTGTAGCTGAGACATGGCACTTTTGCCATTCCAATCCGCCTCCTAATTTCCGGCTCAAATGACCCGGTGTTGGTTATGTTGGTACCCAGGTAAATAAAGTTCTCCACGATCTCCAGGTTCAGTGAGCCAGTGAGTTCCAACTGTTTGGCGCTATCTATCACCATTATTTTCGTTTTGGACCTATTTATGGAAAGGCCCATTTCTTCGCTGATTTGTTCCATCCTGTTCAATAGAGTTATCATTTCGGCTTCAGAAGCTGCTAAAAGAGTTGTGTCATCAGCGTATCGTAGGTTGGTTAGCTTTACTCCACCGATGCTGACGCCGCCTTCCCATTCATCGAGAGTCCGCCTCATGATATATTCGCCGCAGATATTGAACAGGATGGGAGAGAGCACACAACCCTGTCTAACTCCCTTGCAAAATTTGAAGGGCCGCGAGTTAACCTCATCTACCCTTACAGCTCCTTCACTGCTTTAATATAGATTCTTGAGCAGTTCTACTAGATGTTTTGGCACTCCTAATTCAGTGAGGACTTTCCATAAAAAGTTCCAGAAGGCAGTCGAAGGCCCTTCTGTAATCAACAAAACACATGATAATTGGCGTATTGAATTCATAGGATTTTTCTATTATTTACCACATTAACATTACACATTAAGATGAAGTACATTTAAGATTTGTTCACGGGTGCCTTTGCCTTTAACGAAACCCGCCTACTTTTGCGGGATTTGCCAGTCCAGGTAGTATCGGATGCGGTTGTTAATGATTTAGAGCAGTATTTTGCTGGCATATGAGATAAGCGCTAGTGTGCGATAGTTGTCGCACTTTCTAGTAGAGCCTTTATGTAGAAGGACCACGATGGACAGGGCCTAGTCTCTCGGCCATTCACCGTTACGCCAGATTAGGTCACAGATCATGTGTAACATATCGATGCCAGTATCTCCCAGAGCTGTCAGTATTTCGGATGTTATTTGATCTGGTCCTGGAGCTTTTCCAGTTTAAAGAGATTACATGGCAGTGAGAATTTCTGATCGAAGTATACTTGGCTCCAGTTGCACTCCGCTACAATTAGCATGTGACGTTCCCAAATCATTACAATTTTTATATAGCCCTTCGCAATAGTTGCGCCACCTTTCGGCTATTGCGTCGAGTTCATTTATGAGATGGCCTTCGGAATCTTCTATCACCCACGTTTTTGGTTTAAATTGTTTAGACAGGAGGCGGACCTTCTTGAAAAGATTGAAATCTCAAATTTTTGAGAGTGGTATACTTATAGTATCGATCTATAGAAATCGTAAAGAGACTGATTTATTGAATGTAGAGTAACTAATTATTTATTAAGTGTTGATTATTTAATTTACACTTTACAGTGAAATATTTGTACTGTAAATAAAAATAATTTTAATAAAAAATCTGCTCGTTATTTTGCCAATTTTTTTTTCCAAAATAAATACGTATTCATTTACGGATTTAGCACTAAAATATACCACAATAAACACCATAGGATTTTGTTCCGTACAGGATTTTTTTTTTCAATACCGGGATCCCGGGATCCCGGTATTGAAAAAAAAACTTCCGGTATCAATACCGGTATTGAAAAAGTCCGGTATTCGAAAGCCCTAGTCGATACACTCTACTCGCAACGTTCCGATCGCGGATCATATTCTACGGGTTATGCATAAAGACTAATACACATTTTGGTCTGGTGGGAGGCTTTGGCCGTTGCTAGTTACCACCCTACCGTCAAAGACGAGACGCCAAGCGATTTAGCGTTCCGATGGCGTGTAGAAACAGATTAGGGGTTTGGGTTGAATGTACACTGCTATACCCCTTACAAGTTAGACCGCTACTATCTTAGACTGCATCGTCACTTACCATCAGGTGAGATCGCAGTCAAGGGCTATCTTGTTATCGAATAAAAAAAAATTATCCAATCAGAGACCAATAAAATCGGGCATTTACCACAATGTAACCAACACCCAAAATTTTCTCAACAAAGTTCCAGCCAAGAAAAAAGTTTTATCCTGAGATCTATAGAGGCTGCTCTAACTCAAGATAGAGGTTAAAACGAGACACAAATATGCTCTGACATAAATCTGTCTCGCTCTGTCTTGAGTCTGAACTGAGTGAGTGCGGTCTATAGATTTCAACCTTATTCTCAACATGAGTCAGAAACGAGGCTTTTCCCAAGTTTTAGGCCTGCATAGATGACAAACCGCGAAAAACCGCGTCGCTTTTTCAAACTACACCACGCTTTTAGCACATCGAATAAAAATCTGTCGTCTGTGTAGAGTCTTATCTAAAACCTCTTGCCTCCTCAAGTTAAGAAATAAGAATCGAGCCCACAGAAATACCTTATCTTAAAAGTTAAAAAACCGGCAAATGGCGAGTTGGAGTCACACACGAAAGGTTCCGTACCAACGTAACAGCGCAGCGATTGTTATTACGGTCGAACAAAAAACATCGAAAAAAAACACGTTTCTTGTACCTATGTGGACCCCATTTTATTTTTATATTAATTTATTTTTATAGCGGCAATAAATATACACAATACACATTCTGTAAAAATTTCAAGTACCTACCTGCTATAGTATAGTCATAGCTGCCTATTACTGTTCATGAGATACAGCCTGCTGACAGACAGACGAACGGACGGACGGACGGACGGACAGCGGAGGCTTAGAAATAGGGTTCCGTTGGTACCCTCTAGGTACGGAACCCTAAAACTTGACCTAAATTAATTTTCGGCATTTAATGATTCGGCTACATTTTAAATTTATCAAAACTATTCAAGTCACACACCCACTTTACTAATCTTTGAAACTGCTGAACCGATTTTGATCCCGGAACTATCGCAGATTGGTAGAACCAGAGATAAGTAAAACTAATTTCTGGGTAGAACTCAAAAGACTTACCTACGCCCGGTTTATATATTCAATCTATCTATTAATGATATCTATCGATAATGGATAAGTTCAACATCGCAACTTTTTATTTATTGAATAACCTCCTCCTTTTTGGAAGTCGGTTAAAGAGTCCAACTTATCGACGATTACAGATAGACTGCACATAGGAACCGGGCATATAGAAAAACATCAAGGAATCAAGGCTAATTTATCCCATGAAAAGTGTTTCTATCATCGATCTGAGAGGTTCTAAATGCATAAATGTAAGTAGGTATAGCTAATTCCACGCGCAAAAGTAACAAAACAAAGAACCTTTCTTAGTGTTCCATCTGAACACTTTAAATCACAAAGATTTTTGCTGTCTGTACTACACGTTCAGTGCAAATTGGATGCTATCTTGCGTCGCGCTTCTCGCAGAAGTACAGATAGCAACGGACCGCTCGCGATTGTTACTGCAATTTGCTTACTACTGTTCGCGTGTTGCCTTCGACGATGAGTTAATAAGGAAAAGTTTTGCATTTTGCATAGCATACTATGAATAATTATTACTTTAATTAATGACATTCTTTGAAGAAGAGAAAAAAAAGAAGTTGAAAATCACGCACTTCGACAATCAAGACATCTTTGGGATGAAAAGCACTGCCAGAAAAGAAAACTTCTGTCACAGTCGTGGTTACAGTAAAAAATACAATTATGTACCTATTATGTTATTGTCAACGGTACCAACCAGTATGACGTCATTTTGTAACGGTTGATGACGGCCAACTTAGAGTGAACGTAAAGAATGGGTTTCTGAGTTTTACAGATTTGCAAAATTGAACTTGAGCAACAAATACCTAGGTAGGTGGGTACCTTCGACCATTTGTAGGTTCGACCAACCTACTGTTTAGTTACAAAAAACATTATGAATACAAAATTTCCCCAATTTACAGCGATTTTTAAAGTGTTTAACCAAAAACCTCGTTAAATACAGTAAGTACATTAATTTACATCGATATTGAATAACGAATGGTCAATAACCGGCTTCTTAAAGTATAACTACCTACTTGTCTCACAAAGACTTGAGAAGTTGTGAGTAGGTATCTACCTCTAGAGTTCCCGTTCGTTCGAATTACATTTCGCAAGTCGGTATTATTATGGTTAATAAGTAATAACTGTAATAGGTACCTACAGTGAGTTGAAAAGTTCATTACCTGGAATGCAAGCTGCCACGTGAAATGGTCTCGGACGGTGAGTACCTGGTAACTGGTAACTGGCAAGGTAAGTCATCACACAAAGCCACACTCAGCGGCCGCATGCAGGCCGGGATTGGTGCAATTTGATAGCGAACACAACTGTTACACCGAATCACGCCCTATGCGTGGCCACCTCAGTGAACGACCGTCGAGACCGGCCGGGTAACGGGATCGCGCGCTTCAGATGCTGTCTATAGCGGTCTCCGAAGGCCGGGCCCGCTTGGATAGGCCGGGACTGGTGCAATATCAACTGAACCGAATATAGCGCCAGTCACAACCCAGCCACGCGGGCCCCCGAGAACAAAGACCGCCGCCGCGCCCGTAGATCCGTAGCCTCCAGTAAACTTTGTCCATAAACTCGCGAACGGTACATTACGAGAGCGCAGCGTACGTGCTGCGCGCGCGACGGTCCGTGCTGGAGTGCGGCGGCGCGGGGAGAGCGTCGCGCGCGCAGCTGTCGCGCCCCCTCCCCCTCTACACGTCCCCCCGGCCCTTTATCGTTCTGGGAAATGGTTCCTTAACTTCCCGGCTGAGTTGTTTGGACACAAAATACTCCTCTTTGCGTGGGAAAATTAGCCATAGCGTCGACGTCGTAAAAGTTGTACTCCTTGACACGCTATGGCGAGTTATTGGCGACGTGTCGTGACGTTATGACGTAGAGTAAGTTATTATATCGAGCTTTCGCGTTGGTCACCTCGAAAATGTGCACTCACCACAAACATATAATGTTTGTGGCACTCACATATTATGTATGTACAAGGTTGCTACTTGCTCTACATCATGAATAGCTTGTAAAAAATACATATTTACTTATTTATCGTAAAGGTGGTCGACCTTAAAATGTAACTGTCCTGCGTCTAGCAATATTTTATTGATCTAAAAGGAAAATAAGCTAATTAATGCATGCCCCATATGAATTCTTATTTCTATAACACAATATGGTTATGATTTTTACCTATTTAATGGTTGAATTTTATCTAATTACCACTCTGCACACATCACAATTCATATAGGTACTACTTAGATGCAACAAGTTGTGGCAGTTGGCTACTGTAACCTTCTGAAGTTCTGAACGATAATGTAAAAGCTACATCAACCATTGCTACAGTCTCAATAGTGGTGATTGGCTGAATTTATCGCATTCTTTCTGCAACAATGCATTTTAGCGAAAGGCAAGTGAGTATCGGCAATCAGTGTGAGGCTGACGGTTGCAATCGTGCAATCGTGACAATGTGGCAATCATTTTTAGAGAATCCCACAGCTGCACTGTCAGTATAATGTGCTTCACAAAGTTTTCTCAATATACCTACCTACTCCTTTTGATTGAACGTTAGTTCTTCGTTAAGACAGGATTAAAGTGTTTGTCTGCTATTTCGAAATTACTGCCTCTCATTCATAGGAAATACTAAGCGATGCCCGCGACTTCGTCCACTTCCCGCAGGAACTTTTTAATTTTCCAGGATAAAATGTAGCCATGTATGTAGTAAATGATTGCAGGATGTATGTAGATTAATCCTGGATATAAACTAGTTATCTCCATTTAAAATTTCAGCCAAATCGGTTTATTCGTTGTGGTGTTAAGGACTAATAAACACACACACACATACAAACTATCGCCTTTATAATAATAAAGCGATAACTCCGATAGCCTAACACACTGTAATTCTTCGTTGCTGCATTTTGATTGTTATTTTTAAGGGTGTTATAATCGAGATAAATAGCGTTAGTGTCGCCCCTATTTTATTCTACTCTTTTTGCTTTATCCAAAACTAAAATATAATATTATTGATTGTGTTATTATTATATTGCTCTAGTTTTATTTAGTGATTAAAAAAATAGGTAATTTAACGTCCCGCGCTGGCAACCCCAAATGAATCGTTGATCATCTCGTCCTACCTGGCTGATGCGGGGTGCCTTCTGCCTGTGCCTTTCGACCATAGACTATAGAGCACTCAAGGTCCAGAGGTCCAAGCGTCTGTCTATCATTAAAACAACAAACACCACGTGTTGACTGGTGATACAACATTTGAATGAACTTGATATTATAACAATTTTTTTCCTGTTGTTTACCTATTTCAGTTATCGTATTTTTTGTAAGATAAGATTTTATTTTGAATCCAGATGACTAAATCAATCATTATAAGTAGCTTATACATACTTATTGCCGCACTCAAAGACCTATATACCTACTAGGCAGTTATATACCTACCTAAGTATAAAAATAATATAGGTACCTAATTAGTTATGTAGGTAGTACCTACAAAATTAAAAAATATTTTATTGAATCGATTGAAAGTTCGTCTTAAATAAAATCGATTATTATTTCAAAATTCAAATCGAATCGGTAACGTGTGAAGGCGTCACTAAATTCTTGAACTGTCAAAAAGAAAATAAAGGAATGGACAACGTATAAAGAAGCCTGAAATAGTCGAAGTAGGTATTTCATCCGAAATCCAAATGAGATAAATAAGTAGGTACCTATGTACTTACCTACATACACAGCCTACATAGTTCTTAAGTCTTCTTTCTATCTTTCATTCTTTCTTTTGGTTAGTGGTTTTTTCTAGTCCAAGCTATCAATTATCATATTGTACCTACTTTGCCACCAATCTGTAAAAACAGAATTTCAATAGGTAGTAGGTACATAAACAGCTAAGTAGAACGTGGGCCTTATTTTTAATATTATTTTTTATTTTATAAAAAGATACCCATTCTGAACCTGACTAATATTCTCCTCTCCCCTCCAAATGAGCGCAAAGCTTGTGTTAGGAATGGGTAGGTAGCTACTTACTACAATAGTGCAAAGGATGGAGTCGAACCGGCGACCTTTTAGTATTTATTTTACACACTGCACCTTTAACCTTTGGGCTATTGAAGCAATTTTCTTATCTTTAATAGCTCGATAGATAGTTGACCTACTTAAAAAGTTAAAAACCAAATTATTCATTAACGACTGTCGACGGCCCTAGCATAGGTACCACCATAACTAGGTCTCTCGCAGGGAACCAAAGATAACAGAATCTTTGTAGAAAACAATATATCGCGGTCTTGCGCCGCTCGTACAAACATATTACCTTCATATTACCCACATAAAATAAAACTACTTATTGTACAAACCCAAGAACCCAAGAAATCTTAAGTCTGAAATCTAAATAGACTGTATGGCCATGGATCTTTGCCTATCCCGAAGAGAGATGAACAACAACAAACAAAACTATACAAGCAAAGTAATCTTTTATTGAAACTACAATAAGCAGATTTGTAGGTGAAAGGTTCGTGAACTTAACCCTAAAATGAAGCATAACTTTAAGCTCGCTAGAAAGTTGTGATTTCGTAAGTAAAAGCTGTTAAAGTTATGCCCTTGTTCGAGATAAAGTTTTCTCTCGTGCATTAAGGCTAAACGCACACTGGCTACTTTTTTACCCAACTACTTACTACAAATCAAAAGGTTATGCTTTTAGCAGTCTATGCATGTATGTATGTAATTATGTGTATATGTATGTGATTATTTACGAATATTCCACCGTAGCGAATAAACTGAGCCGATTTTGATGAATGAGGTGTCAATCTATTTTTTTTACAGGGTGTCACTTAACTCAAAACCTCAATTTGTTGTGATTGACTGAATTTATGTTATTCTTATTGCAACTATAAATTTTAGTCAATAGCGGCAGAGCGTCTACCATTTGTGGTTATTACACAGGCACTTAATAAACTTAAGACAATATTTTATGTGAGCAATCAATTTTGCATCCATTACTCAATAATGATTATTGTATAATTGCATAATAATAATATTATACTTATTAGTTTCTTTTAAAAAGAGCAACTGCTGTGTTTATTGACGGCTCTTTTTTACAGAAGATTCTGAAGCGCTGGTTGTCGTAAAAGCCTTAGGTTATTACATCACACTATTGTTAAAAAGGTGACAGTTTGTATGTTATGTGTGTATCTGTATATGTTTGTTACTCTTTCACGCAAAAACTACTGGACGGATTTGGCTGAAATTTGGAATGGAGATAGCTTATACCCTGGATTAACAAAAAGGCTATATTTTATACCGGAAAATTAAAGAGTTCCCTCGAAAATAAAAACCTTAATCACCGCGGACGAAATCTCAGGCATCATCAACTAGTTATGAAATAAGAACTTAATTCAGAATTTGAATACAGTTGTCAAGAAACACAGAGAGCCGTCATCTACAATAGCATCGCTGCTGGTGTCGAATAACATAAATATCGACGCCACAAGGCGCAACAGATGATATCCAGTGTGCGCCTAGCCTTAAAGCATTCCTATCAGCAAAAAATATCTTAAGAGCCACCTCTATTACTAATGACATTGTTTTACTTGGCATCTTAAGTAACAAATTGGTTTACATACTTACTTATACTTAACTGAAACATGTAGGTATAAAACAAAATCTATATCTACACAAATAAATAAAATTAAAGTGTCTGTTTGTTATATCAAAATAACAGCTTTTTACCAAATGCACATGAAAGTAAATAAGAAAAACAATTTTTAAAATTTTTGTCTGTCTTGTTTGTTCGTCCCGGCTCATCTCGGAAACGGCTGGACCAATTTCGATGGTACTTTCATTGGTAGATAAGATAGCTGATGTTATTGGGAGTAACTCAGGCTACTTTTTTAATTTACTAAAAAAATAAATGGCATATTCATATGTATTTCGATAACGCCATGTATTCCCACAAAAGTGCACTACCTACCTACTCTGATCACTGGTCATGAACCTCCATTTTAAATATGCCTGTGTTTTATGATCTAAACGTCACGCCCATTCCCACAAACAGCTTTCGACCTTTCTTGAAGCGTACATACCTATATCTAATTTTGTACTTCTCAGTTGCCTATCCCAGGAAGTTAGCCTTACGGTACATGTAGGTACACCTTCTAAAAGCTCAGGTAAGTTTACAACTAAGGTAACAAACTACCTGCTCATTCACGATCTTCAGTATCAGAAATAATAAGGGTTGCCACTTGCCACTTTTCGGATGAAATCACCGAACTCTCTTTGTCTCTTCACTCTCTGGAGTCTCTGTTCAGTTTAGAGCCTCTCGCTGGGGAGTATGTTCTTTGCACTTTCTCCTACACTTACTATACTTAATGCATTTGAACCATGCAATAGCTAGACCATCGATACATAGATACGAACAATCAACACAAAACTTGTAGGTAGGTAGGTTCATTGCGCTGCGATGTCGTTGTCTTCACTAAATCAACTATAATCTTTTGTAATTACTTGAATATAGGTATTATTGGTTTTTTTGAAGCACCTAAGTGCTTAGAAAGTTTTATCACGTAAATAACGCCCCGTACGTAGGTACTTCGCCAGTGCCCTAGTCCCTAACTAATGCACGGTCGACTGTGCATGTCAATTGAACAAGATGAATATTCGGAACGCTACATCTAGTACGTAATCTAACAGCTAGTATTGTAGATGCTTAGTTTAATGACAGCGTATATTTTACGTCCTCTGCAGGCGGAGAAGGGAATTTCGCTATAATTTCGCTTATTTTTGACAGCGATATCCAGTCAGTTGTTAGTCGTTAGGTACGCATTTATGGTGTTTCAGGTAGGTGGCAGCCCTAGAAAAAACCTAGATCTATATAAATACAATAGATATATTTAAAACTACGGCTTTTTGCAACTAAATCGGGCGGCGAATTTCGTTCAATTTAGAACAAAAGAAAAGACCCTGGATGGTTTTGCAAATTGGGATTTAAGTGTACATGCGATTTCACACCGTCTAAACATAGTAATAAGGCTGAAAATAACTGTTTTTGTTTCGCTCAAAGGCCTCGTCGAACCATCGTCGGTTCTAAGAAAGCATAAAGTGCCCATTCCAATGAAATTTTTGCACACAAGATTTCGTCGACGCAAAATCTAAATAACCAAAAGATACACAACACTTCATTGTTAATAGATTCTCTACATATTTCTGTAGAATAATACCTACTTTTTAGAACAATACCTACTACCTGCAGCGGTCCTCTCAATTCCCAATTTCCCATTAAAGTTTAACAGTTATGTAGGTACCTAACTACAAATTACTTTAAAGCGATATTATACCTACTTATTCACCTAAAGTAAAAAAAAAAAAAGTTGAACTAGATTCTCGAATAAATTAATAATAAATTGTAGTTAGGTACTTAAGAGCGTGTAATGGTAAGTCTTCAGATGCAGATTTGATTTTTACAGCAGTAGATCAAGCTTTAATCATCCGAAAAAAAAACAGGCAAAAATTGCATCATATTTCCAAGAGACGATACTGAGTAGAAACATAAAATATGAAAGTTCAACAAAAATAAAACCAAAGTTAGGTATAATTGTTAACCAATGTAGCCCCTTGAATAACCCCATGTTGTAATTTAGTGGGAACACCGTCGCAGGAAGTTGGTTCCACAGTTTCAAAGAAAGTAGGTAGGTACATACGTGCAAAATAAGATATGGCACAACAGCCTCAACTATTGAGCTACATATTTTGAAACGATAAATGCCATAGCATTTACCTACCTAAAGCACAGAAGAAATAAAACTTTGTTAAAAATCCTGGATCTGTCAAACCTAGAAGACCACAACGCTTTTGCTTCTGTTATCTCTGGCGCTACGCCAGGAAGGTCCCCAAATAATGTGTATAAAGAGTTGTTGTTACAATGTAACAAATTCTGTGTTATCAGTAAAATAGTATACATACTTACTTAATACTTAGGTAGACAAAGTTCTAATCATTTTTCTTGGAATAACTGCTGTTTGATAAAAGCATCGACGGGAGCAGGGATGCACAGACTTATTAAGACTAAGGGCCACTCGGGCAAATTATGAACTGATGGCGGGCCGCCAGAAGTATAGGTAATTAAAGACAATAAAGAATTGATAAATATGTATTAAAATTGAAAAAGAATTTATTAATTTGAACCGTGGCACTGCATAGTGCTTACAATCTTTTTTATATTTGGCTCAAATTTACTTGTAGCAACACGTAAAACTGCTTCCAAACTTTCATTTGCAAGGCGGTTTCGATTTTTTGTTTTATTATTATTTAGTATTGAAAAGGTTTGTTCACATATATAAGTAGAACCAAATAAGCTGGCACATTTCAGAGCGTTTATGCGCAACTCTTTGTACGTATTTTTATCAATGCAGCGGTAAAAGTTCAGCAAGTCTCCTTCGTTGAATTTGTTGCGTAAATCTTGGTCGTTTTGAATGTCGATAATTTCTAACTGCATTGACTCTGGCGCATTTTCAACTGAAATCGTGAAAGGATTGCTGAATATGTCCAACAGAGGTTTCACTTTTTTAAACTCCGAAAATCTGTCTTGAAAAGATTGAATCAAAATATCTAGCTTTTCTACATAACTGAAATTAATCGCAGTTTTGTTGAATTTTTCAACCATTTTTTTATAATTCGGAAAATGATTGTAATTTCCAGAATTCAATTGCGATCTGAAAAGTGTCAGCTTGCATTGAAAGGATGATACATGAGCGTAGAGCTGGGATATGAGTTGATTTTTGCCTTGAAGCCGTGTGTTCAAGACATTCAAATGATTTGTAATGTCAACTAAAAAAGCCAAATCACACAACCAATCAGGATTTTTAAGTTCCGGGACATCCCTTTGCTTTTCCGCCAGAAATATTCCAATTTCTTCTATTAAATTTAGAAATCGTTCCAGTGTCAATCCACGACTTAGCCACCTTACTTCTGTATAATACAGTAAATCTCCATTATTCGCTTTCGATGTCATCAAGGAATTGTTTGAATTGCCTGTGATTGAGTCCTCGTGATTTTATGAAATTTACAGTCGAAACTACCACTTTCATGACATTTTGAAATTCAATTTTTTTAGAACAGAGGGCTTCTTGGTGTATAATGCAGTGAAACTGCATGAGATCTTCAGCGTTTATGTTTTTTTCTTGCAGATGCTTTTTCAGCAAAGTAACTAGCCCAGAATTGACACCAATCATCGAAGGAGCACCGTCAGTCGCAACTCCCGATAATTTTGATAAGTCCAAATTAGTTTTTGAACACTCATCCAAAAGTACATTGAGTATATCAACTCCTCTGGTTTGACCTTTCAATGAACACATTCCTAATAACTCTTCTAAGACTTCAAAATCTTGAGTAACACCTCGTATGAATAGGAGAAGTTGAGCTGTGGAACTAATATCAGTGGATTCGTCGAGTGCTAATGAAAAAAATTCAATGATCTTAGTTTTTTCATTTAATTGTTCCGCAATATTATCTGACAAAGACATAATTCGTCTTTGGATAGTCATACGATTCAGTTGAATTTTCTCAAACTTTTTTGCTGCTTCTGGGCACATTTTCTTAGCGGCAATTTCTATGCATTCTTTTACAAAATCCCCATCATTGAAGGGGCGACTTCGCTTTGCTATCATTCGAGAAATTTCATAACTAACTTCTGTAGCTGTTTCTGAATCTTGAATGGGTTTTGTAAACATAGCTTGCTGACCAATAAGCTCTCGTTTTAAAGACAACATTTTTTGCTTTCTTAATTCGCCTGTAAACTTGGTAAAAGTAGGATGCTGCGTTTCATAGTGCCTTTTTACATTATATTCCTTTGCAATCGCAACAGAATTTTTGCAAATTAAACAAACGACTTTGTTATGCGACCATACAAAAAAGTATTTCTCAGTCCAAATTTCTTGAAACTGCCGATTTTCATCTTTAACCTTACGTTTTTTACTAGGTCCTGGCTTGTCCATGTTGCGTTCTAATCCTGGCTAGGATTAACACAGCACCTAAAAACAATTACAGTACCTACTTAAATTACCCATCTTTTTTTAAATTACCAAAAATAATTGATTAAATAGGTAGGAAAACACTTATTAATAACAGAGTTTTACTTACGATTTCACAACACAATTATACACCGGTTAGTCGAGTTAAAATCTGCACTAGAACCAAAGAGTAAATATATAGATAGGAGAGAACTATTGACACTTCACTCAAATTAAAACCGAACTGTCGGTCGCTGCGGTTAGCGTGGCTTTTATACCGCGCGTATAGAGTCGAAAACTGTCTGGAGAAATCTCGAAACCGACTCTGGAAGCGTCGTGTATCTACCTACGCGAGCAATCGGGAATTCGGGACTATTGCTATCTCGCTTGCTCTAACAATATAACCCGTGGATAAGCTGCCACCGCGCTGCCGTCGCGTCAAAACGAATTTAACCGAGATCAGAACGAACATTACCGACCGCTGTTACCGACGCATGCACGGCGCACCGATAAGCGCACTTAAGAGCGCGCGCGCGAGATTCAAATTACTTTTAGAACATATTTTTTTTGGTTTTATTCTGGAATAGAATTCAATATTTTTCGAATGTACGAGAGTATTATTTTTGCTGTCGGCGGGCCACCAGTATTCGACCGGCGGGCCGCATGCGGCCCGCGGGCCGCGGTCTGTGCATCTCTGGACGGGAGGTTGGTACAGTAAACGGTCATCATAAGCCGAATATAGGTATGTATTAATCTGCCCGGTGAGGTCACTCGATGGTAAGTGACGATGTAGTCTAGTTGACTCTACAAGAACTGACTATACTATAATGCGATTCAAATAACAATAGTAATGAGAAGCCGCCATTTTCTGTTTCTATCTCACTCAGTGTAAACCGCATATGAGCAGGACATAAATATAAAATGGCTGTTTGACAGTCCTATTCTCATTTGAATCGCATTATACTATACTTATAATACACCTGCAATAGGCGTATTCGAACAAATAGTATAACAGGACGGAATATTAACAGTGTAATTTATCAATAAGTCATTTAAAAAGAATGCGCAAACCTAATGACTGACGTCACTGATATGGTTTATGATCCCATGTGCCGCGAGGGATTGTATCCTAGACTAGTTACTTCATAGTGGAAATCTATATATATAAAATTCAAAGTCCTGACTGACTGACTGACTGAGATATCAACGCACAGCCTAAACTACTGAAGTTAGAAACTTGAAATTTTTACAGTTGGTTCCTTTTATGACGTAGGCGCACACTAAGAAAGGATTATTGGAAATTCCACCCCTAAGGGGTTTAAATAGGGGATGGAAGTTTATATGAAACTCCGTCATTTTTCAAGCTGTTTCCATCAAAGTTGGTATTTGAGCTTTCAGTAGATATATATAAATAAAAAGTATCTGTGTCGGAGTTTTTGAAAATTGCACCCCAATACCTAATTCCACGCGGACGAAGTCGCGGGGGCAAAAGCTAGTTCACATATAAGTCGTAGTAGCGAAATCATAATTTTCCCATGGGATTTACTGTTTAAACTATAAACCCACGCAGTCAAAGTCGCAAGCATCAGCTCTACTGTAAGTAATATGTACTACGCTAGCTACTAGTCAATGAAGTCACCTATTTCCTGTAACTGACAGTTACTCAGATCAGCAGTACCTTATCAGAACTTCGAATGATGTGAAAACAGGTGGGTAGAAGGATGTTTAGGCTGTGAGCCTGTGAACGATAGGGTTACAGCTTAGACCACCGGCCGTATGTAGTTATGTATCTAATGCTTACTGGGGAAATTGGATAGCCCTAGGATCTTTTCAGTGTTGGTTATCTTATTATTATAAGCTAGATTCCTAGGATTCAGCTGTTTTCGCCAGGGTTCTGGCTGAAAATCAGCGCTGCATATACCATGTTAAAGGTATGCAGCTTTTTGCTGAGCTCGGACCTTTTTTCGGGTATTATTACAACATATTATTATGTTGACCTGGCGCTTCTATTGCAAGGTGTATTTTGGTAAAATGCCTGAGAGGTGGAAGTGTCGTGTACACGCCTATAAGTATAGTTCTCAAAGGTAGTATAATAGCCTGCCAATTCGCACTTAGCTTACGTGCTAGACGATGGCCAGCTGATATCAGCCTCAAAATCGTACTTGGTCTTACCTATACGATTAAAATTGTGTCTAGAAGTTGTTAATATACGTAGGCACTTATTAGTGTTCTATTAACCTATTGGACGTATAATTACTGTGTCTATTAATAAAATGGCATATATAATAGCCAGTAGTCATGTTTCCTATGCAGATGTTGGTGGAATTTCTGAACGAATCAATCTTTGGACAAAGAACAAAAACGCGGCAAAGGTGGACGCCATGTTGACGCGTGCGCGCGCAGCTGCGGGTACATCTGCCGCCGCGGCCGCGCGTGCGCGCCGCTCGCATAGATCTATCCTAACTCATTCTGTATCTGAGAGGTATTTATTTCGCTCATTTGCGACAAGAGTGACATAATTCAAAATCGATGATGAGAGAATTCTCTCGTTAGAGAGTAATGTTTTGTGGATGCTGCGGTCTCGAAACAACACAGCGGCCAACAAAGCGACAGAGCATTAAGTCACAATCTCTCTTGTTCTTATTTTTTTGTGCTTAGCGTAATGTTGTTTGCATAGCAAAAAGTATAAATTTTCGACACTAAAATTGGTGAATTTTGAATTATGTCACCCTTGTCGCAAATGAGCGATTTATTTATTTATTAAAGAGGCACACAAAACAGGTTGAAACTAAAAAGTGTACAAAATTTAAATATACAGCTAGTCAAGAAGCAAGTAACAACCCATTATATGTGTGTGTACACAATTATTAGAGGTTGTTACTTGGTTCCATTATTGAATAAATTAACTAACGAGTCAGAAACAGAACAAAATATGAGTATACTGTGAAGGTGGATAACAATAGTAACTAGGCGTATAAAATATATTTAGTTCAAAAAAATACATTTGGTTAAATAATTGGACATTTCTATTCAACTGGGTTGTACAACATACATGTCGAATATAACCAATCGTTCATTATTATGCCATTATAGCCTTGGAAGAAAGCCTTTTTTTTATTTATTTTTTTCTTGTAATTGTTGAACAGTTGGTAAAATGTCTTCGGCTATCTTTGATTTTAAGGTATCCTTTCCTAAGGTTAGTACTTAGCTCCTCTAAAGTCCTGTTTATTTGTTTTTATTTATATTATTAGTAGCTGATGCCCGCGACTTCGTCCGCGTGGATTTAGTTTCTAAAAAATTTTATTTTTACGGGATAAAAAGGTCCAGGTCCTCAACTATACTCTCCAGGTCCTCAACTATACCAATGCAAAAAATAACATCGATCCGTAGCTTTGTTACAGCGTGATTGAAGGACAAACAAACGTACTATCACATTTATAATATTAGTAGGTAAAGATAGTAAGGATTAGGAACTTAGCTGGTAGGTAGTAGGTACTAATAATTAAGACTGCGCGTGCCTGTGTGAGTGTGACTGTGTATGTGAGCGTGCATGTTACTCATATTATGCTACTCGTATCAAACAAAGAAGTCCTGGATTTTCCTTCTTAATCCTGGTCACTCGCAAGTAATGGTAACCCTAGGCAGAGTACCTAAAGCCTTCGTAAATTTCGTCGATAGTGATTTCGATAGTTTAGCCTGACGTTTAACCTACGCCGTGTGGGTGAAAATGTTGGGAAATAAACTAACGATTTCAGTAGGTACCCTTAGTATGAATTCACAACTCTCGATAACGTTGATAGGGAGAGAACTGCCATAATTGCCTTGAACGACATAAGCGCCCGGCTATGTTCGGTAGTTACGCGTTTATCCGAAACCTCAAGCCATGCTCAAGCCGCAATAGCACAACGGTTAAAAAGGTGAAAACTGAAAAGTTGCAGGTTCGTGCCTTACCCGTTACACTATTGTTCTACCCACTCCTAGCACAAGCTTTTCGATTATTTGGAAAGGAGAGGAGAATATAAGTCAAGTTCAGCTTGGCTAAATAAAATTTTTATAAAAAAGTTTTCTGTACATACATTCATTTTCTGTTACATATAAACCCAAAAGGCATGTAAATCTCCACTTAGAAAGCTCGATGTTGAGTTATGATCTCGTTGCATAGATTTACCTTATAACTTCTGCGATGCCGCTACAGCATCTTTTAATATGTATAAGATTAACACATAATGACCACGACGCTCGGCGGCGTTGCTTCGTTGTACAGCAATAGCAGCGTCTTATACAATTCTTTTGGCAGCGCAAAGGCGTCCTACATATTATGTAGAAAAATCCTCAAGCAATGTGGTATACAATTCGTTAAAATCCACTGCGTTGCAGCACTGGACTTAAATCCAATTTATGCTGACGTCATAGTGTTTCGATGCTCGAAATCCGTCAACGATGTCAAGTTACCGAAACTTGCACTAAGAGTACAAAGTTCATAGTAGGTATATTAAGCTCCGTGGGGGGGATTCCCCGACTCCTAGAAATGACATGAGAGCAATTGATAAGCACCTAGTGGAAGCATAAACAAAGTATTACAAGTTACCTACTTCCTTAAGAGTTAAAATTAGTGCATTGTTGACTGTTGTGTTTAAAATGTGTACAGTTAGCAGTAGATAACACCATATATGTAAGTCTTCCAGCATCCATTCGCAGTAGTGTTTATAGATATTCATAGCCATTCACTTCACAGACGACGACCTCTCTGGCGCAGTGGTGAGCGCTGTGGTCTTAAAACTAGGAGGTCTCGGGTTCGATTCCCGGCAGGGGCAATTTGGGAATTTATAAATTTCTGATTTTTCTCAGGTCTGGGAGGCTTTGGCCGTGGCTAGTTACCACCATACCGTCAAAGACGCGCCGCCAAGCGATTTAGGGTTCCGGTACGATGACGTGTACCTAGAAACCGATTAGGAGTAGGTATGGGTTGAATCTACATTGCCATACCCCTTCCAAGTTAGCCCGCTATAATCTTAGACTGCATCGTCACTTACCATCAGGTGACAATGTAGTCAAGGACTAACTTGTCATAAAAAAATGACACCTTAGATTGACACCTCATTTTTCAAAATTGGTTCGGAAAGAATCGAACTTACTAAAGCCTTGGGCAAAAGCTAGTTAGAAAATAATGGCGTCAGTCATTAGGCAATTAATAAGTGATGAAAATTAAGAGTCCCCTTTATTTTCTCTGCTTAATCGCGTCGTTTGTCACACGACAAGTTGAAACAACTTGTCGACGTGAAAAAGTGGAAGCCATAAAGCGAGAGAGCATCTGTGATTGGATACAGGTGCGTGTTGCTGCGGGTCAGAGCCCCTTGATACTGCAGTTTGCAATTAATTATCACCCATTCCGAATCATCGTGTTTTGGCTCGGAACCTACGTGTCTTATCTACCGCATTCGATGATCTACATTAATTTAAATTGATTTTATTTCAACACTAGTTGATGCCCGCGGCTTACATCTCTGCGATGCTCCAGGCTTTCCAACGATCTATTCTCTTTTCATGATCGCTAACGTTGTAAGGCAGGGATTCCCAATATCCCGCTTCCCTTCTGAAAGGATATAAAGACGTGCCATAAAAAACTTTGGGAAGGCCCAAGACACGGGTCTGCCCGCGGAATTCAAATTAAATTTAATTGTTCGCAATTTGTAAACTAATACGACAAAGTAGGCTTATATGGTATTCAAATTGCGCCAATGGCAGTATCATCTTCACAGGTTTATATACTAATCTTTACGTAAAAGTCCAAATCCAGTTTAAGAAATGAATGAGTTTGACGTGAGCTACTCACAAATTAGTCATTATTTTGACTAATTTCTTAGTCGCGGGCTGCTCCGTGTTTTGGGCCTTAACGTTAGCGATCTTAAAAAACGATCATGGAAAGAGAATAGATACAACACGTTTGTGATATCGCTAGGGCGGCAGATTCGCTCGCGACACAACGTATCATTACCCAAATCACATCATCAAGCAAGTGTCCCTGATGGCTGCTGATAAGGCGGCGCTGGTCCCGGGCGCAGGCGGCGAGCGGTCGGCTGCAATCTGCCGCGACGCCGACAGCTGGCAGCACAGCTGTGCATCTCGCACACGGCGCGTCTGCTGTACCGACACCAACACAAGTGTGAAGCGCTCTCACTATCACGCACTGATCTCTAGGATCTCTATAAAGATTTTTCTACGACTGCCTGAAAAAAGGAGTATAATTTTTTTTCAAGGTTCATGTATGTACGTGAGTATCTATAATAACTTCTATACGCCTGAATCGATTTTGATGAATGAGGTATCGTTAGAATCCTTAGCTTATTCCAGGTGACATAGGCTAGTAAAATTTTTAAAAAATTTGATGGGGTGACCATGGTCCGTCATTAAAGACTAAAATTGAAGAAAATAATTCGGAAATATGAATGAGTACTACTCGTACAATTAAAGAATGTGATTGAAAATGGCGTCGCTTCTGTTCACCTCTCACTCGCACACTGTCACTATCTATACTCACACTCGCCGGTACGGATAACAACAATAAACTGATAAAATTACCGTCTTTATTTATTTATTTATTGGTAATCAACAGCGTGTACAACATAATTTTACAAGATTATTTTAATCACAACACACTATAATATTATGAAGGTGAAAGTTTGTACGTGTATGTGTGTGTGTACGTGTGTATGTTTGTTACTCCTTTGCGCAACAACGCATGAACCCATTTGGCTGAAATTTGGAATGGAGATAGCTCATTCCCAGGATTAAAACATAGGCTACTTTTTATCCCGGAAAATTAAAGAGTTCCCACGGGAATCAAAAAACCTTTATCCGCGCGGACGAAGTCGCGGGCATCATCTAGTTCTTAAATAAAACCAAAAATGATTACATTATTTGAATTAAAAAATATATATATCGTTTATATTATTTACTAGTATATTATAATTTATTGATTATTAGCAGATTGTTGCTCGCTATAGAGCCCGTGTATGCTGACAGTACCGGCATAATGAGCCGCCATTTCTAAAACCATTCTTTAACTGTACGGATAATACTATCCGTACAGTTAAAGAATGGTTTTAGAATACATATATACATATAAACATTATCTAGAAAATGATGAGTAGATTCCTAAAATATTATAAAACGCTATAGTTCAATATCGAGTGATTCACAAAAAAATATCATTTAAAAATGAGAATAAAATTTGAAAGGCCTGTGGAACTCTTTAGTTCGTTTTTTGGCTGGGCAGTCGTGTTTTTTAATTTTTTTAATTATAGCTTGTTACAGCAGTAGATCAAGTTACAACTATCCGAAAAAAAAAACAAAACTTCATATTTCCAAGGGACGATGTTGAGCAAAAACTTAAATAAAGTAGGTAATGGTTTGACAAAAAAAAATCACAAAGTTAGGTCTAATTTTTAAACAATTTTCATTTAATTTCAATGTGTTGCATAGTACAATGCCAAAATTTAGCTGGACTCTCTCAAGAAATTTCAAGTGTGCATATCAAAATATGCATTATACTTTTTGTGCTGACCGTACTATCCAATACCTCGTTGGATATTCTTGGCGTTCACTGTATAATAGGCCGGTGTAGTTGTGCGGGCTTAGCCTTCATAATACTGACACATTACACAGGAAAAACTGCAATAATGGCATCTTAGTGAAAGCCATTTTGAACATTTTAACACAACTAAAAACAAACAAACAACAAACTTGCTAAAAAATAATTAATCTGTATTTGTTTAGTTGGAATAATTAAGCCTTTGATGACAACCGTCATTACATTGTTAATGTCTAATCACCAATGTCTATTGTATATCTATCCCATTGCCTCATCCGCTCTTACTCTAAAACTTTATACAACGTGTAACAAAAGTGTGAGTTAAACTGAACAACTTTCCCCAAGGAACATAGGTCGAAATATGAAAAAAAAAATTTTACCTCCCATTGTAAATCAATCAGCTGCTCGTCAATTTTGTATGGGAGGTCCACATTTTTTTTTAACATTTCGACCTATCCTTGGGGAAAGTTGTTCAGTTTCATAAGCACATTCACCTCCTTCAGGCTTATTTCACACTTTTGTTACATCTTGTATAGTGTCAGTCAGAAGTCAGAGGTCGAACCCCTGCGACCCCCCGAACAGGCGCCCGCCGTTCTAACCACTAGGCTATCCGATCTGCCTTGTGTATGGATCACTAGACATACGACCTCCCTGGCGTAGTGGTCTTATAACTGGGTGGTCCCGGGTTCGATTACCGGCAGGGCAATTTGGAAATTTATAATTTCTAAATTGTCTCCGGTCTAGTCTAGTGGGAGGCTTCGGCCGTCGCTAGTTAGAACCATACCGTCAAAGACGTGCCGTCAAGCGATTTAGCGTTCCGGCACGATGGCATTAGACAGACAAACTAAGCCGCCAAATGATTTAGCGCTCCGCACGATGGCGTGTAGAAAGTAGAAACCGATTAGAGTGGGTTGAATGTACACTACCATACCCCTTCCAAGTTAGCCCGCTACCATCTTAGACTGCATCGTTATCGTCACTTACCATCAGGTGATATCGCAGTCAAGGACTATCTTGACATCGAATAAAAAAATAACCGGTCAAATGCGATTCGGACTAGCATCCGTACCAAAAATCGCCGAAAGAAACACGTTTCTAGCAGCTCCCCTACTAGAAACGTGTTTCTAAGAGAAGTTTTGTAGTTAAAAGATGGTTTAGACCTTTTCGTTATGGGACATTTTTCTGACTGGTACCCGTATGTTTTAGTGTGATTTTAAAAAGACGTTTCACGACTAAAGTTTCGGGCTCCGTAGAGGTGCAGGCTGTACCCGTGCTGCGCGCAGTATCGCTCTCGCGGTATGCGCGAGTCAAGAGTCGCGGGACCGGTCGCATCCGGGCCGACCGTTACTTTGCTGAGCCAGCCGCCGCGCCGCGCCGGCCCACGTGCCACACTAGCGCTGCCCCGCAACGACGCTTAAGGCCCAAGAGACGGGTCAGCCCGCGAAATTCAAATTTAATTTGGTTTTTCGCAATTTGTAAACTAATACGACGAAGTAGGCTTATGGTATTCAAATTGCGTCAATGGCAGTATCATCTTCACAGGTTTATATACTAGTCTTAACGTGAAAGTATCCAGTTTAAGAAATTAGTCAAAATAATGAGTTTGACGTGAGCTACTCACAAATTAGTCATTATTTTGATTAATTTCTTAAACTGGATACTTTTACGTAAAGATTAGTATATAAACCTGTGAAGATGATACTGCCCTTATCGCAATTTGAATACCATAAGCCTACTTTGTTGTATTCGTTTATAAATGGTGAAAAACCAAATTAAATTTGAATTTCGCGGGCAGCTCCGTGTCTTGGACCTTAAGCCTTTTTTTTTTTTCGATGACAAGATAGTCCTCACCTGATGTTAAGTGACGAAGCAGTCGAAGTTGGTAGCGGGCTAGCGGGCTAACTTGGAAGAGGTATGGAAGTATACTCATACACCCGATCGGTTTCTACACGCCATCGTGCCGGAACGCTAAATCGCTTGGCGGCACGTCTTTGACGGTAGGGTGGACGGTAACTATAAGCCACGGCCGAAGCCTCCCACCAGACCAGAGACAATTTAGAAATTATAAATACCCAAATTGCCCCCGCCGGGAATCGCTTTCGAAACCTCCCAGTTATAAAACTGCGCCAGGAAGGTCGTGAAAAGCCAAGCCAAGGATTATTCCCCTCTCCCCTCCAAATAATTTTCCCGGAGAAAACACCGCACCGCATGCGGTAACGAACATTCGCCCGCAGAGCAGAATCAGCTTTACGAACCGGTCGGTAAAACCTCGACTTATCATTTCAGAGCCACAAGCTTAGAATATATATAACTATACTCTTAATTAATCTAAGGCCACAAGTTGGCCTAAAACATGAAAATAAAAAACAAACGAAATAACCGGTCAAATGCGAGCCGGTGTCGCATACGGAGGGTTCCGTACAAAAAACGTGTTTTATATGTATGTCTCGCTCTCTACCGCCTCGTACACTGCTTTCTGGCTTACCACAGCACTGCAGAAGTTGTGAAACTCGGTTACACTTTGTGCGACTCGTACTTGACTGGTTTTAATATTTAACTTGACATCAGCACAAAAATGAAACAAATAAATACTAATAGGAAGTACCTAATTTATAGATCCACTAGAAACCACAATAGAAGTCGCCGACCTGGACTAGTGCAATAAAGAACTCCTTTGTTTTTGTCCTCGTAACTTGTAACTCGTTGATGCGATGAAAGTACCTCAAGTCAAGCCATGCGCTGTTTATATTATAATGAATTGATTTGCTAGGCCCAAGTAACAATTTCTTGTCCTATAGCAGCCCATAGAACGTTTCCTCTAACACCACTTAAGCACTGTAAAAGCAATAAGAAGGTCGTATAACGCTGATTTGGCGCAGTTATATCTCTATTTAGAGACATAGCGAAACTATAGCAGTTGTGCTTGGGACTTTTTTTTTTCTATAAATTTGATATATTGGTGCCTTGTATGACAATTTGTTGACATACGAGGCACAATAAAGCTTTTATAGTTCTTTTTTATTCTGTAGCAGCGTTCGTAATTCCATTATAGTGCTATTATACTCTATAGAAAAGTACGTGATTCTTTTACTACGCTTTTCATTTTAATTTTTCACGGCAAGGTGGTCTACGTGTGTTTATACAAAAACAAAAAAATAAAAGGGATAAGGATTCCATCTTGGTGAGTTTAATGTCATCTTTTATTTAGACATGGATAAATTCGACCAATACTATAAAAACCACTTGGAACCAAAGTTTTACTGATAGAATAGCATTAGTTTTACTTATTATTTTCAATGCGCCCTAAATTAATTGAGTTTTTTAATTAAAATATTAATAAAAATAAATAAAATTAACCGTAGTTTCTGCTACACAGCCAAAAAGCTAATTTGGTTCTCTTATAGGTTAACTATAGCACAAGTGACAAAAAATCTGCCGCCATTGACGTAAAATTAGGGTTCCTTATGACTAGTCTTGTCCCACATACTTAATTTTTGAATACATTTTTGTATCCAAGGAAGAAATAAAATAGGTAGGTAGGTAATCGTTGCTCATGATTGGTTTTCTTTCTCAGGTACTTATAATAAATATGCCCCTAGTAATGGATATTGATAAAGGAGATAATTGTGGTCCATACAAGCTTGGGCCCAACACTGAACAAGGATGAAACATGCTTTATTTTGAAGATTTAGATGCTTGCTAGTTACATCGAAAACTCGTACTTCTGCAGACCTTGGGAGTTTTGTTTTATTTCTCGTTTTAGATTTGTAGGTTATATGAAAAAGACGTTCAATAATTAAAGTTCTTTTAAGGAGTATTGTTTAAATACTTTAAATAAAAGGAAAAAGTATTACGGGAAGATGTTTGGATGCATGTTTCTTTTACTTTTGTAGGTAATATTAAATAATATGAAATAATCCACGAAAACTGTTAAAACACCAAAATAATATTCACAAAGCGCAAGACACAATGAAAATGACAAACTATCTCTCAAAACGTCATTTTTTCAGCTCTGGGTTCTAGCTTTTTTGTGATAAAAAAAAATATTCATGATGCACTATTTTTTTATTATAAATATTTAAAGTATATTTCCCTTGTAAATCTGTATATTATTTAATGCAAAATGTTTTACAACAAGTTTTGGTCTATTTCTAAATTACTGGTTTTATAAAGATAAACTATTTGGGTAGGTACCAAAAGGTCAGAACCCACAGTTGCATTAGTACTATATTAGTCTGTGGTTAATTACACTAACATCCATGAAAACGTTCCGTTTCTACTAAAGAAAAAGCATTAGGTTTCGTACTTAGTTAAAAAAAATGTTTTGTATGATTATCCTGAGCTGTACATAAATAAAAACCATTCAATTATGTAAGTAATTTATCGACTTATTTTCTCCATATTTTTGTATAACTGTGCGAAACCCTGAGTTGGGCCCAATTTAGTACATCTCCTTTCTAAAATTTGTTCTATAAAGGAAATAAAGGAATTAGCTATATATCGCTGTTGTCTTAAAACAGAACAACCAAAACCATAATAGAAAACTTTGGTCATGTAATAGAGTCATGGTGACTTCTTCTTCAATGAGACTATAATAAACCCAACAAAGATAATTAAAACACTTTTTATTGTTATAAAAATGTCCCGAAAATCGTTTATACAGCAAAACCGCTCTATAACAGTGTTGTTATGAGTAATTATGTACCATGTACTATAGCAGTGTTTTGTGGGACCACAATAGCGTCAAATTATTGTATTGTTGTGTCCTTCATCACTGCTAAAACGCCATACTTATAGCGGTTACCAGGAAAACTTTATAGTACTAATGGGGTACATAGTAGTGAATTCAAACGCTGTTATACATTAATATAGCGCTATATTGTCTAAATTCGAGGTTTTTATAGAACTTGCCTATAACGGCTCTACAAAATGGTTTTGTAAACCTTTACATCCCCTGCTAAAAGGATAGTTTGGCTATATAAGCTTATAGAGCAAAAAAGTCATAGCAAATGCTTTTATATAACGGGTGGTTATCGCTACAACCTTTACACGATGTTAACTCAACCTTTTCGTGATGAATTCTTAAATTATAGTACCAAAATGTTACTTGGGGGGTTATCACGTCTAAGTTTAACCCAGCTTCATTTATCAGAAAATCTGAGAAAAAATTCGTTTTTAAGCGATTGCATAGCTTCTATCGCGGGCCTTGAGCGTGGAGACCGAATCCAGAAATTCCGTAACGAAAATAACCTGACACGGGACTCCTCTCACCGCTAGATGGCGTTGATGAAAAATGCTACGCAATAGCTTTACCGCGGCAGTCCCGAGTGCCACACGTCTTTTTTTTATTCGATGACAAGATATCCTTGACGGCGATCTTAACTGACGATGCTGTCTAAGATGGTAGCGGGTTAACTTGGAAGGGGTATGGCAACCTATACCCCTAATCGGTTTATACTCGCCATTGTGCCGGGAAGTTTTACATTTTTTTATTTAGGTACGAAACTGTTATTTACGTAAATTCAAATTCAAATTTTTTTATTTCATGTAGGACAACTTGTAGTTCTTATGACACGTCATGGCTCTACCACCGGTTCGAAATGCAGATTCTGCTGAGAAGAGCCGGCAAGAAACTCAGCAGTTGACTCTATAATAAAATATTACAATATTAATGTAGGTAGTTTAATAATAAATAATTGAGTGGCAACCCTAAACATTCTACATTATGAAGAGAGCATTATTTCTAAAGTTCTGTAAACAAAGCTCCGGTATCAAAAAGTGCGTCTCGGATATTGAGTGGTTGTTACGAGTTGTAGGTAGGTACTAGGTAAGTACTTACCCTACCACAAACTTTCGAGAGAATAGAAGAATAAACTACCTATCGTCGCTATGCCATTTAACTAAATACATACCTACATACCTCTATATTATTATCTATACTTTTAAAACTGTAACTGAACGAATTCTGTAGATCAAGTAGGTACCTACTTATTTTTTTTAAAGCTTACAAAGTTACAACGGCGGCTACCTATCAGGCTATCATAGAAGATCCCATATTGTATGAGATTGAAACGTAGAACCTACAAAGAACTCAACGAAAATCTGAAAAGTTGAAACTAATTTCAACTTTTCAGATTTTCGTTGAGATACCTAAGGATTAGAATAATGTAGCCGTTTTTAGATAAAAAAATGTAATACGTACCTATATGTTGTTTCCAGGCGCACAGACTTTCAATAAAAATCGCAAGAAATCTTCGATCCATACTGTAAGTACAAGATATGCAATCACACAGAGTCTAACTTAAAAGTAAAGTAGGTCTCGCTTACGAAAAAATGGAAAACCTCTTTCTCGGGCATTCTTCTAAGTGCACTTTACCTCTTCTTCAAAAAGTTGACATTATAATCTTGTGTTACCAACTTTTAATTCTCAGAATACAAAACATCTGAGACTGCAGCATCGTGAAACATGGTTTCTGAGTTTCTCACTAAAAATAGGCAACGGTGGGGGAAAACTAATTTTCCATATACCTACCTGCCTACCTAAAACTACTACTTTAGGTAGACGACATCAAACGAGCACGGAACCGCTGTAAGTCCGAGCCCTGTGGAGGTCTATGACCTTCAGTGGACTTCAATTGACAAAGAAGATGAAGCCCTCGCTAACTTGTACCTAACTGGCTTTCTGATTACCAGAATAAAGCGACATTTATTGACCGTCTGAGCCTGAAGCATAAGTAATTCTACAAAATGCAAACTTATTTTTACATCGGGGTAATTCCGCCAAGCAAACCGGCCAGGGATCGAACCCCGGAAACCGAGACAAAGGGTGTTTTTTGAGCCATTTTGTCGGTGCCTCTATCCTCTATGGTTCCTCGAAACGCAGGTAGTCCGCACACAAAGAGTCTTATGATTTATCACTGGGGTGCAATTGATTTGTGGAGAAAGTCGCAATTGTTAGAAATACTGTTATTGCTGCATAATGGAGTGTTTTTTTTTTTTTTTGGAAAATTCTAGAGTAAGTATACGTACGAATAGGGGATCCGACGTTAAGCGAAACTTTATCTGGCTTGTTCTAGAACTTTATGGAAAGAAGTTGCCACAGATTAGTAATAGTAACAGATTAATATATAAACTAGCTTTTGCTCGCGGCTTTGCTCACGTTAAGTTCGATTTTTCAAACCCCTATTTTACCCCCTTAGGGGTTGAATTTTCAAAAATCCTTCCTTAGTGTGCGCCTATGTCATAAAAGGAACCAACTGTAAAAATTTCAAGTTTCTAACTTCAGTAGTTTAGGCTGTGCGTTGATATCTCAGTCAGTCAGTCAGGACTTTGAATTTTATATACATATATAGATTATTATCCTACTTAATCTTTGTACATTATACTATATCTGAAGCCTCAACAGCCTAACGGTTAAAGGCGCTGACTGAAAACTGTAAGGTCGCAGGTTCGGACCGCGTTGCACTATTTTGTCGTACCCACTCCTAGCAGAAGCTTTATTTGGAGGGGATAGGAAGATAATAATTAGTTTCGACTTGGCACACATTCTTTTTAAAATAAAAAATGCTGGTTGTTTATCGGTTTATTCGCTGGGTTTATCCTTCAATCACATCGCAACTAATGATCGTGCCTGGGTCTAGTCGAGGATAGGCTATATAAGGAGAAGGAGGAGGAAGAGGATAGATCATATTTTTATCCCGGAAAACAAAGAGATCCCGTGTGATTTTTGAAAACCTTACTGCACGCGAAGTCACGGGCAAAAGCTGATAATGTGTAAACCATAGAGTCAAGATACCATATGTATGTAATTTCGTTTTCCGTGATACAAAAACGACTCCTTCCTTCCTAATACCCATGTCAAATGACAAGGAATCGAATAGCGTCCTACTTAGTGACAAATTAAAATTCATAATCATAGGTACCTACCTACCTACCTACTACCTACACGTATCGTGTACTTACAAAATGAATCCGAGTAGGTAAGAGGTAAGACAGCTGCGAAATAACCAAAGAATAGGAGATCGACTCAAGAAGCTTTCTGAATAGCGCACCTGGGTATGGACTATTGAATCACGCATACAGACAAAAACTGGTTCACTTATCCGTTTACAATTGAAGGGCCAGGGGATAAAGATTTCGTTCAACGATATATTTACCTGGCTGAGCTAAGGGATTTGTGATTCGAATGACGGAGCGTCTACACAGTTATAGTAGGTACAGAGAGTGCGCGTCGGTAGGTACTTACCTACTTTGAATTACGATTGGCAGTATCCTTACTTCCTTACTAATCTCTCCCTTACGAAAATTGAATGTAAAATTATATAAAAAACTAGCTTTTGCCCCCGCGACTTCGTCCGCGTGGAATGAGATTTTGGTGTGGAATTTTCAAAAACTGTGACACACGTACTTTTTTATTTTTAACTGAAAGCTCAAATACAAACTTTGATGGAAACAGCTTGAAAAATGACGGAGTTTCATATAAACTTCCATCCCCTATTTAAACCCCTTAGGGGTGGAATTTCCAAAAACCCTTTCTTAGTGTGCGCCTACGTCATAAAAGGAACCAACTGTAAAAATTTCAAGTTTCTAACTTCAGTAGTTTAGGCTGTGCGTTGATATCTCAGTCAGTCAGTCAGTCAGTCAGTCAGTCAGTCAGTCAGTCAGGACTTTGAATTTTATATATATAGATAACTTAAATAAATTAAAACTCCTACTAATTATATTTACAAAAAATACACGCCGTCCAAGTGGTCGTTTATGGGCATGGTGCCCAAATCACTGGCGCTATTCCCTCGTTGGACAGCGAGGTTTAGCCGTTGGGCCAGCTCTTTGGTCTCCTAAGGCGTGGATCATTCTTTGGGACACGACATTTATAAAAGTCCGATAACCATGGGCCCACAGTCTCAAAAGCAAGCGCTGCCGCAAAAACGTAGTCCTTAGAAATGGCTGAGTAGGTATTTGAGTAATTGAGAAGATTCTCCCTTACTAATATTATAAATGCGAAAGTGTCTTTGTTTGTTGGTTTGTCCTTCAATCACGCCGCAACAAAGCAACTGATCGGCGTGATTTTTTGCACGGGTATAGTTGAGGACCGGGGGAATGGCATAGAGATCCCGCGGGATTTATAAAACTAAACCAACGCGAGCGAAGCCGCGGGCATTATTTACTGATGAAATATATAAAAAGTTAAGAAATTATTATATTATTTGGTTAATGCGTGATTACTATTTTGAAAAAAAAAAGAAACAAAAACATAAAGGCGCACAAATCACAATAGTACCTCTGCCGAGTTTGTATGTGTGTGCGAGCAATCTCCAAAACTTTATCGAGGCACCGATGTGAAAAAGAAATCGTCAAAATAAGTAATTTGTAAATCCTAACGATTTGTTTATTTGTTTTAGCTGCCTTTAGGCCGGTCTAATTTATAGGCTAATTTGCCGCGCAACTAGAATCTGTAGATCTAAACGGGTTAGACATTTGGTAGGGCTGCCACAGCCCAAAATAAAATTGTAATAATTATGTTCCCACAGACACTTGCCATGAATATTTCATGAAAAATCGTGAAAACCCTCTACTCTACGCAAACCCTTTTCGGAGTCACCTACGAGTATGTGCGTTTAACCCATTAACATAGTATTCTAATAAAAATTAAATTAATTAAATGTTATGTACCTACATAATAATCGCTCTGTAATATTACTCACATTTTCCATGTGTTGCATAACATTATAAAGCGAAAATTTTCATAAATTTCCATTAATATTAGCAAGCGACTAGCGAAAATCAAATATTTGTTAAATATTTGATATTATTATGATTGATGCAGCTTTTGTCGAGTTTCTTGGTGGTTCTTCTCGGTTGGAACGGCATTCCGAACCAGTGGTAGATTCATTTGACGATTCGAAAGCACTTTGAAAAAGTTTATTAACTTCTAACCTTCTTAAAACTATTCTATTTTATATAATCGCCCTGCAGGAGAGTGGTGGCAGCCCTAATAAACGTCGGAGGCTCGAGAGCCAGAGCCCAGAGGTGAGGCCCCGCGGAGGAACGGTACTGTCGTTGGCGACTGTGACCACGTGACTCATCGGCACCAATTTTCGAGAAATACACATTGACAGTGTTCCGACATTGAGCAGTGATATTCTAGTGGTAGTGCCTTGTCAACCAGGCAAAGTGGAGGGCACCAGCCCCTGATTCTGTAACTCAGTGCCCATCAAAAACTGAAAGCCACTGACATACATTTTTTATCCATTGAAGGTTTGAAGAGAAATGTCATTTACTATTTCATAGAAAACCTTCAATGGATAAAAAATGTATTGGCTTTCAATTTTTGATAGGCACTGAGTTACAGAATCAGCCGCCAGAGGGCGAGGAAGGTCACCCGTGTGAGTGACTGACCAAATGAAGTCAGCTGTGGGCGGTTCATTGCATGCGTGTACCAGGCTGTCAGACACCAGGGAGAAGTGGCGAAAGCTCGTGAGTCGAATCCCATCTGTCGCTAGAGACGTCACTTCGTGATGATCACGGCTGCTGTGCCAAGAGTGTCACGAAGAATAAGATCCTATAGTGATTAAGAACTAAGAAGTTCCTTTTTTTCGAGGTTCGAGGCTCGTAGCAGACTTTTCGGAGTATTATTCTTTAATGGTAAGGAATGGATGTTTTTCTTCACCGTTTCAACTGTGCTTCAACAAGCTTCAGCTTGTGATATTTAATGCGCATAACTTCGAAAAGCAGACTCAGAAAATCAAAGAGATCCCGCGGAATTTTTAAAAGCTAAATCCACGCGGACGAAGTCGCCAGCATGAGCTAACTAGTTAACTACTAAGTATAATATAATTTATTAATTTTAACAATAAAACGGAAAATCTTTTCCGCTGGGGTTCAATAAAAATCTAACTCCATGCAAACGAAGTCGCTAGCAAAAGTTGTATTTGTTTTTCATAAAGAAATAACGGTATCATTTGAATACCTTCAATAACCATATTATAACATACTCGTACTATCAAAACATCAGGTAGGTACGTGAATAGGTACCGATAATAACGGTGAATATCAAATCAAAGTAACAAGCCCTTTACAATTTGTTTTTATTATAATTTTTATGCCCTTTCAATGGGCTCGTTAACACCCTTTTAACTGACTTCAAGAAGGAGGGGTTTGAATTTGAAGTGGAGACTGTTTCTTTAGATTCGATAGTTTTTAATTTTCAAAAAACTATCATCAAATGATGAAATAGAATGTGATTTTTTGTTTTAAAGAAATAAGCCAAGCTGAACTAGATTTATATTCTCCTCTTCCCTCCAAATAAGCGAAAAGTATGTACTAGGAGTGGGTACGACAATCGTGCAACGGGTGGGGCTCGAACCTGCGACCTTTCAGTTTTCAGACTGCACCTTTAACCGTTGAGCTGTTGAGGCTTCAAATATAATAAATATCATGTACAAAGATAATAATTTGTGGCAACTTCTTTCCATAAAGTTCTAGAACAAACCAGATAAAGTATCCTCTATTCGTACGTATACCTACTTACTCTAGAATTTTCCAAAAAAAAAACAGTTCATTATGTAGCAGTAACAGTATTTCTGTACTATTTCTAACAATTGAGATCTGTGACCATCGGGCTATTGAGGCCAGAGAAATCATATGGAGGATTCTATGATTTCTCCTCCAAATCCCAGCACCTGACGCTGACCTTGGCGCTCCGTGGCCTCGGGACTGAGCCCCAGGCCCGCACAAAGAGCCCGAGCCGTTAAACGGGTCCTGAATGCCCCGGAAGCGGCCCCCTTGCCCCCGGGTACTGCTGAGCGGAGCTTGCAAACTTTCGCGGCGGTTTAACTAGGGTCGCCAGCTCGGAATACCGAAATATCTGGACAGAATTACAACTTCGAGATTCTAGAGCTGTTTAAATAAAACTTTGATGGTAATAAAATTGATTGATTTATTAAGATCACTGTGTCTATTCTAATGTTATGTGTGGTGCACAATAAAAGTATATTCATTCATTCACAAAAATAAAACTTACCTTGATGGTAGTTTCACATTTGTAGTAGGTACGTATCTACGAGTATTATAAAAATAAAAATTATTTACTAATCAAAATTTTATTTTTATTTTTAAAATCTACAGAAAATTGAACATTATTCATACATAAATGACTTAATTCAGATTTAATTTTTAAGTTGCCTCTTGTAGTCGGCATTGGCCGGGCCAACAAATAAATGTATTGTTGTTAGACTGTATTGGGTTTTTCTTACAATAAATTCTCAGTATTAGTCGAGATTTAGGAAGATAACTTTGTGTCACCGCGTGCCTTGGAGAGCACGTAAAGCCGTCGGTCCTGCGCCTGATCAATCTCTGGCCGTGTCGGATTTCCATCCCACCGCGGACTATGAGAGTGAGGGAATATAGAGTGCACCTGTATTTGCGCTACAGTGGTATCTGGCTGGTTTTCTGAGGAAGTTGGCTGTCGTAATCGGATTCGATTGGGAAGTCATTATTATGCCTCTGAGGGCTGATTCTGTAACTCAGTGCCTATCACAAAATGAAAGCCACTGACATATATTTCTTATCCATTGAAGGCTTACTATGAAATAGTAAATGACATTTCTCTTCAAACCTTCAATGTATAAAAAATGCCTATCGTCGGTGATAGGCACTGAGTTACAGAATCAGGAGGCTTGAAGGATCCATTTTAAAATCATTATAATTGAGGGCTTGAAGGATCCATTTGAAAATGGATTATTATATTGTGCATAGAATTTCACGATTAGCTGTTTAAGGAGAGATTTTCATATAAAATGTTTTGAATCCGAACAAATCCAGATCGTCATGGTGACCCTAAGATTAAAGAATAACGAATTTCCTATTTGTTATGATGGGACTTGTATTTCGTACAGCTGGTGAGCGATGATACGTGTGACGCAATAAATCTGGGAAATGTTTATTGTGAGATGTTTTAAACGTACTTTTAAAAGTCTATAAACGAAATCTTGTAATTTCCATTGAAGACATTTTCTTGTTCTCTGCGTGTCGTATTCTCAATGCTGAGGATCGTGACCTATTTCCATTAATCACCTAATAGTAGGGGACTTTTTTCTTTTTTCATAATAATGCGGGGGATTCCAAGCTTCATTGGTACCTAAATAGTTAACCTATTTAAAAAGTCTTTCACCTTTAGAAAGTGTGTATGGTTTGGTGGTAATGTATCTACCTACTAAAGGACGTAAAGATCTAATAAATATTATCGGAGAGTGAAGACAGAGGACAGAGCTCCTCATCGGTGGCAGCAATAAGTTACTCACATAATATTTAACGATCTTCATACATGCCTATTGCCTACCCAATACACATATCGCTGCTTCAATTCAAAACTATACCTACCATAAATCAAAATTACACATTTTTACAGAAGAGCTAATAAAATAAAAATAATCACTATTTTTTGTCTACTGCTTTCTTATTTTCATGTCAAGTACATATTATCTATATGTATAAGTATTATACATCGTTAGAAGCGTATTTTTAAGTTATAATTGGCTATAATTTTTTTATTTGTGGTACCTACTTTTGAATTGAAGCAGCGATATGTATGTATGAGGATCTTGAGCAGTCAGTTTTTTTAAAAGAATTTTAATATAATATCTGAACAAACGCGAACGAAGTCGTGGGCAACAGCTAGTTTATCAATATTTCTATAAGAAACTATAGGTAAGTAACTGCTAAGTAAATTCGGCAAAAGTATTAAATTACTAACAATATAGATTGAATAGTCAAGCAGTAGGTAGGTACCTACTTACCCACCATTAAAAATGGCTTAGTCCATTCAAAAACTTGAATAGATTCTTTCATAAATAAATCCCGAGTCTAGCCTGCACTTAAAATGAAATAACTTTTTACTACAATAGTGTATGACCCCCATTTTTCTTTTGTACTTGTTTAGTACCTAAATAACAATGGTAAATAGGTGAAACTGTAAAGTAAGTTATATTGGGGATTTTGAAGTATTAAGTACCTATTTTGTTTCATTTGTATGGTGCGTAGGTAGTTACTAGGTGCACAGATGAAAACATTTTTAGACAGATACTTACCTAAATTCAAAACTGCTTCAAAACAATCGGCCTAATGCGAATCATACTCGGTTAGAGGGTAGTTAAATAATATTTAGGTAGATACTCGTATTTGTATTGATTTGATGAAATTATTTTACCGCCTTGTTAAGTATTTATGGGACTGCATACTTACAAGCAAATTATTATTAAAAAAACCGATTGCGTTAAAAATATGCGTCAGTTAATTAATTGAAATATAGTTAGTTACTCTTGGATTTAATTAATTATTTTTGTTCTCAGAAGCCATATTTAAAAACGTATGCATAAGTCATTTTGCCAACACGAATTTAATGACTAAAATCCAAGCTAAAATCGGTCAATTTGCTTAGATTACAGAGCGTAGGTACCTACCAAAGAAATAGACACATAAACATACCCTCCTTCAGCAGTCGGATAAAAATAAACAAGCTTCGAAAAGAGGATCTACTCCTTTTTTGAAGTCTGGTATAAAATTCTAATATTAGACCGTTTGCGGCAATAATATAATAAAATTACAAAAACCGATCCACGTGTATCCAGGGGCCTCGATCCGCGATCCGATCAAAAAGAAACCCGATCTTATGTCATGGTCAAGGCCAAAGGGCCTTTGTTATGTAAACCGAATCAAGGGGCTCCGAATCGCCCTTGATTGTGCACAAAAATTGTCCTTGGGAAGTACCTATTCATTATTCATGTTTCAAATTACTAGGTAGGTATGTAGGACGTAGGTACCTAACTTTTGTATAGCGCCAAAAGGAAGCGTGCTTATGATTTTTAACCGACTTCCAAATAAGGAGGAGGTTCTCAATTCACCGGTATCTTTTATGTATGTTCCCCGATTACCTACTCGAAGACGCCTGGACTGATTTGGAAAATTCTTTTTTGTTTGAATGAATACTTCCCAGGTTGTTCCATGGTCATCAGGTTAGGATCTGATAATGGGATCCTGGAGAAATCGAGGGAACTCTTCAAATTTTATAGGCACAATTGATATGGACTTTGTAGTGGCGTTTGAAGCCAGTTTTGTTAAACGCGTTTATATTACAGCAGTTTAAGTATGTAGGTATATGTTCCACCGTTGCTAGGCGCAACTACTGAGTCGATTTTGATCAATGAGATGTCAATCTATATTATATATCGTTAATCGTATAATGTATGATTATGGTTATTATTAAAATGTACCCATACATTATAGGAACAAAATCCATATAATGATGGATGTGACATAAAATTTTTCGTAGTGGAGAATCGGGATGTAATCATGTTACTTAGTTTTTAAAGTTTTTTCTTTTTAAGTTTGTCGGGCGCTTTGGTCTTATAAGTATGGTCATGGGTTCGATACCCGGTTGGAACATTGTTTTTTTTTCTATTCGATAACAAGATAGCCCTTGACTGTGATCTCACCTCATGGTAAATGACGATGCAGCCTAAGATAGTAGCGGGCTAACTTGGAAGAGGTATAGCAGTGTTTTAACCCTTACCTCTAATTTGTTTCTACACGCAGTCGTGCCGGAACGCTAAATCGCTTGGCGGCACATATTTGACGGTAGGGTGGTAACTAGCCACGGCCAAAGCCTCCTACCAGACCAGACAATTCAGAAATTATAAATTCCCAAATTGCCCCCGATGGAAATCGAACCCAAGTCCTCCCAGTTCGGCGCTGACTACTGCACCAGGGAGGTTGTCAAAAACATTTTGGAATTTTATAATTTTTAAACTGTCTGCTGGGAGGCCTTAGCCCCGACTGGCTAGAACGCCCTACTGTCGATTTCTGGTTGAAGCTAAGCCGAACCGATTAATCGGCTGTATAATTTAAATCTAAGTTATAATTTTGAAATTAAGGTTAATAAATTAAAAACATTCTTGAGTGTTGCCACCATTTATTTGAATTTTACTAAAAAAATTGAATAAAAAATATTGTATTTCATCAACATGTTTCTTTTAGCAATGATTAATATACAGTTGTAGAAAACGTCCCGCTCTTATCGCTGAGTGCTGGTTTATTATGACATTATTTATTATTATTATTTTATTTATTTATTTATTTTAATGCATTTAGTGTTGTTCGTGAGGCGGCCGCGGTGTGGTTGTCGTTGTCGCGTGGTTGCGGTTGCGGTTGTCGCGTGGTTGCGGTTGTCGCTCGCTCGTGGTTGTGGTTGTGTGGTTGGTGTGGGACGGCGCTATGTGTTCAGTCTCACTCGCTGCCCTTAAAATTAATCTTCATCCTCGCCGCTTTCAGATTCTGTGAAATAATAAAATATATAGATATTTTTTTGAATTTTAATAATAATAATTAATCCGAACAATCCGAAAAGTGGCTAATCTCCACAGAGATTAATCATCAAGTGTGTGAATAAAAGTGCATTTTCTATTCCCTCACTCTCGTAATCGGATGGGACGGAAATCCGACAAGACCAGAGAGAGATTCGGCGAAGAACAGACGACCTCCGTGCCTCGGAGAGCATGTTAGGACCGACAGGTCCTGAACTTGATCTGTCTCTGGTTGTGTCAGATTTCCGTCCCATCGGACTATGAGAGTAAGAGAATAGATAGTGCAACTAATGTTTGCGCACACACTTGCGCACTATAATATCTCCCGCGCAGTTGGCTAATCTCTGGAGATTGGCCGCGATGGCCGAATTCAGTTGGAAGGACATTATGTATTTCGAACCAAAATTTTAAATTACATAGGTACTTTGTAATTCATTTGCTTTGAAATCGATTATCCGGATTTTCGATTATACGGAATACCCCTGGTTTTATTTGATCCGGATAATCGGGATTCTACTGTATTTTTAACCGACTTCCAAAAGGCCAAATTAATTTGGCCGGTATCTTTATTTTCCTATGTATCTCCACCGATTACTCCGGGGTTTCTGGACCGATTCACGTGACTTTTTTTTAATTATTATAATATATCGATGTGTACAGATCACACGCACCTTCCTCAGCGTTCTGGAGCCACTCCACGAAGCGCTTCATCTGGTCGAGGAACATCATCTTGCCCTTGCTGGAGTTGGGGTCGCGGTACCACTTGAGGATCACCTCCTCCGAGAGCACGTTGCTCTTGTACAGCATCAGCACCAGCTTGCTGAACGCGCGCATGAAGCTCATGTTCTCGTAGCAGTACTCTTGCACCTGGAGTTGGAGTACATCAGGGAGGTTAATGAATTAATTAATTAATTTATTTTGTACCACGGAGGGTAGTGTGTATTATTAATATTCATCACATAAGTCCCTTTCGGCATATTTAACTAACTACTCCCCCTGGTTAGGTGTTAATGTTTCGTATTAGTCAACTTCATGTTGGCTAATACGAAACATTCCTCCTATCCCCTCCAAATAAGCGGAAAGCTTGTGTTAAGAGTCGGTACGACAAAAGTGCAATGGGTGGGATTCGAACCAGCGGTCTTACAGTTTTCAGTCCGCACCGTTGGGCTGTTGAGGCTTTGCAGAAAGAATCTTGGTAATAACTCATGTATTAAGTATAATAAGCATGATGACAGTAGCCAAGAATCAATGAAAATTACGAATTTTTCTCATGAAATAGGATTCATGGATATTACAAAACGGATTTATTTTTCTATTTCGTGCGAGATTGATATTTATTTTGATAAAATAAAACCATAAAATACAGCAACCCGCCATATTGCATTGAACACCACTCAGCGTGATACGTCACATCTATCTTCAAACTTTTACAAACCACTGAGAAAACATAGAAGTGACGTCACGAACGACGCCATGACACCGTCGAACGTTTTTGCGTGAATTCAAGTGAACTCAAAGTTGAAATGACAATTTTTATCTACCAAACATTTTTTGCTTGCTGAAATACAATCTTTTTCGAAATAATAGATGCTCTCGAATGAATAGAATAGAATATTTTTTTATTCAAATAAACTTTTAAAGTGCTTTCAAATCGTCAAATGAATCTACCACTGGTTCGGAATGCCGTTCCAATTGGGAAGAACCAGCAAGAAACTCGGCGGTTTCTCTTTTATTTAAAAATAAAATAATATGTAATACCTCTAATACATTTCTTAAACTTAAACTTTTAAATGTTACACTCTAAACGTTATCCAACAGTTTTTCAAAATCGGTCATCATGCCTATTATAAGCCGAAAGGGAAATCTTATGTAAAGAACATATTAGTAGCTCAGATTGCCATATCGACAGTGCGGTGCGGATAGCTAAGCAAGCATCGGAACGACCGAAAGACTCGGTCAGACCAAGCTCGGGAAGCTATAGTCGCATCGCTCCGACTCGTCATCAGGTTTCATCATTGCAGGTGCGGTTAATAAATTAGTATAGTAAATAGTAATAAAGTAGTAGGTAGTGGTTAAGATTCCAGACTGATTTTTGGAAGATCCGGGCTTCGAATCTCATCTCTGAATTTGCGAAGTTATGCGAGTTTTTGAGCAAATGGGTATTTGACTTTTTTTAATTCTATGACAAGAGTCTTTGACTGCGATCTCACCTGATGGTAAGTGACGATGCAGTCTTAAGATGGTAGCGGGCTAACTGTTGTCAAAATGTGGATATTTATTAATTTTTATTAATTACAATCGAAAATTGTAAGCTGTTTTGCTGCGTCTGTATCTGTTTCTCGAAATTTTCTATGAGAGTGTAGTCGCTCGTGACGTCATAATTTAGTAGCTTTCTTTGTCTAACAGGAAACTTAAAAATAATAATCTGTATTGAAAAATAAACAAATGAATATAATATTTATGTATATTTTTGTGCTCACTGTTCAAAGGATTTAGACGCAGTTGTATTACTGAGGGAAAAAACTCCCCACTAGTCCAACAGTTGAACCAATCAGTTTTACTCTACGAATAAATAATAAGTAAGGAAGTCTAAGTGCGTTATAAAAATGACCCCAACAAAAATTGTGCCAAATTGGGCGGAGATTAAAATTGAGCCGTTAGAGGTGGGGATTAAAAAACAAAAATAGCACGTCAACAGTTGGACATTTTTCTTGCACGTCAAATTTTCATAACATCGTCCAATGACTCAGCTTTTATAGCAAACATAGCAGCACGCGCGCGAACCAATCCCTGCTTTCGTTCTGAATTTGAAACAATCACCAAGCATGTCTATCTGTAACTCGGAAGTGATTCATATTTTGAATCATATGTCGTTTTGGTTTGAAGTAGGGCCATTTTTAGAGTGGATTTTGTTCTGAATTAGACTTCCTTACTTATTATTTATTCGTAGGTTGTACTGGATGGGAATAAACCCTTTTAAGTGTCTTACCTTAGACAATAATGCAGTTTCAGCCTTGGCCGACTGGGCGAACGCGGCCAGTAGAGGCGTGTAGTGACGCAAGTGTTTAGCAGCTTGCTCGGCCAGTAGCTCCTCCTTCTTGTTCCACTCGCCGCGCGACATCACGCACTGCCAGATCTGCGCCAAAATTAACCTATTTTAAACTAAATTTCGACTAATTAGTTGTTTTTGTTTAGTTAGCGGTTCTAGTAGCTCAGATTGCCATATCGACAGTGAGGTGCGATTAACTAAGCAAGCATAGGAACGACCGAAAGACTCGGTCGGACCAAGCTCGCGAAGCTATAGTCGCATCTCTCCGACTCGTCATCAGGTTTCATCATTGGAAGCTAAATTCAACTCCGGCTTGGTCACGTCAGATCTGGTTGCTTCGGTTGAGGCTAGTTACATATCGGCAAAGCTACGTCACCAAACAATTCAGCGTTCCTCTCCCTTCCATATCCCTTCTATCTTCTACATTGGCATGTTGTGCTATTTAAAAAAATGCACATTTTACTTATTCGTGTAATGTTATTGCTGTTTTTGCTATCCAAACAGATGGTAGAGTTTTGACTTATCGTAGAAGGCATAAATTGGCCCACATAAATAATTTCAGCCGCGGAGGAGACGTGCGCTCAGTAGTGAGTAAGCTGTTGATGCGTTGCTGAAATTTTTTGTTTCATATTTCACTGTATAATATATACACACCAGACCTGGTAAAATGTATAAGGCTCGATTTTCCATATTACATCACATTGTACCTGCATTTTGGGAATAAATAATCTATTTATCTATCATTTTTCATTGTTCTTATAATATTTTTTTAAGTATAATGTGTATGGTTTTTTTTTATTTATTAAGTATTTCAATTCAATATATTGTATTAATGCGAACTTGCCATTACTCTCTGACGAAAGAATTCTCTCATCGTCGATTTTAAATTATGTCACTCTTGTCGCAAATGAGCGATAAAGTTTCTTGGAGGATGGCAGATAAAGTAATTCAAAAATGTATTGTTGTATAGGCCTTGAAAAATTAAAAAAAATAAAAAAAATCTGACGCTGATGATGAATGACTGCCAGGTGATACAATAATAGGTGATAGGTGATAAGGAAAGCATCTAAACAGATATAAAAGGCAACACTCACTATAGCGACGACCTCGTGGTCGGGAATGTCGTGTCGCTGCGCCATCTCGCGGAGGTCCACGATGAGATCTCGGATGGGCCGCTCGTCCGCCAGCTGCTCCAGCAGAGCCTGGGTCAGCTCCCGGCGCGCCTCCTACACCAACAACAGGAAAAATAGTTTAAAAACCTATAGACAATACTCTAGACAATACAGCATTGTAAAGTCGATATCTCTTGAGGATGCTCCGGTGTCGGGGCGAAACGTGCGTCGAGAGTAGTATAAGTCTTGTGTGGTGGTGGCATTGCTTGCTTGGGAACTTTGTTTTATTGTTTGGTTGGGGAGGTAAGCGGTGCTTTGCTTATAACTGCATGTTTGACCATACAGATTTTTTCTGTTGGCAGATTACAGCAAAATAACAAAAGCTAACATTTTTTTGTTAATCACGAACTTCCGCAAAGTAACGCCTGATTCTATCCAATAGTTCAAAAACCGGTCAACCGGTTGGGTTCCGTACCAAAAACGCCGAAAATAAAACCGGGTGGAGCCGTGTCTGTGCAAGGTATTAAAATTTATTTTTTTCGATTTTTTTTTTATTTTTCTAATTGAATGCATAATATCTCAAGAAGATTGTGTTAAAATTTCAAGTCGATCGGGGCAAAATTGACGAAGTTATGAGTATTTCAGCGTCCGTTGCCAGCCTGAGGTTTTACAGCCCCACCCGCCCCAAACGGGTCTGTTCAGGTAAAGTCGAGTATATTCGAGGCATGATCTATGCATCAGTTAAACGCTGTATGCTGTGCTGAGCAGTAACAAGTGACGGACCTGGCATCGACGACTCTGTGTGAGTATAAAAAAATTGTCGAATTTTATCTTGAATACTTCAGTACGCGAACTTTAAAGCGTTTTTCTGAGACTTGTCATTTTTGAAGTCCGTGTCCACCATAACTAAAAATCTACTGGACCAATCGTTTTGAAATTTTGCAGTGTTTCTTCACATAATTCCCCAGGTATTGTCGAGAGCTTTTTTTTTTACAATAATTATCAATTTTTTTACAACAGCTAATTAGCCGTTTTTTTTAGCGAAAATCTGGTTTTTGGCTTCCAAGTGCTACGAAAAATCGAAAAAAAAAAAATCCTCTCGTGAATACCTCAACAAACATCTCCTTTAACGAATGCATTTTGATTTTTTTGTTTCAGATGATTTGGTTGCGAGTTATGATGGACACCGCAAAACAACTTTTTCTTGAGGCGCCTCCGGAAATTCACTGTCACTCGCTCAATTTTTGATATTTTGCAATGAAAATTTAGGAGAATATTGTTCTAATGTTACATTATCATGTATGGATCGACTGAATAAACTAACACCATCTGTATTGCCAAAAAAAATAATCTTGAAAACATGCCTTTTTTTACCGAATTAACCTTAAGGGGGGGGGCCTTAACGTGAAACGTCTATATCTGCGAGTTTCGGTTATTCTACGCAGTGCTCCTCCCCCGCCGCCCCGCCCGGCCCCGATGCTAACTCAAGGTCAGATGAATCTAAATACATAATGACATTAGATTCATGTTTCTAAGGCTTATAGTTTTGTAGTCATTAAAGTAAGACGATATAGACTTTTTGGTTCCGGTACACTTTTCTGACTGGTACCCGTATGTTTTGGTGTCGTGTGGTGCGGGTTGTTACGTTCCCTCAAATATGGTTGAGCGAGGCAATGGCTGGATCATGCGTCATGCTCGTGAACGGGTGCCGCCAACGGGAATGGGTCTGCTTTGTGTCTGCCCATGTTAACATGTCTTTGGTTGCGGTAGGAGTACATTTTTGAAACTTCTGTGTGGAAACATTGTGTGCATAGCCTAGTTCTTTTTAACAATTGTAAAAAATTTTTTTTTTGAAAAGAGCAACTGCTGAGTTTCTTGCCGGCTCTTCTCAGCAGAATCTGCATTCCGAACCGGTGGTAGATTTTTGACGTTTCATAAGAGCTACAAGTTGGCCTACATGAAATAAATAAATTTTGATTTGATTTGATTTGATTTGTGATTTTAAAGACGTTTCACGTCAAAACACGTTTCTAATAGGAGAACCCCCTTTAATTTTAATTTTTTACCTGGGAGGCCTGAGCCCGATGCAGTTTAAGTAATTCGGCGAGGCCGCGTGAAGCAAACGAAGAGGCCAACACCTCCTCGCTGCGACGGTTCAGAGGCAGGAACTCGAGCAACCTGGAAGTAAAACACAATTGATGATAAAAGAACTTATTTCTCAACAAATTGAACATTAAAATACATCATCATCATCGTTAGCAACGGCTCAATAATTCACTGAGCACAGCATGTTGATTCCGTAAAAATGATTGCATGAGTGTAACAATCGAAATGACCTCTGATTGGCTGGTACCATCCCGTTATTGGTTAAAATGCATTGATGCAGCAAGAACGTCATAAATTTATAGGCTTCACACATCTTTGGAGAATATTATGGAGAACACACAATCACGTAGGTTTCCCAACGATTTTTTCCTCCATTGTTGAACCATGTGATATTTAGTTGCTTGAACACACATATGACATAACTTCAAAAAGTCAAAAGTCTGGATTTGAAACTACGATACCCCAAATAGGAGGAATACAATAATTTACAGTTAAAATACGTAGGTCACTATATAAGTTTTGAGATGCGCGAAATTTAAAGATGGAACGCGTCTGTATCTTACAATTTTAAATAGCAAATTTATTTGTAAATCGAACGTAAAAGGCCATTTACAACAATTAAAAAAAACCAAGAATTTTGCGGTAGTAAACTGTTATCAGTTCCCGCTTTTTCGTCAGCTAAAATGGAGCTTAAACGAGAACATTTGCGTGCTATGATTTTTTATGATTTTAAATGTGGTTTATCCGAAGTTTCAAGCTTAGAATGTTTTAAATCAGCGTTAGTGGAGTCTGTTCGTTCACGGACAACCATTTTTATATGGTTTAAAGAATTTATAAGTGGCAAAACTAGCCTTAAAGATGATGACAGAAGTGGTCACCCGCCAGCAGCAGTCACCGCATAAAATGTGTGGACGATTGAAATTATGGTGACAGAAAACCCATGTATCACATATAAGGACATAGAATAAACACTAAGCATCAGTTCGGTTAGTGTTTACACCATATTACATAAATATCTTGGCATGAGGAAGCTTTGTTGTCGTTAGATACCTCATTTGCTTTCCGAAAGGGAAAAACAAGTCCGTGTGGATTGGTGCTGTGAGATGCGACTACGTTTTGAAAATGGAAGGGCAAGACGTGTTTCCGAAATCATTACTGGTGACGAAACATGGATATATCAATATGATACGAAAAGCAAAAAGCGTTCGTCTGTTTGGGTCTTTCCAGATGGGCATTTGCCAACGAAATTGCAAAGACCAAGGAACATTGGCAAAAATATAGCGGTCACTTTTTTTCACGCAATGGACATCTTGCAACCGCAGTGCTAGAAAATTGTAGGTCAGTTAACTCAGAATGGTACACTACAGTCGCATTGCCAAAAGTTTTCTTAGCTGTGCAGCCGAGACGACAAAAGGTCGGGCTCCGGGGAATGTTGCTGCACCACGACAACGCGTCTTCACACAATTCTCTTAGAACAAAGGCGTTTATTCAAGAATCTGGTATTGAAACACTGACTCACCCACCTCACAGCCCCGACTTAGCTCCTTGTGATTTCTTTTTATTCCCAGCCATCAAGGATAAAATAAACGGATAGTTTTTTTAGTGCTGAAGAAGCCGTGGCTGCCTACGAATCGGCCATTTCTGACCTGTCGGAGGAAGACTGGAATAAATGTTTCCATGGCTGGTTTAGGCTCATGGAAATTTGCATAGATAATAATGAAGAATATTTTGAAAAAATATAATGCGAATTTTAAATATATATTGTTTAGTTTTCGAGAGTCTCAAAACTTATATAGTGACCTACGTATATGCGAAATAGTTAATAGGAATACAATAATTTACAGTTAAAATATATGCGAAATAGTTAATGTTGCAACACCAATGACACGGCCGCCAAGTGAGCGACGTGCCAGTACTATGCCGCGTTTTTCTACCCCAACATAACATGTAATTTCTAAAAAAAAAAAAAACACTCCAAATATGTTGGGGTATACTAAGTTTACACATAATCTCTCCATTCAATACAATTTAGCCCAACGGTTAAAGCGGACTGAAAACTGAAAGATCGCAGGTTCGAGCCTCATCCGTTGCACTATTGTCGTACCCACTAACTAGCACAAGCTTTTTTGGAGGGGAGAGGAGAATATAAGTCAAGTTTAGCTTGGCTAATATTCTTCAAAAAAAAAGTTATCTTTTTCAACCAAACATTTCCATTGCTTGACTTAGGTCTATTTATGAACTTCCAGAGGCCTCGGTCTTGTATCCCTGTATTCAGCGGCTTCCAGCGACCCGTGGCACCACCACCACCACCACCATATATCCACCGATGGCATAATGTGATAGCATAAGGTTGGCAGAATCCCATTAGGTTGTCCGAACAACTTAATGGGGTTCTGCCAACCTTACGCTTACCAGTGTAAGGGCGACATTCCAGGGTTGGGTAAATCATACTATAAGTGTACCATTATCTGGTATTTTCCATTATCTGGTATATTTTTTTATCATCATCATGTGTCTCGAAAATGAAGTTTGGCGGTCAGCATGCGAAAAGCTTCTCTACTCAAGGCCGCTTCCTTCAGTTTAGGATGGCTAGGCCCAGTCCACTCCCTCACATCGTCCAACCACTTGCGTCTTTGGCGACCTAGGGCTTTCCTGCCTACAATTCTTATTTTATTTATTTTATTTTTTATGCACATATAAAAGTTTACAAGACAACATATATTAGAAGAAGTAGACATAGTTGAAGCTTATCTCTAAAAAACAAGATATTTCTTCCAGCTTCCCTTGAAAGTGAGTAAGGTGAAATTATAGAGTGGTTAGTATAGGTCAAAAATGTACATCACTACATATACTATAATACCTAAAGACGCGGTTAAACGGCGCGCTATAACACGAGCCGAGCCTAGCTCGGCTCGTGGCTCGGCGCGCCACGCGCTGTTTAAACAACTACGCTCGGCGCGGCTCGGCAAACTTTGCACGATCCATCACTTGTCGGTTTTTTCGACACGGATCAAAGGCGCGCGCGCCATCTAGGCTCGGCTTGTGTTAATACGCGCCGTCTAAACAGATGGCACAGAGCGCGCGAGGAACGAATGCCGCTGATGCCGCATCTCCACGGACGGCTCGGCTCGTGCTACCCCGCGTCGTTTAAACGAGCAGGCTTGCGTCCGCATTAAGCCGAGCCGCGCCTACACGGATGGTGCGGCGCGGCGCGGCTCGTGTTATAGCGCGCCGTTTAACCGCACCTTTATAATACCTACTATATAATATAAATAAATAATAAGCTACATAAGCACGAAGATACATAAATACATGTGTATACATAAACCCAACACCTTCCAACACTAATTTTGAGAATAAGAATTAGGCTCCCCTCTGCAAGTGGCCAAAGAAAGCGATTTTTCTCCACATGATGGCTGACATGAGTTCTCTCTTTTGATATTTTTTAAGGCTCGTGTTTAAACGCCTACCAGAAAAGTACCAAAAAAATTCGAAATGCTCACCAGAATGGATAAATGCTCACCAAATTGGGTTTCATAAAGTACTAGCTTTTGCCCCCGGCTTAGCTCACGTTAAGTTCGATTTTTCAAACCCCTATTTTACGCCCTTAGGAGGTTGAATTTTCAAAAGTACTTTCTTAGTGTGCGCCTACGTCATAAAAGGAACTATTTAAAAATTTCAAGTTTCTAACTTCAGTAGTTTAGGCTGTGCGTTGATATCTCAGTCAGTCAGGACTTTGATCTAAATATATAAAAGGCAAAGGTGACTGACTGACTGATCTATCAACGCACAGCTCTAACCACAGGACCTCGATCGATCGAGCTGAAATTTGGCATACAGGTAGCTGTTAGGACGTAGACATCCGCTAAGAAAGGATTTTGGAAAATTTCAACCCCAAGAGGGTTAAATAGGGTGTTAAAAAATCGAACCTAACGTGAGCGAAGCCGCGGGTTAAAGCTAGTTTTGTATAAAACTAGGGGTATGGGTTGAATTTACACTGCTATACCCCTTCCAAGTTAGCTCGCTACCATCTTAGACTGCATCGTCACTTACCATCAGGTGAGATCGCAGTCAAGGGCTATCTTGTCATCGAATAAAAAAAAAAAAACTGTGAAACAAATATTTGATAAATGTTTGTTTATGTAAAACGCTAGACATCTAGTAAAAACAGCCCTTACCTGCCTTCCAGCTGGCCCCTCTTGAGCGCGGTGACCAGCGAGGTGGTGCCGCGCTCTTGCTTGACCGTGGCGAACACCTCCAGCACGAAGTCCAGCGCCAGGTTGTCCTTCAGGATGTGCTCGTTCTGCAGCACGAGCAGCACCGACGGCGGCACGCAACCGTTACCTGAACAATACAATTTGCCCTATGTATATATTTACTCTTTGGTTCAATTGTAGACATTAAATTAACCTTGTGTAATTGTTAACTGGCAAACCCGCATTTGCACTTTTGCTTATACGCATGTCGGTTTGCCTGTAATTGGGTACACACCTGAAATGTTTCTATAGATGTAGTATAATTTTATGTAATTGTTATGTGATTTCCTGTTGGCAAACCAATAAATAAAATAAAGTACAACTTTAAAATTCAAATTCAAAATTTATTTATTTCATGTAGGCCACCTTGTAGCTCTTATGACACGTCATAAATCTACTACCGGTTTGAAATGCAGATTCTGCTGAGAAGAACCGGCAAAAAACTCAGCAGTTGCTCTTTTCAAAAAATAAAGGCTTAAATTTAGGCTCTGTATGTGGACAAATATCTCCAGATTAAAAAGGGAGCAATGGTTATTTTGTTCAACAAGATAGCAAAGTTCATTTTTGTTGCGAATGCCTAGTTTGAACCCCGAGCGAGCGAAGGATTCTATTATAGAATCCTGAGTGTAGTGGGGATTCAAAGACACAAGAAATAAAAACTTTGCTATCGTGTGATAGATACAACTTTTCACCTCACTGTGTCTCTAAAACCATTGAGCAAAAGTCGCTTTTGCTCACTCAGCGAGAAAAAGTATTGAATTATTCTTGAGACATTTTTTCTCACTAAGTGAGCAAAAACGACTTTTGCTCACTGGTTTTAGACGGCAAAGGCGCTCTTTTTGAGCTAGTGAGGTGAAAAATATTTTCACATCTTATATAAGTTTGGAATTTGTGACAAAAATAAATACGAGTACTTCTTTTACAAATTAGGGCTACCCAAAATTGTGTTATGCGATAACGGACAATTGGTTAAGTGTCACACTTATTGAGAATCTTAATTCAAAACAATCACAATTATTTGTAATATTCTGGCTATGCCCATATCCGTTATACACATTTCGATACGTAAGTTGTGGTATCCCACAAAATTGGCATTTTTAACATACTCTCAAGTCAAGACGTGTAAAGTTGTATCGTTATTAGAACGACGGCCTAAACCATTGTATTGACCTTCACAACAATAAACGCGACACGTAAGCGTTTTGGGGATACAACAACTTACGTAGGAGGTATCGTTTGGTGGTAGAAGTTTGTTCCACAGCCAGTGAGCGGGAATACTGTATGAACAGCATCCAAGGACGAAGCTGCGAAGTTAATTTAGCACACTTCGACACCAACGCGGCTGTCGAACGCACGCGTTGGCTCTAATCGTGTGCATAAAGCCTAACTGAGAACATATAAACTGTAGTGTGCAACGTTAAAATTCTTTTTACAAAACCGACTTCAAACGCCACTACAAAGTATATCAATTGTGCCTATAAAATTTGAAGAGTTCCCTCGATTTCTCCAGGATTCCATCATCAGATCCTGACCTGATAACAATGAAAACCTGAGACCCTTTCAAACAAAAAAAGATTTTTCCAAATTGGTCCAGGCGTCTCTGAGTAATCGTGGAACATACTTAAAAAATTAAAAAAAAAAAAATTAAAACAGACGAATGGGAACCTCCACCTTTTTTGGAAGTCGGTTAAAAATAGGAACAAATAGTTGATTGACTGATCCATCCCTCAAGAGGAAACCCTGATAATCTGATTTTAAATCTACAATAAATGAATAAATGTTAGCAATAGGAAATTGGTAATGTTATTTTAGTAAGTAGTATGTAATGATCAGAGAATAAAGGCTATTTTTATTTTATTTATTTTAATCAAACATACCAATCCAGAGGGCAGTCATCCGGGCAAGTTTGATGCGTTGCAGCGGTTCGAACCCTTTCAAGTACACGAGGACCTTTTTCATTTCCTCCTCGAACATTTTCTCCAGATACTTGTAACGGCGCATCAATTTCACAAATACCTGCAATAGAGAATTATCCCCGAATTATGCCCTGAAATATCCATTATTTTGTCGTTTTTATTTAAATTACAATCAGCAAATAAAACGAACGAGTATGTGTTTGTCCACACAAGTATTCAGGACTCTAGCCATTTTTTTCATCATTTTAGACAGCACGCAAAATTTCCACGAAAAAATCGCCACGATTAATTGCAGTTTTCATAAAAGAAATCTTCAAAACATAGGTTGATTGGTTGCTGAGGTGGCGTAAATAGATTAGGTGTTATTTTAATATTTTAAGGTATACCTATTATTTCAATTAATATAGGGCTTTCAATTCACGAGGGCGCGTGGCTTATGGTTGTGTGTGTATCGTATCTGTATAAGTGTGAGCGAGAGATTGCTCGCGCCTGACGACTGCCACCTAGGCTCCTGACAGGCACGCACACCTACGCATGTGCGTGTACACGACTTAACCACAAGTAAAGCTCACGCGCCCTCGTGAATTGCAAGAACTATTCCAGAACATTTCAATCACATACCTGTTCAAAGTTTCGCATTGTCTCCATATCCTCGCTGGCGTTGAAGATGCAAGTGTTGGTCTTTGGAGACTCCCCGTCCATAGATACCGAGCCGCCGGGCACTGTTGATGATAAGTGGTAATTATTCTATGCGCCTCCAATGAAAGTTCTACCTTCAAAGTTAATTTGTTGTCAGATTAGAAACGAACGAGTGTTTGTCAACATGAGTTGTTCAGGACTCTAGCCTAATTGTATCATCATTTTAATATTATATCTATGTCTTTCCCTTTCCTTTAATAGACTAGGCACTGGACTCCCCGAAAAACTGAGGCCACGTATGGACGTATAAAAATGAAAAAAAAAAAAAAAAAAAAAATTTGGAACACACAAAGCTCCTTCACGGCAATCGCTTAAGGTTCAGGTAAAATCCCTACCTCATGTGGTTATTTATGCTGGAACAAACTAACGGCAATACCACTAGAAATTGCCTACTGCATAGGTAGTGGTAGGTCAAGAGTTCTTTTTACCACACGGCAACTGTACATTTATTTCTCAAGATTTTAGGCTTTTTTCGTGCTTTAATGGCATTATTATGATGTATTATATAAGTATCCCTTTGTGACCACAGTCCGTGCAACTGGATCGAAATCCAAATACGAAAACTTGGGCTTCTCCATCGGCCTCTGGGGGAACGGCACAAGGGCTACTCACGCAACAGCCCCCCGGCGATGAGCACGTCGAATATGACCTCGCCATAGCGGCGGTAGTCGAGCTTGGAGCCGGCCGCGTCTAGGTACTTGTAGGCCGCCTCCAGGTCGCCGCCGGCGCGCTCGAGCCCCGCGACCAGGGCGTCGCGGAACCCGTTCGGGTCGTACTTCTCTTTCTCATCTGCAACAATCGGTTAAACCAAGTTCAAAATATGGTAGTGTGGTATGTACTACATGTCTAAAGTTCATCAACTCAACGATGGGCAGGTCCAAATTTATTTTAAAGAACATTAGCCAAACTAAAGTTGACTAATATTCTGTTATCCTATCCAAATAAGCGGGAAGCTCGTGCTAGGAGTGGGTACGACAATAATGCAACGGGTGGGGTTCGAACCTGCCTTTCGGTTTTCAGTCCGCACCTTTAACCGTTAGGATTTTGAGGCTATTATTGTTCTGTTCAATGCAATACGCTCAGTGCAGTGGCACTGCAATAACTGCCAAGGAAATAAAATCACTCCATGTGTGAATCTTGACATCTCTATATAGAACCAGTATGATAATATGTAAGGGCAAGAAAGGCATCAGAGTATATTCAAGTCATTGTAAGCTTGTACCGTAGCAAGTGAGTAGGAACACAGCAAGAACTGCGGTCCGAGTACGAGCCACGGAATCATTCTAGCACACTTCGACACCAACGCGGCTATCAAACGCACGCGTTGGCTCTAATCGTGTGCTTTTCACTACACTTATGATAAGATCTATAGTGTGCTCTGACTCAGCTCAGACTCAACACAGAGATAAAAAAAAACAGATTTATGTCGAAGCACGTTTGTGATCCTCACTACAAAGTATATCAATTGTGTCTGTAAAATTTGTTCCCGCGATTTCTCCAGGATCTCATCATCAGATCCTGACCTGATGATAATGGGACCACCTGGGAAGTACACCCTTTCAAACAAAAAAAAGAATTTTCCAAATCGGTTCAGGCGTCTTCGAGTAATCGCGGAATGTGACGAAATGAGGATCTTCTCATTTTTTGGAAGCCGGTTAAAAAGCGTTTCTATTTCTTTCTCAAAGAAGGCACCAAAAGGTTCCATCTATATATTGTATTAAATTCAAAGTCCTGACTGACTGAGATATCAACGCACAGCCTAAACTACTGAAGTTAGAAACTTGAAATTTTTACAGTTGGTTCCTTTTATGACGTAGGCGTACACTAAGAAAGGATTATTGGAAATTCCAAATAAAAAAATAAGGGGTTTAAATAGGGGATGGAAGTTTATATGAAACTCCGTCATTTTTCAAGCTGTTTCCATCAAAGTTGGTATTTGAGCTTTCAGTTAAAAATAAAAAAGTACGTGTGTCAGTTTTTTAAAATTCCACCCCAAAATCTAATTCCACGCGGACGAAGTCGCGGGGGCAAAAGCTAGTATATAATTATAAATTGGCTCAAATATAAAAACACAATAGTGAGTTGACAACATCGTTAAAATATGGAATACAATATACAGTTAGTCAGTTAGCAACGTGAAAAACGCGTCAAAGTTATCCGGGCGGGTTGATTAACGAGTTGTACGCCATGTGGACGACAGATGTGGGGCGGACACTGCGGCGCCGGACGAAGGTCTGAATTATGCCAACATTAATAACGTGTCCATGCCTATATAGTATAGCCCGGCCTATAGATTATTTTGGAACAATTAAACTCATCAGGGGGCTGATTCTGTATCTCGGTGCCTATCAACGACGATAGGCATTTTAAATTTTTTATTGAAGTGTTAACCTACACTTAAAGGAAATAACCTAATAGATTTATAAACACATATCAAAAATTCCGAGGCCGGCGGGATTCGAACCCACATCTCTCTGGAAATCGCGTCCGAGTGTGTTAACCGTTACACCACGGCCGAACCACGCGTCAGCCAACGGTTAACACACTCGGACGCGATTTCCGGAGAGATGTGGGTTCGAATCCCGCCGGCCTCGGAATTTTTGATATGTGTTTATAAATCTATTAGACGATAGACGATAGGCATTTTTTATCCATTGAAGGTTTGAAGAGAAATGTCATTTAATACTTCATAGCAAACCTTCAATGGATAAAAAATATATGTCAGTGGCTTTCATTTTTTAATAGGCACCGAGTTATAGAATTATTAGCCCCATGAAGTGGTAATGAGCGTGACACTGTCCAAAGTAGTCCAAAATCAGTCACGTTGGTTTCTCAAAGTGCTGAAATAGCCTCCTGTCAGCCAATAGGCTGGGTAGTCCCTACTTCATCACATGATTCTGCTACTTTTTTTTATGTCATCGGTTCACAAGTGGGAGGTCTGCCAACACTGCGCTTTACGGTGCGAGGTCGGAACGCGGGAAGATTTTAATTAACGAGGTGTCAATCTACGAATAAATAACAAGTCAGGAAATGTAATTGCGTTGAAAAAATGACCCAACAAAAGTCGTGTGGTGTGTAGCGCGTCATCAGTCGTAAAACAGTGCTCAGGTAAAATCTTCGCGTACTTTTTTTTTCTTTACTGGTATTTTAAATCATACTTTGATTTGAGTATATCATACGACGTTTTGGTTTGAAGTAGGGCCACTTTTTGTTTGGAATTTGTTCTGAATTAGGGTTCCTGACTGATTAATTAATTATTATTTATTAGGTGTCAATCGATTCTATATTTGTTATATATGAACAAAATTAATTTAGCGTATTACGACGTACAGTTGGATTAGTTTTTAGGGTCAGAAAAAAAAGAACCCTTAACGGCTCGCTCCGTTGTCCGTATGTCTGTCCGTGTGTCAAGGCCCTTTTTCTCCGCAATGCTTTGAGGTACTAAATTGAAATTTATACTGGATATAAAGGTTTAATGGTCTCTTAATGCTTTGAAAATTTCAAATTTCTAATTTAACTTATTGAAGTTATAACCATGTAAGTTCATACTCGAGGCTTGATTTCGTGGTAAGGTTTTCAGGCAAAAATATTAAAAACTTTCTTTTTTCTTTTCAGTTTCTTCTTTCAATTTCTTTAACTTTTTTCGCAATTGGCTTGGTTATTAAACTTTTTTCTTGTTAAATTTTAATTTTCTACTAGCTTTAAGTTAAATTACTGTAACGAGATACAGCAACTTTCCCTCGAGCGCAATATTAATCTTTAGAATCTTAATGAGTTTTGTATTAGACACAGATGCCAAAGTTCAAAAATCTCTGCTCCCAACCCTATGAGTCACTCTTGAGCTGACCTTTGATCTTCAAACAGGCTCTTACCGATAACCTTACGAGCCTATATTACGCCAATAGTAAAATTGTACAAAGTACTAGCGGACGCCCGCGACTTTTTCCGCTTCTTCAATTCACAATCGACAGTTCCTAAATCCCCAGAGTTTAGGTGGACAGAACCTCTGCAGCATCAGGATTGAGGAGTTGCGTCCTGGAATTCAATGATGTAGTCTTTACTGGGTACCTACAATAACTATTCATAATCGACAATTCCTAAATCCCCACAGTTTAGGTGGGCAGAACCCCTGCAGCATCAGGATTGGGGAGTTGGAACCCGAAGTTTTTACGGGAGCATCTCGCAAAGCTTTTGTATCGATTAAAAAAAGGTTGACTCAAATCCGTTTAGAAATCACGGAGATATCAATACACATAATTCTGTAGAAAAACACAACTCCTTCTCCTCCTTTTTCGAAAGTCGATTAAAAAAGTAGCCTATGTTACTCTCGAAAACATCAACTATGTACCAGTGCAAGTCTCGTCAAAATCGGGCCAGCCGTTCCCGAGATTAGCGGCAACAAGCAAACAGACAGACAAAAATTTTAAAAATTGTTTTACGCTATAAGTACCTACCCTATTTACTTACATATACATTCAGTAAAAACAGACACTTGAATTTTATTTATTTGTATAGATTTGTATATCTTGAAGGTAGGTACGCTTGTATGGGTGAACGAAGAATGTGATGTGTTAAATATACATAATACGAGTAAATTCAGGGTATCTAGAACCACCACTTCAGTATCTTGGGACCCCAACGACCATCAGCTCTTCGAACTGTGTGCCCCTCCCATTTCAGTTTTGCGATTCGCTGCCGGTGTCGGTTACCTTGGTTCTCCTACGGATCTCATCCATTTAGTATCAATGTAACGGTAATAAATAGTTGCAAAGCCACAATAACTATAAATTGTAATCAAACGTGTCAATTGCAGACAGGTTGTACGGACTGCGGGCCAATTAAATGTAACCGTGGGGTTAGTGGGTACAAGTACGTGTTTAAACATCTCGATCATCGATTTCGATTATTGTAACACATACTAAAGTCAAAATAAAGGAGATGAATGTGGTCCATACAAGCTTGGGCCCAACACTGAACAAGGATGAAATATGCTTTATTTTGAAGATTTAGATGCTTGCTATTTACATCAAAAAGTCGTACTTCTGCAGACCTTGGGAGTTTTGTTTTATTTCTCGATTTAGATTTGTAGGTTATATGAAAAAGACGTTCAATATTTAAAGTTCTTTTAAGAAGTATTGTTTAAATACTTTAAATAAATAGAAAAGTATTACGGGAAGATGTTTGGATGCATGTTTCTATTACTTTTGTAGGTAATATTAAATAATATGAAATAATCCACGAAAACTGTTAAAACACCAAAATAATATTCACAAAGCGCAACATAGACCAGTAGGGCTAACATGCGCGCCACGAGAAAATTTTCTCTACACTTTACTCGTGAATCTCTGTAGAGATTCACATAGAGACTACGAGTAAACGTGTAGACAAAAGTTTCTCGTGGCGCGCATGTTAGCCCTACAGGAACAACTAGAAGCGCAAGACACAATGAGAATGACAAACCGTCTCTCAAGACATTTTTCAGGTCTGGGTTCTGGGTTTTTTGTGATAAAAAAAAGTATTCATGATGCACTATTTTTTTTATTATAAATATTTAAAGTATATTTCCCTTGTAAATCAGTATATTTTTTAATGCAAAATGTTTCACAACAAGTTTTGGTCTATTTCTAGATTATTGATTTTATAAAGATAAACTATTTGGGTAGGTACAAAAAAGCCGGAACCCACACCAAAACCCACAATTGCATTAGTACTGTATTAGTCTGTGGTTAGTTAAACTGGCATCCATGAAAACGTTCCGTTTCTACTAAAGAAAAAAGCAGTAGGTTTCGTACTTAGTTAAAAAAAAAAATTTATATGATTTTCCTGAGCTGTACGTAAATAAAAACCATTCAATTATGTAAGTAATTTATCGATTTATTTTCTCCATATTTTTATATAACTATGCGAAACCCCGAGTTGGGCCCAATTTAGTACATCTCCTTTAACGAGTGCGTACATACATCTGCAGAAACTGTTCCATGCGAAAACTTTGCAAAAACCATTTCAAAATAATTTTCCCCGTTTGTCTGATGGGAGGTTTTGGCCGTGGCTAGTTACCACCCTACCGTCAAAGACGTGCCGCCAAGCGACTAAGCGTTCCAGCACGATGGCATGTAGAAACAGATTAAGGGATGTGGGTTGAATACTGCCACACCCCTTCCAAGTTTGTCCGCTACCATCAAATGCATCGTCACTTCCCAACAGGTGAGATCGCAGTCAAGGATCATCTTGTCATTGAATTAAAACTAGTGGTTCGCCCCGAACTGAGACCTCGCGATATCCCATAATTCCCAAAAGTTTTCATTATTTATTGTAATAATTAACTTTTAACATTAGACGCAATAAAAAAAATAATAGTTGACATAAAACTGTTTTACTGACACAGCGCCATCTATTAGCATTATTGTGAAGCTATTAGCATTTAAAATTAAATAATTTCGTTTCTTTATAACATTTATCTAATTTTAGTATTTGTTGTTCAAGTACAGGATATAAATGAAGTTTCACGTTCTAATATTCAGTAATTCTGAAGTTATAGGGCTCTGACAGACATTTGGACGTACACACTTCTCTGTCCAGTACCCTAGTTGACTCAGAGAACTCGCTTCGCTCGTTCAAAAAAACAACACAAACTCGGTAATCCAGTCAGGATCCATTATTTCTTACAGAGTAGGTACTATTAAATAGAGGATCTTCCAAATAAGTTAATACTAAAATACGCGTCCACTCTTAGTTTTAGGTTTGATAACCATTATTTTAAATTATTATCGATTAAACCACATATTAAACTATAAAAAATGCTTTATTTCCTTATGGCGACTTAGTTCACATTTCATACAAGCACCCTAAACTATGCGCGCGTTTTGATGTGTTTTTTTTAAAAAGGTTTGATTACTTGGTAACAACTCTATTCCGTGCGACTCGATAGCTGTCAGTTATCGAGTACGTTGTAGAAATATACCAACTCGTACTAACCCAGCTACGGATATAAACGCTCGCGTACTGGCAAACAATATTTGCATTATCTTTTATTCATATTATTTAGTGAGCGATTATATTTCTGCACGTGTCGTATCTAGTATTTACCTTGTAGTCTAGCGAAATCTAGATTCGCATGGCTGAGGTACTACAATGATATGAAAGAATGTGTAATGTACGTCTTTTATGTTGGTTTTAAGTGCACAGATTATATTTTTTTTTATTGCAAGAATTAGTCTAGGTTGGAGCGCCAGAAGATGTCCATAACTCTTGCCTTGAAGGTACTCAAGTCATATATAGTCATATAAAATATATAAAGAAAAAACGGACACCTAGAAAATTAAAACAGACTTCAAAAAGGAGGTTCAAAATCCGACTGTATTTTTGTTGTTTGTACAAATGTTACGTGATATTTTTGGGAGATTATGAAACTACATAGGTTAGGTAGGTAGGTAGGTTTAATTATTTAAATCCACCGGAAAAGTAGTAAATTTGGATTGTATTTTTGTATGAAAATCTCAATGTAAAATTTTAATTGCACCCGTACGAAACGGGGGCGAGCCGCTAGTTTGTAATACAAGTATGATTAAGATTTATATAGTCATAGATTTTAATGTTAGTCAAATTTTGTTCTTTTTTTTTTAAATTATTTATGTGCTCTACGGATGTCAAAAACTAATTGAATGGTCTAATTAACCAGCCCACCAATATTAATTAAGTTGCGGAAGCTAGAACATTATTGTCAAACGATTCACCGTGAACTTGTAGACATAGTTTTTTATGCGAGTTATCTAATAAGGAAGTATTAATGAAAAGTCGATCTCAATGCCATTGTATCGTGACAACACCTTCTTGCCATGTAAATGACGCTAAGTAGGCTCGATATTCCTAACAGGAAACTAAACATGGCGCCCATACTTGTGTACCTGCTAAAGAGATCTATTCAAACATAGAGACTGAAGAACTTTTACCAAAACCGAAGAGCTCCTATGCTTGTGGTCGATCCCTACTACATAATATTATTACAGTGCGAAACTGTTTATTGGTTTGTCCTTCAATCATGCCCGGATCGAAGAAATGGTTCGACGTGATTTTTTGCATCTGTATGGTTGAAAACCACCACAAAATGGCGGAGTACATATTTTTTCACAACTCCCTTAATATGGGTATCAAATGAAAAAGCTTGACTAGTAGAATACTATGAAATAAATTTCAAATCCAAGATGGCCGCCACCACAAAATGGCGAATTACATATTTGACATGTCAGGGGTATTTTTCAATTTACACTTGTTATCTTTTTAGATTATCTATAAATAAGTTCGGTATGATTGGCATTCTCGTAGCGTATTGACTACAATAGATACACTCGCTAGGTATAGTACACGACGCACTAGGCAGTACGTCCATTTAGGGCTGTTAACATTTCTTCGGCTATTTATTATTGATAGTATTTTTCAGAATAAGTTATAAGAATATAGTACACTTCAATTTAGTTTCGGAGTTGCAAATAATGATTTTAACTAGTAGGTAATGAAAAAAAAGAAAATAAATCAAAAGCGAGCGATATGGCGATATAGTACGCAGACCCGAAATACAGTACAATATTATATGATCAAACGAACTTGCAAAGTGAAGTTCGATCGATATTATATGAGTACGCTTCATTCGAAGATATAAAAACATGTAGTCCTTTTACCCTGCAGGCATACTATTGATTATTAAATTATACAAAAGCCAAAATCTTAAGTAAAAAGCCTTAAACTAGCATGTAATTTTTTTTAAAGAATATTAGCTAAGTGGAACTTGACTTATATTCTCCCCTCCAAATACGCAGAAAGCCCGTGTTAGGAATGGATACAATAGTGCAATGGGTGAGGATCGACCCTGCGACCTTTCAGTGCTCTTGAATTAAATTAATTTAAAGTAATTAAATAATAATTAAAATTATTATCATAATTTTGTAGTGGAGGTGTCGCAAGGCTTTTCTTTTTCGAGGGTAAATGCGGAAGTCTTTGTTTTTGTTTGTGTTTGTTGTTTTGTTTGTTTGTTTTGTTGCGATTCCCAGAGAGACGTGGGTTCGAATCCCGCCGGCCTCGGAATTTTTGATATGTGTTTATAAATCTATTAGGTTATTTCCTTTAAGTGTAGGTTAACACTTCAATAAAAAATTAAAAAAAAGTCTTTGTTTGTTGGTTTGTTCTTCAACCACGCCACGACAAAGCAACGGATCGACGAGATTGTTTGCATGGGTAGGTATAGTTGAGGACCGGGATAGCGACATAGGCTACTTTTTATCTTAGTGCGGGTGACAACCCTGTGTCCATCTAACGCTCCGTAGTTTTCAAAGCACCGCAGAGGGACTTGCCAAACGGGGAAATGGGACTTGGAATTGACCCAATTTCCTTACTTTCAATGATATTGATCTTACGCATTCGCCATTTGATACTACTTTACCTACTGACTTACAAAATAGGGTTACTTCTATAGATACTTAGGGTGGGAACACGCCAGAGATGCCTCACTGCGATACCTCGCGGTCGCGGTTTAGCTCGCTACCTCGATGGCACATCCATTTAAAACAAATGTATGCAAACAGACGAGCGCGAACATGCCGAGAAACATCGATGTGAACCGCGATGTATCGCAGTGAGGTATCCTTCGGCATGTTCGCGCTCGTCTGTTTGCATACATTTGTTTTACATGGAGGTGGCATCGAGGTAGCGAGCTAAACCGCGACCGCGAGGTATCGCAGTGAGGCATCCTTGGCTTGTTCCCACCCTTAGTTCAATCCACGATGACGCGGCCCACTCTGTCCCGATCGCTTACAAGTATGCAATGTAGTGTGAGTTCTATCGTAACGCACCTATTGTAGTGACGTGGGCACACGCACACAAAGTTAATAAATTAGAGATTAAAAGTCAACTGGAAATATATGTAAGAACGAAATTGCAAAAAGATTTGCATTTCGCGCGCCTACCTATCTTTTTTTATAAACTACTAGCAAACCCGGCGAACTCCGTTTCGCCACATGCTATGTATCAGAGATGGCGCTGTATGTGAAAAAAGATTTTCCCGCTTTTCTGTTGAAATTTTTCCTGAATTTTCTTTGCTATAAACCTCACGGAGCCCGAGACCTTTCCAACGAATGCAAAACCGTGGAAATTGGTTCGTGCGTTCTGGCGTTATAGCGTCAGGAAGGAAAACCCGACTTATTTTTATATAGTAGACATCAAAATAATTCACTCTTAAAATCCTGCGGGAGATCTTCGATTTTCGACATAAAAAGTAACCTATGTAACTCTTCAGGTCCTTACATGCAAAAGATAACGTCAATCCGTTGCTGTATGATCGAAGGACAAACAAACACACTTTCCCATTTATAAAACTAGTAAGGATAGTAAGGATAATGCAATTCACAAGTTATTTCCAATAACATTGCAATATGTATATGACATAACACAACTTACATCCAACAATAGCAGAGCATGACCTGTAGGGCTAACATGCACGCCACGAGAAAGTTTTGTCTACACGTTTACTCGTAGTCTCTATGTGAATCTCTACAGAGATTCACGAGTAAAGTGTAGACAAAATTTTCTTGTGGCGCGCATGTTAGCCCTACTGGTTAACATGACTTACCGCCAGCTCTGGAGATTTCTGTACATTCAGTTGGACAAACAAGTAACAGATTGCCAAATACATATTAACATTGACAAACAAGGTTGGTATTCATTGATAGACAAAAACCAAAGATATATAGTATATAGACAGGTATAAAAGGTACTCATTTTCATTTAATTTCTATCTCTATTATTAGTTATTATTTTACTATTAGCCATCACAGTGCGGTACAAAAAATAATTAAAAAGTCCCAAAGAAATCACTATTCTATAATAAGTACCAATATCTGATCTGTAGTCATATTTCCTGTGAGGGAATATTTGTCATTCTTGCCTATATTTTTAGGGCACAATATTTTAAGAATTATTATTTTTCCTTCGAAACAACACACACAACAAACAAAACCACACTGTTTGTGTTATACATCATTGTTACTCCAGGTGTGGAAGAAACAGTGAAACAACACAACACCAACACAATACAACACACAAACTCTCTCTCTCTCTCTCTCAAAGCACTCTACGTCTGTTTTGCCCTGATACTGGGACATCCTCAGGAGATGTTGACTTAACAATGCACAATTGCAAAGACTTGCAATACAGTTTTTTTTTGGTGGATTATAGCAAAAGAATTTTCTGGAGATGCAAGTTTTATTACCATTTTTGTCTGCATGTTGGTCATGTTGAAATGGATAAGTCACAATAAATAAAAAAAGGATTAGTATCAAAACATTGTACCTTTTATATTTTATGTTATGTGTACACAATAATAACTAACTAATACCTACTTCAAGTGAAGAGAATTCACTTGTTCGAGTAAATCTAAAAGCATGTTTGATAAGGTAAGTAGATAATTTTATTTTTTTGAATTTTGAACATCTTAGAGTTTGTATATCAACGTTGTTTGTATCAGGAATTTATTCATGGAAATATAAAATGAAAAATACATTTTATGGCGGAAAAATTTCGCGCCGGTTTTCCCAGTCATTAGCGTGTAAACAAATAAGTAAATAATTGATGCAAATTCGAATAAGTATTTTTTTTTGTGTTTTTTTCCTGATATAGTTTGACAAGTTGTTGGCTGTAAAATATATAAATGTTGACATGCATCTGACCAATTATGTAAAATGCTGGTGAAATGCAATTTCAAATTCAATTCAACATGACATCTGTTCTTATAAAATACTATGTAATGTTTAACGTGAAAATGTACCATTATCGTAATTAACTGTTTGTTTAAGATTGCTTGTGATGAATATTAAATGAGTAAGCGCTAATTTTAACCGTGATGCATTTAGTATGTGTAAATTCGTAAAATAAACAAGATTTTCGGAAAAACACTCACCTCTTTTTCTGGTCTTGATCCGTTGACCCGATAATACTGGTTTTTCTACCTTTTGACTCATACAATATATTGCTGAAACAAACACGTGGCAATTAGATTGATGCTATGTGCTATGGGCCCGTTATGTATACGTCGGAGGGTCATCGCCCCTGTCTACCCTACAATACATGCTCAAATTATACATTTTCATATTAAACAAGATGAACTCATGTTTTAGGCAACGCCTACTTACTAGACAAGCGTAGGGACCGTCGAGGGAGCACAAGGGACCGTATTTCCCCTTTATTTTAACAACTGAACACCTTTATGACTCAGCAAGGTCTACGGGAAAAATCGCGTGATTCCACCAATTCAGATTTCAACACTACAAAAGGGACAACGATCGACCCAAATCATTCGCAATCTAGCTATAGAATATAGGGGCACTGATACTCACGTTATTACAGGTTATGTAGGAGCCTTTTACTCCTTTTGCGAGTTCTCTCGGACTGCGCCTGTTCAGAAAAGAAAGAAACGCTGCTGCGCTCTCTATTCTTTCAAGAACTAGAGACAAAGTTTATGAAGTCGCCGGATATCCGGTTGTAGGTCACGAATATTGATTCCAAACTTCTATCTCAATAATTTTCCTCTCTAGCTTGTAAATATTTAAATAATCACCTTATTACGAAAGGAAAGTAATATATAAGGATGATAATCAAATACAAAGATAAAATTAAAATAATTTGGTCTTGGTTACAGACGATATATTCAAATCGCAATTTGAATTCACGTATAAAAACTTCAATAGTAAAAGGCTTGAAATAAATCTTAAATTTAATTTTATTATTTTTAAAAGACAACACGATAATTTGTTTAATTTAGTAATATTTTAATAAAAAATCTCAGTTTGAAAGGAAAACGTATGACTAAAAATAGCAGAAAGAAATTTCCATAGACATAGGCTTTTTTCTTCTCTTACCTAAAATAGTCGCTATGTACACCTTCCGACTTTGACCCAATTTTGACCAAGCTATTCTCGACATCGATGATTCTCTATTTCAGTGGCTCTAGTTCAGTTTGCTAACTAAAACTATCAGTTATTATAAAGAAATACGGGTTTGACAGTTCTAAGCTATAAACTTTCGATTATTTTCAATACAAACATAAAAGCGAAGGATATCAAGTCTGCTCCCCTTATGTTTGTGGTTTTCCATAGCCATTGCAAAAGCCAAAAACAGAGAATACAACAACGTACGGTTGAAACCTTCCGATTCTGTCTTCTGATTTCTGTTGGATCTCTGAGGATAGGTGCTTAAAAGGGCCCGTAAACGGTCAAACATTTTTGTCAAACACGTAAAGTTTTTACGTGTATGGCAAACGGAAACGGATGGAGTTTGATCGTGTGCGCTGGTGTTTGATGACCTTGTTCAAACAAAACCGTGACAAAAACGTACGACAAACATGTTTGACCGTGTACGGGCCCCATAACATGACATGTGAAATCTATGTATAGTCTGTGCATTTGGACCAATTTTGACAAAAAAGTGTTCGTGGTCTATGGTTAAAAAATAAAAATATGATAAAAATGTCTTTTCTTTTTAAGGTTATTAACTAAATAATATTTATTATTACAATCACAAATTGTAAATAAACACATGCAAATTGTAAAACATGGCAAATACTGTGTTGACTAAGGTTTGTGCGTTTATTTTGATACAGGTCTTGGTTATAATTTCAGTGAGATAAAAAAGTTAAAACTATAATCTTTTGCAGTTTAATCCACTATGGAAGCCCTCGCAGTTGGTTTTACCTTCCCGAACAACCACAACAAAACATTACGATCCAAAATTCAGATCGCACAGAGCTAAGAAGTTTCTCAAAATAGAACTGCCTGATATGAATGAGGATGAGAGTAAGTTTACTGAACAGAGGATGAGGCAGAAGATGAAAGAGCGGGGAATTTTACCTCCTCGACCATGGATGGAACGCCCATTTTACATCGGGGCTACAGGTATGATCTTTTATAATGTAACTATATAAATACTCAAATAGATACCAAAAGATTTTAGACTTTTTTCATGGTTTAATGACATATTTATGATACAAATTATATTGTAAGAGTTAGTACTTTGATATATGTTTTAGTTTGAACTGTCTATATTTCGGAAGCTGTCATGGTTAGAACATATCTACCCGCCTTCTAGGTCCAGCAAGCTCGTAATTAACAATTATACATTATTTAAAAAAATAAAAAGACCAAGGTACTTAACCTGAAAGATTTCCAAGGAACTGAGAAAGAAACCACACAATTATCGGTTCCCTGGAAAGCCAGGCATAAATGCCTTTGGTGAACCAAACATCTATATGGCTTAAAGTGGCTGTTCCAGCTTGATTGTAGACAAAATAGACCACAGAAATGGTTTTGAGGCATGACCCCATTTTGACATCTTGGGCTAATCAACAAAATTTTATAAATTTTAGGTGGTGTCTTCGAAGCCTATGTACCACCAGAGGGTGACGGCAAAGCCTCACTTGTCTCAACATCTCGGGCAAAACAAACGGTGCAACTCCTAGAAAAAAAATCCAAATCCATGATGGCCATACGCAAGGTCAAGTCCTTTGACGAAGACTTTGACACCAAGGAGTTTTGCCAGCTCGCACAGAACATTTATATCAAGGCTCACGAAAGTTTAGTTAGTGGTAAGTAACTATTTTAACAGTTTGTTCACCATTTCTTCATTATTGCATTTATCTTGAATTTACTTCTTACTTCTTGGTTTCTTCTAAAATTTTTCTCCAATTCAGTTCTGTCAACTTCTGTTTGCAACTTTAGTTGGGTCTGCCAAACTGCACTTTCCATTGTAGTCCATCAATTCTTTGAATTATGTGTGCCATTGAACACTTTTTCAATTTTTTACAAAGAGATTTTAATATTTCCTTACTAGATGATGCCCACGACTTAGACCATGCGGATTAACAGTAAACTCCTGCAGGAATTCTTTCATTATCTGGGATAAAATATTCTGATGTATAAACTATTACATATGTGAAGTTTCTTCAAAATCCTTCCAATAGTTTTTACTTGAAAGAGTAACAAACATACATCCATCCATCATCACAAACTTTCACATTTATAATTAGTATTATTAGGATTAGTAAGATAATCATATTTTGTCTTATCTGAAACAGGTGATCGCCACGCACTAAGAACATACGTAACAGAAAAAGCGTATCCAGAGTTCCGACATAACACGCATTTGAAGACTATCCGGTGGAAGTTCATAGAGTCTTTGGAGCCCCCACGAGTGGTACACGCGCGGTGCACTGATGTTATTAGCAAACAGAATATTTTTGGACAGGTATGTTGAATTTTCTATTTTGTATGAGTATTGGCGTACCAGCTAGGGGCCGTTTTTCTTGTCATTCCCTGACACAATGGCATCCCCTGATGTACCTAATGGAAAATTTCATTAGGTATACAAAATCATTTCAAAGTTTGACACAGTAGAGCTTAAATGTATACAAACACACTAGTTTTTGTTTCATTCAAAAAACCAAGTAGTTACGAATTTACGAACATTTAAAGTTCCTCTAAATATCGAGTGTGACATCATTTTCAGCACTGATCTTAAAATTCCAAATTATTGTCTACCCATTTATTTGACTGAAGACCATGCAACCTTTGTCCAGCAGTGGACATCTGTCGATTGTTAAAGAAGAAGATAACTTTTTTTTTTTTTTTTAAATTATATATTTTGAATTGAAATGTATGTTTGTAGATCACGGTTCGCTTCCACACGCGGCAGCAGCTGGCGGTGTACGACCGCTTCGGGCGGCTGCTGCACGGCAGCGAGATCCTGGCCAAGGACGTGCTGGAGTACGTGGTGTTCGAGAAGCACCTGTCCAACATGTACGGCGCGTGGCGCGTGCACGACAAGATCATCCCGGACTGGGCGCCGCCCAAGGACCCCTCCCGGCTCACCAGGTTTGTTGATTGACTTTTTTTAGGGTTCTAAAAAAATCAAGTGCGATTTGGGCTCTCACACGAAGGGTTCACACATCGTGACAGTGATTAAGGTCGAGCAAAAAACGTACAAAAAATCAGTTTTCTTTAATGGAGACCAACCTTTTTTTTTTATTATTTGTTGTTATAGCGACCTCTCCGTAGAACAAAGTCTTGTCTGCTAAATTCACAACTTGAAATTTGAGCCTTAAAAGTCACATCTGCAAGGCTCAAATCTCAAGTTATGAATTTAGCAGATGAGACTTTGTTCTATGGAGAGGTCGAGATATACATATTCTGTGAAAATTTCAAGTGTCTACCTAGTACGGTTCATGAGATACAGCTTGCTGACAGACGATCAGATGGACGGACAGCGGAAGCTTAGTAATTAGGTCCCCTTGGCACCCTTTGGGTACGGAATCCTATAAATATGGAATCACTTTGTAGTGGCAGAGATACAGTGGGTCATTTATGAATCAATTCAATCGATTTTTTTTCGTTGATTGTTCAGTATGGTTGTTCTTTATTTAAAAAAAAATTCGTAAAAAACAAAATACAATAAAATAAAATTCGAGATAGATGCACATTACAATATTCGCAAAATTACATCGTAGCTAATTTTTTTTATAAACATTGTCTCTTTGGTTTACAGGTTGAAGCCTGACCCCGAACCCGCGCCAGTCGAAGAGGAACCGTCGAAGGAGGAACAACCAGCGATAGCTGATAAATAGATAATAATTAATTTATAGTTTATAGTTAATAATATTATAGCAATTAATCGTGATTCAAATCTCGCAGTTTTATTATATCCCTTTGTCCCTTCAAATAATATACATAATCCTAGAATTTCACTAGTCTTGCTTCCACAGAAGTAACTAGCGATACAGTTGCTTCATCATTCATGCAGGGATCATTTAGGCGTAAATATGTCTGTACTAGCTGTTGCTAGCGACTTTGTCCGCAGAGTTAGTTTTTGAAAATGTGTCTCTGTGTTCTTCCTGTAAGTATAAAACTTGCCTACGTCACTCACCAAGACCTCAACTATACTCATGCATAAGATTACGTCAATCCATTGATTGAAAAATAAACCGACAAACAGCCTTTCGCATTTATAATATCAGTAAGGATGTCCGAATATATTCTCTTTTATAAGTATCAATTAAAGTTTAAGCAAAAAAAAAAAAAATTCGTAACGCAGTAATATAATAAGTCTATGATTCCCAAGTATTACCAAAATAATAATGTATTCGGTTTTTTACCGCAAATAGACATCCGTGTTAACCGAACGTTATCTTTATTTTTCTTGTCAATTTATATCCGAAGGTTATAGCTATCTTTATTTTGACATATTTCGCAATCTCGCACAACACACTGTATCCAAATGACCTAAATCATATCACAAATTTTTGTATTTCCGATTGACTTAAGTATTTTTCCAAGGGCATGGTTACCTAAAACCATTTTATGCTTATTCAGTGATTAGTGACTAGCCTATTAGGCATATGGGTTGAATGTAAACTGCCATATTCCCGCTATCATACTACATCGTCACTTACCATCAGGTGAGATCACAGTAAAGGGCTGTTGTCATTGAATAAAAAAAATCGATGTTGAGATTAATTTAGGAAATTTTATAAGGAAAATTGTAATAAAACAAATATTTTTATACAAGTTTTTATTTCATATAACCAAATAACTCTGAGCTTCAGTGCTGTTATACTGATGTTATATTACAATAAATTATATTTCACATACACTTTTCATATATTTATATAGTTGCCTTCATACTTAGTATGATATCCACATGCATGCAAAATTAGTAACAACCAAAGTGAACTATTTTATTCATATATTTATATTTCATAGTTAAAGTACCTAATAAAAGATCTTTTCTCATAATATATTACTATTTACAAATGGCTATGTATAAAATCATTATTAAGGTAAAATAATTTTCAGTACAATTTGTCACATTATAGACTACACAAATTCGTATTGTAAATGAATTATATTTTTAAGTAGGTATTATTATAATAAGATCGTACATAATTTGTACATTATTATTTAGATCTAGGTACAATTGTTTTTGCCTAAATGTGGCCTACGTCACCTTATTTTGTGATGTAAGTATGTCACCCGTGCAAAAAATGGCGGCGATTCATTACTGCGTGATTGAAGAACAAACACACTTTCGCTTTTATATATTGGTAAGACAACATAGATACAGTTTTGGATGTAAAAACGACACTGTGATATCGTTCGGAAAATTATTCCACATAATAACATAATTAAATAATTCACTGGGAGATTAAAGTATTAAATAAGTAGGTAATTAATGAGATTGCTATATAACACTATTTTTACAAATTATGTTATAATACAAACTAACCTTATAGTGCCCTGTTTTAGTGCATAGAATAGGTGAAACAAATTTTACGAAGTATATTATATACAATTTAATAGAAAAATATTTTGCAAACTCTCTTAGTTGTCGATTTGTAATTATGATATCGACAAGTGCTCATGTCAGAAAGGGGTGAGGGTAATCAGTAAATATCATACACCTAGACTGTTGAAAATAAATCCACGGTCTCACCAGAAGGGCGACAAATCTCCAAGATTTATCCTATTCCATCGTGCAGAATGACACTAGGACGATATTTTCGCTCACTCGTAGGGAAATAGCTGATTTATCGCACCTTCTAGACAACCAAAACCGTCGGTCTACAAAAAGGTTTGTATCTCACAACCGCTTACACGGATAAATGCCGTCTGGCCTCCGCAACCGGTTAAAGGTAAACGAGTAGCTCGGAAGACACTGTCTTAATTCCATGCCAATAAGGCTGATATTCGCTCGTTCAGACGACCGTGGGCGCGGATCGTTGTGGTGGTTTCGGAGGTAGGGGCGGGGGTGTTCTCGGCTGTAGCCTCTGCCTCTGCGTTTCTCGCAGATTGTCGAGGAAGTCTGGAACAAACATCAGGCTGTTACTTTAGTTTACGGCTGACCTACAACTATAGTGTCAGATGGAGAAGGTGAATTTGTAACAAAATTGTGCCATTCTCTACAAAAGATAATGAATAGTATCTACAAGATGTAGCGAAGTTCGGGATTTTGTTAAAACAAGCTTTTGGCCGTAACTTCGCTCAAGTTAAATTCGATTTTCAATCCTTTGAAATCTATTTTATTGAATCTACAAAAATCCTCGGATGCCGACGACGTCATAATAGCTATATGTATAGCAAATTTCTGAAAATCAGCGGCTGTTGCTTTTGTGCATGTATAAAGCATACAGCATTTTGCTGAGTTGGGACCCTTTTTCCAGGTTATGCCACACATGACTTAGTTATTCCTTCGCTTCTTTCTTCTGCTTGGCGCCTTTGTCTTTAATGCTCAAGTGGTGGAGGCGCCGGGACAACCTAATCTAGGTATACCTATTGGGTGATGTATGGCACAATTTATAAAATAAAAGTTTTTTTTCTTTCTTCAAAGGAGGTGGGTTGATAAGGCAACAAAATCCGCCCCTCATACACTCGAAAAAAAAGTTCCAGATTTCGACAAATTGTAAATGTATTTATATACTTGAAGATATAAACTTTATTTTAATATAAAGTTTAGGTAATAAAAAAAATAGTAAGTTACAGAAAATATTACCCAAAAAGAGAGTATTTTCGGCTTTTTCATACATTTTAGTCGTTTTTTAAGCTTTGATTTAATATTTTAGAATGAAGCGCTCCATGAATCATGGTAAACGTAACTGATAATGATGCTCCTTTTAATAGGCTTTCATATGAGTATTAATTTATTTTGGTTCCGTGAACGCTTCATTATAAAATATTAAATCAAAGCTTAAAAAAACGACTAAAATGTATGAAAAAGCCGAAACACTCTCTTTTTGGGTAATATTTTCTGTAACTTACAATTTTTTTTATCACCTAAACTTTATATTAAAATAAAGTTTATATCTTCAAGTATATAAATACATTTACAATTTGTCGGAATCTGGAACTTTTTTTTTCGAGTGTATGAGGGGCGGATTTTGGGCCTTATCAACCCACCTCCTTTATAACAGAAACGTTTTTTCTTTCTTTATCTTTCTTCAAAGATCCGTCCAGTGGTTTGAGCTGTGCCTTGATAGATCAGTCAGGCAGTCAGTCATTATTTCCTTATACATATTGTAATGAATGCTAGTCACCTGGCGGGTGGTGGTGCAGCGGGTGCCCGGGGCGCAGCGCGGCGCGCACGCGGGCGCTCTGCCCCCCGTCGCCGGACACGCTCGACGCGCTCGACACGCTGCTGCGATGAGCGCTCTGCCACACAAACATTCCAAATTCAAATTCCATTAATTTCATGTAGGCCAACTTGTAGCTCTTATGACACGTCATAAATCTACCACCGGTTCGGAATGCAGATTCTGCTGAGAAGAGCCGACAAGAAACTCACCAGTTACTCTTTTCAAAAAAAAAAAAAAAATTTTTTTACAATAGGCAACAAAACTATGCTATGCACACAGAGTTTCCACAAAGAAGTTTCGAAAATGCACACCTGGTCGCGCCGAAGCGCGAATAGTTTTCGTTTAACCGCTCGAATCCGACCATCCTGTCAAAATTTCCTACCTAATACCGACCCCCCCTGGCCTGAAGAAGTGTCAGTGCATCGATGACCGTCAATTAACGTAAAACGCGCCGCTAAAGCTGGTGCATCGCCGCGCCGCTCCTAGTGATTCAGTGTTGATCTGGACTTGCCAACAAACTTGCCTTCTTGGTTTTCGTCAGTCGAAGAAGTGAGAAAGGAAGAGTGAAGCATCGAAAAGTATCCATGAATGTACGCGCGGCTCGCTGAAGTATCGCGGCGCCGCTCCTAAGGATTCAGGTCAGTGCCTTTACCCTTTTCCTATAGACACTCCCATAACTCCGCGGCCCAAACCCAACCCAGTCGGATTTGAGCAAACCCCGCGAAAATTATACAGTCCACATCGAAACCAAACAATCTAGTTTCTAGCCGTCCCGCGCCGCCACACCTACTACAACCTAACACATGTTAAGATGGGTAGACACAAAGCAGACCCATTCCCGTTGGTGGCACCCGTTCACGAGCATGACGCATGATCCAGCCGTTGCTTCGCTCAACCATATTTGAAACATTCCAAATTCAAGTCTCAACTTCTACAATAGCTTTAACAGCAGCCGATTTCGTAAAAGCTGTGATGCAGCTTTCAATCATCGCTACTGTCTCAATGAATTGAAAAAAAAAAAAAACTGCGAGTTTGCATTTTAGCCAGTGCTTAGCAAGTGGTTTGATCTCAAAGCATAGCTCTAATTTATTTATTTATTAGTTAGAACGGAAATTTCCAATTACACTAATTAAGATAATTAAAAACAGACATAACTTCAAAATAATCTCAAAAATTAAACAAAGGTCAAAAACATTCAGCACACTTAAATTTTTTTAAGTCGGGCGCATGTTTTTCGAGGTTAAACCTTCACAAAACTGCAGTTCATCGCCATGTGACCCTGAACCTATGAGCTCAAATGGAATCTAAAGCCCAAAGTACCTGCGCGTCCTCGTTATTTTCGTCCTGTATCCTGAGGGCCACGTCGCTCAGCGAGTCGGTATCGTCGTCCCTCTCCCGCGGCTCGGGAGTGACAAGGACGGCGGAGCTCGGTACTCCCATTGCGTTGGAAACTTCTACTACTTGAATACGCGCCCCGTCCAATTCCTGTAAATAATAGAAAGAAAGTTTAAAAACTAATCCGACTACGGAAAATTAGATAAATAACATCTGTCATATTCATTTTCTTCGTATTTTTATACTAAATGTAGCCTATGCTATCCATAGGCTACATTTTATACGAAGCATAATGACGAATCGATTGACACCTGATTCATTAAAATCGGCTCAGTAATTTGGCTCTAACGGCTCTAAAGGATCTACGGTGGAACATAAGTAACCTTCTTTTTGGCTTTGCTGTAGCCGGGTTATTTGATACCAATACATTTTGTTTAAGCTTGATTTTCTCCTAATCTTTTGCTGTAGCCTGTAGCAACAGCCTAGAATAATCTCTATGGTCTGGCACATCCGCCATTATAGATCTGTCATGACGTCATATCGCACCTTTAGAATTTAAGTGGCCTAATTTAAAACTATACTTTTTTCCTTTTTTCCCACAAATTGCAATTTTAGAGTTAGGTCACTGTAATTCTAAAGGTGCGATATATTAGCATCGAAGTATCGTTTAAAGTGAGCAGTGACCTGCACGAGCGTGTCGGGGTGCAGCGGCGTGGAGCCGAGCAGCACGGCGTGGTGCGACAGCAGCTGCGGGCAGTAGCGCTGCAGCACGGGCCGCAGCACGTGGCGCAGGCGGCGCGCGGGGCGGCAGCGCACGGCCACGGCGCGCCCCGCCACGCCCACGCGCAGCACGCAGCGCCGCTCCACGGCCAGGCAGCGCCCGCCCACCGCCGTCGACGCCGCGCTCACGTCCACCGCGCGCCCGGAGCCCTGCCGAACAATACAACCATGTTCATCAACTACCCTCCAGAACGTCCGAAAATCGTTTGTGCGAATGGGCGTGATGTAAAAACTAGCTGATACCCGTGTGGATTCAGTTTTTAAAATCCCGCAGGAACTTGCACTTTCGGGAATAAAATGTATCTTATGTCAGCTAAGGTAAGAAACTAACAAACACTTAGCATTTATAATATTAGTAAGATTACACGGCTAGACTTTTGTTAGTACAGTATGTAGTAGTTATGTAATATGGAGATTGTGTGGAAACTGCATATGCCAGTTATTTCAAATCTATTTGGATGTTTATTAATACACACAGTAGATTAGGTAATGTTTCGCAATTGTTTTGTTCGAGTTTATACCTGTCTAATGTTTCAGTTAAAAATTTAAAATCAAGTTCCACATTAAATGTTGTTCATCGTTACACTAGATGGCGTTGTCTTAAGTTGTATTGCGGTAACGTCAAGAATTGTTTGTGCCTATACCTTGCGTGTATTTTTTGCACTACCCGAATTGCTACTACCCGAATCCCGGACAAAACCCGTTCGTCGCCTGGCTAGTTCGTGCTACACTGACCTGGTTGCCGTCTTTAACGATGACGTCATACGTGGTGCAGAGTAAGTTCCGCCGCTGCAGCAGGCGGTCGACCAGCCGCCGCACGGTAACGTCGGGCGACACACCCACCACGGAGGTGGCACCGTCCGGCAACACGACGCGACACAGCGCCGCGTTGCCCGACCACAGGCACTGTCCGTTCGCTGCCTGGCTCGATTTCACCGCCTGGCGACAAAGACAAAACATAGATAACTCTATGAACTTCCAGTTCAACCGATAGACGAATACTATAGACACCAAGTAAAAGAGAGGTTTCTTGTACAGATTTCTACATTCTTCAGTCTTGCGCCTCTTTGTATCTAAACCTAAATCATCGATCCACCTATTGGCCGGTATGCCAACACTACGCTTCCCGGTGCGAGGTTGCTTACATGTATGTATGTGGCGCTCTGGAGACTAAACGCGTGGACCGATTTCGATGATTATTACGTTAATCGATTTGTGTTAATCTTGGGTGTGTCACTAAAGACATGACAGTAATCAAAATTCAATATGGCGACCACCAGACGCCATATTGTGAAAAAGAAAAAATGAAAGTCGACGAACTATGTTAAGTGGGATATCATTGAATAGGTATTTGAAAATCATAGTTAGCTTTCTTTGATCATTTTTCATTTTGAATGATCATTTACGATCCATGTCAATTTAAAGTTATAAATTTTGAATTGATTTCCTTAAAAGCAGTCGGGTTTTTAAAATATCCTTTAATTGCTTGTTATCGCGGAGTTTGAAAAACCTAACTCAACGCGGAAGAATTATATTTACAATATTAATATAGATGACATGCAATTAAAATATTTGCACAACAAAAACAAAACGTAGATAAGTTTCTCGGGTTGTATCGTCAAAGTAAATAGATACACGTAGGAAATTGAACGCAGTCTGTAAGCGAGAGTTTACTCTACAGTGGAGTTTAACTATTAATAGAACAGGGTTTATTTTAAACGTATCTGTGCAAATTATGATAATGGCGACAAATATACGTGCGACTGTGAGGGTTTATTTATTTAACTGATGAAATACTTTAACAGCAGTAGATCAAGTTTTAACTATCCGGAAAAAAAACAGGCAAAAATGATATTATATTTCCAAGGGATGATACTGAGTAGAAACCTAAAACAATGAAATTTGTACGACAAAAAAAAATCGCGAAGTTAGGTCTAATTTTTAACCTATTTGCATTTATTTTCAATGTGTTGCATATTACAGATCCAAAATTTTTATATAAAATTCCTATACATATTACTAAGAGACGATACAGCAATTTAAAAATAACGATAGCGTGTAGAAACCGATTAGGGGTATTGATTGGATTTACACTGCTTCCAAATTAGCCCGCTACCATTTTAGACTGCATCTTCACTTACCAACAGGTGAGATCACAGTCAAGGGCTATCTTGTCATCGAATAAAAAAAAACCGAAGTTCAATTATTATTTTTTGATTTTAGATAATGTCAGGTGATTGAAATCGCGCGCAAAAAAGGCTCAACAGTTTTATTTGCACTTTTAAACTGGATGTCACTCCGCGTTGCTAACAGGCGTTGTCTGGTTTGCAAATATTTGCATATTTTCTCGAGGTTTTCCATTACACATTGGAAATTTTCGAGACCAGGGAGTTGTCGTACTTATAGAGGCGCTGATGATCTGCAAAACGGTTCTGACGCAGATGACACATATCACCAGACGTGAATTTTATTATCAGTCAATTATCACTTTTTCCTCATTCATTTTTCGACCACAGAACTGGGAGAAAACGTGAGTTCCTTGCAGCAAAAGCTTAAAATGCTATGTTGAAATATTTCAGACAACTTTTTATTAATTAATTTCCTTAGGTATTTGTAGGCAGGTTAGTTATTTTTTGAGGTCTGTATTTATGGTATTTTAATTAGAAAATGAAAAAAGACGTGTGGCACTCGGGGACTGCCGCGGTAAAGCTATTGCATAGCATTTTTTATCAACGCCATCTAGCGGTGAGAGGAGTCCCGTGTCAGGTTATTTTCGTTACGGAATTTCTGGATTCGGTCTCCACGCTCAAGGCCTGCGATAGAAGCTATGCAATAGCTTAAAAAACGCCGAAGAATCATTTTGCATGGGGTTTTCCCGTGAAACCCCGTCCCCGCCGAACAATAGTTTCACAACATTGCGTCGTCGAGGATAAATAATTCCAACGTAGGTAATTTACGATCATAATGAATTGACATTACTTGCGCTTGTTAAACACATAGTTTACACATGCTTGTTAATTAATTGTAATTTAAACGATAACATGATTTTAATTATTGTCTATTGTTATAGGTTTTTACAGTCCATTCCTTCTAGATTTTTTCGCAGCAAAATAATAATTTTGTTTGTATTTATTATATAGGTATTAATCATTAGGTCTCTTATTCAGTTTTTGTGTGAGTTTTGAATTTTTTTTTCTCCACATGAATAATCCCATGCCATCATCATACCTAAGCGATAAGGCCGCCATTTGTGCTCTCATTTATATGATTTTAAGTTTCTATCAAATGTGGTTTACGACAAAGTGTATTCATTTAAATTTTTTGAAATTACTACCTATGAGCGAGTACGTAGAGTAAAAAAACAAGTCTCCTAACCCCCCACCCACCGCTTGCCCCCTTCCACCCTCAAAAAGGGTGCCTTTTTTTATAGATTTTCTAATTTTTAGGGAAACAAAATGTACAAGGAGTAATTTGTTGTCCATTAAATTACCTACAAATATGTACAAATGACTTACAGATTCCCAACTCTTCTTATTGGGTTATTTTTGTATTGTATTACAAACTTATAACAAAGTACAATTAAAATTAAAGTATTATTACAAAGTAAGTATTAGCTTAGATATATCGACTCACTTCGTTTTCTTCAGCGGTGGAGTTAGTAGAGGCAGCCGAGTTGGTTCTGTCCCGAGACGCGGCGCGCGCCTTCCACGGCAGCAGAGAGGCGCCGCTCCGGCGTCTGTCTGACGCGTTCGATGCAGATTTCTTTAGCTGCAAACGTGTAGGTAGGTTAAGAAAACTATTATTACAATAGGATAACGTTTATTCTGGGCTCTTTAAAAAAAAAAAAGTCATTAATTACATTAATTAAAGACTTATTCAAGCGGAAAAAAATATAAAATTATGCCCTTAGATTTTCAACATGTCATTGAAATGAAAAGCATTGCCAGACAATAAAACTTTCGTCACAGTTTGTGGTAACAGTAACAAATACAATTATTATTTTCTTGTCAACGGTACGGTATGACGTCATTTTGTGACGATCGTCGACGGCCAACTAGACGTGGAAAGGAGGTAGGTTAAAACAAAAATTTTAAATAAAGCCTTAGGAGTAAGTATAAACACTGCCATGAAGTTTTGTCTGGTGTTACCAGTTACCGTTACCACCACTACCAGTACTAGTTACCACCCTACTGTCAAAAACGTGCCGCCCAGCGATTTAGCGTTCTGGCACGATGGCGTGTAGAAACAGATTAGGGGTATGAGCTGAATACTGCCATACCCCTTCCAAGTTAGTCCGCTACCATCTTACACTGCATTGTTAGTTACTGCACTTAGCATCGCAGTCAAGGACTATCTTGTCATTGAAATAATGAGGAGCTGGCGAACAAAACGGCGTAATTACGTAATTTCTCAAACGACTTTTTTTATGAAACTGTGTTTTTATTATACCTCTCCATCTATTAAATACGTTCAATGTCTGTCAAAACGGCCTAAAAGTTGTATAAAAAGGGACTCAAAGTTGACGAAAACGTGAACCTAGTGTTTTACTGTACTGTACTCTACTGTAAAATTTAATATCTCCTCGAATATAAAAAAAATGAACCTTGGGCGCGTCCGGGTGCGGCGAGCGCGGCGCGTAGGGCGGCGGCAGGCCGCGCAGGTCGGCGCGCGCGCACTCCGCGTGCACGCCCGAGCGCAGGAAGCGCGGGTAGCTGTCGAACTTCATCACGTTGAAGATCTGCTTCTGCGCCTGGGGACGGAACACCGTGAAGAACGTTAATAGGTACGCAAAATCGCTTCAAAGTTTGTCACACTGGAGCATATACGTATACAAGTACACTACTTTTTGTTTAATTCGGAAAACTATCCTTAGTTTTGGTTGTTATGATGGTTATGACGCTAATGCTATCATTCTCAGACCATCTGACAGCCTGACAAGTAAAGGAATGTTACACCGCCATTTTCTATTTGTCTTCCTTACGTGTATGTTAGAGTAAGTTTGTTTGTAGTGTTTGTTCATAGTTCAGTGTGTTCGTACCTGCAGGAACAGATCCTGCGGCGGCGGCGTCTGGTGCAGGCGCAGCGCGGCCGCTCGGCGCGCCGCCGCGTCCACGTTGACGGGCTCGGACGCGCCCTCCGCGAGGTGCGTCTGCCAGATCTCCGCCGCCAGCGACGCCCTCCTCTCATCCTCCTCGCAGGTCCTGTACTGCTCGCATTGCCACCAGAACCTGCAACAATACCACACCAACCCGTAAGGACTAATTTCAATGTTTTGTACAATCTTCTTAGGGTTTGTTCAATCCTATTTATGAACTGATAAACATCCACTGTTGAACAAATGCATGGTTTCTTCCATGGACTTTACAGGCCTCGGTCCAGCGGCTCCATGCGATCCGTCTAAAGTCATCGGGTCTGCCAACACTACGCTTGCGTTTTCCCAACGACTATCCCCCGATATGCCCCGTCCATTGTCACTTCGCTTCGAGACTTACTGAACTATGCCAGTAACTCTGGTTGTTTTACAGATCTCCTTCAGCCCCAGCGGCCAGCGCACAACGCCGCTGCCGCTACCGTTGTTAATCTGTGGCATTCGCTCATTTGTCTCGCAATCTCCCCACTCACCGAATGTTCTCAGCGGCGAACTCCTTGGCGAGGAAGTGCGCGAAGGCGGCCGCGCCCGCGGGGTCGGCCAGCAGCTGCTCCAGCCCCAGCGACCAGCGCGCGACGCCGCCGCAGCTGCCGTTGTTGTTCTGTGGCAAAGGCGCCGCACCTTCGCTCATTTGCTGTGGGCAAAACAGGTCAAAGTCAAACTTCCCTTTTTTATTTAATTCTAACAGAATATGTGACAGATGAAAGGAGTGTTATTTTAATATCATTAATCGACTAACTTGCCGTAGTTTTATTTTTATATTTCTGCCTTGATAAAAACTGAATCAACCAGTAACAACCAGGAAAGCCAATTCTGCTGACAAGAGACGGCAAACCACAACAGCAGTTGCTCTTTTGAAACCTAAAGGTTCAAACCTACTCCTAGCACAACTAAACGCTAGTTGGAGGGGACGCGAGGGTTAAGTGGTATACCTTGCTATAGATGCCGAGGTGGTCGTGATGGCGGTACGAGGAGCCGGATCCGTTACCCGTCGTCCAGCGCCGGAACGGCGACGTCTGTTCGCTCTGCGGACAAACGAAATGTTGTATAGTACTTCATTTCAATAGCAGCAGTCATTTCCACCAACTCGCCCACTAATGGGCACAGGTCTCCTCTCAGAAGACCAGTAGTTTAGGGCATAGTCCACCACGCTGACCAAGTGCGGATCGGTAGAGTTGACACTCCTTTGAGAACATTGTGGAGAAAAATAGGCTTGCAGATTTCCTCACGACATTTTCCTTTATAGTTAATATACATTGCTAGAGACAAAACAGAGGACATAGATGCACTAGCCTTATAGCTACAGCCATCCTTAGAGGTGACCTTGCGCGTATGCAAGTAATCATATTTCTTATACGATAGGGAACAAGTGAGTGGCGATTTAATCGCCATTTTCTATTTCTGTCTTGCTTAGTAACAGACACACGTGAGCAAGACAGAATTAAAAAATGACTAGGTAGAGTAAGTAATTCAATCTAAACTAGTTATATCATGGCTTAAGGTAGACTAATTATAGGTATTATTCTATGCTTCAAGTTATCAATATATTCTCCGAAAAATTAGCAAAGCACATGATTTAAATAAAAAGATCTCAATCGGGAATCAAACCAAATAAACAATTTACCTCTTCTTTCCAATCAGTGATGTACCATACAACCATTTTATCGATAATACAACAACAAAAAACACAAACGAAAATATCACTACAAATAAACAATCATCATCATACGCTGCACACTGAGACAAAATCACTAACTAGAGCGTTTACTTTTTAGAAGATATTGCGTCATGTAAAAAAAACAACACAAAATTGTGAGAAAAACAAGGAAACATAAACAATTAATAACAACTAAACAATCTGTAAAAACAAAATTTGTCCTTAAAGGAAATTTGTTTAGCTTTGTTTTAGACTTGATTGGTTGTGGTATGAACGAAAGCGTTTCATATCGCGTCCTGGACTGAACTGAAGCCGAGTCACCACCATTGCGAGCATAATGCGAAAATTATAATGACAATCACTGCGCATAAACAGCCCCGTTTCCGGCGGTTTGTGGTCCAAATTAAACGCTCACGCGAACAACACAGTTGATTTATCGATTGTTTATCGATAATAATTAACTAGTAGTTAACACATCCTTAGCCTTGTTGTATCTTTCATTTTAATTTTTTTTCAACAGGTAGAAGAGAGAATAGGGCCCTAGAAATAAAATAAAAATAATAGTTTTAACATCTCATAGCTATAGACGTTATGGATGATACTCGTATAATATGAATTTCGTAAACTTTTTTTTTGTCCTTAAAATACGTTCATATTTTTGATATATTTTGCAATACTGCACAGTCCGCGAGGCATAAGTTCAGCTCATTGTGTAGTGCGCATATTTTGTGTAGTGCGACCTGCGCAGAGTTAAGATCGATTTGTTTTGGTTTTTGACACCATTTTACACTATTTCTGGCAATCACTCACACAACTGCAAAGCTGAGCTTGTGCCTTGTGAACTGCATAGTCTGTATAGCCTTCCGAATCTTGTTATTATTACTCAAGATCAACCCGAGTTTATCTAATAACAAAAATAAATGTTTGCCATCCCAAGATATTTTCCACCATCTTCCAACGAAGGCCAACTTCAAAGATGCTAAATGGCTCGATCAATAAATTCGCACTCCAAACTAAATGACCGATCACGAGAAGGTCGGGGTCAATTTAATGTATACAATTGGGGCAAATCGAGCGGCTGACCTTTTTCTAGACGACCTAAATCCAGATATAAATGTTCCAAGAGGGAATCACGGGCTCTTCAGACTTGAGTGACGGCCAATGTCATAATCATTACGATGTCTTTCAGTGATTGTAATGAAGTGGCGTAGTTTAACTGTTTATAAACGTGATTGCAGCTAACTGCCACTACATCTATTTACATTAACTGAATGGCATTATAAGTCGTTTAGGCCCACTACTTCTGATTCTTAAAAAAGCTGAAAATCTCAAAAGCTCAAAATGCTGAAATCCCATAAGAACTATGCCACACGGCTTTATGTCACGATTAAACTAACGGTATTAAATAGGTATACGATTGCTTAGTGGTTAAAACTGCGGCCTCCGTTTTCGGAGACCCGGAGTTTGATTCCCAGGCAGGTCTCACACATCTGCCATACCTGAGAGTTCTCTATAATGTTCGCAAAGGTGTGTGAAGTCTGCCGAACCGCACATGGAGAGCATGAGGGACTATGGCCCAAAACCCGTCTCATTAATAGGCCAGCTATAGGCTCAAATGATGATGATTATTAAACCAAAAAAAGGATACTTTGCCAAACGTTTTTTCACCAATCGCTACCGTTGTTGACTTGCACCAACTCAGTGCTCATCATTTGACGTCACATGTAATAGGGACGCGACAAACTGATGGCTTCTGGCTTACGTCCAGCCGAATGAATGGCCGTTCATGTGGCCATAAGGACAATCCACATTGTTTTGCCAAGTTAAGCGATGCTTCGATCAATTAACTATAGTGTTACATCAATAGTTAGCTTTTGCCGGCAGCTTCGCTCACGTTAAGTTCGATTTTTCAAATCCCTATTTTACCCCTTAAGGGTTTTTACAAAACTCCTTTCTTATGCCTGCGTCACAATAGCTATCTGTAGGTATGCCAAACAGCCTAATCTGTCCAGTGATCTGAGTTTTACGTCGACAGATCAGTCAGTCAGTATATAGTCAGCCAGTCAGTCACCTTTACCTTTTATATAGTAATTAGATGTTTTTCCCTACATAATCGGGCCACGGCGGCTATCTATACAGAAATTAGACATCTGCGCGGGAGATATTATAGTACAAGTGTGTGCACTAACGCAGGTGCACTCTCTGTTCCTTCACTATCATAGTCCGGACTATCATGGTCAGGCACAGGCTACTTCCTAACTCCGGGCTAGAAACTAAGCACTTCTATTTAATAATAAAATAGGTAAGAAATAATTCATAGGCACACACATCCCAGCATCCCAATTGTGAAAACGCGATGATTCATAGCGTATCGGGAATTCAGGATGTTTGTCATTAGTGATGAGAAATGAGGAAGGTCGTTCACTGTACGGGGTTTTGAATTCATTTCCTGGACCAAAGGTTTTTTCAAAGTAATTTAAAAAAATGTGATGGAAAATTTAATAGATTAACGTTGATTTCTCAACAAATTACGGTATCGATTACAAAAAGTAGTTTCTAAGTGCAACTTATTTAATAACCGCCACTTCCAGTATTAATCGTATGTAATAAGTTGCAATTATTTGCAATTGGTTGCAAGATAACAAGCTAATGGAAGTAGTAATAAAATATACCGGTCCACTTTCATAATCGTCGCTCTAATCGATAGTTATATTAAATACCGACATGCCGCTAAGCGATTTAGCGTTCCGGCACGATGGCGTGTAGAAACCGATTAGCGTTACCCATACCCCTTCCAAGTTAGCCCACTACCATCTTGGACTGCATCGTCACTTACCATGTCATCGAATAAGAAAAACAACACTAGGTTCTTACCCGACTCCATCAGAACGAGGATAATGTTTTTCGGGTGAATGTATGTGTAGGTATATTATATGAATCAATCCGCATTAAGCCTAAACGGCTGTAGGATTAATAATAATATACACATAAAAATTCTTTTCACAAAACCGACTTCAAATGCCACTACAAAGTATGTAATATATCAAGTGTACCTATAAAATTTGAAGAATTCCCTCGATTTTTCCAGGATCCCATCATCTGATCTGGGACCGAACTTAGAACCTCATAATTCTTAATCAAACAAGCCAGCCTCTAGAACACGACACAGCCAATCGGTTCTTAGGAAATGAGCGAACAAACATGCTCGTGAACGGGTGCCACCAACGGGAATGGGTCTGCTGTCTGTCTGCCCGTCTTAACATGCATTGGATTGTATGTAGGACTATCAGGAAACTTCATTGTGGAAGCACTGTATACATAGCATAGTTTTATTACTTATTGCAAAAAAAAAAATTTTTTGAAAAGAGCAACCGCCGAGTTTATTGCTGACTCTTCTCGGTAGGAAGGGCATTCCGAACCAGTGGTGGATTCATCGACGATTCAAAAGCACTTGTAAAAGTTTACTTGAATAAAAAATATTTCTATTCTATTTTAATTCTTAATACTCGTAATATTGTTAGAATATTTACGTTGTACTGGTTAATATTTTAGTTTAGACATATTGTAAAGTGCACTTTTATTTAAGTTAATTTGTAGATAGTTTAGTTATAGATAAGTTACGTAATATAGCTGTACAGCTACAATGCTCGTGGCGCCACCCGAATCAGGGTTCTGGCTGAAAATCAGCGTTGTATGCTCTTGTGCATGCGCAAAGCATACAGCATTTTGCTGAGTTAGGACCTTTTTTCCGGATTGTGCTACACATAACTTAGTTGTTCCGGCGCTTCTTCTGCTTGACCACTTTTGTCTTTATTGTTCAAGTGGTGGAGGCGCCGGGACAACCTAATCTAGGTATACCTATTGGGTGATGTGTGGCACAATTCATAAAATAAACGTTTCTTTCTTTTCTTTCTAACATAAATATAGCCATAAGTGTACGACTACTTACAATCCACTGCATCTTCGTCAGCAGCCTCTCAACTATAAGCGTAGGCATCTTCCGGAAGCACTAGGTTCACTAACAACGACCTCGATAGATAACCAGGATGTCAGCACTTGATACTTTACAGCACTAACAAGGCACGAGTAGGTGCTCCAACGCGGAATGTTATCTAAAGGTAGGTAAAAGAGGGGGAATTTAATAGTGAAAACTATGATACTGACCAATTTATATCCTACCAATTTATATTGCCTATTTATCCCTGCTAATATTATAAATGAGATACTGTTTGGTTTATCCTTCAATCACGCACCAAAAGAGCAATGGAACGACGTCATTTAATGCATGGGTATTGTTGAAGACCTGGAGAGTGCTAGTGACATAGGCTACTTTAATCCCAAAGGGTGCCTGCGAGATTGTTGAATAACCTAACTGCACGGGGGCATAAGTTCCATACTAACTGATTTATTATGATTTATTATATAGTCATTAGTAGCTACTAGAACGTTACATTTTTAACTGGCAATATCACGACGAAATAACCTATTAACATTTTATACACAGCCCAGTAATCTTCGAGCCCTAAGTTTCTCTATAATTTATTAACAGTATAATTTTTATCAAATATCTATATATAGACTATTTTGACATGAAGATTAGAATTAGATCAGTTATGAGATTACTTTCAACATCCCAATAGATACAACGAGATTACATAAATCTAGCCCACGGAAACTGTATCGGTCTGAAATTTAAAACCAGCCATAAACTGACGGTAAAATTAATCTTTACCACACGTTACTAACTACCGGATTTCCTTATACGTAAATACAACGCGTAAAAAAACTTTTTGATCAGATTTTTACTTTATTGATTGATACATAAATGGGGAAATCGGCTGAAGCAAATTGAAAAACTAACTCATCTACAATGCAAAGCAAAGAATTTATTTTTCATTTTTTTGAAATAAGATTTCTATTCGATATAGTTACCTTAACTTTAAAATAAAATATCACGTATAACAATTCTTTACAGTTACGCCTAATTCTGTAATTGTACCTACATTAATCATTATAATAACTATTCTTTATCTCATAAATACGCAACTGATTTTACCTTTAAGATTTCTTTAGGTAACGTATCTATAGAAAATTGATATAAATATTACGTATCAAATTCCTTGCAATAACACCTAATTCTGTAACTGTAACAATTAGGGAAATGTACCTATTATTTTCGTCACTATGAACGAATCCTAGCGTGCAGTCTAACTACGTTCACTTCACGTTTTTTCACGTAATGCAAAGGCGCGCGCGTTCTACAGCGCTGCCCTTAAAGTACTGACTCTGTACCTAACTCTAATTCTAGGCTTAAGCTGAACGATGTATTAGAGTGTGTGGGCGCCACATAATTTGTTCTCTTATCAGTTCCACTATCAGATCAAACACGTTTCGAATGCGTGGATAAGGAGCTCTCTACACCTCTGCCACATTTATTAAGCACGATGCAACCGTAGCAGTGAAATTTCCAGAGCTTTAGTAAGACTTGTCTGTTGGAAAGGGAGGTTTTTCATTTTTTTTTTTTAAATTTTAAATAAAGAATATTAGGCAACCTGAATTTGACTAATATCCTCCTATCCCCTCCAAATAAGCGGAAAGCTTGTGTTAGGAGTGGGTACGACCATAGTGCAACGGGTGGGATTCGAACCTGCGACCTTACAGTTTTCAGTCCGCACCTTTAACCGTTGAGCTATTTTCATTGACTATCGATAGGCAGGTCTTTCATTGAGTATCGACAAGCAGGTTTTTTATTGAGTACATATCAACAGGCAGGTTTTTCATTGAGTATCAACAGGCAGCCTTTTCTTTAAGTAACGACATCAGCGCTGCTGGCATGATTATGGCACCGTGTAAACACTTTCTGCAAGCAAACTCTACTTGCCAACGTTAGATGCAGCGTCCAATGTTGAACAAAGGTCTCTTGCACGAACTTCCACTGGCCTCGGTCTTGCGCTGCGACTCGTTTGATGTCGTCGGTCCACTTAATGGAGGGTTTGCCATCACTGCGCTTTTTTGTTGCGGGGTCGCCGCTTCAGCACATTGCGACTCCAACGACTTTATATTTAGCTGCTACATCTAAAGCAACATCCGATGCGCAACCGATGTAAGCTGTAATTTACTTTTGAGATTCGCATAGCAGCAGCGCCAGCAGCTCTTCGAACTAACTTATTATATTTAGCTCATCTCTTCTGTTATATGAAATGACTATCAATCATCGACACCCTCCCCAACCAAGCCGGTAGATACTCGCCAAGTGATGGTTATATCATAATATCTATTTACGCTGAATTGTCAGATCAACCGATTAGGTGTCGTGTGATGTCCTATCACTACCCATTATCCGAGATGTGAGATACAGTGAAAAAGTATTCCTTGTTGCCAATAGATACACACAAACACACACGCAGGCAGACACACTCAGACATACACACGCTCACACATTATGGATGTCATGGTTTTATATTCTACTTCTCAGTTAAACTTTTTTCTATTTTTAAGTTATGTAATCTTTTTTGCCCTTATATCTAAATATATAAAAGCAAAAGACTGACTGATCTATCAACGCACAGGTCTAACCACTGGACCGATCAAGCTGAAATTTGGTATACAGGTAGCTGTTAAGACGTAGACATCCGCTAAGAAAGGATTTTGGAAAATTTCAACCCCAAGAGGGTTAAATAGGGGGTTAAAAAATCGAACTTAACGTGAGCGAAGCCGCGGGTTAAAGCTAGTTGTATCTAAGTACGAAAGTTTTTGAAATTATTTTTGAGCTTATAGGCCATACCTAGGCCAACAACCTGGCCCAATACAAATCCCTTGAAAATAAAGATTAAAAAAAAATAAGTAGTACATGTTGCAGAACAAAGAAAATTCGTTTTTAAACCATACTTTAAAATACACAAATTAAGGTCTACAATCCCATGATCTAAAACTAAGGCTAGTATCGTCAATGAATGTTTAATTTTCAACTATGACGCTATACCCTCAAGGTTTAAATTCGTTTGTTCTTAATCAAACTTGCATACAATATCAAAGTGATCGGGGTATCTTACAAGTGAAACAAAACCTTCCAAAGGTAAAAGATAAGATTGTTGATAGCTAAACAATGCCACATTCCGACGTCAATTAATGACATCTTTACCTTGGTCAATTAGAAATGTCCAATCATATCATATCTACTTACTAATATAATCACAGAATACGACACAGAAGATTCACTCCGTAAAATCATTTAAATAAATAGCGATTCTTGCTACCACACAATAAAGTGAAATTCAGGTCGCACAATATTTATTTTCACCTAGAAGCTGTTGTCTTTCTTTGTGACGTAGGCCCTTCTGGACAAGTCACTGACGACGGAAGCCGGGGATACTTCTAGCTTTATACCTAAAATGCGGATTTCGCCAGGCATGCTAATCTTTACTTCCCTATCCTTACTAATTGTGTTTGTTTGTTGGTTTGTAATTTTGTCCTTCAATCACACCAAAGGAAATCGCAACAAAGGAACGGATCGACGTGATTTTTTTCATAGCTATAGTTGAGGACCGTTTTTATCCCAATCAAAAAGAACCCGCGGGATTTATAAAACTAAATCCATGCAAGCGAAGGGGGCATCAACTAGTATCACAATAAATGCGAAAGTGGTGTTGGTTTGCTCTCCAATCACACACAATGAAGTAACGGATTGATTTAACTTTTGCATATTGTCCAGCGTGAAATAGGGTATAGCTATACGTACTTTAAAAAAGCCCTTACTGTACGCGGACGAAGTTGCGGGCAAAAGCTAATAAATAAATATGACGGAATCGCTGTTATACCTAAAAACTGGATTTATAAGAACTATTTTTGTTACACTGTTTATAATAAAGGCACTGTCAAAACTGTCAGTAAAGATATACTTAGAGGATAGAAGTTAAGTAATTTCTGTTTGATCGTAACGTATAGTCATTCATAATATTATTATATTACATAGTTTATTGATCACAATAAAAACTATTAAATAAATCCATAAATTCTCTAACCAACATAATTTATAGCGGGCATTATAAACTTTCCAACGTTTCATATAATTTTATACCGTTGGTAAATAAATTGTATTTAACAGGCTAAAAATAATGGAAATAAGAAGCGAATGTTTGTGAAAGGATTATAATTAAGAGTGGGTTTCCGCATATCGGGTGACTTTCGGTACATATTGTGACTAAGTTAAACCAAATAAGATGGAAATAAAAATTGCTACACATAGATTGGTCCTTAATCTCCAAATCTTGGGAGTTGATTTTGTTCAAAATCTCAATTTTTAGTACTATAAAAATCATTTCCCGTCACCTCTTCACACAAAATTCACGATTTTGGGGCGACTTTAGGTACATTTCTTGTATATAATATACCGGTTTTATGTAATTAAAAAATACTATCTGTTAGCAGATATGTTCAACTCAAAATCTTGGAGAGAAAAATATCAAAAATAGTACAAATAGTATAAAAAAAAAAATATAGCATCGCGTGTAATTTTTTCACATATTTTGGTTTAAACCGAATCTTAAAATAATGTGCAATAAGGCTTATTTTGATTTTACTCGGTCACTGGTTTGATTTTATTTCAAAATTCAAAATTCAAATATCAATCAGTCGGCGTTTGACCGCCTTTCTGAGTGGAAGCTGCGCTGGTTGCAAGCAGATGCTGGTATCGAAAAACATCGCTGTACGAACACGAAATAGTTCATAGCAAACCAAATTGATACTTTATATATTTTGAAAAGAAAGGTAAGAAACTAAGTATTAGGTACCTATGGTACCTTCAATATAATAGCATTATTTTATTATTTGATAGAATTTCGAAATTTCTTGTAAAGTTATATTCCCCGAATGTAGTACTGACCTGCATGTATACCTCGAAAACTTCTATTGGAACTCCTAGATCTTTAGAGTTAGTTGTATCGAGTTTGGGCTCGTTTTGTAAGTTATGATGAGGTCTTACCACTGGACTTGTTAGAGTGACCTGATGGTATACTTCGAAGACTACTACTGGATCTTCTAGACGGCTACAGCTAGTTATATCGAGTTTGGGCTCGTTTTGTAAGTAATGATGAGATCTTACCACTGGACTTGTTGGAGTGACTTGGTGGTATACCTCGAAGACTTCTATTGGAACTCCTAGATCTTTACAGCTAGTTATATCGAATTTGGGCTCGTTTTGTAAGTTATGATGAGATCTTACCACTGGATTTGTTGGAGTGACCTGATGGTATACTTCGAAGACTACTACTGGATCTTTTAGACGGCTACAGCTAGTTATATCGAGTTTGGGCTCGTTTTGTAAGTTATGATGAGATCTTACCACTGGACTTGTTGGAGTGACCTGATGGTATACTTCGAAGACTACTACTGGATCTTCTAGACGGCTACAGCTAGTTATATCGAGTTTGGGCTCGTTTTGTAAGTAATGATGAGATCTTACAACTGGACTAGTTGGAGTGACCTGATGGTATACTTCGAAGACTACTACTGGATCTTCTAGACGGCTACAACTAGTTATATCGAGTTTGGGCTCGTTTTGTAAGTTATGATGAGATCTTACCACTGGACTTGTTGGAGTGACCTGATGGTATACTTTGAAGACTACTACTGGATCTTCCAGACGGCTACAGCTAGTTATATCGAGTTTGGGCTCGTTTTGTAAGTAATGATGAGATCTTACCACTGGACTTGTTGGAGTGACTTGGTGGTATACTGCGAAGACTTCTATTGGAACTCCTAGATCTTTACAGCTAGTTATATCGAGTTTGGGCTCGTTTTGTAAGTTATGATGAGATCTTACCACTGAACTTGTTGGAGTGACCTGATGGTATACTTCGAAGACTACTACTGGATCTTCTAGACGGCTACAGCTAGTTATATCGAGTTTGGGCTCGTTTTGTAAGTAATGATGAGATCTTACCACTGGACTTGTTGGAGTGACTTGGTGGTATACCTCGAAGACTTCTATTGGAACTCCTAGATCTTTGCAGCTAGTTATATCGAGTCTGGGCTCGTTTTGTAAGTTATGATGAGATCTTACCACTGGACTTGTTGGAGTGACCTGATGGTATACTTCAAAGACTACTACTGGATCTTCTAGACGGCTACAGCTAGTTATATCGAATTTGGGCTCGTTTTGTAAGTAACGATGAGATCTTACCACTGGACTTGTTGGAGTGACTTGGTGGTATACCTCGAAGACTTCTATTGGAACTCCTAGATCTTTACAGCTAGTTATATCGAGTTTGGGCTCGTTTTGTAAGTTATGATGAGATCTTACCACTGGACTTGTTGGAGTGACCTGATGGTATACTTCAAAGACTACTACTGGATCTTCTAGACGGCTACAGCTAGTTATATCGAATTTGGGCTCGTTTTGTAAGTAACGATGAGATCTTACCACTGGACTTGTTGGAGTGACTTGGTGGTATACCTCGAAGACTACTACTGGATCTTCTAGACGGCTACAGCTAGTTATATCGAGTTTGGGCTCGTTTTGTAAGTAATGATGAGATCTTACCACTGGACTTGTTGGAGTGACTTGGTGGTATACCTCGAAGACTTCTATTGGAACTCCTAGATCTTTACAGCTAGTTATATCGAGTTTGGGCTCGTTTTGTAAGTTATGATGAGATCTTACCACTGGACTTGTTGGAGTGACCTGATGGTATACTTCAAAGACTACTACTGGATCTTCTAGACGGCTACAGCTAGTTATATCGAATTTGGGCTCGTTTTGTAAGTAACGATGAGATCTTACCACTGGACTTGTTGGAGTGACTTGGTGGTATACCTCGAAGACTTCTATTGGAACTCCTAGATCTTTACAGCTAGTTATATCGAATTTGGGCTCGTTTTGTAAGTTATGATGAGATCTTACCACTGGACTTGTTGGAGTGACCTGATGGTATACTTCGAAGACTACTACTGGATCTTCTAGACGGCTACAGCTAGTTATATCGAGTTTGGGCTCGTTTTGTAAGTAATGATGAGATCTTACCACTGGACTTGTTGGAGTGACCTGATGGTATACTTCGAAGACTATACTACTGGATCTTCTAGACAGCTACAGCTAGTTATATCGAGTTTGGGCTCGTTTTGTAAGTAATGATGAGATCTTACCACTGGACTTGTTGGAGTGACTTGGTGGTATACCTCGAAGACTTCTATTGGAACTCCTAGATCTTTACAGCTAGTTATATCGAGTTTGGGCTCGTTTTGTAAGTTATGATGAGATCTTACCACTGAACTTGTTGGAGTGACCTGATGGTATACTTCGAAGACTACTACTGGATCTTCTAGACGGCTACAGCTAGTTATATCGAGTTTGGGCTCGTTTTGTAAGTAATGATGAGATCTTACCACTGGACTTGTTGGAGTGACTTGGTGGTATACCTCGAAGACTTCTATTGGAACTCCTAGATCTTTACAGCTAGTTATATCGAGTTTGGGCTCGTTTTGTAAGTTATGATGAGATCTTACCACTGGACTTGTTGGAGTGACCTGATGGTATACTTCAACGACTACTACTGGATCTTCTAGACGGCTACAGCTAGTTATATCGAATTTGGGCTCGTTTTGTAAGTAACGATGAGATCTTACCACTGGACTTGTTGGAGTGACTTGGTGGTATACCTCGAAGACTTCTATTGGAACTCCTAGATCTTTACAGCTAGTTATATCGAGTTTGGGCTCGTTTTGTAAGTTATGATGATTAGATCTAGGAGTTCCAATAGAAGTCTTCGAGGTATACCATCAGGTCACTCCAACAAGTCCAGTGGTAAGATCTCAGCATTACTTACAAAACGAGCCCAAACTCGATATCACTAGCTGTAGCTGTCTAGAAGATCCAGTAGTAGTCTTTGAAGTATACCATCAGGTCACTCCAACAAGTCCAGTGGTAAGATCTCATCATTACTTACAAAATGAGCCCAAACTCGATATAACTAGCTGTAGCCGTCTAGAAGATCCAGTAGTAGTCTTCGAAGTATACCATCAGGTCACTCCAACAAGTTCAGTGGTAAGATCTCATCATAACTTACAAAACGAGCCCAAACTCGATATAACTAACTCTAAAGATCTAGGAGTTCCAATAGAAGTCTTCGAGGTATACCACCAAGTCACTCCAACAAGTCCAGTGGTAAGATACCATCATTACTTACAAAACGAGCCCAAACTCGATATAACTAGCTGTAAAGATCTAGGAGTTCCAATAGAAGTCTTCGAGGTATACCACCAAGTCACTCCAACAAGTCCAGTGGTAAGATCTCATCATTACTTACAAAACGAGCCCAAACTCGATATAACTAGCTGTAGCTGTCTAGAAGATCCAGTAGTATAGTCTTCGAAGTATACCATCAGGTCACTCCAACAAGTCCAGTGGTAAGATCTCATCATTACTTACAAAACGAGCCCAAACTCGATATAACTAGCTGTAGCTGTCTAGAAGATCCAGTAGTAGTCTTCGAAGTATACCATCAGGTCACTCCAACAAGTCCAGTGGTAAGATCTCATCATTACTTACAAAACGAGCCCAAACTCGATATAACTAGCTGTAGCCGTCTAGAAGATCCAGTAGTAGTCTTCGAAGTATACCATCAGGTCACTCCAACAAGTCCAGTGGTAAGATCTCATCCTAACTTACAAAACGAGCCCAAACTCGATATAACTAGCTGTAAAGATCTAGGAGTTCCAATAGAAGTCTTCGAGGTATACCACCAAGTCACTCCAACAAGTCCAGTGGTAAGATCTCATCATTACTTACAAAACGAGCCCAAACTCGATATAACTAGCTGTAGCCGTCTAGAAGATCCAGTAGTAGTCTTTGAAGTATACCATCAGGTCACTCCAACAAGTCCAGTGGTAAGATCTCATCATTACTTACAAAACGAGCCCAAACTCGATATAACTAGCTGTAGCCGTCTAGAAGATCCAGTAGTAGTCTTCGAAGTATACCATCAGGTCACTCCAACAAGTTCAGTGGTAAGATCTCATCATAACTTACAAAACGAGCCCAAACTCGATATAACTAGCTGTAAAGATCTAGGAGTTCCAATAGAAGTCTTCGCAGTATACCACCAAGTCACTCCAACAAGTCCAGTGGTAAGATCTCATCATTACTTACAAAACGAGCCCAAACTCGATATAACTAGCTGTAGCCGTCTGGAAGATCCAGTAGTAGTCTTCAAAGTATACCATCAGGTCACTCCAACAAGTCCAGTGGTAAGATCTCATCATAACTTACAAAACGAGCCCAAACTCGATATAACTAGTTGTAGCCGTCTAGAAGATCCAGTAGTAGTCTTCGAAGTATACCATCAGGTCACTCCAACAAGTCCAGTGGTAAGATCTCATCCTAACTTACAAAACGAGCCCAAACTCGATATAACTAGCTGTAAAGATCTAGGAGTTCCAATAGAAGTCTTCGAGGTATACCACCAAGTCACTCCAACAAGTCCAGTGGTAAGATCTCATCATAACTTACAAAACGAGCCCAAACTCGATATAACTAGCTGTAGCCGTCTAGAAGATCCAGTAGTAGTCTTTGAAGTATACCATCAGGTCACTCCAACAAGTCCAGTGGTAAGATCTCATCATAACTTACAAAACAAGCCCAAACTCGATATAAGTAGCTGTAAAGATCTAGGAGTTCCAATAGAAGTCTTCGAGGTATACCACCAAGTCACTCCAACAAGTCCAGTGGTAAGATCTCATCATTACTTACAAAACGAGCCCAAACTCGATATAACTAGCTGTAGCTGTCTAGAAGATCCAGTAGTAGTCTTCGAAGTATACCATCAGGTCACTCCAATAAGGCCAGTGGTAAGATCTCATCATAACTTACAAAACGAGCCCAAACTCAATACAACTTACTCTAAAGATCTAGGAGTTCCAATAGAAGTTTTCGAGGTATACATGCAGGTCAGTACTACATTCGGGGAATGTAACTTTGCAAGAAATTTCGAAATTCTATCAAATAATAAAATAATGCTATTATATTGAAGATACCATAGGTACCTAGTACTTAGTTTCTTCTTTTCAAAATATATTATCAATTTGGTTTGCTCAACTTAGACTTAGATTTAGAATTAAACTTAGACTTAGACTAAGTCTGAGTTCAAATCTAAGCCTAAGTCTAACACTAAGACTAAGTCTTAGACTAAGACTAAGTCTAAGTCTTAGTCTTAGTGTTAGACTTAGGCTTAGACTTAAAGAGACTTAGTCTTAGTCTAATGCATTTCCCAGTGGCTTAAAAAAGTCTAAATCGAAGTCTAAGACTAAGACTAAATCTAAGTCTAACTTAGTGTACAGCAAGTCCGGACGAAAATAAAAAATAAAAAAATAAAACATAAACAATTTATATCCAAGTATCAAAACAAGTTAATTCACTCATTTTTAACGCAGCTTGCCCGCGCCTGTGTGTGCGTGTGAACGGTGCATGTGTAGAAGTGCGTTTTTATACCTACTCTTTGCGAAATCCCGTCCTTAACAATTGTGCAATCTCATAAAACATAATGAGAGAAAACAGATCGACGTGGAAAGTAAATGTGTGATACAAAATGTTTGCTGAAAGATTTAATTATATTTATTTATCTATGTGCATTAAGGCTGCGCGAGCTAGTTTTTTGTTCATACGAACGTATATGAATTAATTAATTTATTTTAACGAGCCCGCGACTTCGTCCACGTGGATTTAGTTTTTAAAATCCCGTGGGATTTTAAAAACTACTTGATTTTTCGGGATAAGAAGTAGCCTATGTTACTCTCAATGTCTTCAAGTATTCCCATGCAAAAAATCACGACGATCCTTAGCTCTGTTGCAGCGGGATTGAAGGACAAACCAACAAACACACTTTCGCATTTATTTATTTTATAATATTAGTAAGTAAGGATGTTCAGGATAATTAGTAGAAGGCTGATTACACTATTCGATAATTAAGTGATGCCCGCGACTTCGTCTACGTGGATCAAGGTTTATTGATTCCCGCAGGAACTTTCTAATTTTCAGGGTTAAAATGTATATTTCAAGGTAAATGTATAATTTCAGGGTTATAATGTGTTAATCCTGGATATGTTCAATCATTCATTCAACCGATTCGGTTCATCCGTTGTAGCGCGACAGTGAAGAAAACATTCATCCATTCTCAAAAACTTTCGCATTTATAATATAAGTAGGATTGTGGATTGTGGACTCAAAGTTATTAATTTTATCATCATTGTCCTTGTTAAAATCCCAACTCTGTACATTAACAAATATCAGTAGAGTATGAAAACTCCAATATATAATCCAACAATAAATAGTTTATTTATTCAAAAGCTGAAATAACAATATGTACTGCGTGTACTTTTAAAAGGTTTTATGTAAGATTTTGTTTTAGTATGTAAATGATATAATCACAAGCATTTAAACCGACGAGTTCCTCGTAGAGTCATGTGCACCCTTAACATTCATAAACTCGAACTAATTTAGAATAGAATACAACGCACAAATGTATAACATATTATGTACGGCAAAAATAAAAACAGTAAAGGCCTTAGACTGATAAGAAATCTGGTTACTAGTCCAGAGTCCTTCCGTAAAATGATCAATCGTCTGTAGATAATAATATCAGATATGGTTTAAGAACTACAAAATCATCGACATATCAATAAAGTATTAAATGACATAAATTGTTAACAAATCCCCGATCTGAAGTATAAAGTAAAAAAAGTATGTAAAGAAATATTTTTTCTATTGTATTTGTATTTTGAAAATCACACATCAGATTCTTCAGGTATATGTTTTTGTTTCTTTATATTATTTTTACACTTTGAAAACGGTTTTTTACATAGAATTTTTATTTTAAGCATTATTTTATATTCAATATTCAACAATCGACAGCTCCTGAATCTTCACCGTTCAGAAGTGCAGAATGGAGTAACTTGCATATTGAGGAGTTGGGACCTATGTGTCGATTCTCTAAAAATTATTGCATCAATGTAACGATTGCAATGACCTCTGATTGGCCGGCACCCTCCCGCTATCGGTTAAAATACATTGATGCAGCAAGAACGTCATAAATTCAGCCAATCAGAGACCAATGAGATCGTTACACTGCTGCAATCAGTTTTAGAGAATCGACACGCTGGAGTTGAATGATAAAGTCTATACTTGAGACCTACATTATCAATTTACAATCAACAGTTGTTAAATTCTCAAAGTCCAGGCAATAACCCTGGAGGAAAGCATTGAAGTGCTCGAATCAGAATTTTTATTGACACATCTTAACTTCCTCTAACGATAAAAAAATCACGCGAAACAATCCAGAAATCACGGAGACATTGGTGTAAATACACAAATAAATACACGCCGAATCGAGAACGAGAAGTTTCGCCGTTTTTCTTTTATTTAAAAAATAAATCAGAGCATGGACCCGATCGTAATCTTTTCACAAACAGACGGATGCAAAAATAGAAATACATAAATAGAAACGTCATGCGTGTCAAATGCAAATAAGAGAAAGATAAGATTTAATCTCAATTTAAATCAAACCTTTTCGTGTTGGTGCATGTTGATATTTCAACATAGTATTTTTTTAAAGAATTACAATATGGGGTTATTCCAAGGGCGGACCAATAAATTCCTGAAAAGCAGGCAACGCATTGGTGGTGCTTCTGGTACTACAAGTGTTCATGGGCTGCGGTAATTACTTAAAATCAGGTGACCCGCCTGCTCGTTTGCTTGCTATTCACATAAAAAAAGAATATCACCCTCTCCCCTCCATTAAAACATTAAGTTAACGTTAGGAGTGGGTACGATGGATATCCAACGGGTGGGGATTAAAACGTAGACATTTCAGTTTTCAGTCAACAATTTTAAATGGTTTTAGACATCATTGACACAAGAAGAAGGCAAGAAATACATATTTGGCAATTTTATCCTATGCGAAAACTGTTCTTACAATTTTCGCCTGAATCTGAAGCATGATTCTTTGATTTTCCAGCGTTGAGTGGTTTTAAGGTAATTAAATATCACTTGCTTTTGCAGTGAAGGCAAACATCGTGAGGGAGCCAAGAGTATTCCGTAATGTTCTGTATCCGTAATGTTCTGTATCCGTAATGTTCTGTATCCGTGATGTTCTGTATCCGTAATGTTCTAAAAGGTGTGTGACGTCTGCCAATTTGCACTTGGCCAGGATGGTGGAGATTGCCTGAAGCCTAAACTCGATGTTCAAGAAACCTGCGACTAATAGTGGACTAATAGTTGATATGGAAATCTACTTAAATAAATGCATGCGTACTTTTAAGTTGTATTCGTTTTTATTTCTTTCTTGTGTGCAATAAAGTTTTTATCTATCTATCTAATTTTAATTACAGAAGACAAATTGGTTAATTGAGAAATAATTCAAAGCCTTAAAGCCATTTTAAACACAGACAGCTGACATACCAGGGGAATGTTCATTTAACACTCTACGACACTATTGCAATCCAGTTTTGATCACCAAACTTGAGTCTTAATGCGTTCGTAATACAGTCTAACACAATCGAAAGCTTTCCGAACAAATTAAAAACTTTCACTGCGTACAAATAAGGTTCTACGCTGTAACTTCTAACACTCTTATTACAATCACTTTTAAGTTCAATTTTGAATATGACTAGTGTTTTTACTCACACACTGATATCGGTTTTTCTTCATTCGGCTAATCTTTTCCTGTTTAGTTGATTAATTCCTTTGACACTCTTAGTGTCTGCACTTAAAGCACTATTTTGATTGAATATTCCTTGTATAATAGCAGATATAAGTTTGTTATGTGACTTGGGCGTTAGATTCGCCCAGCGAAGCCTACGTTCGGATGCCAACTGTTAAAACAACGGCCTATACTGTCATGGTCTATGAAAATGTTCCCACATTAATATCATTTGTAATGTTATGACGACGATCAAGAGTTAACTAAGAGTTCTTAAAGTTAAGGCAATAGAGTATACTATTGCAATTAAATTTACTTCCGTGAGGATAATTTGCGTTAATACATTCAGTATTGTCAGACGAATAAATGAGTAACTTAATAGTTTCGGAAAAGATCTTTAATTCTATATAAATACGAAAGTGCAAGAACTCCATAGTTTCACCTTACTCACTTTCAAGGGAAGCTGGAAGAAATTTCTTTTTTAGAGACAAGTTTCACCTATGTCTATATCTTCTAATGTTAGTTAATATGTTGTCTTGTAATTCCTGCCAATTTATCTCATATAAACCAATAAAGATCTCGAAGCACCGCGAATTTGTGGCGTGTAATCCATTCTGTCAACGGATATTTTGCTTTGTGGCAACAAAATATCTCAGCTTCAAGTGAACATATATTTATTTTCTTTTTTCCACTTGATATTGAGATATTACGATATATAAACGATAAGGCCGCCAATTTTATTACCTTTTTTTTAAAGTTTATTGATACAATAGGTATTCATTTAATCTACAATGAAGTGTACTTCATTCATTCATGCATCACAATTCACAAAGAAAAAGTGATCGGTATTAGTGGCCGTAATAAAAAGAAAGTAAGCAACGAAAGATAACTTCCCAGTTCTCACCCATTTATTCGAGAACATTTTGAGAGAGGAGAATGTTTGTTTTGGCGTAATGATTAGTTTATGCAGTTAGAATCTGGATTTAGGCATTTGAACCCTGGATATTTGGTACATGTCAGGAATTGGGTTCCGAGAGGAATACTAATGCGTCAACTAAATCTAAATTTCACCAATGTTGATGTTTTGAAATCCTGTTTAATTGGGTGATCTGACATGTTACTTTTTAGTGATTTCTTTAGGAGGAGATACTTTAGTATAGATTGCATAGCAGCAATTATAACAGTTTAACTAAGCATTGAAATGATTCCTCTAAATCGCCTGCTGAGTGACTCTTAAGTTGTAGCATTCCATCGAGGCCCATAGTAACTGAACATGTTTTGGAAGTCAAAGAAATAAGTACGTCAAATATAAACAGTATAAGTATAGGAATTGAAGACAAGTTTCCAATTAAAGTATTTATTTTATTAATCGGGTTTAAACAGCTTGATAAAGTAGCAGTATCGCACGCGCCAATGTGCAGACAAAACAAAAAAAAATGCCACACACTTGTGCAAACCCCTGAACATGTCAACAACATGGATGAATATATAATAAAAATCATTGACGCCATATTATCACCTAACGCTATAAGAATAGATGCCCAAATCGTGTGCGGACTGAACAGTGTTAACGCAATATTTTCACGATCACGATCAGTCCTTGATTAAGACTGAAGACAAACGCGGTTGCAGAAAGTCAAGGATTCAATTTTGGTTCTAATGCATTACGAATTAAGACTCTAAATCGGTAAAGGCGTGATGGATGTACAGTAATTAACAATAGGCGATAAAGTGCAGCGTGACTTGTGTTAATAAAGAAATGGCTGGAGGTTATTGGAGGGCGACAGTTTAGAACATGTTTAGAAGCTTACCCGTATCAAACTGCGATGTTGTTGAAGAATTTGAGAGATCAATTCTTGACTCTAGGGTTTCTTATTTTAAATAAGCATTTTGAACATTAAAGGTAACAATTTTATTAACACTGCGACAAAGACACGATGATATCCAATGCCTTCTAGTGGCCAAGAACCTTTGTTCAATATCTGAGAACTTGCTCTCTTTCGAACCCGACAGTTTTCTTACGGTAATTTTTAAAGTGCCTTCAATGTAAACAGTTTTTCGTCGAACTGTTAAACATTCTTTCAGTACTTCCGCATTGCAAAAAAATGGTAACACAAACAAACATAACTGAAATTGTAACGTTACCCGTTAACTGACGGATGAGAGGAACGTGTTAGCTATCCATCGACAAATAACGGAGAATCGATAATCGGCTGAGAATGCACTAAGCATTTTAAACTGTACTGTGCGATACTATCGTACCCTTTAGTGTCATTATCATAGGCAACTAGTGTTCAATTTAAACTTTTGCAGTAGTTATCCAGACTCTAAAGTTAAGTGTCACAGATTATTAAAATACCTCCATGTGGACAGTGGGCACACTCGAGCAAAAGCTAGTGAGTATTACATAGAATTTAAATTTGAAACAGCCTATTAAACACCATGAAATATAAGTTTAACCATAGAGATTGCTTAAGGCTTCGAACGAGAAAAGACAAAAACACACCAAGACTAGTTTTCTTTACGGAATATCGCTGGTTCTTTGTTTGTTATTGTGGTAGATTGTATTTACATGTAATTCCAAATTTATTATATAGTTTGATCGTTACCAGAAGCAAATATGGCAGAAATCAGATGGCAAACGCTTCTTACAAAACTTATCGAATATGGGTAACAATAATAAATAATCAGATCCTCGTTTAAATTACCGCGAAAAAGTAATATCGAGAATTAAACATTTCACACTTATCGCTCTCCCAGAAGTATTACGAGTTTCATCATAACGTTCTCTTTATCTAGATTCATTCAGATTTTAAATTCAGCGAATTGTTTTGGATTCTGGATATTAATATTTCCAGCTGTATCTGTTTATTGTTTACATCGATTCGGTACAAGCATCCGTACGTTTGTATGATAAGTATTTGCAACCAACACCATCCTTTCATCCGTAACCTTGGATGTATGTAAATATTTTTTTGTAGTTACGCAGGCGCGTTCATGCAATGCTGTTTAATTCAATAGAAAATTCATCGAACATATCCCTAACTCTATTAACCTATACTGATATTATAAAATATGCGTTAGTGTGTTTCTTTGTTGATTTGATCTTCAATCACACATCAATTAGCAACGGAGCAACGTATCGACGTGATTTTTGCATATGCATAGTTGAGGATGGGCTTATCATCGGTATACTTACTTTTACTTTGAAAGTAGATTTAATAAATGGAAGTGTTTTTATATGAATTGTATGAATGATATCTCTTCACTGTATTTTCTTAAGAGCTGATAGCTGCTATATCAAACATAACTAAGAACCATCCCACTTAAACCCACTTTCTTATAAAATAAACCGCATTTAATTCAGTCCATAGTTCCAAAGTATTTGTCCTTTGATGTTTAGACTATTAATTAATTGCATTTTTATTATCCAACGCGATTGTAGTTCGTACACGTTGAAACTCACTATCTAGGTGATCATCAGTGATATAACTTAATACTAGATCAACAAATCATATCAGGTCGATGCACGGACCGGCTCCTAACAGGCACGGTATCAAAATGTCACTCTTGTAATCACATGATACACTGCAATTACATCATCACGAAAATCATTACAATCAAGACGCTGATAAAATAACTACGAACTGGGTATGATGTGGCGACAGGTCGGCGCGCTAAGTGTGAACTAAATCATTATTTATATTAGAGTATTCTTTCCTTTCGTGTGTTATATTCTACTACATATTTTATTTATGTATATTAGAAGAGGACTAAATTGGGCGTTGTGACGTATCAAAGTTACGGTTAAACTTTACTTAACGTTAGTGAAATCGGCTTTAACTAGGCCTGAGGAAGTCCATGCAAGAGACCTTTGTTCAATATTGGACGTCTATCGGTTGATAAAGAAGAAGAAAGATGTTATAGCAGTTCTGAAGTTGTTATATCAACCTGAGTAGTGAAAGCCTATAGCCTACTAGACTAGTCTAGTAGGCTAGAACTGCGTTCAGTAGTGAGGCGTTGATACGTATGATGATGATGATAAGTCATACATTAGTAATTATAGTATAGTCTGGTTAAGTGTAGTTTTGAATTTCTGTGGAAGAAGACGAACGAAAGAACGAAGATGGCTTCTGTAGAAGAGTAGTGAAAAATTATATATGACAGAGAAATTTTTGGATTTATAAAGTATAGGTTTTACTTAACAGAACTGCGATGTATGAAGTCAATAATCGTGAGTAAAACATATTATGTATCGGAAACTTCGCACTATTAGTTTCTGCGCCTCATTTTCCGCAAACGCCAAACAAATTTAAAAATATCAAAGCAAACAACCAGTGCTCCAAAATAATATGTTTTATTTATCGCGTTTGTAACAATAACGCAATGAGCCAAAGCAACAGTTTCGACGAAGTCAACTGACTCACAATTAAGTTTAACTGCATAAATATGCCCATCCTCGACTGGGATAATTAACTGGAATTAGTCTGCGCTGAAAACTGTCGTTGCAGCCGGTTCATCGTTTAAAACCTTTTCCTTCCACCACGTATACGATATGTCGTATTTACTTAGATTAATGCTGCTTTGTCCCACCCACAAAATAAATTGTCTCTCGACAAAAAAAAAATTAAGGTGATTAAACATTGGTTAAAAAAAATAACAAAGTAAAAGACGAAGATAAAAGAAGAACTTTATGTTGATTGAAACAAAAATAATAATTATGAGATTCTATAAAAGCTGTATCAATTATTGCTACAGTCTCAATTTGGTGATGAATAGCGAGTGAGTGTCAGCCAATCAGAGGCGACTGTCACTGTATAGCAATATATTTTAAAGAATCGCACAGCTGAGTAAAACAATCATCAAAGAGAAGAAAAAAGAAATATTAACGTCTACACATTCCTTACATAACAGATCTGAAAAGACTAAATAGACATCATATACTTGTCTACACTAAATAACAGCACATATAAAACTCCACAAAGTTATCACCAAGCGGTAAATGTTAGCAGTGAGATGCAAAAAAAAAACATCAATAAAGTTATTACTGAACAGCGTTATTGCCAAAATGTTTGCAATAAAACCGCCCGTGCGGCTACTGAACCATAAAAGATAAAAATGGCAAGACATCGTGTAAGCTTCGCGTTTTTATTGACGCTGGCAACTGTAAATCTAGAGGCGGGAATGTTTAAGCGATCCCGCACTGCTTTTGAAGGGACAAACAAATTACAAAAAGAATAAAATTCCGACTGGTTAATAAACGTAAAAATTCTTTTTACAAAACCGACTTCAAACGCCACTAGAAAGTATATCAATTGTGCCTAGAAAATTTGAAGAGTTCCCTCGATTTCTCCAGGATCCAAACATCAGATCCTGACCTGATGACAATGGGACCACCTGGGAAGTATACCCTTTTAAACAAAAAAAAAAGATTTTTCCAAATCCTTCCAGGCATCTTTGAGTAATAGGGGAACATACATAAAAAATACAAACTAGAGAATACAATACAAAAAAAATCGAGACTATTTATTATACCCAATTTTATCAGTGAAAATGTAGCAAGGTCAACGAGGTATAAAAGAGAAAATATCTGAACGTTTTATTTAACAAAAGCAAATGCAATATAGGAAAGGCGTTTGAAATATTTGGTGTACCAAGCAAAATCTATAATAAAATTACTGTGCCATGATGTGGTCTTATAAAGCGACCAAAATTACGTGGAAAACTATTGTTTACATTATAGCACTTAAAACAGTTTTCAATTTTAATATTTAATTCTCATTAAACCTTTTATCAGCGGCAAACCGCAGTCGAAAACGTAACAAAGTTTTTAATTAATTGTAACAGAATTCGAGGTTTAAATATTATGTTATCATAATAACAATAATAGGCAAAAAACGAACGCCGCAGACAACTATTCCAAGTAATAAAATTGAAACAAACTCTCAAAATACACCAAGAACCTTTGCGGTTAAGGGAACTGCTCGACGTAAAGGTCTTTATTGTGAATATGATAACAAAAATGTACAAACAAATAGACACACAACCTCTATGGAATAAAAACTTACTGTCTTCGTTCCATCGTGGGTAGGCATGTAACTTCTCTATAAGTTCCAAACATCTCTCAAACTAAGTATTTATGCTAATCCAAGATCAGCCCCCTGATTCTGTAACTCAAGTGCCTATCAAGGACGATAGGCACTTTTTATCCATTGAAGGTTTGAAGAGAAAGGTCATTTACTATTTCATAGGAAACCTTCTATGGATAAAAAATATATGTCAAAGGCTTTTTATTTTTTGATAGGCACTGAGTTACAGAATCAGCCCCCTGTTTTGATAACAGTCAAGCGCAAACTTGTTAATTGATTTCATCAAGCAAGAAAAAATCATACGGTCTACCAACAGAACTTATAATATGATGATGATACCCATGCAATAATATGACCAGACACATAACAGCAAATCATTTTTACGATCATACAAAAATAACTTCTGCCTCCGATTAATGTTGCTTGTGTTTACCAAAATATGATTTCATTTCATCTTAACCCTGCATCGCCGGCCGACTACTGGCACAGGTCTCCTCTCGAAGGAGAAGGTATAATCCCAATGTTTCAATGTATGTATATGAAAGCTGCAAGCCGATTGTGTAAAAGCTGCATCAATCATTGCTACAGTCTCAATCAAGGCTGAATTTATTGCGTTCTTTATGCAACAATGCATTTCAGCCAATAGCGATCGAGTCGTATCGGCCAATCAGAGGCGATTGCAATAACCACTACAGCAATCATTTTCAACGGACTTCCAAAAAGGAGGAGGTTATCAATTGGGCCGGTATCTTTTTTTCTATGTATGTCCACCGATTACTCTGGGATTTCTGGACTGATTCGCCTCATTTAGAGAATGAATTTGAATCTGCCATCAACTCCCAATCGCCCTTTTTGAAGAAAAGAACTACCACGCTCCTGTCCAATGCTTAGGGCGTTGTAGCTAACCTCGTGAATTGAACCATCCCTGAAAGGTCTTTAGTACCGGTTTTCCACCCTCTTTCAGGAGTTCCGCTGCGACTCCGTCATCACCGGACCCCTCGTTGTTCTGTAGCCCCAATCCGTGGTTTATTAAAGAGACGACGCAATACCATGTTATGGTGTGGATCACTTAAACCAACAATAAGTACACAAATAGTAACAAATTACAGTGTCACAAACAAACAAGTCGGTCACGACGACTGGCGTAGTAATTCGCTAATGGAACGTGTATTATGTGAATACGTACATAAACTACTTAAGGTTACATTTAAGACTTTTCTCAGATTGTTACATAGATTTTTTTACTTTTAAAGGTTTGGTCCTGTCTCCTTGCCAAGACATCAACCCATCTCAGTATCTCTGTAGACATGACAATGTTGTACACTACACAATGTGCTCATAACTGCGTTATTGTTTATGTTACATAAATTATGTATCACTTTTGTGCATCTCACACACAGAGACTCTCAGTGATAGACATCATCTTAATTGGGCACTGAAGTATATAATACATTGGGATAAGTTAGTAAATATCGAGTTCCGTGCATTTTCGCTTTTTTGGGATCGTTATACAGTTCTTGTGACCATTCTATCATTCTAACTTTATTGTAACCTAATGAAAACTTCAATGAGCTACGCACACAGCATATAAGATTTGTATGAATAGTTTAGAGTATTTTCATCAATATCTCGATACAATGTCACAGATCACGTGTGCACCAAGAAAGGTATTCATGAGTTACCGCTTTCAAGATCCTCGTGACCGGAAATTGAAAGAGTTACTCGAGTTTCCTCCACCTTAGTTTTTACTCGTTTACGAATTGCTAGAATCATTAGCCTTCCTTTTTTTTGGTGTAGTTGGGTGCAACTATCTATCGTACGTAAACCGATTCGATTGTCGAGGCCGCCATATTGGTACTTAAAGATGTCATACATACTAATACAGCATTGTGACGTCAAAAGCACAAACATTTGCTCTCTCCGCTTATACGATATTCTTGTCTGATTTCCCAGATCGAGTGATCATTAAATCCACTTAATTAATTTTATTTATTGACGAGACGTGTTTCCGAAACTGTTTCTTCCTTGACCCGGTTTTATGATTTCCCTTCTAAAATTCATCTACTCACTATTTGATAAGATGTTCTGTTTGCCATAAGTATGTGAAGTGTTATATTTAGATAACCGAGATCGTAATATTCCTACAATCTAGATACATACATTAGATTTGTATTTGATCATCATCAGCGACCCATCAACGGCTAATTACAGAGCGCATTTCTCTCAGAGAAGAGTAATATAATAGGCCATATTCCACCAAGTATACAAATTGGAAGACTCCACATCCCTTTACAGCTCTATGGAGAACTTTCAAACACGCAGGTTTCCTCACGATATTTTCCTTCACCGTGATATTTAATTGCATAGTTTTAAATGCATAAAATTCCAAAAAGTCTTTTTTTTTTTTGTAATTTATTGATAAATTTAGGTACACAAGCAGAGCTGCGTGCCCGGAGTCTAACCCACTAAACCTCGAATAAGAGATAGGACTCTTAACAAACATCGTTAACATGTTTGTTTTAATTATTATGATTAAATAAATTAAAAAAAGAATCATTGCTTACATTCTATTTGAACTGATCTGAGAGGAGAGCTGCGCTCAGTAGAGAGTCGGTATGGCTTGCTGATGGTAATCATGATAAATTAAAAAAAAATAATAATAATAACCTTGGTAATGTTTGGGAACTGGAACTTCTGCGGGTACATGTCCTGAAGCCTCTGACAAAGCTGGACAGCGCTGGTGGCTAACCGAGCCATCCTGATGCTGCCACTGTTCTCTTTTTCCACACAACTATTTCTCATGAAGTCAAGTTTACCTCTCGCAATGTTCAATAAAAATTCCTCGCAACTCAGAGTTTAAGTTAGAAAAATAGCATTAAAGCACTGTTATTTATAAATTGATACAAGTTACAGTGAGAACACTAATCCTCAAATCCTCATATGTCACAGAGCACTATCAATATTTTATCACAAAAAAGCGTTAACATAATCCCCTCTGTCAAAATATATTGTATGCACCGCCGCTATAGATCCGACAAGGTTCAATAAACTACATAATTGGTGTTGCAAAACAATTTTTCGACCGTAGATAATTTTCGAGATACGCACGACGGTGAATTACGAGGATGAGGATTTGGACACGTCCGTCACCGACGCCGATTGGAGTAAAACTGACGTTGCACGAGATGTTTTCACGTATATCCTACTGAAGCTACAGTGAGCGAAAAACGTACTGGCGATAAGACGCTCGACGAAAATTATGACGAAGGCTGCCAGAGAGCCTTGCGTAGTCAATCATCATATCGTACTATATCTATATAAAATAAACTGCCTCGTTCGTCCAGTGGTTACCAAACTCGACTGCAGATGACGAGGTTCGATTCCCGGGTCGGGCTATTTGGGTTTTTCTATCAAGAAATTTCCAGTACTAGCCCGGAGTTAGGAAGTTGGCGGTCCCCGTCCATCGGAAAGCACGTAAAGCTGTCGGTCCTGTGCCTGATCTCTCTCCGGTCGTGTAAAGTTTCCGTCCCATCGGACTATAAAAGTAAGGGAATAGAGAGTGCACCTGTGATTGCGACACACTTGTGCACTATAATATCTCCCGCGCAGATTGCTAATCTCTGTGATAACTGGCCGCCATGGCGGGATTCAGTCGGGAGGACATAAATAAAAAAAAATTATAAAAGTATATAACAGTGAAAATTCTCATGTTCAGCTTTTCTCAAAAGCCATGTCTCAGGAATTTCAAAATTGTCTGACTCTCTAAAGAGGTAAAAGGCATAAGTAAAAATAACGCGGACGAATTCGCGGGCGACCGCTACCTTATGTATAGTTGCTCCAAAGTGCTGAAAATAATGATGTTCCTTAGCCCAATTTTCTTGAAGAGAATTATTAATGTTGTCCGCGACTTCGTCCGCGTCAATTTCTGTTATTATGATCGCGATTAAGAAGTTTTTAAAAGAATATATTTTAAATATGGATAATTTTCCCCGTTATTGCAACATTTTTCCCTGATGCTTCGCTCCTATTGGTCGCAGCGTGATGTTATATAGCCTAAACTCTAAAGCCTTCCTCGATAAATAGACTATCCAACACAAAAATAATTTTTCAATTCGAACCAGTAGTTCCTGAGATTAGCGCGTTCAAACAAACAAACTCTTCAGCTTTATAATATTAGTATAGATTTATCTGGGAATCTCAGTGGTTCTTAGTAATTATGTTATTCACGTATTTCAGCATGACTAGCGGTTACCTACTGAGTAGTGAGCTGCAACTATAAACCTAATTGAACATTGGATGAATTGCTTCACGGTGCGAAGTTTCTCTTGATCCTATAGTGCAAGCTCATGAGATAACAAAATGAGTGGCGACTATTGGCGAAACGCCCGGATGATTCATTTTGTTGGTTAATCCTTCAATCACGCAGCAACATAGCAACAGATCGACGTGATTTTTTGCACGAGTATATTTGAGGGCTAAGATGCGCGCCACGAGTAAATTTTTTTTAACCATTTACTCGTGAAATCTCATACAAATTCACGAGTAAATGGGTAGACAAAATTTTCTTCTGGAGCGCACGCCTAGCCCTACTGGAGAAGATGCTTTAATCGTGGAAAAATAAAAAGTTCTCGTGAGATTTTTAAAAACCAACTCCTCGCGGTTGAAGTCGCGGCAAAAAGCTATATTTCCTTAATCTATATAGTCTATATATTCTAAATTGGCCAAATAACTGGCCAATCAACGCCCAGCTTATTGCAGCCAAGAGCTATCTTCTTATCGAAAAAAAAAAAATTCTTTCTTTTCCTCGCTCTGTTCAATTACACCAATAACAATGACGACCTCCCGGGCGCAGTGGTGAGCGTTGTATTATAACTGGGAGGTCTCGGGTTCGATATCTGGCGGGGGCGATTTAGGAGTTTATAATTACTGAATTGTCTCTTATCTAGCCGTTACTAGATACCACCCTACTGCCAAAGACGTGCCACCAAGCGATTTAGCGTTCCGTTACGATGGCTTGTAGATTACAGGTATGGGTTGAATGTACACTGCCATACCCTTTTCAGGTTAGCCCGCTACCATCTTAGACGGCATCGTAACTTACCATCAGGTGAGATCTCAGTCACTATCTTGTCGTGGATTTAAAAAAACAATAACACCTCAAATGGCACCAATAGTAGAACCCAAGAAAATGAGGTCACTAAGATTTGGTCTACGTGCCGGGCTGGCGTTACGCTGAGGCTTCCACCAAAACGGTTAAAACGACCCATTGTCCGTATGACGTCAATGGCACCCAATACAGCTTCTTGGTAATGTAAGCCTGTACCGAATCGGATATTGTTCGATCTTATCATAAGCATAACACAATAGGCAACGGCCAACGAGCTTGTAATCGCATTCAATATGGCTACAAAGTAGCTTTCGCGGTGACTAAGTCCTACCTCTATCGAATCATCACTAATGAGTTCTACTACGTCTTCTTTATCAACCTATTTTAATTCGATTACAAGTTAGTCCTTGAGTACGATCTCACCTGATGTTAAGTGATGATACAGTCTTAGCCTAAAATCTATAGACTATATTCTCGCTCAGCTCAGACTCAAGTCAGAGTTAAAACGAGACAGATTTATGTCAGAGCATGCTCTATAGATCTCCACCATAAGATGGTAGCAAGCTAACTTGGAAGGGGTATGGCAGTGTACATTCGACCCATACCCCTAATCGGTTTCTACACGCCATCGTGCCGGAAAGTGACTGATCTATCAACGCACAGCTCAAACAAATGGACGGATCAGGCTGAAAGGCATACAGATAGCTATTATGACGTAGGCATCCGCTAAGAAAAGATTTTTGAAAATTCAACCCCGAAGAGAATAAAATAAGGGTTGGAAAATCGAACTTAACGTGAGGGCTAGTGTCTCGCATCGGTTTCATCGTTTTTATTTAGGCCCGCCCGACTTCAACATACGTGTACAAACTACAATTATTATTTTAAACTTACAGTTTGAAGTCGGTTTTTAAACAGTATTTTTTTGAACGAGCGAAGCGAGTTCTCTGAGTCAACTAGGGCGCTTGCCTACTAGACAGAGAAGTGTGTCCGTCTAAATGTCTGTCAGAGCCCTATAACTTCTGAATTACTGAATATTAGAACGTGAAACTTGGTTGAAAATTCAGTTATATCCTGTACTTGAACAACAAATACTAAAATTAGATAAATGTTATAAAGAAACGAAATTATTTAATTTTAATGCGCCATCTATTAGCATTATAGTGAAGCATTATAGTGAAGCTATTAGCTTCACAATAATGCTAATAGATGGCGCATTAAAATTAAATAATTTCGTTTCTTTATAACATTTATCTAATTTTAGTATTTGTTGTTCAAGTACAGGATATAACTGAATTTTCAACCAAGTTTCACGTTCTAATATTCAGTAATTCTTGACATATGGCTCAAATTAAAATCTCCACTTTGAAACCCCCCCCATTTGGTCAATTTTTAGGGAAAAATTAAAAAAAATATATTTTTGTACTCTGTTCAAAGTCGTCTTTAAAAAGATATATCGCAAGTCTATGTAGAGCAACAAACAAGATTTTACTTCAAATACGCTTCTATGAGAGCCCCCCTGAAATAAAGCTTTTTATATTTTTTTATACAATGTTCGGCTGAAGGCCATCAGATTACATATTATATTTAAATTTGAAGTAATTACGTTCAGTAATTCAGAAGTTATAGGGCTCTGACAGACATTTAGACGAACACACTTCTCTGTCTAGTAGGCAAGCGCCCTAGTTGACTCAGAGTGTTTCGAACTAGTGGTGTAGTAGACTCTCGGAGGAAAAAAAATTTTGTGTTTTAGATGGAGACGCCTTGACGTCTAATTTCTTTGCAAAAAAATCTGTCAATTACGGTGCGGGGCGAGGTAGCACACATAAACAATTTCTTACTACAGGTGCATTTTTCAATCACGTCGCTATGCACGCACACGACAAAACTACCAAACACAACCTTAAAGTATACGCACACAACCAAATTCACACACAGGGACGTTCTATCCTTACACGAAACAATCATGTCATTTATGTAAGCAATTTTGGGCTGCGACACTATCGATTATCGACTTTCGATAAGTTCTAAATGAATTAATGAATTAATGAAGTTCAACTAATAGTATAAATTAAAATATTGTTAAATCAATTTAGCAATCAATTACTGTTCGTTGGTCTGGCTAAGACTTAAAAAGTTTTTAATGAATTGTATAAAATGAGAATATAAATCTAAATCGAATGTTCTGAATCTAATATATATGATACTTTTTATCCTAATAAACAATAAGGTTCATCCGCGATAGGGGATGAAAGTTTTTGAAAAATACTATTTTATTCAATTTTGGTGAAGATCTAATAAATATTATCGGAGATAGAGGACATACCTTCTCGCGGATAGTAGCAAGTTACTCTAAACTACGCCACGCGGACGAAGTCACGGAAATCAGCTAGTAAATAAATAAATTTAAGAAATGCCACATACAATTTTGTAGTCAAGTTTATAGTTTTTAAACTTTTATCCATGTTTTATCAATGGATAGTAGACATTTGTTGGAACACTAACTGGTTCTATAAGAAAATTAAAAAATACATGATGTACCTATACCATACACACCGAAAATATCAATATCGATATAATTTCTGCTTCCAGCCCTAATTTTCTTGCAGTGTGACCAACTTCTTTAAAATAAAATCCTCATTTTTGAACAAAAAACTACCTTAAAAATACTGTTAATGATAAGCTTATCCAACTTTATGAATGGGTACAATACCTATTACAATTTAATTTTTCATAAACCGAGGTGGCACGAGGGCATTTAATTGTGGTGATTGAATATTAATATGGCTTTTTAATCACAAATCTGTGTATGTTTGTAATGATTTTTGTGCATGCAATTATATCGGTTACTTATATTATACTAGCGGCCCGTCCCGGCTTCGCAAGGGTGGATATTTATTTTTTAAACATTTTGGCATAAACGCACAGTAAATGCAGGACATACTTACCTAAATAATAATATATTTAGCAATAGTGTATCGCTGGCTTCCTTTGGGTATGGGACTTGATGATTGAAAACAAAATGATAACAGAATAAATTACATCAATGAACTCGTAATATCTTTCGAATGGAATGTCCGATTTTAATAAACTAAAAAGTAATTTGCAGGTATTTAAACAGCCTTGCTTGAAAAAACATTTATTTTGGTAAGGATTAAGGCAAAGGTATAAATAACTTGGTCTGATTTTGGTCGGATTTCTATTAAATTTTAAAATGTTAAAAAGTAGTTATAGTGACATAGCTACAATAGTAGCTCAGTTTACTAGTAAGAGTTTACTACAGTTATATATGTATATATTTTTACTATGCAAGACCAACAAAATCTCAGTCACACGACAAGAAAATATTATAAAATGTTAACGAATATTCTACTTAACTCAGTTTTGACGAAATGTGTGACTCGTCCTTTTCAAAATAACCTATTAAATTGTTTGCCTAAAGTTTATAAATTAATATAAATATAAACCCCCAACCTTTCCTATTCGATCGTAATTTTAATTGTATGTAATCAAATCATTATGCAGTTCATGATAAAGGGCTCCAATCGAGTAATAAGTAGATTGGTTAATTTTTTAAAATTTCCCGAAATTATTTCTTGTACGATTCCGTAGCAACATTTTCGGATCAACAGTATTTTTAAGTTTTCTCCTTAAATAGTGCATTAATTGGATAAAAGAATATATCAGGAGAAAAGTAATGTTATCCTTTCATAAACTGGATATTTTTGGTATTTTTTTTAGAAGGAAAATCACTCATAGTCGGCATATTATACCGGAGCTCATCCTCCGCTAACCATACGTTGTTGACAGGCGCGTGACGCGAGTCAAACAGTTTTATATAACGGGTATGACCGCTGGGCATACCCGTCAAATAAAAACTTACAGAGGGGTACGCATCCTATGGCCACTCCAGAGCTTAATCCTCCTAGAGTAGACTAGTTTTTAAACAGTATTTTTTATATTATTATTAAATACATTTTCAGGATGTATCTTAATAAATTCAAAGCTCTATTAATTGTATACTTTAATTCATTTTCTAAGAATCTTTTTCAGCCTATAACCCAGAACAATGGAGTATTGAGTAAAATCTAGGATAGCCATTTACAACAGCTGTGAATGACGCTATTCATCACAAATATGGACAACTTGAATGCGGCCCGAGTCTTGACGCAGGTGTATTATTATTCATTCTATTACGTTTTCATAGACAAATGGAGCTATATCTGCTATTTTTTTTAAAATATAATATACTAGAAGCCCGCGCCGACTTCGTCCGGGTTGAAAATTAAATATTTGTTCTTGTGAGCTTCTTATAGGAGACGATTGTCAATAAGATCACCACAGGAACCACACGAATATCCCGCACCGATACCCGCCACCGTGCCCCGCCTCGCCAGCCGGCACCATTTTATTATTTTGTCGCGCGGAAATATTAATTTTCCGATAACTCCTAAGATATTTATTTAAATTGTATAGTGTAAAGGGCAAATATGTTCTAAATTAAATACCTACGATAATAAACATATTTATTTAGATATAGATTGACATCACATCGGTTAAAGAAGCTTCGAAAATAATTCATTATTTTTAATCAAAATTTGAAAGATAGAAATGGTTACTGTAAGTTATCCTTAGAATATAGACATATGCTATCGCGGACTTTTTTTTAGAACTCTTTAAGAGGAACAATTCACCCATACATCATTTTCATCCAATAACAGTATATGACCCAGCGCACGCCTTGAAAACGTTTAAGAGTCAAAAAAAATTCCGACTTCTTTAACAAATTTGCACATAATATCTAGCCATAATACATTTATTAACATAATTATAGCCTATAACCATCTGGAATAATGTACCTTTGAAATGGTAAAAGAATGATTGTAATAGGTGTGGTGGTTCCAAAGTTTGCTCCGGACATACATACAAACTCACAAAATTCACGCTCTCTCTTTATTATAATAGTATAGAAGTATAGATTAGCCATGCTGAACTTGACTTCCTTCAAATATAATTTGCTTTAGAATGCAATAAACCGAAATGCAACGTAAAGAAAGTTATAAATGTAGAGACATATAAAAGGGAAAATATGTCTCTACATTTATTAAGCCTCAGTAGCCCAACGGTTAAGGGTGCGGACTCAAAACTGAAAGGTCTTAGATTCGTACCCAATCCTAGCACAAGCTTTCCGCTTATTTAGAGGGGATAGGAGGATATTAGTCAACTTCAGTTTGGCTAATATTCTTTATTTAAAAAAATCTCCACAGTTTTGCTTCGGGATATTTTCCTAGTCTAACCGCTGCACCGATTGTGATGAAATTTTGCACTAAGATAGCTTGCCCCCCGGAGACGAATATATGTTTATTCTATCGCGACAAACCAAAAATTTATCATGAGACAAAAAAATCTATATCCGAATGGGCATCAAAATGGCCTTTATGAAGTTTCAATTAGCCTCAAATAGATGCGGCAATTTAAAGGGTAATTTACATTGTTATCAAAAGAATGTAAACAATTCGTAACCTAATTTCATCGCATTAGCGCCATATTATCTGTCTGTATGTATGATGATACAACCTAAACCAAGGTCATTGGCTGATAAAGTACAGATGCAACTTATTGCGTCTCTGAAACTGAAATCCTGCTCTCTCTGTTTTCAGGCAAGGGAAGGAAAGAGATGTTTAGCAATCATAATTGTTGGAAGCACACTAATAAAGGTCACAGCACACCATATCAACTCAGAAAGGGATCGTCACAGTATCAACTTGAGACGTCCAGTATTCTTTGTATGAAACTCTTTACTGCAACGCACACTAATCGGAATCATAATTATCGTAATCACCTCGCATCGGGACAGGCTCACGAACCGCGGTGCGATGTGTGGTCAACTTGCAGTTCCGTCTCGTCGTCCACGCGCTTAAGTCTCTCCATACCCGAGCACGCCTCTTAATTGAACTGGTGCCGTTTAGCCGTCAACCTGCGGTCGGCCAGCTGTAAGCGCGGCGTCGCCTAGCCGTAGCCGAGTCGTACCGGAGCTGCTGCTTTTACATTAGGTTGACGCCTAGTTGACGGCGAGGCGAGAGGCTACGGTGACTATCCCTTTCCGAGTTGATATGTGTGCTGAGTCCCTAAACCGCCACCTCAACCCAAGCTATGCAAATTGACGATGGTATTACCACCAGTAAAAACCAGAAACCTCGCTTAGTAACGTCATCACGCACTTCTGACATTATGTATGAGTACAAAACTTTCTAACCAGTATTGTTTCAAATATATGAAGAGCCACTAGTTGGCTACATGAAAGTCATGACTACTACTGATTCGAAAAGCAGATTTGTTGTCGGTTTGTTTGTAAAAATACAAGAAGGCAGGTGCCCGCTACCATCTTAGACTGCGCCGTCACTTACCATCAGGTGAGATCTCGGTCAAGGACTATCTTGTCATCGAATAAAAAAAAATTGGCATTTGGCATCAATCCGATATGTTTCTTCTTCTGCTGAACAAAGGTCTCTTGCCTGGACTTCCACAGGTCTCGGTCTTGCGCTCTCTGTATCTGACTCTGTAGGCTCCCTGCGACTTGTCTGATGTCGGTGCAGTGCAGTGTCTTCCCAGCGCAGAATACTTTTTAAATTAAAATAAGTATTTTTGCGCGAAAACTTAAGTTTACACGAACTTACAGGAGACCAATAATTAAATTAGAATCAAAAAGGAAAGAAAAGACGTGGCGTGGAAGTTTAAAAGTGTGCCGACCTCATATTATAGGTATCTCACAAGGTTGTACCGTTATTCGGCTCCGATTTTCCGTTGATAAAGGAAATTTGTTCAAGGGTGAAGCAAATATTTAGTTCCCTTTATTTGCCACGGTATCTCGGATGTTTCTTTGGTAGTGTTAAATATTTTGTCAATAAGTGTTTCACAATAAATATGTATTCAAACCTTATCGCCTTATATCTCTATCTAATGATATTACACATCGTAAAAATATTTTTTGTTGCTTCATAAAGAATGCTATGCTTCCTAAATCCTAAATATCTATATGTACTTATAATAATAAAACTGTAACGGGACGAATTCTGTACATTAAATATATTTTGAAAATACTAAGCTCAAAGCATTTTTTTTTTTTAATTTTTTGTCTCTCTGTCTGTCTGTGCGCGCATCACGCGAAAACTACAGAACGGATTTGAATGTTTGGTATTGTGATAGCTGATACTCCGGATCAATAAATAGGATACTTTTTATCTTAATAAACAATAAGGTTTATCCGGGATAGGGGATGAAAATTTTTGTTGATTTTGCTCCATAACTTCGTGAAATCTAAACCGAATTTGATAACTCTTTTTTTATTATAAATTGTGTACTATTAGCAATATTTTATCAAATTTTGATGAAGATCTACTAAATATTTTATCGGAGATAGAGGACATAACTTCTGCGGATAGTAGCAAGTCACTCTAAACCTTTTCCACGCGGATAAAGTCGAGGGAATCAGCTAGTATGACAGTAGAACTAAAGCCCATTTTCACTAACGTTCTCTAACTTTTACGGGATACCTAAGCTAAGTAAGTGGCTCTTTCTGTCTTTTTAGGGGATACCTAAAGCTAATAATAACATTAAATGGGTACAGCATTCATAAACAGTCACAAACATAGACTGCTAATATCATAAGACACAACCCTTCCTTTTGGCTTTGCCGCGGTCGGGTAATTCTGCAAAGCCCTGTGCGATGAGACAGTTCAGCAAACATCTGTATGATAAGGTGTTAACTGGTAACCGGAGGCTCATCTCGGAGCTCGTGACTGAGGCTAACATTAATGTAATTCGCATGGCCGTCCTAATATGAGGGCGGTACGAGGCAGGCGCGAACAGAATTTGTATTTTTTAATTCTTTTTTAATGTACTAAAGAGCTGTAATTTAAGCCTCAATAGCCCAACGGTTAAAGGTGCGGACTGAAAACTGAAAGGTCGCAGGTTCGAGCCCCACCTGTTGCACTATTGTCGTATCCACCCCTAATACAAGCTTTTCGCTTATTTGGAGAGGAGAGGAGAATATAAGTCAAGTTCAGCTTGCCTGATATTTTTATTAAAAAAAATATTTGAAAAGGTTATACCTACATAATATTAATTACGCCGACAAAGGTGCGTAGTAAAATCTTGAAAAAAAAAAACCTATTATTTTTAACGTAAATGGGGGATGATATTTTTTTACTCATCTAAAAAAATGAAAATTTCTCTCAAGTCTAAATACGAAACTATTGATTTTATATATCCCTAGCTTATGCCCGCGACTTCATCCGCGTGGATTAAATTTTTAAAATCCCGCAGGAACTCTTTGATTTTCCGGGATAAAAAGTCACTCTCCAGGTCCTCAACTATATTCATGCAAAAAAAATCACGTCGATTCGTAGCTCTCTTGCAGCGTGATTGTAGGACAAATCAAATTGCTTTCGAAGTGGGTTTTATTTTAGTGAATAGGTACCCCCGCAGGGTCGATGCATTGCTATCACTTATCATCTGCGAGGTGATCGACACGTTAAACCCCCAACGATAAAATATGAGAGACATCTGAATAACAAAAGAGAAGGGAAACCTGTCGCAATTAAAACGGACAAAAGTTACAAAACTATGAGATATTGGTTTCGTTTCATTCGGTCGGATGAAAAATTACCTAATTTTATTATTTATTAATGTGTAAATTATGTAAAGAGCACGTGTATATTGTGCGCACGTGCTGCGTCAAACGTGATTCTTACGCGACTGCGGCAAAGTTAAAAGGAAGGGTTGTGTCTTATGATATTAGCAGTCTATGTATCTTCTTCTTTTTCAACTTATAGACGTCCACAGCTGGACATAAGTCTCTTGCATGGACCTCCACAGACTTCGGTCTTGCGCCGCCTGAATCCAGCGACTCCCTGCGACTCGTTTGATGTCGTCGGTCCACCAAATGGGGGGTCTGCCAACACTGTGCTTCCCTGTGCGGGGTCGTCACTCCAGCACCTTGGGACCCCAACGACCATCAGCTCTTCGAACTATGTGCCCCGCCCATTTCCACTTCAGTTTCGCGACTCGCTGAGCTAGCCATTTATTGCACGTCTAAGTATGCATGTAGGTATGTATGTTTGTTCTGCCGTAGAGCGTAAACTGATTTTGATGAAAGAATCCGTATAATCTGAAGCCCAACTAATTTCGAGTCGAACATGGGCAAAACGGTGGAAATAATATCCACAGTGGATATATTTATAGGAATATACTTCTCTTTTCCCCTGTCGTACACCCTGCTGGGAGACAGGATACATTTTATACAAAGATTTTATACGAATAAAATTAATATCACTGATGTGACATCCAAATTCGGAGTCAGGATACAGTTAAAACTCTTTTCTAACATTTTTATAACTCAAATATAGGTAGGCAATAGAATTTTAGATAGGTATATTTTTTTTAAATTTTATACTCTAATAATATATATTTTTTTTAAATAACAACTGTTGAATTTCTTGCCGGCTCTTCTCAGCAGAATCTGCATTCCGAACCGGTGGTATAATCTCGATGTATCATTATAGTCATTACTCGTAAGAGCCAAAGCTTGGCATACATGAAATAAATAAAATTTTGAATTTGATTTTACATTACTGGGTACTCTATAAATCAACAATTTCTAGTTTAGCACAGTTTTGAAGTTTTTTTTTTACTCCAAACCTTTAAAAACTGTTTTAGCTCCTGGCACATAAATCTCTCCCTCGCAACGTTCAGTAACGTTATTGACTCAGCAGCAGATGCCAGGAAAGTCGAATTCCTGGACGTTTTAATGTCTAAAATTAGTGTGTACTAAAATAGACACCACCGGGTCTTGAAGAGTCAATAACTCAGCGGTTTAAGGGCGGCCTGGAATCTGAATGGCCGTGGGTTTCCATCCTACTCATGTTTATGAAATAAAAAAACAACGTTGATTTAGTACTTCGTTCCTTGTACACCTATTTAGTCTGTGACTGTCGCTTGGCTCGGAACTACTGCACTTATAGTACAAGAAGTCCGAACTACTACATTCTTTTGAATGTAGGTACCTATTAATACAGAGCTCCTTTTAGAGTTAGATCTATGGAGCTCTGACTTAGCTCGAACTTAAAATAGAGTTAAAATCTGTCTCGTTTTACCACTAGCTTGAGTTTGAGCAGAGTGAGAGTGCGCTTTATAGATTCTTTCTAACCTTAGTGACCGAGTAAGAACAAGTCAACCAAATATACACGAAACACGCAACATCTCGACACAAAATTTATGCAGAAAATATTCCTCCCGCATACGTCTAGCACGTAGAGGCGACTCTATCAGGTGTCTATGTTATTTATGAACACAATAAATCATAAATTTTCACTTGTTCTAGCATTACATAATAATGCATTGACATACCTACCTACTAGCTATACGTTAGTCAGTTTTCGGTATGTTTTTGTTTAAAAAGTTATAACCTATCTTGTTTTCATATGTATGCTTAATACCCTCGGAGGAAAAAAAATTTTGCTAGTTAATACCCGATTGTTCTGTTTTCGGATTACAATTACCTATGTATTTAATAAGTGCTAAAGTTTAATAGGAGACAATTAAGGTTTAAGTATTATATATATCTGTATTACCTTTCATCTATTACAATACTGTATGTTTCCTTAAAAGATAAAAATAAAATAAATAAAAAAATACTGGTACTAAAGAATACCATTCATCGCGCTATCTTTTTCATACGAAAACAGATAAATACTTAAGTGATTTAGTTCGAAACGCTTTAGAGTTTAGAAACGACACGGCTTCCTGTTGAACCCATTTACGAGTACGACAGAACAATCGCGAACAATAAGGTTTTTGTTCGGTACACTCGTTTTATAGCCGTCTAACTGAATAAACCATTGTTTGTGATTTGTTAAGCTTTGGGGACTCGATAAGCGGTAGACAAATCACGCTTTCTAGATTTTTTTAACATACATACCTATTATAAACGAGCTATAAATATACCATTATGCAATCTGTGGTAATATACGTATGCACAAGTTTTGTAAGGCTTCCCCTGTATGAGATTCAAGTATTATTAAACTATTGCATAGCTTCTATCGCGGGCCAGCGTGGAGACCGAATCCAGAAATTCCGTAACGAAAATAACCTGACACGGGACTCCTCTACGGTGAGCCGCTAGATGGCGTTGATAAAAAATGCTATGCAATAGCTTTACCGCGGCAGTCCCCAAGTGCCCCACGTCTTTTTTTTATTTATTTAAAGCTAGCTTTTGCCCGCGATAAAAAGTATCATATAATTCACTTTATTCGAAATTCCACCTATTTTATCTATTCCACGTATATTTTCTACTAGATGACGCCCGCGATAACTCTATAATTTTCTGAGATAAAATGTAGCTTATGTGTTAATCCTGGATATGAGCTATCGCCATTCCAAACATCTCTTTCTATCACGTAACTCTTATCCCTTCGCACTCTCTGAATTTAGGCCGGAAGAGGTACGCCATGAACTTGTAGCTCCGCAGTTTATTGCGGAGTGCGCAAGGCCTGGTAAGGGTCAGTCCCATAGACTAACAAAATCACCATAGCTACGTCAGGCACGGTCAGGCACGTTCAGGCACGGTCAGGCACGGTCAGGCACGAGGGTGGAGGGGTGTGCAGCCGGCGTGACCGGGGCAGGTGCACCCCACCTGACTTGACTCCCGAACTGTAACGGTCCGACAGACGGAGCGAATTCTACTATAACCACGATCTAGAATCTGACTAATATTATAAATGCGAAAGTTTGTAAGCGTGGATGGATGGATGGATATTTGTTACTCTTTCACGCAGAAACTACAGATCGGATTTGGCTGAAATTTGAAATGGAGATAGATTATATGCTGGATTAACACATAGGCACACAATTTATCCTGGAAAATTAAGGGGTTTCCGCGGGAATCAAAAAACCTTAGTTCACGCAGACGAAGTCGCGGGCATCATCTAGTTTATAATAATTAATTTGAGAAACTATGGTGTTACTGAGGTTGACGCCTATGTACTTAAATAATATAAACGTAAAAATTCTTTTTACAAAACCGACTTCAAACGCCACTACAAAGTATATTAATTGAGCCTATAAAATTTGAAGAGTTCCCTAGATTTCTTCAGGATCCCATCATCAGATCCTGACCTGATGACAATGGGACCACCTGGGAAATATACCCATTCAAACAAAAAATGAATTTTTTAAATCGGTCCAGGAGTCTTCGAGTACCTAATCGGGGAACATACATAAAAAAAATTTAAAGCCATAGATATGACTGTACTCACTATTATACCTCTGTAAAATAGTTACAAAAACCCTAACTAATAAGTCTATGGCTTCTAAACCTTCAACAGCAAACGCGGTGTCGCTAACCTTTACGAAGATTGAAATCTTAACACCATAAATACCTAGTCTTGAAGCGCCACGCGAGAATCTGAATGGGAGATTGATCATGTGTGTACCTACTGTGTTCACATATGCCTACGATGATGGAACGGGCTAAAGGAGGTGGGTTGATAAGGCCCAAAATCCGCCCCTCATACACTCGAAAAAAAAAGTTCCAGATTCCGACAAATTGTAAATGTATTTATATACTTGAAGATATAAACTTTATTTTAATATAAAGTTTAGGTGATAAAAAAAATAGTAAGTTACAGAAAATATTACCCAAAAAGAGAGTGTTTCTTTTACTTTCCTTACATTTTCATACATTTTAGTCGTTTTTTAAGCTTTGATTTAATATTTTAGAATGAGGCGCTCCATGAACCAAAATAAATTAATACTCATATAAAAGCTTATAAAAAGGAGCATCATTATCAGTTACGTTTACCATGGTTCAAGGAGCGCCTCATTCTAAAATATTAAATCAAAGCTTAAAAAACGACTAAAATGTATGAAAATGTAAGGAAAGTAAAAGAAACACTCTCTTTTTGGGTAATATTTTCTGTAACTTACTATTTTTTTTATCACCTAAACTTTATATTAAAATAAAGTTTATATCTTCAAGTATATAAATACATTTACAATTTGTCGAAATCTGGAACTTTTTTTTTCGAGTGTATGAGGGGCGGATTTTGTTGCCTTATCAACCCACCTCCTTTATGCCAATGTCAAGGTAAGGGCAACCAGCGAATACTTATAAACTGCTTATTATTACTAGTAGTTCGCCCCGAACTGAGACCTCGCGATATCCCATAATTCCCAAAAGTTTTAATTATATATTGTAATAATTAACTTTTAACATTAGACACAATAAAAAAAATAATAGTTGACATAAAACTGTTTTACTGACACAGCGCCATCTATTAGCATTATAGTGAAGCTATTAGCTTTACAATAATGCTAATAGATGGCGCATTAAAATTAAATAATTTCGTTTCTTTATGACATTTATCTAATTTTAGTATTTGTTGTTCAAGTACAGGATATAACTGAATTTTCAACCAAGTTTCACGTTCTAATATTCAGTAATTCAGAAGTTATAGGGCTCTGACAGACATTTAGACGGACACACTTCTCTGTCTAGTAGGCAAGCGCCCTAGTTGACTCAGAGAACTCGCTTCGCTCGTTCAATTATTTTTTTTTGACATTATTTTTATTTTTATTAAGTATTTTGCACTTAATTTATGTAACATTTTTGACATTCGTAAGCGCTTTTGTAAGTCAGAATCGAAGAAATAAACAATACAATACAATACAATTGGGTATTTGACAATTTTTTTATATACCTAAAATATTTTTTTATATTCGATGACAAGACTTCTTCAACACTGCGATTCTAGACTGTGGGCTGTGGTTGTTGGATGTGTAAACGAACCATTATAGAGTACGGTGGTTTGTCTGTGGTTACTTGATATTTTTTGTTCCTGTCAAACGTCAATCTAAGTTTCTACGTTCTCTTCAACTCCAGTATTTGGTAGAAATTCGGTTAGTGAGTCCATCCCCATACCCCAAGAGAATGTAATCACTCCTGCCCATACCCTTTCCAAGTTAGCCCACTACCACCTTAGACATCACTTAACATCACGTGAGATCGCATTCAAGCTTTGAGTCAAAGCATTCAAGAGCTATCCTTGGCAACGGATAACCTGCCCTCCATTTTAAATACTAAGAAATCTGACTAAGAACAAGAACACCATAAACGGACATACAAACAAACCGACATACATTATTTTATAAATATAGAGATGATTAAAACCGTTACGACTTATGGACTACGGTGAATCGGTGATACACCTAAATCTATTACTCACGACTTATTACTTACTTACTTACTTATGCACTAAATTTTTCATACAACTAAAGACTTTATTGATAATAGCAATAAGGTTACGCATCAGTTAAGTTTAACTTGTATGTTACATGATATTGTAAATTCACACGTAATATCTACTCGTAATTCATGTAACGTATGATTTACATTTAGAGATAGAGTTGTGGAAAAAAATGGAGGAGGCGTATACTCATACAGTAGGGTTAGCATGGGGAGGAGATAAAAGTTTTATCCCCCGATTTTATCCACTGACAAGGGATAAAATTATCTTCTCCCTATGTTAAAGCATGGCGACAGGGGAAAGGAAAAGTATATTCCTATAAGAATATCCACTGTGAATATTATTTCCACCATTTTGCTCATGCTCGACAGGTGGATAAAACTGAGCGAGGGGATAAACATTTTATCCTTTCCCCGGGGATAAAATTTCTCCCATGCTAGCTATGCAGAGGTCCTTAATAAGAATAATAAAAAACCCCATAGGGTACACGGTAGTAATGTTTCGGAAGCTTCATCCGAACCTCAGTATTCGACCAAAATTCAGTTTGTGGGCTCGGCTCATTAATAAAGTTTAATTAACCAATAACCGTAGATAAAGGTTGTAGAAGGGTCCTTTCGAACAACCAATGTCTATTGTGGGTAGGTACAGGTGCAGGTGGGGCTAACATATTGTGCGTCATTTGAAAATTTTGTGTATCCATTTATGTATCTCTAAGGGCCGATTTTACCAAAATAAAACAAATATTCGAGCACTGATATTTTGGCAGAATTTCATAACAAAAACTGTCAAAACGTCCAATTTATTCCCTCGACGTTGGTGAAATTGGCACTTAGAGATGAAAATGGGTAAATGGTAGCTCTAAAGCTACTGCTCACGGGCAAGGTAGAAGGGAAAAGGCCTAGAGGAGCCCTATGCAATATGCTTGGGCCGATCAGACCAGCACTGTACTCGGAACATCCTTCCACGCTGCTCTACATAATGCGGAAAATAGAACGAAGTGGAAAAACATTGTTTGGGAGAACGTGATCCGTGTCAAGGATCGCGACCCTCAGTAATGAGGATGACGATGCAGAGAGAGAGAGCTCTACTAGGCTCCCTTTTGGATAAAGAAGAGAACACATACCGTAGTTTTTCCTTGCGGCTTGCGCGCACGCAGCGACATATACGCGCGGTCCATGGCGGCGACCGCGCCGCTCGTGCACAACATTGTGTCTTCACTACACGTCACACAACACACAACCGCACTCGCACGACACACGCGGTTAACTGAGCAGTGAGCAGTAACTGAGTGTAGTGAGTGATGACTGACCCGAGTTCCTCACCCTGACACCCTCGCAATCAACAAGGTATTTTCGGGCTTTAGGTCTAACCCGCCCTAATGGTATATTTCTGGTTTGTGACCAAAAATACGATGTAATTTTTTTTTCCACATAAATACTAAAACATGTTTGTATTCGGAATATTAATTTAATTATGTGTATTTCTTTTTTGTCAAAAATAACAAGACTAATTGTATAAAAAATTACTACTATAAATGAAACTTATTTTTGATCGATAACAAGATAGCCATAACTGCGATCTCACCTGATGGTAAGTAACGATGCTTTCTAAGATCCCTAATCGGTTTTTACACGTCATCATACTGAAACGATAAATCACTTTGCGACACATCTTTGACAGTAAGGTGTTAACTAGCCACGACCAAATCTGCCCTTAGACCAGACGATAAATCTTCTAGACTAGTCTAGTGGGAATTTCTCTTCTTTCTTTTCGAAATAATAAATTGCCAGTAAACCTAGATAACCTTGCTTTGATACTCATTTCAGGGGGTACAGATTGAATGTACACTGCCATACCTCTTCCAAGTTAGCCCGCTACCATTTAAGACTGCATCGTCACTTACCATCAGGTGAGATCACAGTCAAGGACTATCTTGACATCGAATAAAATAAAAATTCTTTTCAAAAAACCGACTTCAACGCCACTACAAAGTATAAAAATAATTTTATTTTGTACACGTTTGTTGAAGTCGGGCGGCTTAAATAGAAACGATGAAACCAATACGCGATGCTTGCCCGATTTCAATAAACGTGTCTCTTATATTATGTCACCATAAGGTAAGCGTCGCGCATCGATTTCATCGTTATTAGTTAAGCCCGCCCGACTTCAACAAACGTGTACAAAATAAAATTATTTTTATACTTTGTAGTGGCGTTGAAGTCGGTTTTTGAAAAGAATTTTTATTTTAAGCTTTTTAGTGTAGCTTATTCCTGCTCTCTTTCTCTCCTCCCTACGGTACAAATGTAGTTCTATATTGGTACCTACAGTACTTATTAACAATACACAAGAGGACTAGGAGCTCCATGATGTAGTCCATGGTTGCTACCAACAGTATCAATTCGAAAGCGTCAGTTCGAAATTCCTCCAGCTCTGCAGCATCAGGATTGAGGAGCTAGAACCTTGAGTTCCACGATGTAGAATATGCTTGATACTAAGAATATCAATTCGCAAGCGAAAGTTCCTAAATCCTCACAGTTTAAGTGGGCAGTACCCTGCAGCATCAGGATTGAGGAGCTAGAACCTAGACCTCAATGGTGTAGTATATGCTTATTACATACAATAACAATTCATGATTAGCAGTTCCTACATCCCTACAATTTAGATGGGCAGTACCCTGCAGCATCAGGATTGAGGAGCTAGAACCTAGACCTCTATGGTGTAGTATATGCTTATTACACACAATAACAATTCATGATTAGTATTTCCTAAATCCCTATAATTTAGGTGGGCAGTACCCTGCAGCATCAGGATTGAGGAGTAGAACCTGGAGCTCTATGATCTAGTATATGCTTAGGCCAAGCATACCAATTCGTAAACGACGGTTCCTAAAATCCCATAATTTAGGGGGGAAATACCCCTGCAGCATCAGGCTGGAGGAGTTGAAGGTAAAAATTTTTATGGGACCATTTCGCGAGCTTCCTCTGTCGATTAAAAAAAAATCGCGTGAATCGGTTCAGAAACCCCGGAGTAATCGGTGGGCATACATAGAAAAAAAAAAAAAATACCGTCCGAATTGATAACCTCCTCCTTTTTGGAAGTCGGTTAAAAATAATAATTTTTTTTTAAAGAATATAAGCCAAGCTGAAGTTGACTAATATTCTCGTATCGTTTCTCGTATCGTTGACTAATATTGTTCGTATGGAACAGTGGACAACTCTATCGGTTGAAACGACGAAGAAATTGTTTCACGTCGGAAGACATTGTTTTGCGAACACAACAGGTACTTGTAATTAAAGCATGCCGAAATAAAAAGTTGCCGTAACAGGATGATACCATTAGTTCGGTACGAATTACGCCATATGTGAACCTCCATGCATCGTTAACCCAGTCATTGTAACGCACACGCTTCGACATTTACGACTTTATGACACCGTCATAAGGACGAAAACAGAATGGCAGACAATGTTTACATTGAATTCAGACGTCTGTCTTTTGTGTATGTCAGTCACACGTACTTATTGAAGTTCATTACGAGAATTAGAAAATATACAAATAAATAAAATTGGAGTGTCTGTGATTTCGTGTTAACAAGACACAGTTCCAAAAGCGGAACACGCTACTTAAATTTATTAATGCTACTTTGTACAGCATTCAGGCGTTTTTAGATCACTTTGGATCACAAGAGACACCAGCAATGCCGTCTTGCCAGCTTTTCAGGACTTTTTGGTTCGTGTCTTGAATAGAACCATGTTGAAGATGTGACAATTATCCCGGTCTGCTATAGACCTCGATACCTCGATTCTGGACGACCTCTCTGGCGCAGTGGTGAGCGCTGTGGTTTTATAACTGGGAAGTCTCGGGTTCGATTCCCGGCGGGGGCAATTTGGGAATTTATAATTTCTGAATTGTCTCTGGTCTGGTTTGGTGGGAGGCTTACCACCCTCAGAGACCGTCAAAGACGTGCCGCCAAGCGATTTAGCGTTCCAGCACGATGGCGTGTAGAAACTGATTAGGGGTATGAGTATACTGCCATAAACTGTCCAAGTTAGCCCGCTACCAACTTAGACTGCATCGTCACTTACCATCAGGTAAGATCGCAGTCAAGGACTAACTTCTCATCGAATAAAACCTCAATAGCCCAACGGTTAAGGTGCGGACTGAAAACTGAAAGGTCTCAGGTTCGAGCCACACCCGTTGCACTATTGTCGTACCCACTCCTAGCACAAGCTTTCTGCTTATTTGGAGGGGTGAGGAGTATACAAGTCAAGTTCAGCTTGGCTAATATTCTTAAAAAAAAAAAAGACCTACGGGGAAGAACTTACATAACACTGATAGACATGTGCGTGACAAAATGCCACCGTTAGCAAAACAAGGAAAAGGAGGTCAGGCGACATGATACGCTAGGTAATGTACCTACTTGGAAGACAAGGTGACGGGGCGTGACCATCCAACGATGTAAACAAAAACGAATGAAACCAATCAATTAATTGAATTGAAATTGGTTTTTGGCGTAAAACCCACAAATGATCTAGAACAGGGCGGCTGTCCAATTTCAAAACCTAGTAAGTGTGACTGACAAAATTTTACAGGAGACCAAAAAAAAACACGTTTCGCGCGTTGTGAAAGGGGGCTAGACGGAAAAAATACTTACGAAAAGTTGTCACGACACTTTTTGTAAGCTGTGCGGCGTCGCATGTTTCTCTGTCTGTCTCTCTCTCTCTCTTATAGAAAGCAAGCCAGATATTTTCATTTCTATTTCGCATTGAACTTCGTTCCATCCGGGTGTCCCTTGGCACCTCTCAAGTTTTTTGTGGTAGATGTATTAGCGAAGTAATTTTACAAATAAAAGCTTTCAAAGTAGTTTATTTACAAAACATTAATTCATCAACAGATACTGAAGAGCTCAAGAAGGGTTACCACAAAAATGTTTTTTTGGTCTCCTGTAAAATTTTGTCAATCACACTTACTAGGTTTTGAAATGGGGCAGCCGAGGGTTTCTTAAACATTTTCTAGTTGTGGACCCCTCTCAAAATTTCAACGAGCCCACGGATCCTTTCCGAAATGATAAAAAAGAAGACTCGCCATGGACCCCCAGCGTTAATTATATGGACCCCTCAAGGGGTTCAAGGACCACAATTTGTACTTACTTAAGTTACCGTAGCGCCAAAACTAGTAAACTGATTTTGATAAATTAGGTGTCAATCGATTCGTTATTATGGTCCAGATGACATAAGTTACACTTTTGCGGACAAAATCAATATGATGGAAATTATATACGCAATTTTATATTATTTTCCGTATTCGGTTTTTAAACTTTTTACAGATTTTAAACTTTTTTCTTATTTTTAGAGCGTGACTATAAAATTTAATTTACTTCAATTGGTTAATATTCAATTCAGAATCTGTCGTTTCTCTTGATTGCGCTCGGTCTACCGATTCCAATTAAGTTTCTAAACTTAATTGGAAAGTAAAATGTGAAAAGAAAGTTAAATAAAATAGAGGAAAAGCGAGTTAAATGAAATCTTAAGCTGCGAGTATCAGGTTATTGCTCGGAACACAGTCGTGTTACTTGTATTCAGTTACCGACTTTCAACTTGTACAAGTATCTATTAAATGCACTGGAAAGTGTCACTCACAGTCGTGGCATCTAATGGTGAGATCTATAGACCGTTCTCTGACTCAGCTCAGACTCAAGACAGAGATAAAACGAGACAGATTTATGTCAAAACGGGATGCGCGGTCGCAACAAGCAATAAAAATAATTAAAACACACGATTGCCCAGGCAAAAAACGAATTAAAAAGTCAAAATTTTTTTGTGAATCACTGGATATTGAACAATAGTGTTATATATTTTTGGAATCTACTCATCATTTTCTAGATGATAATTACAAACTCAATCTTGTTTTCGATTTATTTTCAACTTAAGGCCGCTGCATACATAACGTGCACGGGACGGGACGGGACGTGGACGGGACGGGACGTGGAGTTTTGGAAACATCGTTTCATAGAAAATGTAAGCGACTGTGCATACGTCACGGAGCACGGACGGGACGGGAACGTGCCACGCGCGGAACGGGAAAAATATCGTCGGCGACGATGTTTAGCACGTCCCGTCCCGTACGTGCCCCGTCCCGTGCGTGATTCCGCTGCGTATGCACAGTCGCCCCGTTCGCTCCGGAGAGCTAAGTAGTGATGTTTGTGTATTTACCTACGAAGCAAAAATGGACGAATGGAAAAACTAATTGAGTGTGTACGATCATTGAAAGTATTTAGACACCAAATATAAAAATTATCTGTGGCGTAAAATTGCAGTCGAACTATCACTCACTGAAAACGGTCAGATTTATTTTATTAATTTATTGCATTGGTATCTCTACTTATATTTTAATATGTAATAATAATTACAGTTGAACTTTTTATGCTCAAATCAATAGGTATATAGTATCAACCTTTGACGACCTCCCTGGCGCAGTGGTGAGCGCTGTAGTCTTATAACTGAGAGGTCTCGGGTTCGATTCCCGGCGGGGGCAATTTAGGAATTTATAATTTCTAAATTGTCTCTGGTCTGGCCTGGTGGGAGGCTTTGGCCGTGGCTAGTTACCACCCTACCGTCAAAGACGTGCCGCCAAGCGATTTAACGTTTCGACACGATGGCGTGTAAAAACCGATTAGGGGTATGGGTTGTATTTACACTGCTATACCCCTTCCAAGTTAGCTCGCTACAATCTTAGAAAAATCCATCTTTCCTTGTTCACATCACTAGCACGTTAGTTCTGAGTTATTGCCACGTTGCGTATGCATTAAAAATTCCCGTCCGTGTTTACTAACCACGTCCGGGCCACGTCCCGTCCACGTCCCGTGCACGTTACGTATGCAGCGAGCTTTAGTCTTTAATGCGGAACCATAATCACGCCATCAATTTTTTTTTAATTTTACTAGCCTATGGCACCCGGAATAAGGCAAGGATTCTACACGATACTTTTTTTTGTGGAAAGTTATGGTGGAATATACAAACTCTCATACATACATACATGAACCCTGAAAATCATATACTCCTTTTTGCAGGTAGTTGTATAAAAACCCTGACCTTTCTTTTAGCCGCTTATGGAACGCTTTGATTCGCGAAAGCGCGATGCAGAAAAATTAAGAAGCGCGTCGAAAGTCACGCTGTTCATACATTTGGTGATAGTCCTCGAAAACCATCAAAGGACATGACCAGTGATTGCCCTCGGGATGGGGAAAATGTGCAAGGTTACAGCTTTTACAGAAAGATTAAAAAATTGAGGCCTAATTTACTATGGATTTATTATTCCGATAAAGGCATGATTTAAAATATCAAAAAAAACCAGAATGTTTATTGTTTCCGCTTTCTCTTTAATGCACTACTTCATACTTCAATTTCCGCTCACTTGTATTAATGCCCGTGATATACATGCTAGTGGATGGTATGCTAGGTGCTGGTAAGCTGGCATGCCAGGTACTGACAGAATATCAGCGCGTGACATACATGCTTGCGAATGACCTTGCCAGTGACATGCGAGTTGAAGTTCACAAAATGAAGAAATAAATAGTGTTACAATACAACTCGCAATTATATTAGGCAAAAAACAAGCACAAAAATTAATAAGATCTTGGCAGATAGTTGAGAGTTGCGATTTACAAGCAAATACGTTACGACCTGCCTTCGATTCTGTAACTCAGTGCCTATCAAAAAATGAAAGCCACTGACATATATTTTTTATCCATTGAAGGTTTACTATGAAAAAGTAAATCATATTTCTCTTAAAACCTTCAATGGATAAAAAATGCCTATCGTCGTTGATAGGCACTGAGTTACAGAATCAGCCCCTTGTTTCGCGTATTTGTAGCTGGCAATACGAATCTCTCGTCCCACTTCCCTTCAAGGGGAAAAAATCAAACGGCTTGCGAGCCATTCGTATGCTTTGCTCTGGCACGTGAGTTACTGGCAGAATCTCGATACACATGCGAGTAGCTCATTATTGCTTGTAACTGGCATACTTTTGTGCGAGTAACAAGCATGTGTATCACGCACTTAAATAGTAAAGAGAAATTCCGCTTCGCGACACTAGATAGCGCTTGTCTATTGAAAAATTAAATTATTCGTGCAAATAAAGTTGTATTATTCCGTGTCCTAGGATCTGTACAAAAATATTAAGCAATTTTTTTCTAAGCAACTTTGCGCATAGATGGCATGTTTAATAGCAGAAAATTATTCTTATGACTCGATAAACATATCTTAACGCCATCTTGTATCGAAAGGGAGAGGTATTTTTTGAAAAGTTTTCTTATTTTTTCTCAGTTTTCAAGGCTTCAGACTCCTAAAACTTTCATCTCTGAAAACTATAGAATATAACAATTACAAAAATAAAACTATTATTATTGCACGTTGATTTTAACATTTTAGACTTGATAACCACAATAACTAGCGCCCTCTAGTATCGAAAGGCAGCGTTATTCCGTAAAACTTTTCTATTTTTTTTCTCATTTTTCCGAGCCTTTAGACCCCTGAAAGTTTTTTATCTGAAAACTATAGAATATAAGAATTCCAAAAATAAAACAATCTTTGCTGCACGTTGATTTTTGATACCTAGGCGAGAGCCCTTTGCTCCACTGGTCATGTCCTTTCCCCGATCAAACATTCCCTTCTGACGTTCGAAGGGTGTATTAAACCGAAATTCTAGAAAGACAATTTCTGTTATATAGCTGTCCATAGGTGTCTACTTAGTACTTACTGTTAAGATGTAGTAATCAAAAATAATTGTTATTACCTGTAAACAAAAAAAAACAAACATTAATGAATGAGATAACATATTAATGTTATTAACTAGCAGGTTCATATGATACAAGAAGACTAAAAATACTATAATATGATACAATGATCGCTTTTATTTTTTACTTTATTTAATTTACTTAAACATACCATTAATTATTTCTGAATTAAGTCATAAAAGCGTATATTCGACCCTAAAAATAATTATTGTACTTTAAGTAAAGGTTAAAGGGTTTAAACTTTAAAGGGGAATATTAGTCAAGTTTAACATGGGAAATATTCTTTAAAAAAAATTCATTGATCATAGACAAAGTTTATGAGTCAGTTGTGACGTCAGCGTATACAGACAGACGAAAGTACGAGACGCCTGATTGACGCATTCACAGACAGCGCAAAGAGCACTTACGTGTACATTTAAACAGCCAACACCACGCCTTAATTAATCGTAGTAAATTATTAGAATTCTCGTTTAAGTGCAACGAAAAACTATTTTTTTTTGATATATTTTTAGCGAGCAAACGAGCAGGTGGGTCACCTGATTCTAAGTGATTACCGTCGCCCATGAACATTTGTTGCACATGAGGCACCACCAATGCGTTGCCGGCTTTTTACGAATTTGTTGGTCCGCCCCTTGAATAACCCCATGTTGAGCCTATGCCATCACAAAAAGTAAAAATTTTTAAAAATCTCTTCATTAACTTTACAAAGTGCTTTCGAATCGTCAAATGAATCTACCACTTGTTCGGAATGCCGTTCCAACCGAGAAGAACCAGCAAGAAACTCCTTACAAAATGTCCAAACGTACATAATATGCACATATAAGGAAAAAATTATGCAATAAGTGCCATTTTCATTATCGCCAAGTAAAGTTTAACCTAGGAGTAAAGACGTTTTGGCAGTTTTTGTATTGAAATTCTGTCAAAATTTCCTTCGTCGGGTAATCTTTGACGCATTCCTACCAGAAGACATAGGGAGAGCTTCCATCCCTACGTCGTTGATATTCCACCTACGCGCACCAAGCGCTTTAAGTCTTCATTCCTGATTCGCACGGCTAGGGTCTGGAATGCTCTTCCAAGATCTGTGTTTCCTAACACGTACAATTTGGGTATCTTTAAAACAAGAGTGAATAGGCATCTTATAGGCAAACGCGTTACACCTTAGACCACATCATCGCTTTCCATCAGGTGCGGTAGTGGTCAAGCGTGTGCCTATAATGTATTTAAAAAAAAGATTCCTACGCAATCACAGACAGTGCACTGAGCACTTACGTGGAAATCTAAACGGCCGACGCCACGCCTATTCGTAGTAAATGATTAGAATTCTCGTGAAAAACTATTTGTGTCTATGCCATGACAAAAAATTATTTTAGAATATCTAGACAAATAAAAAATCTGTAGGTTCTCAGTACAAGAATGCCAGGTTCAGGTTGCCTTGCAGAGATTGCTCTGTTAGCAATAAGGCCGTCTTTGCACGAGTAGTTTGTATATTTCCCTTTGGGTGCGTTAGTCTTAGGTGTCTACCTATCTAATATCTATCTTATTACGACTTACGAGGCATTTATGTAGAAATAACCACCAATTTTGTTTATTTGAATGGAATATGGATGTTATTTTCCTGCCAATCACCAGTAACACACGGCGATGCTTTGTGTTCAAACAAACGATGTATTTTCGATGTCGGAACGGAAGTCGTGAGTCAGGCGGTTTTGTTTCGAGTTAGAAGCTATAGACTTCTCCGCGAACAGTAAGGTTAGTTAGTGTAAGATCTAATTCGATTGATCGTATTCATATTCGATGACATTAACGTCAAAGTAAAATGAAACATAAAAGCATTGAATTAGAGCTCAATTTCGTCCACGCGTTCTCATACATTTACGTATACGGATGTCGGATACGCTCCAAAAAAATATTTTTTTTACAACAAAAAAAAAATGGGACTAATGTTCGCGAATTAAGCAAAAAATCAAATTATACTTACCGCAAAGAGTAAACTATGACAAATAAAAGAAAAAAGCTGATCGTGATGATTGTGAAAATTATAATTATTATCTATTAGGTAAGTACAAACAAATAAAATTTCCGAGGTCCGTTACCACTTTTTTTTATTCAATGACAAGATAGTCCTTGACTGCAATCTCACCTGATGGTAAGTGACGATGCAGTCTAAGATGGTAGCGGGCTAACTTGGAAGGGAACTTGGGTTGTAGATTCAACCCATACCCCTAATCGGTTTCTGCACGCCATCGTGCCGGAACGCTGAATCGTTTGGCAGCACGTCATTGACGGTAGAGTGGAAAATAGCCACGGCCAAAGCCTCCCACCAGATAACCCTACCCTACCCTACCATATACCCTACGTTAGGCCCTAATAAGTAAGGTACAATTTCATTGTAAGCATCCAAGCCTTTAGGCCCCTATCCCACTGGCGTTATGCGAGCGTTAGCGTTTCTACAACGTCTGCGCAGCGCCAACATCGCGTTGACGCGACGTCAACGTTGCGTACTCGCTGAACGCAACGTCAACGTCGCGCACATGGACGGCGTGATTTTACTTGTTGTCAAAAACGCAACGTCAACGTTGCTTTGACGCGAAGTTGACGTTGCGAAGTCGAAGCGCGAAAGGTTGCCCAACGTTGACGTCGCGTCAACGCGACGTTGACGCTGCGCAGACGTTGAAGAAACTCTAACGCTCGCATAACGCCAGTGGGATAGGGGCCTAACTGAAAACATTGTTTTGTAGTTTTAGGTTCACCGATAAACAATGGATGATTCATTTCGTGGGTAAGTTTAATTAGGCCGACCGAGCATCTACTCATGTTTCGATATTATTTTGCAACCATAATGATGAGTCGAACTGATAATAATATAACAATAATGAAGTTCCCAGTAAGTTCCCAGCTCTAAAAAAGTGTTACAAAGGTATGTATGTACAAAATAAGTACCTATAACCAACTAGCAAACCCGGCAAACTCCGTTTCGCCACCAGATGGCTTCTTTGTGTATGTGAAAAAAGATTTTCCCGCTTTTCTGTTGAAATTTTTCCTGAATTTTCTATGCTATAAACCTCACGGAGCCCGAGACCTTTCCAACGAATGCAAAATCGTGGAAGTCGGTTCGTGCGTTCTGGAGTTATAGCGTCAGGAAGGAAAACCCGACTTATTTTTAACCGACTTCTTATATATATAGTAGATTCCTTTTGGCTATTCTTGTTGTTACTCGACTACGGCAAAACCAAAAGAGAGTTCTGTTTTTAGTAGTCTATGTAGGTATGTATGTAACTATTATAATTTTGTTAACTACTATATTACACTAGTTGATGCCCGCGACTTCGTTCGCGTGAATTGAAGTTTTTTAATTCCCGCGGGAACTCTCTTATTTTCCGGGGTAAAAAGTAGCCCATGCGCTATTCCAGTGTATAATCTATCTCTGTGCCAAACCGGTTCCAAACATCCATACATCCAAACTTTCGCATATATGTATAATTATTGTATAATACTAATAGGATAATAGGATTAATAAGATTCCTAGCACAAGCTTTTCGCTTATTCGGAGGGGAGAGGAGAATATAAGTCAAGTTCAACTTGGCTAATATTCTTAAAAAAAAAAAATAGCGATACACCAGTGATAACCCGAAAACAAAATGTCTTTTATCCTGTCCCATTTTAAAAGGTGTTCCAATTTGTCGGACGGCACGGGAGCGTCGACTTTATTCTGGGACCCGCCCTGGATACGTCAACATACGACGGCTCAATTACGTGAAAAGTAGGCCATACTTTGTTATTAATTTTGAAAATAAAAAAGGAAATGGTGATTGACAGATCTAGCTATCAACACGCAGCTCAAACCACAGGACAGAAATGTGGCATACAGACAGTTATGATGTATGGTTTTCCGCAATTCAACCCCTATTTTACCTTCATAGGGGTTGAATTTTCAAAAATCCTTTCTTAGGAGATGCCTATGTCACAATTAGGGTTGCCAGATTTTTTTCAGCCTATAAGGGACAAATGGTTAAATGGGTAAAAAATACGGGATTTCAGTTTTTTACCCGGGACAAATAAAAAACAAAATTATTTAGTGTCATTTTTTTTTTATATTTTTCCGAGGATCGAGTCAGTTTAAACATATTATTATTCGTTTTAACATATCTGCAAAAATGTTATAATCGTAATTATAAACGGTCATCTACTTACTCGCTTTTTTACGAATATTGCGTGTGTGAATACTTGGATCAATTTCATAATGAAAAAACGAAGTACAGTTCAAATACGGGACATAGACTGTCCCGCCGGGACATTTTAAGTTATGCCTAAAATACGGGATGTCCCGGAAAATACGGGACGTCTGGCAACGCTAGTCACAATAGCTATCTGTTTGCCAAACAGTACCTAAGTTCCGTTCTGTGGTTTCCTCTTGTGGTCTGTCATGTGCGTTGATTTAGTCAGTTATTTAGTCACTTTTCCTTTTACACAATATTTAGAGTTAGATAAGTAACGAATCTTTCGGTGAACTTACCTTCTTCATGAGGTAAGCTCTGCAGACTCTATTTATAGACCAAGGTTTCAGTCGAAGGTTAGTCAATCCGGATTCCGGACGTTACATAATCCGGCGCGGGCGGCGCGGCGGCAGTGAAACAATGCGCGTCCCTGGCAGGACGTCCTATACGCGTGGCCCATCACTAATAGCGACCGGTGGACATCGTAATTACCAATTTATTTATATGCCATAGGGTTGTCAAGCCTTCCATTATCAAATCATAAGTAAAATAACAAGCGATAATTAAAAAAATTGAAAAAACACGACTGCCCAGCCAAAAAACGAACGTTTGTGAATCACTGATCATTTTCTAGATGATAATTATATACTTAATCTTACTAATAATACTAAAGCTCGCCTCATATTCATGAGGACTTTCAGTCTATTGATCCCTAGGTACCCATAAATCAATGTGCAAAGTTTTGAAAACTTTCGGATTTTTCCAGAGGTTAAACCTTTTGACTGGACCATGTGCGCGGGTAGTAATAAAATTATTAACACGTTTTTAAGAGCTACCTGTGTTAAACCTGCACAGCTTTGTCAAGTCATTTATAATGCGATTCAAATAACAATAAGAATGACAACTCGCCATTTTCTCTTTCTATCTCACTCAGTGTAAACCGCATATGAGCAGGACAGAAATATAAAATGGCTGTTTGACAGTCCTATTCTCATTTGAATCGCATTATACTTGTTCATTTATCGCAGTTGTCACTTGGACAGTTGCTTGTCCGTGCAAATGATTATCTTGTGCCTCTTTCAAACTACTTGACATTGGCGAAGTGCATTGTGCTGGCTTGGCACTGGAAAAAGCCATTCACCAAAGAAAAGAAGAAGATGATTATCTTGTGAAAGGCTCATCAAAAAGTATTTTATCTGTATTTCATCGAGTTTAAGTCTATGGTTGGATAATATTGGCAACCCTGATTAAATAAGCCTTGAATAGATTGCACGTGGCAAGGGTCACGCAAGTTCAGACGGCAGCTACCTCAATGTGAATTCATATTAATGAATGAAAATTAACGCAAGGAGAGATAAGTTTAAAATCGTGTTACTGATAAAGAACTTTGGTACTTTGGTAGCGACTCAATCCGCCAAGTTTTTTTTTAAATTCGTTGACAAGATAGTCCTTGACTGCGATCTCACCTGATGGTAAGAGACAATGCAGTCTAAGATGGTATCAGGCTAACTTGGAAGTGGAAGGCAGTGTATAGTTTAACCCATACCCCTAATCGGTTTCTACGCGCCATCGCTTGGCGGCACGTCTTTGACAGTAGGGTGGTAACTAGCCACGGCCAAAGCCTCCCATCAGACAAATGGAAATCGGTTCAGATTTGACGGAGTTATGGAGTAATATCAGCAAAAAAAATACGCGTCGACTGGAGAACCTTCTCCTTTTTTATTGAACGAGCGAAGCGAGTTCTCTGAGTCAACTAGGGCGCTTGCCTACTAGACAGAGAAGTGTGTCCATCTAAATGTCTGTCAGAGCCCTATAACTTCTGAATTACTGAATATTAGAACGTGAAACTTGGTTGAAAATTCAGTTATATCCTGTACTTGAACAACAAATACTAAAATTAGATAAATGTTATAAAGAAACGAAATTATTTAATTTTAATGCGCCATCTATTAGCATTATTGTGAAGCTAATAGCTTCACTATAATGCTAATAGATGGCGCTGTGTCAGTAAAACAGTTTTATGTCAACTATTATTTTTTTTATTGTGTCTAATGTTAAAAGTTAATTATTACAATATATAATTAAAACTTTTGGGAATTATGGGATATCGCGAGGTCTCAGTTCGGGGCGAACCACTAGTTTAGAATCTGTTCACAAAAAAAAGTTCAAAATAACTTTGATTGTTGCAAACGGTACATTCGTTTATTGTTGTTGGTCTAGTTTCAACATCTCTAGACTCGCGGTGCCGTTGAATGGGAGTGTCGACATCCGCGCACTTCCGCGTACATCTTCAACACGTGGCCTTGTTATATTCACACTTACTATTTATTTGATTCCAGGCGATTTCGTTGCTCAAACAGAACGGAAATGCTGTCACTCAGTTTTTCATTATAATTATCTCTTTTTTTATTGAATGATGTCTGGTATCTACACGATCTTGTAATTTAAGATCATTTTTAACCGACTTCCAAAAAAGGAGGAGGTTCTCAATTCGTCGGAGCCTTTTTTTTGTACGTTCCCCGATTACTCAAAGACGCCTGGCCCGATTTAGAAAATTCTTTTTTCTTTGAAAGGGTAGACTTCCCAGGTGGTCCCATTGTCATCAGGTCAGGCTCATAGTAAGCTGTATTCTGTAATTTTTTGTTAAATACAGTCAAACCTGGATAAGTGAGAGCTCAAGGGACCGCGATCTATTTTTCTCTTATAGAGGTTTCTCACTAACCCGAGTCTCTAGCTTACAGAGTTACAGTAGGGGTCTATCTCACTTATAAAGGTCTAGCCTGACAAATAAGTTTTTTGAATAGAATATGAGTTCCTCGAACTTATAATAAAACAATAACAGATGCACATTTGGTCATTCGAATACAATGTAAGTTCCTAAAACTATAGAAAACAATAATAGACGCACAATTGATAATTTAAATAGAATAAGAATTCCTCGAATTTTTTTTAAATTTAAGAATGAGTCATGAATAGCAGATGTTAAATTGGTTTTACTGTCGCTTATAGAGGTATAGGCAAGTAGCAATCTCACTTAAAGAGGTTTACGCGTGAAAAATTAGTGTCATTTATACAGGTTTTTGTTTCTCACTTATAGAGGTTTTAGGTGGGCAAAATGACGGGACCTGTGTAGCTAACATGCGCGCCACGAGAAAATTTTGTCTACACTTTACTCGTGAATCTCTGTGGACATTCACATAGAGACTACGAGTAAACGTGTAGACAAAACTTTCTCGTGGCGCGCATGTTAGCCCTACAGGCAAACACTCTCATTAATAGAGTTTTCTCGCTTACCCAGTTCTCACTTACTCAGGTTTGACTGTACTTAGCTACTAGCTTGACTAGTTAGCTAGCTAGACTAGCGCTTAGACTAGCGCTTGCGATCACACCTGATGGTAAGTGAAGATGCAGCCTAAGATGGAACGCGCTTGCCTAAAAAATGCCTATTCACTTTTGATTTGAAGGCACCCAAATTGTAGTGTGAAAAACGGAAGCCGGAAGGGCATTCCCAATATTAGCAGTGTTTGAAAAATTGTAGCCCTCTATATATCTACATTCGGCCAAACGACAGAGGCGTAATAAGGGCCTCGTTTGGCACCCTTATGGGTACCCTAATAAATAGATGAACTCCCATATAAGGTACAATAAGGTACAGCCTTCATTGCGGACGCATTCAATCCATAACAAAGCGTACTTACCTAGAGTTAGAATGAATTAGTTTTATAAATAGTGGCCATTCATACAAGCAGCACAGCGCGGCTATTTCTGTACAACGACCGACTACCGGGTGTATAGTAGGCACTTTTTGCGTTTTATGAATCATTTTACACAGGGAGTTGATGGTAACACAAGTTAAATCATTATCACTAGTGCCAGAAGTTGTGTATGTTTTTTTACTTCGAGATATGCTTGCGTTTGACGACATCAATGTTGGAGCGCGCTTGCCTAGAAAATGTCTGTTCACTCTTTCCTTGAAGGTAGAAAGGAAGGGTGGAAACATAGACTTGCGTTCCACACCTTAGCGTTTCATTTCAGAAACGTTGAACTAACCGTTTCGTGAGAATAGGTACAATAATAATATAATGTCCTCCCAACCAAATCCGGTCATGGCGGCCACTCTCCGCAGAGAGATAGCCAATCTCCATCTGCGCGGGATATATTATAGTGCACAAGTTTGTGCGCAAACACAGGTCTCTATTTATTCACTTTCAGTGTCCGATGGTACGGAAATCCCACATGACCAGAGAGAGATCGGGCACAGGACCGACTGCTTTACGTGCTCTCCGAGGCACGGGGGTACTGAGACTACTGACAGAAAAATCCAATACATTCTAATGCCCGACCCGGGAATCGAAGCCGTGACCTCGTCATCTGCAGTCGAATTTGCTAACCTAGACCAATGATGAGGCTGTTAAGACGAATAATAAATACCTATCGATTTTATCGACGAGCTAATCGCATACCAGAATTTCCACCAACTCCCTAGCTATAAGGATGCACCTACTTACGCGCGAACAGATCGAGCTGGCCTGTTAAATAATAGATGTTACGTAAAAACAACGTTTTTTAAACACCCGTCAATGGAAAGCTCCGTAGTTTAGAATATCGATGCGTGGTTGTTTTTCGTTCTTCTTCACTATACTATCTACTCCTTACTAATACGATAAATGCAATAGGGTGTTTGTTGGTTTGTCCTTCAATCACGCGGCAACGGAGCAATGGATCTACGTGATTTTTTGTATGGGTGTGATTGAGAAGTTGGAGAGTGACAGGGTTGCTTTTTATCCCGGAGTTCCCGTGAGATATTAAAATCTAAATCAACGCGGACAAAGTCTCGGGTATTAGGTAGTATTTTTTTTTATTCGATGACAAGATAGTCCTTGAATACGATCTCACCTGATGGTAAGTGACGATGCAGTCTAAGATGGTAGCGAGCTAACTTGGAAGGGGTATGGCAGTGTAGATTAAACCCATACCCGTAATCGGTTTCTACACGCCATCGTGCCGGAATGCTGAATCGCTTGGCGGCATGTCTTTGACAGTTGGGTGGTAACTAGCCACGGCCAAAGCCTCCCACCAGACAAAGCTGTTTGTTAGTTTGTACTTTAATTGCCGTGATTTTTTGCAAGAGTACAATTGAGGACTTAGAGAGTGACACAGGTTATCTTTTATCCCGGAAAATGAAAGAGTTCCCGCGGTATTTAAAACCTAAACTCACGCGAAGGAAGTCACGGGCAAAAGCTAGCAAGATTTAAAGAATGTACTAGAGCCTAGAGGCCATTTTCTCAGTACGATGGCGTGATGGAGAACCATTGACGGCTCGAACGCCATAAAAACAAGAATACTAGAATACGTGGAACAATGCAACTGCAGTTACAACTTTCCCATGTGTTTCTCGGTAGCGTGATGTCGCGTCGAGTTCTTAGATTTTGTCGCCGATGGTAAATAATTGTTTCCATGCATCATTGTGAATTAGAACGGGGACCTTAACATGTCTTTAAGGAAAAGTAGAAAAATTATAAACTGACAATCAAAATCACCTCTGGTTGGCGGAATTTATGACTTTCGTGCTACATCAATGCATTTTTAACTCCTGACGCAAAAACGAGGGACTGTTATAAATGTGTGTGTGCGTGTATGTGTGGGTGTGTCTGTGTACACTATGATAAATTTCAAATCCAATATGGCCGCCACCACAAAATGACGAATTACATATTTTTATTTGACATGTCGACATGACCAGTGGAGCAAAGGGCTCTCGCCTAGGTGTCAAAAATCAACGTGCAGCAAAGATTGTTTTATTTTTGGAATTCTTATATTCTATAGTTTTCAGATAAAAAACTTTCAGGGGTCTAAAGGCTCGGAAAAATGAGAAAAAAAATAGAAAAGTTTTACGGAATAACTCTGCCTTTCGATACAAGAGGGCGCTAATTACTGTGGTTATCAAGTCTAAAATGTTAAAATCAACGTGCAATAATAATAGTTTTATTTTTGTAATTGTTATATTCTGTAGTTTTCAGAGATGAAAGTTTTAGGAGTCTGAAGCCTTGAAAACTGAGAAAAAATAAGAAAACTTTTCAAAAAATACCTCTTCCTTTCGATACAAGATGGCGTTAAGATATGTTTATCGAGTCGTAAGAATAATTTTCTGCTATTAAACATGCCATCTATGCGCAAAGCTGCTTAGAAAAAAATTGCTTAATATTTTTGTACAGATCCTAGGACACGGAATAATACAACTTTATTTGCACGAATAATTTAATTTTTCAATAGACAAGCGCTATCTAGTGTCGCGAAGCGGAATTTCTCTTTACTATTTAAGTGCGTGATACACATGCTTGTTACTCGCACAAAAGTATGCCAATTACAAGCAATAATGAGCTACTCGCATGTGTATCGAGATTCTGCCAGTAACTCACGTGCCAGAGCAAAGCATACGAATGGCTCGTAAGCCGTTTGTTTTTTTCCCCTTGAAGGGAAGTGGGACGGGAGATTCGTATTGCCAGCTACAAATACGCGAAACAAGGGGCTGATTCTGTAACTCAGTGCCTATCAACGACGATAGGCATTTTTTATCCATTGAAGGTTTGAAGAGAAATATGATTTACTTTTTCATAGTAAACCTTCAATGGATAAAAAATATATGTCAGTGGCTTTCATTTTTTGATAGGCACTGAGTTACAGAATCGAAGGCAGGTCGTAACGTATTTGCTTGTAAATCGCAACTCTCAACTATCTGCCAAGATCTTATTAATTTTTGTGCTTGTTTTTTGCCTAATATAATTGCGAGTTGTATTGTAACACTATTTATTTCTTCATTTTGTGAACTTCAACTCGCATGTCACTGGCAAGGTCATTCGCAAGCATGTAAGTCACGCGCTGATATTGTCAGTACCTGGCATGCCAGCTTACCAGCACCTAGCATACCATCCACTAGCATGTGTATCACGGGCATTAATACAAGTGAGTGGAAATTGAAGTATGAAGTAGTGCATTAAAGAGAAAGCGGAAACAATAAACATTCTGGTTTTTTTTGATATTTTAAATCATGCCTTTATCGGAATAATAAATCCATAGTAAATTAGGCCTCAATTTTTTAATCTTTCTGTAAAAGCTGTAACCTTGCACATTTTCCCCATCCCAAGGGCAATCACTGGTCATGTCCTTTCCAATTTATTAACAATAGCGAGAGAGCCAATCAGGTGTGATTGCAATAATCCACCATCCTGCCAGCATCTTAAAATAAGTGAAATAGTTACTTCGTTTACGCATCATTCACCTAGCAGGAAAACGGATATGCATAATATGCCTATAAGGTGGGCATTATAGCTTATGCTAATGAAGTATTTAGGTATTTAGCCAACAGGATAATGGTGGTTGAGCTACTTAGAACAATCGTAGTGCATTATATATGTCGTCTTAAACATTACATATAATTATTCGGTGACACGATGTACGATTTACTTTGACGATTTTCTAACTCCATTAGCGTCTGACTACTGAGCTCAGAAGGGCTAACATTCGCGCTACGAGAAAATTTTGTCTATACATTTACCTACTCGTGAATTTGTATGAGATTTCACGAGTAAATGGCTAGACAAAATTTACTCGCGGCGCGCATGCTAGCTGTACAGGTCTCCTATTGTAGAAAGGTAGTTTACCACGCTCCCCTAATTCTCATCCATTTCGTCGGGGATAGTGCATTAGTAGGTACATTAAAATCCAGTTTGAGGTCAAATCAAAACCGCGTAAGTGTCGTAGCGACTAATTTAATCACTTTAAAAGATATCCATTTTTATCAACACATGAATTAATACTCCCTGTGTAAAAATTAGCCCAATAGCCGTAGAAATAAGTTTATTAAGTTTTAACCTTCCGCTGTAAAACTTGGACTAGTGTAGATCCGCGGTTTTTACCTATGGTACATTCGCGGTTTTGCGCTATCTCCGACGATTTATTTCTATGGAAATACAAACAAAGTATTAACCTTGTTTCAAATGAACGTGGAAAAAATTACCAACTTTATTTGTGGTTATTTGTGGTCAAAAACCAGATCGTACCTCCAATGCGAAAGTGTTGCGGCAGCCCCCAAAAAACAACTTTGTATTACCTGACAATTTCTACTGTAGGTTCGTCCTCACAATCTATGGATGAATTATGGATGGTCGCAGGTTCGAATCCCACCCGTTGCACTATTGTCGTACCCACCACTCCTAGCACAAGCTTTTCGCTTATTGGGAGGGGATAGGAGGGATTAGTCGACTCCAGCTTGGCTAATATTCTTTTATAAAAAAAAAAAAATCAATGGATGGCGTGTTTTTGGATCGCATATAAAGTTGATAATTTCTTCCACGTAAAGTAACAAAGGTAAAGCACCAATAATTGTTTCTTACCATCAAATTATCCACAGAGTTGTAACCGCATATCACGTATCCCATCACTCTGTTCGCCATTTCTGTCACCAATCACATCACCATCACAATATTCACCATTTCGTATCACATCACGTCATCACTTCATAATAAGTTCGTCTTTTTTTCTGAAGTCGGTTAAAAGTGAACCAATATCCGCATGTGAATAACTTACGTATGGAATAAATAATAATTATTCCGGTTAGTTATAATTAAACCATCACACCTAACTTCAGAAACACTCAAAAAGTAAAACTAAACAAATCGAACTTTGGGAAAACATGAATAAAGTTCTCGTTAAACATCAAGGTATTAGGAGGTATAATTATTAACCAATTAGAATTATCCTGGTTCTTAATGAGTCAATGACAAATCGACGCATCAATTAAAAAAAATGCACTTCAAAATCACTCAATACCATAACCACGCGTTTACGAAAACTGTTTACGAAATTCGCCGTAAAAATTTGAAATTTTTCACCGAACAACGGTTCAACTAGAATATAAAAACTTTATATTATATTATACGTGTAACATCTCGAGTGAGTTGTAAACGACTGATTGAAGAGTTATTTGTGCTACCACTCTATTCCAATGTCATTATAATTTAGACTCTAACTCTCGAGGTTAGAGTTCAAAGTTACAATACACAGGGGGTCCTTATGTAGGGCAATTAAATTTGAACTTATTGTCTTCACGTTAGAGTTCTAAGTTGATTGATTTCGGTGGAACGGATTATGGGACGCGGTTAAAGACTTGGCTGGAAGTTTATACATCGCGGCGATACTTTAAATGAAGTAGTTAGTTATTCACTTTCGAAAAGTTGTAAGTTTAATGAGGTACTTTACCGGCGTTTTCCTCTAAAAGCGGGCTAGCTGAGAGAGCTCAGACTTAAGATAGAGTTAAAACGAGACATAAATATGCTCTGACATAAATCTGTCTCCTTTTATCTCTTTCTTGAGTCTGAGTAGAGTGAAAGTGCGGTCTATGGATGGTCTGCGACCTTAGGCTGAGCGTCAGCGAGACATCAGACATCTTAAGCATAGATATTACCCTAGCTTACAAAAACGGCGGCACAAGATCGGGCTTTCCAGCTTCTTTCCAGCTTTCTATATAGGAAAGCAGATCCTACCTAGGGAAACGCTCAGTCGAAGAAGAAATCATGGAGAGAAGAACATTATGGAGAACTTTCAGGCGTGTAGGTTTCCCACATTATTTTACTTCATCGTTGAAGCATGCGATACGTAATTACTTACGAGATATATTTACCGAATTGAAGTCATAATTTTAACACAATATAATTATAATCATAATTATAATTATAGACCTAGATAAGAGAATCGAAAAGACGAAATAGGTGGCGATAAACGATATCAATGGAAATGACCAAGTTTCGCGGCTATTACAATTTCACCGGGTTATCATAATTGCAGGTCGCTATTAATTGACCGAATCAGAGCGTAACTTGTCATGTATCTATTACAATTTTATCACTCTTCAGGCATAATATTTGATAGAGGCGTTAATTTGCGAAATTCCATGAATATACAAGGAACAACAAACTTCTTTACCCCTGATAGGTTTCCAAATTTCATACGGAATACTAAATCGCTTGGCTTGTCCTTGACGGTGGAAGCTCCCGGACCAGAGACAATTCAGAAATTAAAAATTCCCAAATTGGCCCCGTCGGGAATCAAGCCCGAGAGCCCCTTATAAGACCTTCTAGAAGAGGTCATCTAAACTTGATATACGTTGACGTATTCAATGCGCAAGTATTGCCGAGTCTCGTATTTAGGTCGCAGCCTCGATACATCCAGCCACTATCAATAAGTCGCACTACTTGACTAGGTGTGATCTCAGACCGCGTCTAATGTGAGCTTTTAATTTTCCTTATTTACTCCACACCACATTTGAATTTCTTTGTGCGAAGTTAAGCAAAGGACTGAAAACTAAAAGGTCAACGGTTCAACCACTTTTTTTTTTGGATCTTTTAGTCTTCAGTTTGGACCTTTTAGTCCGCACCTTTAATAACCTATTGAGGCTTTTAATGATTACATTCAATTACGGCCATATTGGATTTGTCATGACGTCATAATATACCTGCGACAAGCGAAACTTTATTTTTATTTTTAAAAAGAATATTAGCCAAGCTGAAGTTCACTAATATCCTTCTCTCCCCTCCAAATAAGCAGGAAGCTTGTGTTAGGAATGGGTACGACAGTAGTGCAACGGGTGGGATTCGAACCTGCAACCTTTCAGTTTTCAGTCCGCACCTTTAACCGTTGGGCTATTGAGGCTTTTAAACGTACCTACTTCTTTTATCAAAACAGATCTTTGGTCAACGATCTTCCGTAATTCCCAAAGAATTTTAGAGTTGAAAAAACATACGGACAGTTTCTGGTTCGCGTCATTAGTACTAATATGACCCTGTGAATATTGTATTGGCCTATTTCCTAAGCGAATGAAGTGATATCGGTCTATATCGGGTGTTTTTACGATCAGAGTTATTTCGACAGACGCCGGCGTTTATTTGATAATATTTGGATGCAAGATTTCACCACAAAAACGAGGATAAAAGTTCAAAACCTGTGACACGTCTACGGAGAATTGGATTTAACATCCGTTTTAATGATTTTGTTCGTATAAAATGTAGCCTTCATCAAAATCTGGCCAGCAGTCTGACTAGCTCACTGCGAAAAGGGATTTCTGTCAATCTAGTTGTGTACAAGCGAATTAGCAACCTCGATGTCTTGACATTTAGTTAGCTGCTTATAATGGATTGGGTCTAATTATGACTGATCAGGAGTAGGAAATTAAATAATTTAATCTTGAACTTCTCTTAATCAAATCTGCCCACAATGCGGTCATTTTTTTTTTTTAATTTTTAGCGAGCAAACAAGCAGGCGGGTCACCTGGGTTAAGTGATTGAGTGAGCGCCCATGAACATTTGTAGCACCTGAGGCATCACCAATGCGTCGCTGGCTTTTTAGGAATTTGTTGGTCCGCCCCTTGAATAACCCCATGTTGTAATTTAGTGGGAACACCGTCGCAGGAAGTTGGTTGCACAGTTTCAAAGTACATGAAAAAAAAGATCTGGCACATCGGATGGTCGAAGTGCTCCAGGCACCCATGTGGTGAGGGTGAAATTGTGTTCGGTGGCGAGCGGTGCGGTCGTAGAAGAAAGGGGGTGGAATAAGGTCAAATAGCTCTTCAGAACACTCCCCGTTATATAGTCATGCTCATGATTCTAAATTCACTTATTTTTTCTCTACCAAGCATTAATTCTTTCACTTTATTCACTTAAACAACTGGAAGATCTTTAGATACTAATTAGCTTATGTCATTGTATTGTATAATAATAAACAAACATGAGAGTTGTAATAAGTTTATTTTCTATTCAATACTACCGCGTGACTAGTACATTATTATCATTCAATAGATGTACCTACTCGTACCTACTCCTTTGCATTTAAAAGCAATTTAGCACGAGCAGATTAGAGTAAACATTCGAGGCTTTCCGGGAAAATGATAACTGTAAGTCAACAATAGCGTATGCTTATTAAATTATGTCACTTGGCGGTGTGGGTCGCAAAACAAAACAAATGAACATCATGAAACTACCTAACAAATTCTGCCAACTCATGGATGTTCATAGAAGCCGATGTAGGCAAGCTGACAATTCAAAACGCAAATTCTCTATGCCTGGAAAGAATTCTGACAAATAAGCCATGTGATTTATTCATCCAAGAAAGAAAGTTTAAAGGCTTTTTAATCGTGTAGAAACAGATTCGGGGTTTGAGTTGAATGTACATTGCCATACCCCTTCCAATTTAGCCCGCGACTATCTTAGACTGCATCGTCACTTACCATCAGGTGAGATCGCAGTCAAGGATTAACTTGTCATCGAATAAAAAAATTTGCTTACACATTGATACAAATACAAACATTGATGAAAAACAAAAATAAATTAAAATAGGATTTGCAGCCATATGTCACATAAACAAAAAGGTACGGGCTGAGCATTATTGCTGCAGGTTTTATGAGAAACCTGATCTCTGGTATTCTGCATCCGTTAGCATCCGTTCAAGTGAAATACGCACGAGTACACAGTAGCTACTCACAGCTTGTTTTCAATAGAGAAAAATATAGGAAACTAGGTGATGCCTTAGTGATGATTTAGTTTTTAAAATCCCGCGGGAACTCTTTGATTTTCCGGGATGAAATGTATGCCTATGACACTCTCCCGGTCCTCAACCATACCCATGCAAAAATCACTCCTTCTTTTTTTGGAAGTCAGTTCAAAATATGTAACTTGCAATGCTAGTGACGCCATCTAGGATCATTTTTAGCGTTATTTGAATCCTATTTTATTTTTTCAAAATCGGTCATCATGCCTATTCACTTTTGTTCCACAGACGGGGCGTATATTATATATTTGCATGAGACCCATTATTATCAGCCCTACAATAATTTTCCAGCAGCTTGTTTGTTATCACAGCTAGTTATCACGTTATCAGGCTCTCAAAGGCTTCTAAATATAGCAAATCACGTTTAAATCTGTCTAAATATAGCCCTGCCGAATGAAAATTATCTCTTTTACAATGCAAGAGCAATTGACAAAACAACTCGAGTTTACCTGTTTAAATAAACTTATTACTTATTATAATAAGACTAGAATTTAGATGATGCCCGCGACTTTGGCCGCGTGGATAAAGGTTTTTTGAATATTTGATGACAAGATAGTCCTTGACTGCTATCTCACCTGACGGTAAGTGACAATGCTGTCTAAGATGGTAGCGGGCTAACTTTGAAAGGGTGTGGTAGTGTACATTCAACCCATACCCCTAATCGGTTTCTACACGCCATCGTGCCGGCGCACTAAATCGCTTGGCGGCACGTCTTTGATGGTAGGGTGGTAACTAGCCACGGCCAAAGCCTCCCACCAGACTAGACCAGGGACAATTTAGAAATTATAAATTCCCGAATTGTCGGCGCGAATCGAACCTGAAACCTCTCAGTATAAGACCACAGCTCTCACCACTGCGCTAGGGAGGTCGTTTAAAACTTGAGTCAGTAGCTGCGCCAAGCTCGACGGCAACGGCGAGTATAGGCGTCGGAACGGATAACCTTTTACTTTTTGACGGGAATCGAATCCTAGACCTCCCGGTATAAGACCACAGAGCTAACCACTGCGCCAGGGAGGTCGTCAAATGGGAGAAATTAGCAAGGAAGCCGGCCCCACAGGCAGCGGGCGTCTTAATTGTCAATTCGTCTCGCCCACTTGAGCAAGGAATGTCTGATTCACTGAGCCACTTCCGGTGTTGATTAGACTACTGAGATAAACATATTATTTTGTATCTATTCCACATGTGAACAGACGTGACACGATGGCCTAATTTTACACTGAGATTTAGGTAATTTAAAATAGCTTTTATTTTTCTTTTATTTATAAAAAAGAATAGTAGGCAACCTCAAGTTGACTAATATCCTACTATCACCTTCAAATAAGCGGAAAGCTAGTGTTAGGAGTGGGTACGACAATAGTGCAACGGGTGGGATTCGAACCTGCGACCTTACAGTTTTCAGTCCGCACCTTTAACCGTGTTGAGCTTATAGTAAGTATAATTTAATGAGGGTACTTGGGAAAACTTAGTACAAGTGCGGCAAACAACCTACACGTTGTAACTTATCTAATTCAAAATGCACAGATTGTAGTTCAAAAAGTTAATCCAGATATGTAGTAAATCGTGTCAGTATTAAATTTTTAATTACTAGTTGATGCCCGCGACTTCGTCCGCGTGGATTTAGTTTTTTAAATTCCGCGGGAAATCTTTGATTTCCCGGGGTAGAAAATAGCCTATGTCACTCTCCCGGTCCTCAACTATACCCATGCAAAAAATCACTCCTCCTCCTTTTTTGGAAGTCAGTTAAAAATATGTAACTTGCAATGCTAGTGACGCCATCTAGGATCATTTTTAGCGTTATTTGAGTCCTACAAAGAATTTGCAATGTATTTCTTCACACTAACTTCTGCCATATAATAGCTCTACAAATGGGTCTTTAACTAAAGTGGTCAATACTCAGAGACCTAACAATCATCTGCATTGTTCAATTACAAGTGAATTGGTCATGCGGGCGGGGTCCTAACAAACACGACCACAGTAAACATATTATATGTATAAATGTATATTGTATACAGTGTGTAAAGAAGGCCCTTGAAAAAACTGATGGGTGGGGATACATCGAACTATAGCGCTCAGAAGCGCAATAGTCGACCGTCGACCTGGGTAACCCACTTTTAGTAAGCCTTAAAAGGCCGACTACGCAGTATCATCGCGTTAGTACACCGAGGTTGTTTAAATAATGACGTACTGCGAAAGGGTGTCATAATTAATTAAACGCTTGAGTTCAACGTTTCTGAAACGAACGGCTAAGGTATGGAACGCACTTCCAGCTTCTGTGTTTCCATATAATCTGAGTATCTTCAAGACAAGAGTGAACAGGCATTTTTTAGACAAGTGCGCTCCAATCTAGACCTCATCAATGCTTTCCATCATTGATTGTCGTCATGCGTAAGCCTAACTCATAATAAAAAATAAAAAATTCATCACAACAACCATAAAAAAATCCCGTGATCGAGTCAGTAGCTGCGCCAGCCTCGAAGGTAACGGCGAGCATAGGTGCTGGAACTGAATACCTTTTCTCTCTCTGCATCGTTATCCTCATTACTGAGGGTCGCGATCCTTGACACGGATCACCCTCTCCCGAACGATGTTTTTCCACTTCGTTCTATTTTCCGCATTATGTTGAGCGGCGTGGAAATATGTTCTGAGTGCAGTGCCGATTTATTCGACCATTTAGCCAGGACTTGGCAAGCGCACGCATTCCCCTCTGCCGAATACATGTACAAACGTACGTGTCAGCTTGTAAGTGTGACAGCTTTTGAGTTAGTGTGCGTTCATAGAGACATTAAGTTTTTTACAAGAGTGTGCGGAAGTAAGTAAATGTGTGCTGTACGTGATTACCTCACCGCCCGCAGAAAGTGGCAGAATATATTCAGTACTAAATCTGCGTAAAGGCGCGTCCCGGCTAAAAGGTCGAAGGCTGATTTGATCGGACCAACACATAGGGCTACTTCCTCTTGGCCTTTTCCCTTCTACCTTGCCCGTGACCAGTAGCTTTTCTAGGTGTCCAGGGCTACGGCGGGCAATTCGTCCAACAGCCTGGTTGTTATTTTTAGCCCTTTCAGGAGACCTTTTACTTAGTAAATAAAACCACACCCATCAACATCAGTATCATGATAAGCAGCTGAACTATCAAAAGCTCTTATGGGCTTGGTGAAAAGACGCACACGCAACGCATGGCTAATCAAGCCAAACATAACATTGTATCGCTCATTCAAGCCCCTTATCTCAACACGTAAATGCGCGTAATTATGTTTGATGACGCGAGCCTCTGCGTAACTATGCGTTCACGTTATTATGCACCGTATCTCTTATCTTTTTTTAGGGTTTCATAAAATTCAAAAAAAAAATCAAAATTAATTTATTTCATGTAGGCTAACTTGTAGCTCTTATGACACGTCATAAATCTACCACCGGTTCGGAATGCAGATTCTGCTGAGAAGAGCCGGTAAGAAACTCAGCAGTTGCTCTTTTCAAAATTTCTTTTTTTTTTTACAAAGCTATGCTATGTATACAGTGCTTCCACAATAAAGCTTCAAAAATGCAAAAATGCATACGTAGGTACACCAATCCAACGCATGTCAAGATGGGCAGCCAAAGCAGACCCATTCCCGTGGGTGGTACCCGTTCACGAGCATGACGCATGATCCAGCCATTGATTCGCTCAACCATATTTGAGGGAACGTAACAACCCGCACCACACGACACGAACACATACCAAAGAATAGAAACTTCACGTTGTGCTGATAGACGTCCATTACTGGACAAAGGTCTCCTGCATGGACTTCCACAAGTCTAGGTCCTGCGCCGCCGATATCCTGCAGCTTCATGCGACTGGTCTAATATCGTCGGTCCGCCTAGTGGGAGGTCTGCTAACACTGCGAGGTCACAACTAAAGCACCTAGGGACCTTCAACTTTGCGAATAGATTAGCTACGAGTATGTCGATGTCTCTAAATAGCAATAATCTCGGTATCATATTTAGGACGCGGTCCTAAACAAAAGGGAAAAGGGGTTTTTGAGGCGGTTGAGTAATTTTTCCCTTAAACCTTTAACCCTTCTCTGAGAGACGTTGATGGGTTGTTCATGTAATTTTTTTACAAAATGGCTATTAATGTTTTTCTTTTCGAGATGTAGAGCCCTCAATATGCGAGCTTGACTCACTCTTGACCATTTTTTTCATACACCTTATCGTATGTTTCGGCTCTAATTAGCAGCATGGAGTGGGTAGGATAGTTTTCTCGGAATAGCTTCATTTATATATAAACCCTTTCCGCGAAAAAGGTTTATCTATAATGACGTAGGGCTAAACGTGTTTGCGGCATATATTCTCTAGGGGGAAAAGTTTGAGCGTGGGACATAAATATATCACAATCACAAATGAAAGAAAAACATTTAAAAGTATAAAAGTTTTTATGATATAGCCACTTTTCCATTTTCCGATATTCTCTATTTCGGTATACCTATTTAAGTCTATTTAATTTTTCTTAAATTAAACTTAGCTTATTAATGATGAAAACTCCGTCTCTCCAACATCTCTCTCTCCACACTCTCCTATGTGGACTTACCTGTGAGTCTCTCAGATCGGGTTCGCTGGCCGCCAGCGGCAATCCCTCTGCCGCTAAGCCCTCCGCGGTCCCCGACACGTCTCCCGCACTGGCGCTGATAGCTCTCCGTCTCTCCGATTTCTCCTCTCTCTCCTTTTTCTCTCTTTCGGCTTTCCCCGTGAGAATATACTTGGTTTTAGACAGGATGTTCAACGGTCGTGACTTGCGGACCTGCGAAAGTACATGAACGTTATAAAACTGTCTGTGCAAAAAACGATTTTTTTCTTAACAGATTTGTTTGATTTGTTATTTTGAGCGAGAAAAGGGCTAAATGATACTGGCAAAATTCGCTTAGTAATTTAGCGTTCAATTCGATGTCGCACATATAAAAAATGTGGCTTACATAGAACCAGTGCTACAGATATGACGAGTTAATATAACTAGCATAACTTAAATTTTTGCTCATTTAATTGGTCTTTTATTTAACATAATGCTTTGGGACAAATGTATTACCCATTAATTGTCCAGAATACAAAACTTACCTTGCATTTCACAGTAGCCGGATGTACAAATTTATCATCATCCTTGTCTTCTGAGGGTGGTGGATCTCTCATTCCTATCACCAGCATATCATCGAGTGAAGCCTGCAAGTGTCTCCGCCGAGTGGGCCTGGCTTCCTCGTGACTCCGAGAAGAGTAAACCGATACAGAATCCACACTAGCTTTGCTTGTACCGGATATCACTGTAACATTTTCTACAGACTCGTTCGACTGGTAATCGAAACGACGCTGTCTCTCCTCATATATCTCCACAGAGTTGAAAGTCTCCGCCACCCTATCAATCTCATCCATTTCCGATTGAGACGGAATAAATTCGTAATGACCCTCGTTTTCGGTGTAAACCTGGTCGTAAACCGCTCCGTTGAAACTTCTGGATGTAGACGGAAGGTTTCCATACAAATTGTTATAGTTGTACGTATCTTCGTCGCTTCTCAAGTTGACGTGATGGGGCAAATCGTTCGCGTTGAGGATTACGTCGTCTAAATTCAACGGTCTGCCTTGACCTCCAAATCCGTCTACAACTGGTGTTGTGTTTGAGAGGAATGATCCATCCGCATCGAAACTACTGCACCCCACTAAACCCATGGGTCTTCTAGGTATTTCCTGGCGAAAACGACTCGGAGCTGGCTGCTGTCCAGCAAAATCAACGACAAGTATCCTGTCAGCAATATTTCGACAGTCGTTATGGAATCCGATACCGGAGTCGCTGTTACTGGACGTTGTTGTCACTTCACTGTGATTACTCGGTTGCGGTGAATTCGCGACAAAATCCGGTGGGTCTATTCTTACTTCTTCGTGTCTACAGGGACGCCTATCTCTTGGTGTTCTTAAAACTGGTCTCCGAGAAAAGTTCCCTAATGCTGGACTATCACTTTTGATGGCTAACTTTGATATCTGTTGTATGGCAGGGTTGGAACAGTCGTCCGGTGGCAAGGAGTACATGCCTCTTACGACACCTACGACATATTCGGCAGAAGGTGGGAACTCGAGGCATCTCTCTGCAACTGGGTCTCTAGTGCAAGCGATTTGGAACTCTCTCGCCCTTGTAATATGGAGGTCGTGTTCTGCCATTCTCGGGTCGACAGCGAATACGTGACAACTATGGGATGCCTCTGCTTCCATGTCTGTAACTTCAGCTGCTGTTACGAGTCCGAAAAAGCGTCTATCAGCGTCCGAACCGCACCCGGCGTATAATATCCTCTCCCTCTGATATTGGGCAAGTATTTGCGCGTTCGGACGACGTAAGAGGAGTGCATTAGGAAGTACGGAGAGTAAGACTGGTGCTGCTGTCTTTCTTTCTTGTCTTAACTTTCTCACTGCGTTTCTCACATTGCCCGGGGCAGCGTTGGGTGATGCTTGAGGTGTTTCTATTGTTCCTAAGTATCCGACCACGGCGCGGCATTCGAGACGCGCTAAATGGTTTGGTGTGAGCTGAGCTCGACTCAAGTTTTGCAGGATCTCGTTGACGCCTGAGGTACTTGGTGCCGCGTGACAACCTGTAACAGTATTCCAATACTTAGTTTGCAAAAAAAATTTATGCAATTGTAACAAACTAAAACCTTTATACACATTTATATAATTGCTGAGTTATTTTTAATTAAAGATTTTTCTAGCTTTTGCTTGCCACTTTGTATATACAGAGTTAAATTTTAAAAATCATTCTACCATGGCACTAACTTATCTGTTCAGCTGACAGAGTTGCTAGTGGAGTGTTTTGCTAGTCAATAAATTTGTACTGCATGAAAAATCAAACTTAACATAAGCGAAGCCACAGGCAAAAGCTAGTTATGCATAACATCATTACTCAATGCGGTTTTTTTTTTTTTTTGAGAAAAAAAAATTTTTTTCTAGTTACCCACAAACTTAGAGCATGTAATGTGATGTGAATGTGATTGAGGCGAAGTTGATGTCTTTATTATACTAAATTAAGGTGCAGACTTCACAATACAGTGCCCAATGGATTAAAAATACACTTACATAAACTACTTTATCCTTTTGTGTTAGTCAGTATATTTTTATATCTGCAAAAATTTATTAAACTTGTTAATTATAAATGTATAATTTATTTAATATCAATATACAAATACTAGTGGTAGAGTTACAAATACTATAGCAAAATTAAGGTTACTTATAAATTCTTGTTTATAAGAAAGTTCTGGTATTCACTTGACCAGTTAAGTATAAATAAATCCACATGAATCCACAAACACATTGTGATATTCAATAAGCAAGTACTTTCTACGAGCCTTCTATACATTTTATAATAAATATTAGTAAAGTAAGGATTAAATCTAATTACCTGGGTGATGCAACATGGGTGGCTGGGGTCTCCGACGAGGCGGCGGGTACCTCCTGCGCGTTCTGGCCCGTTCTTCGGGCTCCGTGTCCTCCGTATCCGTAGGTGGGGATTCCCTTGGCGCCACGCTCAGTGCTATCGGTCCAGGGGCTGCTGCGACTAGCCGAGCCACTGAAGCGTGTGGCGCCCTAGCCACGCTCGCTCCGTCGACGGCTAACAAGGCATCCCCAGCACGTAACCCAGCTCGCTCGGCCGGCCCGTTCGCAGCCACTGCAGACACAACGCAGGGTCTTTGCCCCGCTATAGTGAACCCGAACCCCCCAGCGCCTCTCACGACCACCACACGCCGCTCCGCAACCCTAGATAAAGCTGCCCTGCGACGTCTTCTCCTCTGTTGCTGAGGCACCATCATACCAACTTTTCACTAATAAAACACCACTGAATTACACTATCCTCACATTTTTTTACTTATACGCTATGTCTATTCAGGAACTAGCTACGCCTAACGATTATTCAAAGTTAGGAAAACTAGAAAAACAAGAATTTAAAAGCACAAGAAAGTTTCGAGGTCTTCTCAACTGACATGACGTTTAGAAAGTTTGGTGTGCGTTTAAAAACAGTCACCACAACAAAACTTGTTTTTTTCGTTCTACGCAAATATGAACAGGAATTTAATATAACTTTATTTATTTTAATAAATTGAAATATCTATCCACAACCATATTTTTTTGCATCAACTTTTCTGAAAGATCTTATCAATATTTCATTTTTTAAATTGATTTGATTGATATTATAAAAATAAACCACTCTTGTGCTCTATTTTTAAAATACTGCGTATCACGGTACGTTAGCAGTTGAAAACTGTCATTTTTTGTAGTTTGTCAATGTCATTCATGTCATTAATTTTTTGAAAAACACGAAAAATAATAACAGCGCGGTGCACGTTGTTTTGTTGAAATATTAGATTGTTTTAAGTTCTGTAAATTAATGAAATTACACTAAAAAGCTTTAAAAAATCCACAAAGATGGCGGTAAGTCACACAACTTTGCTTTTATGGCTACAACATACACTTTCGGTTTATAACCTCTATAAACACATATTTTTTATTTTTTAACAAAACTGCTTCACTGGTCTAGTGGGAAACTTGTTTGGTTGCGTATCATTAGGTCCTGGGTTCAGTCCCGGGTCAGTCCTAAAAATGTATTGGATTTTAAAAAAACCAGATCACAAAATCCCAATAGCTGCCTAGAGTTAGGAAATTAATGGTGTTATCTCACTTAAATCTCCGTACTCTTTCCTTAATTGTGACGAACTGCTGTCGAAGTGTGCACTATAATATAATATCGTCAATCGTGGCGGAGACTAGCCAATTATAAAACTCCCAACTAGATTGGCTGCCACATACGAAATTCGGTTACGAGAACAATATTAATTTTTTCATATTATAAACAGAAAAAGGGTAAAATGAAGATAAGCAAGACAAAAAGGAACAACCAGACAACTAATAAGATGAAGAAACAGGGTAAGCTGAAGCTACAGCGGCATAGACAGAAGGTTCAGAAGCAGAAGGTGCCAGTGCAGACACAGCCAGAGTACAGCAGTGACAGTGAGTCATCCAGTAACGAGTGGGCTGATATGTTGGATGAGGAGGAGCAGCAATACATAGCTAATAGACTCGCTAAGCAGCCTCAGTTATTGTCTAATGTGCCAGAGAAGGAACAAGAGAATAAGTAGGTCTTACAAAGTTATTTAGTATTCTAATCTATTTAATAGATAAGATTAATCTATAATGCATTTTTCCTTAGCTCTCTTAAAAGGTAAACACATGGTTTCTCGAAGAAAGGTGTAAAGTGTCGCGCTAAGCACAGCACATAGGACATTCTAACTGCACTGACAATGAACTGTGATATGGGGGCAAACCAAACTTAAGAATGTTGTAAGTGCCTGAATATGTTTGTTACACGTTTCTCCAAAATGATTTCTGCCATTTGCTTACCTTTTAAGACTGCTCAGGAAAAGTAGATTATACGTTAGCCTTATCAGATTGCTGTCTTATCAGACTATGAGAGAAGTTGAAGAGAGTAAACTTGTGTTTGCATACACACTTGTGCACTATAATATTATCTTTAATTGTTGGCTAGCTTCCTGTATTAATATTGGCCAGAGGAGACCAAAATTTGTTTAGAAGAGATTAATTTTCAAGCCTCAATAGCCCAAGGTTAAAGTTGCAGACTGAAAACTGAAAGGTTCTAAGCCCACACTTTGCACTATTGTTGTAACCACTCCTAGTACAAACATTCCGCTTATTTGGCGGGAAAAGAAGGATATAAGTCAATTTCAGCTTGACTGATATTCTTTTAAAAAGAAAATTACATTAAGTTCAATTTAATTTATTATATAAGAAAGTCTTCATAACACTTTCAGACGTGGCTCCAAACGCAAGCATAAGAAAGAAAAACTCCCAAAACCAATCAGGGCAGCTGACACAAATGTCAGTGACACGGACAGTGGAGCAGAGAGTGACGATAGTGATGTAGAGGAAAAATATGAAAAGGAGCTGTCTGAGAGACCAGTGAAGAAAATGAGGCCTCTGCTGCCTATTAAGACTAAGGATGGAGTGATGGAGAGGGCCGAAGAGTGTGAAGGTAATTTGTTCTTTCCCGACAACAACACTACTTTTGCAGCAGCAATACTGCTCTCAACCACTACTGCAGACACATTCTCGAGCAGCCAACTAAATGCATCAGTCACTTAAGTACTAAACTGTCCTGTGCACACGCACGGGGAGTTTAGTCGTTGGAGTGAGAGAGATGTGCGAGGGATTCACTTGCACTTAACTTGCCATAAAAGTTGAAAATGCTTCTATTTTAAAGGACAGGAGGGTTTTGTACAATGCACGAGTTAACAACATGTCACAACTTGTCTTGTTGACAGGATTGTTTTAGGACATATGAGTTCAATCTTAACTTGCCTGTATCACATTTGCACACAACTTGCTACTTATTGAAATAAGTCAATTTTCAAACTAAACTCGCTACTTAACTAATTTAAGTGAAAATAAAGCTTTAGTCCATTAAATGTGCAATTAGCATATGGAAGCCGCGTTATGTATATTGTGAGAAACAATTCGGAAGCACTTTGTAAACTTTTTTTTTCTATTATCTTTTTTTATATATGAATAGCGGGCAAACGAACTGGCGGGTCACCTGATGTAAAGTTATTACTGCCGCCCATGAACACTTGTAGTGCCAGAGGCACCACCAGTGCATTGCTGGCTGTTCAGGAACTTATTGGTTTGCGCGTCTATTCTATTCTATACAATGTTCAGCCCTTGGTAAATTTCTAGACTCGGAATCAGAAAAAGAAGACAATGAAATACAAAAACCAGTAGACAAGATCGATGAAACAAACACTGACTCTGGATCGGACTCTGGCATGGAAGTTATGGAAGATAGTTCACAAGCAGTGGAAGGTGAAGAGGAGATCACCACAGTGGAACTGTTGGCAGCGAGACGGGACAAACTGAGGCATGATAAGTTGAGGATTGGTGCCCTTTGCTCTTCTTTGTTGGAGAGCCCTGAGAAAAAGGTATTTTCTATTCTCAACTAGCATTGTGAAGTTCAATTCAATTCAAATCCTAATCAGTGGCTTTCAGGTGTGCCAACTGGGCACAGATTGTTCGCCAGTGTCACGTTGATGGAGAAGGCACGAAGGAGATTGAGCGGTGTAAAATGTTCCAAAATTTTTTGGTCAGCTCCATGTGAAGTTAGGTTTTTAAAAAACCCATGGCAACTCATTATTCTTCCAAGACGAAATGTAGACATGCGGCTACATGTGTGGTTTGGAGCGTGTGGAGCAATGAAGTAACTCCTCGATGTGATTTCTTGCATGGTTTAGTCGAGGATCTTGAGAGTGACTACTTTTTATCCCAAGAATCAAATCAAATCAAAATTTATTTACTTCATGTGGGCTAACTTGTAGCTCTTATGACACGTCATAAATCTGACTGCAGATTCTGCTGAGAAGAGCCGGTAAGAAACTCAGCAGTTGCTCTTTTCAAAAAAAATTTTTTTTACAAAGCTATGCTATGTATACAGTGCTTCCACAATAAAGCTTCAAAAATGCAAAAATCCATACGTAGGTACACCAATCCAATACATGTCAAGATGGGCAGTCAAAGCAGACCCATTATGACGCATTATCCAGCCATTGCCTCGCTCAACCATATTTGAGGGAACGTAACAACCCGCACCACACGAACACGGGAAATCATAGAGTTCCCGCGAGGTTTTTGAAAACTAAATCCACGCGGACGAAATCGAAGGCATCAGCTAGTATTAAATAATTTAGTTTTTCTTGTTTCTGTCAGCTAAAGAACCTGTTCCCAATCCTGTACCTGATGGAGGAGCGGCTCAAGGACGGGGCTCTGAACCTGGTGTCGGTGCGCAAGCTGGCCGCGCTGTCGGCCGCGGAGGTGTTCCGCGACATCCTGCCCGACTACAAGATACGCCACCAGGACTACTCCGACGTTAAATGTAACCTACAACTTCAATAACATACAACATACTCCTAATATCACAATCAAGGGATCGTAGTCAAGGGCTATCTTGTCATCGAATTTAAAAAAAAAATAACTTAAGCTTCAATAGCCCAACGGTTAAAGATGCGGACTGAAAACCACTCCTACCACAAGCTTTCCGCTTATTTGGAGGGGATAGGAGGATATAAGTCAACTTCAGCTTGCCTAATGTTCTTTTTTAAAAAAAAAATAACGTTTGATAAAGAATTGCAAAGCACAAATCTATTTTTTGTTGTTGTTTAAATAAAAATAATTATTTATTGGCTTTTTATAGATTACATTAATACTTAATACAATACAAAACTAAATTCTAAATTAAAACTAAAACGTAAATATCAAAAATAAAAGCTACATATATAAAAAATATCATCTAAATCTAGGGAATGAGGAAAAGTGTTCAGAACACTTGCTGCGTTACCCCCCTGAATGGCCAAAGTTATATGCTAGCCGAGGGTAACTTCCATCCCTCTGGTCACCAGTGGACTCTATGAGATGGGTTTTGTTTGTTTGTGAGAAAAACAATAAACATAATTTTTAAATTATACTTGGCTTGTTTGCAGTGAAAAAGGACACCTTAGCCCTGTACAAGTATGAAAAAGAGTTATTAGAGTTCTACAAGAGGTACCTACAAAGACTGGAGAGGGCAGCAAATGTTCTCCGTAGGAAAAAAGGCGATAACAGGTATTTTTATTGATTTTTAAAGTGTTTTTGACCTCACTGGCACATAATTGGTTGAAATTTTCATAGAATGTGTTTCATAGAAAAAAAAAAAAACAGTTAAAGTGTGTTTTTGGTATGGAATCCTTCCTATGCCAGTCATACGCGCATTATTTTTATTAATGTGTATGTGGTAGATTTCTTATATTTATGTGATTCGTTATTTTTTTAATTTATGCAACATTTTTGACATTTGATAAGTGCTTTTGTAAGTCAGAATCGGAAAAACAATACAAAACTTCCTTAAAGATCCCTATTGATCTTTGGTACTCTAATATAGTTCGATTTATAAAGGAAATATCCTTGTGGCTCTTGTATATTGGTTACTCTGGTTCTTTGGTCTACCTCCTCTTTGCCTCGTTGGTCTAGCGGCTAGCAAGTTCAACTGTAGATGACGAGGTCCCGGGTTCGATTCCCGGGTCGGGCCATAAAATGTAATGAGTTTTTCTGTCAAGAAATTCTCAGTACTAGCCCGGAGTCAAAAAGTTGGCGGTGAGTCACCCCCGTGCCTCGTAGAGCACTAAAGCAATCGTAAGGGGCCGTTCAAATATTACGTAAGCCGATTTATTTGCCCCCCCCCCCCCCCCCTTGTAAGCAAAAGTAAGCAAAGCTCTTACCCCCTCCCCCCATGCTTACGTAAACATTTTTCAGTTATAAATCTTTTTTTTTTTTATATTATAATTGTAATGTTATAATTTATTTATATCATTATTATAGCGGGAATCCCCGAAAATGCGTTTCGTTTTCAAGCATAGACAATGTGAGGGTTGCCATTCGTGTAAAAAGTAAATAACTACCGATGACGTAATCATCATCTAGACTTCCCTCCCGCCATAGTGCTTACGTAATACTTGAACGGCCCCTAATTTCTGACTTGACCAACGTTGTGCTGAACATTCCTGTAGAAAACTGGACGAGGCGACGGCCAGCCTGGCGCTGGTGTCGGTGCGGTGCATGTCGGGGCTGCTGGTGGCGCGGCCCAACTTCAACTACGCGACCAACATCGCGCAGAGCGTCGTCCCCTTCCTGGACTGCAGGGACCAGCGCGCCAGGGACATCGTCACCGACCACTGCGTGCAGGTCTTCGCCGAGGACAAGAAGGGCGAGATCACCCTCACTGTAAGTTGTTAATATGAGAAATCCGAACAGGCTCGTGATCCCTCAATTATGTCTCAAGAAAATCCAAGTTATTATGTTGAAAATTGAAGCAATGAAATATCACATTTTTCAAGGGGGTAGGATAACATCGTGAGAAAACCTAAACGCTTGAGATTGTCCATAATGTGGTGTTTTTTTTTTATTAAGAATATTAGCCGAGCTGAATTTGACTAATATCCTCCTATCCCCTCCAAATACGCGGAAAGCTTGTGCTAGGAGTGGGTACGACAATAGTTAGTTTTGAGTCCGTACCTTTAACCGTTGGACTGTTGAGGCTTCAAATGATTTACTAATGATAATGAGTGTGTTAAAAATGCTTCTAAAACCATTGTTAATCATTACAGATTGTCCGGCGAAGACACACTGAGTAAAACGGTCACTGACTTGTGTCATTATAAATAATCTTATCTTATCTATATATATAAAAATGAATCCCTATTTCCTTGGTCATCGCATCACGCGTGTACGGCTGGACCGATTTCGCTAATTCTTTTTTTATTGTGTTTGTTATTGTTAGGAGAAGGTTCTTATGAAAGAAAAAATTAAGAAAATTGCGCGGAAAATTAGAAAATTTAAGAAATATTAACCACCATATTAAATTATTTCTAATGTAACCGCTTTTACAATTCAAACTTTTTTGATGTAACCTTATGGCGTTCGACATAACATTGACAGAATGCGTGCTGCCAATTTCGTCAAAGAGGATGTAAAAAAACTTAAGACAGGACAACGTCTGTCGGGTCCGCTAGTTAGTAATAATTGTATGTAAAAACTCTGTAAATAAAGGCTTATTTATTTACAGATTGTCCGTCTGATCAACCAGCTGGTGAAGCGTCGCGGGGAGCGGCTCAACCCGGCCGCCCTCGACTGCCTGCTGTCTCTCAAGATAAGGGACGTGGACCTGGACAAGGAGGCAGACATCCAGCACAAGAAGCGACAGGAGGAGAAACACAAGAAGAGGATTGTCAACCTCTCCAAGAAGGAGAAGAAGGTCAGTGGAACTAAGGCGTGAGTGTCTCAAGGAGGTACATAAAACGACAAGAGGAAAAACACAATACCAGCACTGATGACAAGTGAAGAAACAGCCACAGAGAGAGCGCGCTTGCCTAGAAGATGATGCCTATTCACTCTTGATTTGAGTTAGGGCTGATCTACTCCGGCACGCGATATTGGTCTTTAGCGATTATGTAGATAAAGTTTAAAATTAACACTGGAAGTGCTCGCCGCGTCGCTGCCATTCCGGTGTAGATTGGCCCTCAAGCTTGGAAAAACGGAAGCCGGAAGGTCATTTCATTTAAGAATGATTCCTAATTGGCACTGCTTCTGCAAAGCGCTTAGTGTGAGATCGTGGAGTACCGACCACGATCTCAAAGGATCATTTCGTTTACGATGGTGATGATTGATGTCGATGTTTGTGCTGCCCCAGCGCGCAAAGAAGCTCAAAGAGGTGGAGCGTGAGCTGCTGGAGACGGAGGCGCAGGAGAGCGAGGCGGCGCGCAGGAGGCAGCTCACGGAGGTGACCAAGACCGTGTTCCACATCTACTTCCGCCTGCTGAAGACCGCGCCGCGCTCGCGCCTGCTGGCCGCCGCGCTCAACGGACTCGCCAAGTAAGCCTTTCCCCAACAAGCTATGTATTTATTTATTTACTAGAAGCCCGCGCCGACTTCGTCCGGGTTGAAAATTAAATATTTGTTCTTGTGAGCTTCTTATAGGAGACGATTGTCAATAAGATCACCACAGGAACCACACGAATATCCCGCACCGATACCCGCCACCATGCCCCGCCGCGCCAGCCGGCACCATTTTATTATTTTGTCGCGCGGAATTATTAATTTTCCGATAACTCCTAAGATATTTATTTAAATTGTATAGTGTAAAGGGCAAATATGTTCTAAATTAAATACTTACGCTAATAAACATATTTATTTAGATATAGATTGACATCACATCGGTTAAAGAAGCTTCGAAAATAATTCATTATTTTTAATCAAAATTTGAAAGATAGAAATGGTTACTGTAAGTTATCCTTAGAATATAGACCTATGCTATCGCGGACTTTTTTTTAGAACTCTTTAAGAGGAACAATTCACCCATACATCATTTTCATCCAATAACAGTATAATATGATCCAGCGCACGCCTTGAAAACGTTTAAGAGTCAAAAAAAATTCCGACTTTTTTAACAAATTTGCACATAATATCTAGCCATAATACATTTATTAACATAATTATAGCCTATAACCATCTGGAATAATGTACCTTTGAAATGGTAAAAGAATTATTGTAATAGGTGCGGTGGTTCCAAAGTTTGCTCCGGACATACATACAAACTCACAAAATTCGCGCTCTCTCTTTATTATAATAGTATAGATTGGTTTGCCAACAGGAAATCACACAAGAACTACAAAAAATTATACTACATCTACAGAAACATTTCAGGTGTGCACCCGATTACAGGCAAACTGACATGCATATAAGCAAAAGTGCAAATGCGGGTTTGCCAGTTAACAATTACACAAGGTTAATTTAATGTCTATAATTGAACTACGAGACTACTACTACTATGTATACGGAATTAAGTACGGCCGACGCGACGCGATGGCAACGTCGTAGCTTTTGGATGCTTCATCAATGCATCGTTGATGTTTCATCACCAACGCCCCATCAACGGCTTGCCACTGAGTGCAGGTCTCTTTTCTAATAAGGATTATAAACCACGCACGCGCACACACTACATACACGCCTGCACACATACCCTCGTACAGGCACGCACACATACCCTCGTACACGCACGCACGCACGACCACACGCCCGCACGCACGCACGTACGCACGTCCACACGCACACTTCAATTACAATAATTTTAATTCTAATCCACACGCCTAAGAAGTCGATGATGTTGGTCCAGGTTCACGCACGTGATCAACCTGGAGTACTACTCGGACCTGGTGGGCATCCTGTCCCGGCTGCTGCGCGACGAGCTGGTGGGGCGGCGCGAGCGGCTGCTGTGCGTGCGCACCGTGCTGGCCGTGCTGGCGGGCGCGGGCGACGCGCTCAGCGTGGACCCCGCGCACTTCCACAACCACCTCTACGACAACACGCTGCACGTGCACGCAGGTACACTTACCACTCGACCTGGTGGGCATCCTGTCCCGGCTGCTGCGCGACGAGCTGGTGGGGCGGCGCGAGCGGCTGCTGTGCGTGCGCACCGTGCTGGCCGTGCTGGCGGGCGCGGGCGACGCGCTCAGCGTGGACCCCGCGCACTTCCACAACCACCTCTACGACAACACGCTGCACGTGCACGCAGGTACACTTACCACTCGACCTGGTGGGCATCCTGTCCCGGCTGCTGCGCGACGAGCTGGTGGGGCGGCGCGAGCGGCTGCTGTGCGTGCGCACCGTGCTGGCCGTGCTGGCGGGCGCGGGCGACGCGCTCAGCGTGGACCCCGCGCACTTCCACAACCACCTCTACGACAACACGCTGCACGTGCACGCAGGTACACTTACCACTCGACCTGGTGGGCATCCTGTCCCGGCTGCTGCGCGACGAGCTGGTGGGGCGGCGCGAGCGGCTGCTGTGCGTGCGCACCGTGCTGGCCGTGCTGGCGGGCGCGGGCGACGCGCTCAGCGTGGACCCCGCGCACTTCCACAACCACCTCTACGACAACACGCTGCACGTGCACGCAGGTACACTTACCACTCGACCTGGTGGGCATCCTGTCCCGGCTGCTGCGCGACGAGCTGGTGGGGCGGCGCGAGCGGCTGCTGTGCGTGCGCACCGTGCTGGCCGTGCTGGCGGGCGCGGGCGACGCGCTCAGCGTGGACCCCGCGCACTTCCACAACCACCTCTACGACAACACGCTGCACGTGCACGCAGGTACACTTACCACTCGACCTGGTGGGCATCCTGTCCCGGCTGCTGCGCGACGAGCTGGTGGGGCGGCGCGAGCGGCTGCTGTGCGTGCGCACCGTGCTGGCCGTGCTGGCGGGCGCGGGCGACGCGCTCAGCGTGGACCCCGCGCACTTCCACAACCACCTCTACGACAACACGCTGCACGTGCACGCAGGTACACCTATGGTGTCTTCTTCTTTATCAACTGACAGGACATCCTGGAAAAAGGTCTCTTGCATGAACTTCCATAGGTCTCGCTCTTGCGCCGTCTATGTCCAGCGGCTCTCTGTGCTTCACGGTGCAGGATCACCAATCCAGCACCTTAGAACTCCGACGACCATCAGCTGTTCAAAAAATGTGCCCAGACCATTTCCACTTAGGTTCCGCGACTCACGAAAACATGAGTTTTCAACACTGACCTCTATAAGAATGCAATAAATAAATTCTAATTCTGATTTAATCTATTATTTATTAACACTGAACTAGCTGATGTGATTTCTTTTTTGGACCTTGGTTGTCGCCATTTTGTATTTGATTGACGCCATCTTGGCATTTTAAGCATAGATACGAGTGTCTCTGGAATTAATAGGTAATATTACAAATGGGGCACCAAACTCTATGATTTCATAACCAACCTATTTATTTTATCTATATACTTATTTTTAAGGAAGCTTTTGTCTTTTGATGACCCTAGAAATAAACAATATGACGAATCAGAACAGCAAAACACGATATTTATAGTCGGAATTTTAATTCGATTCCAGATTTGACAATTTCAGTGTTGCAACGTAATGACAAGTACTAAATAGTGACGTTGCGAAATTATTCGATACGGAAATGGAATATTTCCGGATCGATTTCTCTCGTTTATAGTAGTATATCTAAACAACTACTACTTTAATAGAAACTAAGTACTATATCAGGAAATTAAATATTTCTGATCGGATAATTTAGTTATGACGATTAATTTTATTAAGGATCTGAGAGTTTTCTTTAATAATTGTGTGTGAAATAAATAAATAAATGTGAAAATGAAGGAACATGAGAAATAAAACAAATAGATGTATTATGGTAATATTTTATTTTATAAATCGTCGCCGTCATCGCTATCGCTGTCACTTTCTGTAACATCTATACTATTATAATAAAGAGAGAGCGCTAATTTTGTGAGTTTGTATGTATGTCCGGAGCAAACTTTGGAACCACCGCACCTATTTCAAAAATTCTTTCACCATTTGAAAGGTACATTATTCCAGATGGTTATAGGCTATATTTTATGCAGATAAATGTATTATATCTAGATTTTATGTGCAAATTTGTTAAAGAGGTCGGAAATTTTTTTGACTCTTAAACGTTTTCAAGGCGTGCGCTGGGTCATAGACTGTTTTTGGATGAAAATTATGTATCGGTGAAATATTCCTCTCAAAGAGTCCTAAAAAAAAGTCCGCGACGGAATATGTCTATCTTCCAAGAATAACTTACAGTAACCATTTCTACCTTTCAAATTTTGGTTAAAAATAATGAATTATTTTCGAAGCTTTTTTAACCGATGTGATGTCAATCTATATCTAAATAAATATGTTTATTATCCTAAGTATTTAATTTAGAACATATTTGCCCTTTACACTATACAATTTAAATTAATATCTTAGGAGTTATAGGAAAATGAATATTTTCGCGCGGAAAAATAATAAAATGGTGCCGGCCAGCGCGGCGGTGCACGGTGGCGGGTTTCGGTGCGGGAAGTTCCAGTGGTTCCTGTGGTGATCTTATTTACAATCGTCTCCTATTAGAAGCTCTGTGCAATCAGTTCCGTAAAAACAAATATTTAATTTTTCAACCCGGACGAAGTCGGCGCGGGCTTCTAGTTTATTATAAATGTGTCTGTGATATTGTCAATTAACATATCTAGCCTACTCATTTTTTCCTCTTCTTTGACAACATGGGATATATAGGCTCTTTTATTATAAGTTTTGTTTTTAATATAAAAAACAAAAATATTAACTTTTTATAAAATAAAGCAGCGGTTACTAATTAATAAATAATTATTATGAATAATTATGTATTTATTTAAATAAAAATCAATAATTTAGTCTTTAATTGGCACACCAATATTATGATTACATAAACATAAATCGCGATTGTTTATCGATTTTTGTGTTCATCACTACACTATTATATGTGGTATCATTATTTTACAAAATGACAGTAGCTAATGTCAAATGTGGAATCGAATTATAAGTCCGAGTATAGTCGTTTTCAACAATAAAATACAACTTAAAATTTAGTAACGCCATCACACCATAAGATAATTTTTAGCGTACTTCGCATTCTATCATTCATGCTGATCGTAGAATGAGTATCCCCTAGTATCCTACCAAGCGTTTCGCCGAAAGGGATAGGCAATAAAGTACACACAATATTAAAGCGCCGCAACGCACCATTGTTTATATTCTACATCAGTTTTAATAACTTAATAATTAACTTACTAATAATAATAATTGTGAGCTACAACTCAAAACGTGGCACGCAGTGAGGGACGGATACAGACATAGCTGTGTCTCATTCTATCTTGTTTGACATCGCTATATTGCGTCTCTTTCGTGTGGGAGTGAAAAGGAGATATCATTAAGTCTATAGTTCTTTTCTGTCTACGATGCTGATACATTATATATTACGCCGGTTTGTCAGGCGCCAGCGAAGGTGACGCGGCGGTGGTGCTGGAGGCGCTGTGGGCGCTGTGCGCGCGCGCTCGTCGCGTGTCGGCCGCCGTGCTGCGCGCCTTCAGCAAGCGCCTCGCCACCGCCGCGCTGCAGCTGCCGCCGCACGCCGCGCTCGCCGCCCTGGCGCTGCTGCACCATCTCACACAGGTGAGCGCAAAGCCGACTATGATATTCTACTAGGGATGAGTTATATACTCACAAAACAAGCGAAAAACTTGTTCCGAACGACGAAGAGTATAAGAGTATAATTGTAATAATGCACTGAAATGTATGTCTTGCAGCACAGTAAAGTGGTGTCGTCGCTGTTCGAGACGGACGAGAGCGCGGGCTCGGGTCGCTTCGACCCCACGCTGCCGTCCCCGGAGCACTGCAACGCGCACGCCGCCACCGCGTACGAGGCGTGCGCGCTGCGGACGCACTACCACCCCACCGTGCGCAGCGCCGCCGCAGCGCTGCTCGCGAGGGGACACTGGCCTCAGGAGCTTACCAAGCTGTGAGTACTGCACGGTCACTGCAACGCGCACGCCGCCACCGCGTACGAGGCGTGCGCGCTGCGGACGCACTACCACCCCACCGTGCGCAGCGCCGCCGCAGCGCTGCTCGCGAGGGGACCCTGGCCTCAGGAGCTTACCAAGCTGTGAGTACTGCACGGTCACTGCAACGCGCACGCCGCCACCGCGTACGAGGCGTGCGCGCTGCGGACGCACTACCACCCCACCGTGCGCAGCGCCGCCGCAGCGCTGCTCGCGAGGGGACCCTGGCCTCAGGAGCTTACCAAGCTGTGAGTACTGCACGGTCACTGCAACGCGCACGCCGCCACCGCGTACGAGGCGTGCGCGCTGCGGACGCACTACCACCCCACCGTGCGCAGCGCCGCCGCAGCGCTGCTCGCGAGGGGACCCTGGCCTCAGGAGCTTACCAAGCTGTGAGTACTGCACGGTCACTGCAACGCGCACGCCGCCACCGCGTACGAGGCGTGCGCGCTGCGGACGCACTACCACCCCACCGTGCGCAGCGCCGCCGCAGCGCTGCTCGCGAGGGGACCCTGGCCTCAGGAGCTTACCAAGCTGTGAGTACTGCACGGTCACTGCAACGCGCACGCCGCCACCGCGTACGAGGCGTGCGCGCTGCGGACGCACTACCACCCCACCGTGCGCAGCGCCGCCGCAGCGCTGCTCGCGAGGGGACCCTGGCCTCAGGAGCTTACCAAGCTGTGAGTACTGCACGGTCACTGCAACGCGCACGCCGCCACCGCGTACGAGGCGTGCGCGCTGCGGACGCACTACCACCCCACCGTGCGCAGCGCCGCCGCAGCGCTGCTCGCGAGGGGACCCTGGCCTCAGGAGCTTACCAAGCTGTGAGTACTGCACGGTCACTGCAACGCGCACGCCGCCACCGCGTACGAGGCGTGCGCGCTGCGGACGCACTACCACCCCACCGTGCGCAGCGCCGCCGCAGCGCTGCTCGCGAGGGGACCCTGGCCTCAGGAGCTTACCAAGCTGTGAGTACTGCACGGTCACTGCAACGCGCACGCCGCCACCGCGTACGAGGCGTGCGCGCTGCGGACGCACTACCACCCCACCGTGCGCAGCGCCGCCGCAGCGCTGCTCGCGAGGGGACACTGGCCTCAGGAGCTTACCAAGCTGTGAGTACTGCACGGTCACTGATGGATTTTAGAGGCCGTTAATAAAAGGATTGCACTTTGAATTACGGATTTAACTAATATATTTGGAACAGTAATAACGAATGAACAGAGAGACGTCTTAATCGTTCGGTGACGCTGATAAGATACAAAGACAGCTGTCACCAAAAGAAGAGAATGCATATTGGCTTTGGTTTACACCTTGTTCAGACGGGACATTACAATTAAACCGAGAATAGATTATGCGATTTCAACAGTCACACTTGTCGCCAACCGATAGGTTTTCTGAAACCCAACTAGTAATAGGTCTTTGGACATAAGCGGGGCACATAGTTCCAAAAGCTGATGAGATGGGGTCCTAAGGTGCTGGAGTGGTGACCCCGCATCGAGAAACACAGTGGCAAAACCCAAATCCCTAATCCGTTTTTACACGCCATCGTGCCCGAACGCTAAATCGCTTGGGAGCACGTCTTTGACGGTAGGGTGGTAACTGGCCACGGCCAAAGCCTTCCACCAGACCAGACCATAGACAATTAAGAAATTATAAATTTCCAAATTACCCCCGCCGGGAATCGATCCCGGGACCTCCCAGTTACAAACTCCAGTCTCACCACTGAGCCAGGGAGTTTCATCAAAAACTTGTGTGTAAGAAACAACGGATTCCTTATCTTACCTTCCTTATCTACTATTCCTTTCAGAACGCCGATGCAAATATTCTCTGATTACGATGGTTCCAAGATGTCGTTTAAACCGTCCGTGCCGCCGCCGAAACCCGGCGCGCAGCCCAAGAGCAAGCCTGCCCACGCGTGGGCACAATCTGACTTGAAGGCCCACTGCCACGATATTGAGGAGAATGTTGCGATGACATTAAGTGAAAACGTTGTTAAATGATAATGTTCATACGAGTACGTAATAAAGTTAAATTTACTTAGTACAAAATGTTTGATTTTTTTAGCAAAATAAAAAGGTATGTTTTCGAACTTTCGAGTTATTTAAACACTTTTTCTAACAGTAATCGTTACTAAAAAATCTGGTCACAGAGAATTTTCCCGAAGGAAACTTTATTGTAAAATTCTGTTTTCTCATGCTACCCTCAATATTAATATTATGTAAAAAATCTTTTACCTGATCTTTTGCAGTTACAATAAGCGTCAAGATGACTGACCAAAGTGACCGATCACCGTTAAATTTCTCCAGCATTTGGGACTATTGAAAAATGGTCAGCCATCTTGTCGTCAGAATGACTGGTCAATTATTAAATAATTAGGTACCAAATATTTAAACAAAGGTATTAGGTATAGTACTAAATAGGTACTAAATGCTGGATAAAAACGATAATCGGTCACTTTAGTCAGTCAACTTGATGCTTACGAAAAAGGTTACTTAACTAAAATGCTTATTTGAAATAAATAAAATTTATACATACAATCTTACTATTTATTTTACAAAAATCCTCACATAATAGCAGTTTGATATAAATTCAACATGTAGTCATTCATGAGGTTTATTTAACTTAACTTAAAGCTAAAGGTGTCTCTGTTCCCTCACTCTCGTAGTCTATCGAACGGAAATCCGACTCGACCGGAGATCAAGCGCCGGACCGACGGCTTTGCGTGCTCTCCGAGGGACGGGGGTGACTCGCCGCCAACTTCCTAACTCCGGACTAGTACTGAGAATTTCTTGACAGAAAAGCTCAATACAATTTTTGTCTCGACCCGTGAATCGAACCCGGGACCTCGTCAACCGCAGTCGAACATGCTAACCACTACACCAACGAGGAAGTGTAAGCTATACACAGAACGTATGTCAATGGCGGTTGAGTTGTTCGCGCCACGTCGTAATAATTTCGCGCAGTCTCGCCGCGCGGTTCGCTCGCACCGCGACCAAGCGCTCCTGACTCTTCTTGCGCTGCGCCAACACGTACGCGCGCAGCTCGCCTAGCTTCTTACGCCAGCTGGAAACCACACAATTATTAACAGAATCAAGGAGATGGGTAGTATATTTTTTTTATTTCATTTCAATATAGAACCTCTTACTACACAAAAAGGAGACGGTCCATTTTGGGTCTACTCTTGTACCATATACCATGTAAAGCGAAAAATACAAAGATATCATTAACAATAAAATCAATTAGAAAATCATAATAAATAAATTGCAAAAATAAAAATGTAATTTCAAGTTTTTCGGTACTTTTCACAACATTTACAAGATGGCTACCTTTCAGCTGTGGCTGAAAGAAGGCAGTAGGTACCTATAGTCGGAATTTTAATTCGATTCCAGATTTGACAATTTCAGTGTTGCAACGTTATGACAAGTACTAAATAGTGACGTTGCGAAATTATTCGATACGGAAATGGAATATTTCCGGATCGATTCCTCTCGTTTATAGTAGTATATCTAAACAACTACTACTTTAATAGAAACTAAGTATATCAGGAAATTAAATATTTCTGAACGGATAATTTAGTTATGACGATTAATTTTATTAAGGATCTGAGAGTTTTCTTTAATAATTGTGTGTGAAATAAATAAAAAAATGTGATCATGAAGGAACATGAGAAATAAAAGAAATAGAATAGAATATTATGGTAATATTTTATTTTATAAATCGTCGCCGTCTTCGCTTTCTATCGCTGTCACTTTCTGTAACATTTATTATAAATGTATCTGTGATATTGTCAATTAACATATTATCTAGCCTACTCATTTTTTCCTATTCTTGGAAAACATGGGATATATAGGCTCTTTTATTATAAGTTTTGTTTTTAATATAAAAAACAAAAATATTAACTTTTTATAAAATAAAGCGCGGTTACTAATTAATAAATAATTATTATGAATAATTATGTATTTATTTAAATAAAAATCAATAATTTAGTCTTTAATTGGCACACCAATATTATGATTACATAAACATAAATCGCGATTGTTTATCGATTTTTGTGTTCATCACTACACTATTATATGTGGTATCATTATTTTACAAAATGACAGTAGCTAATGTCAAATGTGGAATCGAATTATAATTCCGAGTATAGACGCGGTTCTATCAAATGTCATTTCTGAGTTATCTGACAAGTGACGTGATATTTTTTGTTTATTCCGTGCTTTGCCGTGGTGTTGTTAACTCGTGAATGCGTTTTTTATGTTTTTTGTGGATTTTTTCTAGCGATGATCGTATCATAAAATAATAGGTAGGAGGTATCCAATACGTAATTCAGAAAGAACAAGTAATTATCTTCTTCAAATGCAGATCAATGACCTCATGATATTTTGACAGCTAACGTCAGAAACATGAATCCGCCCGCCATGATTACTGTTATGTTGCCTTACGTGTAGAAAATAAATAATATTTCCATTGAAATTAAGATGAGTTCGTGGATTTGGTCTATCAAAAATGCTTTAATATTTTATTTTATTTTGTTACTGGTACAAGACCAGGGGCCCAAGTCTACTATTGCAATTGTAGTTTTATTGTCCATAAATGACAACCCAATTGCTACTTTTAGCAATTTTGGTAGTCTACTAATTCAATGGCGTCACAATTGTTTTCCGATGGTTTGCCACTGACACATCTAGCTTTGAATCTAGCTTAAATAAACGTTTTTAATATGTAGTTTTTTTTGAAACTCATTTCGGCAAACGCTTTTTAAGCTAATGCCAATACCGAGGTATCATTGAATTACAATCCAATTATAAGAAATCGAACGACCATTGTGAATTTAGTAGACTACGAAATTTTGGACCAATGATAATTGTATTGTAACTGTATTGCGGTCCAATGACAATGACATGTAAAATAGCAGACTTGGGGCCCAGGCCCACGCTCCATACAATTCTGGACCATCTCCTTTCAGTAAGAGTGCGAAAGCGACTTAGATACGTGTCGAAGTATAGCTCGCTACGCCGCGCCGCCTCGGCGGTGACACTCACATGGCGTCCTGCTTCTCCCACAGCTGCAGCTCGGCGTCGACCGCGGCGTACTGCTCCCGGTTGGCGCGCAGCAGCTGCAAGCGCGCGGCAATGTCCTGCTGCTCGAGGCTCCACGCGGCCGCCTCGGCTGCCTCCTTGGCGATCTCCTCTTGCGCCGCCTGCTGCTCACGCTGGATTTTCTTTTTCAGGTCGGCGATTTTGGCGCGGGTTTCCTCCTGTAGAATAAAATTCAAAAATTTCCATATGATATTGTTAGATTTCGCTGAGCATCTGTTCGGGACACTGCGTGCTACCGAACACTGTACCGTCAGCAGTTTACGCCGTCGTCGGGCCGCGCGTTAGTTATTAAGAGACAGTGCACCGCGGGCTGCCCTACGACGCGCTCGACATATCATTAAGTTTATCATATCAATCAATATCATATGAATAACATTAAATATTACAGTCCACTTATATCTATTAATTATCATCATCAGTAGGGATAACACCCTACATTTTGGTCCTTCGAGCCGGATTTGAACCAGCGACCTATGGATATATTCCTTGATTCTTTGATAGAGTATTTCTGTCTTTTCCCAATGCTTTTCTTGGAAATATGGTAGGTCTTCCGGCTCATCAGCTCCCTACCGAGCCGCCGCGGCAAACGACGTGTGATATAGCGAGTGTGCAAGTAGTCTCACCATGAGCGCGGCCCGCTTCCTGCTGAGCGCGCTGCGGCTGCGCTGCAGCTCGGCGCGGCGCGCGGCCAGCTCGGCGCCCTCGGCGCGCAGCCGCTCCACCGCCGTGGCCATGTGCGCCGCGCACTGCGCGCCCATCAGCTCCCTGCCGACCCATAGGCCTGCTATACATTCATATATCGGGGGTAGTTTAAATTTTCAGTTTACACTTGTCTCAGGGGTGAACGCTGCGTTGACATGAGAGACGGAGAGAGATAGGAGCTGTAGTCACGTGGTCGCACGCCACGGAGAGCTACGAGCGGTCGTCACGTGGTCGCACGCCACGGAGAGCTACGAGCGGTGGTCACGTGGTCGCACGCCACGGAGAGCTACGAGCGGCGGTCACGTGGTCGCGGCGCCACTCACTTCTCGTCGATGGCGAGTCCGGCGAGCGCGGGCAGCTGCGCGCTGAGCTGGATGAGGCCCTGCTTGTACTCCACGCACACGTCCAGCGTGCGCTTCTGCCACTGCGCCAGCTCCGTCTCCTTGCTCACCACCATCTGCGACACAAACCAGCGTCGTCATAGAGACCAATAGAGACCACAAGGAATAGCACCCTGGTGGCGTAGTCCACCTGGGCTGCTGCTCCAGCTGCGCGTTGGGAGTTAGTTCAAAGGTCAATAACCTTATTGATCTGGTCGGCCAGCGCCCGCTTGGAGTCGTGCACCCTGGTGGCGTAGTCCACCTGGTCCAGCAGCTTGGCGCGCTCCTCCACCGACATGGGCTGCTGGTCCAGCTCCGCGCGCAGCTGCTCCAGCTCCGCGCTGGGAATATACGAATTTCTATTTATTACTTTAATTAAGGTAAAGCATGCATAAGAGCGTTAGAATAAAAATAATCATGGCGCCCTGCTTAGCGATTAGCCGCTACGCGGGAAATATTATAGTATAGTGTATACGCAAACTCAGGCGTACTCTCCATTCCTTCACTCTCTTATCCGACACGACCGGAGAGAGTGGCGTCCAAATCAGGCACAGGACCGATGGCTTCACGCGCTCTCCGAGGCACGGGGGTGACTCACCCCCAACTTCCTAACTCTGAATCAAAAATCAAAATCAAAATTTATTTATTTCATGTAGGCCAACTTGTAGCTCTTATGACACGTCATAAATCTACCACCGGTTCGAAATGCAGATTCTGCTGAGAAGAGCCGGCAAGAAACTCAGCAGTTGCTCTTTTCAAAAAAAAATTTTTTTTTACAATTGTTAAAAAAACTAGGCTATGCACACAATGTTTCCACACAGAAGTTTCAAAAATGCACACCTACCACAACCTAACACATGTTAACATGGGTAGACACAAAGCAGACCCATTCCCGTTGGTGGCACCCGTTCACGAGCATGACGCATGATCCAGCCATTGCTTCGCTTAACCATATTTGAGGGAACGTACGTCTGTGCTAAAATCTCTTGACAGAAAAACTCAATACATTTTTGGACCCGATACGGGTATAGAACCTGAGACCACGTTATCGCACCTGGCGCGTTGGATGTCCGCGTCGTGCTGGCGCAGCGCGGCGGCCAGGTCGCGCGCGGCCGAGTCCTGCGCGGCCAGCTCGGCCGCCAGGGCGCGCCGCGCCGCGCGCACGCCGCGCAGCTCGCCCGCCAGCGCCTCGCGCCGCTCCGCGCGCCGCGCCTCGTCCGCGCGCGCCGCCCTCTCCTCCTCGTCCTCCAGGTGGTACTCGTATTCTATCAAATGATGATAACCATTATTAACTACTCTTCCGTAATCTGTTTCCAAACTCAACAGACAATCATTTATATTATAGATTGAAAGTATAATCTTTAGGCTGGCGATCTTTCAATCTATACTTCTTTTATACCTATTATACAGATGTTAACACTGCTGTAGAGTTCGGATCGGATCAATGAGTTTTTCAATAACCACTGTGGGTGTGTGTTAAATTATAGTCAATAGTCAATTATTGGTAAAAAATTTTTACAAGTCATAAGTTAACTACATTGTGTATAAAAATTATATACAGTTAAGAAAGAAATATCTAGTATAATCTACTATCATTATGTATTGTTATTATAATAAGCCATTATAACATATTTTAAATAATTTTACAATCTAAGAATTCATTGTAGCTATAGAAAGACTTCTCGACGAGCCAGGTTTTCAGCTTATTTTTAAAGATCAAAAAACTGGATGCATTCCTGATTATTAGGGGTATTCGGTTGTAGACCTCAGCGCCCATGCCCTTAACGGTTTTTGATGATTTTTTTAATATTGTACAATTAGTCAGTAACCTGTTTGGGTATCGTAGGTTACGACATTGTATATCACTTCTTGATTTAAATTATTTAATTTTGATGTCGGTATTTGAATAATAAAATAAAGAGTGAGCTAGTCGATGAGTCCCCTACCTTTGATGTCGCGGCGCAGCGCCTGTATCTCGCCGTCGTCGCAGCCGATGGCGGCGCGCAGCTGCTCCAGGTACTCCGAGTACAGATCCTCGCAGTTGGTGCCCCCCGGCTCCTGGAACCTGTACACGCCGATACTTTATTTATTTATGTATTTACTTAAATACACTTACAACATTGACAAAAATAAGATGAGAGGTGTCAAGGGACACCCGGATGGATCGAAGTTCAAGAAATAGAAATGAAAATATCTGGCTTGCTTTCTATAAGAAAGAGAGAGACAGACAGAGAAACATGCGACGCCGCACAGCTTACAATAGCTTACTATAGCAAAAAGTGTCGTGACAACTTTTCGTAAGAATTTTTTCCGTCTAGCCCCCTTTCACAACGCGCGATAAGGAACTTCGTTCCAAAAACATTTACAAAAATTTTACTGATATGTATATCAATTACAAGTGTATATAACATTCGCCAATTGTCATGCAAACAGTAATGATAATGATAGTTACTAAGTATTAATAAAAATGATAAAAAAATGAAAGCTAACGCGACAACTAATGAATCAATACTTTACACTCCGTTATCATCTTAGATGAGGTGTTACCTCATTGGTTTAGTGGTTAGCGAGTTTAACTGCGGATGACGAGGTCCCGTGTTCGATTCCCGGGTCGGTCCAAAATACATGTATTGGATTTTTCTGTCAAGAAATTCTCAGCCCGGAGTTAGGAAGTTGGAGGTGAGTCACCCCGTGCCTCGGAGAGCACGTAAAGCCGTCGGTATTGCGCCTGATCTCTCTGGTCGTAGCAGATTTTCCATCTCATGTTTGCGCATATACTTGTGCACTATAATATCTCAAGCGCGGATGGATCTCTGTGGAGACTGACCGCCGTAGCCGGATTCGATTTTAGGGACATTATTGTTTAGATGAAGAACATGTGGTCTAGACTTATGCAGGGTTATATTTATTTGCGTGGCAACATTTAAGGATTGTTGGGCAACATCTATTCAGTTGGTAGTACAGTATATATACGCTATAGTACGCTATAATTCGAAAGCTAATGCTTTCGAATTATAGCGCTTTGAAAACTTTGAAACACTTTGTACTTAGTGGTAGTCCACTAAGTACAAAGTGCTTTTTAGAAAATGTTTATTTAAACAAAAACTATTCTATTGTACACACCGGATCCAGCACTTGATGAGGCAGCTGCGACGCAAGCAAGACACTTCATCCTTAATCAGGTACAGCGTGTCGTCTGACACGGGGGCTTCCTACAAACAACGGCTTCATATAATTAACTTAAAATAGTCGAATATTTGCATCAATCTTTTCATGACTTTGATAATTTTGATTATTTTTTCATTTTTGGAAGTTTACAGTCATGGAATTGTAAATGTATGTCATTGTGTCAATGTTTAACACAAAAAAAAAAGCCAATGTCAATAATTTCTTGCTAGCTTTACTATTCGAAAGTTAAAATGTTCGTGCTTAGGTTACAGCTGTGTATCAAAAGTTCACCTACCTACAAACTTATGGGTAGGTCCATTGGGCAAAAGAAAAATGGGCAGGCCCAAAGAGAAGGTGGGCGGACGATATTGTCAGGGTAGCGGGCAGAGAGTGGATGAGGTCTGCCCAAGACAGAGAAAAATGGTCAAAACTGTTGGATTTTATCCAAAATATGGGGCCCATTATTACTACTGACAACTTTAACCAAACAATTAATTTGTAAAAATTATGTAAAAGTGAAAATAAAAAGCTTTATCATTATTATTCTAGTTGGTGATGTCTGGCACAATTTATAAAATAAACGTTTCTTTCTTTTCCTTTTACATATTTATATTCTACTTGATGCCCGCGGCTTCGCTCGCGTGCTTTTAGTTGTTTCAAAATACCACGGGACCTCTTTGATTTTCCGGGATAAAAAGTCTATGTCACTCTCCCGGTCCTCAACTATAGCCATGCAAAAAATAAGTTTGCTCATTGCTTCTTTTTTGGGCTGCGGCTATGCAGGTCACAAGTCCCTGTCTGTCCGCTGCTTTGTTGCCGCGAGATTGAAGGACAAACCAACATACAAAGCCAATTTCGCATATAAAATAAAATATATATAAAATATTAGTATATATTTCTACTTGTATTGGTATCTTTATGAGGTAGGTAGACACTCACACAGTGCGTGGCCATGTCCAGCAGGTACCCGATGAGGGCCAGCGCCTGCGGGAACGCGTGGAGGGTGTTGACCGTCTTCAGCCAAGACTTGGACACCGGGCTGGGGTACAGCAGCCTCTTAGCCAAGTGTGGCAGCTGTGGACGGAAGAGTCCCATTGGTATAGGAATAGATGGATGCCCCACTATGGATAGTAACTCAAACTAGTTTTTTTTTTTAATTCGATGACAATGTAGTCACAGACGTGCCGCCAAGTAACTTAACGTACCGGCACGATAGTGAGTAGAAAGCGATTAGGGGTATAGGTTGAATGTACACCTCCATACCCCTTCCAAGTTAGCCCGCTAGCATCTTAAGCTGAAATCAGTAGACCGCACTCACTCCGCTCAGATTCAAGACATTAAAACAAGACAGATTTATGACCAAGCATATTTGCGTCTCATTTTAATTATATCTTAAGTCTGAGCTAAATCAGAGCACGCTCTATAGATCTCAGTATTAGACTACACCCTCAGGTGAGATCGCAATCAAGGGCTATCTTGTCATTGAATAAAAAAAACAACAAACAACCCTCCGACCAACCCACCTTGGTGACATAGTTGTCGGTGGAGAGCTTGGGGTCGCCTATGATGGCGTTGAGCAGCTCGGCGACGATGTCCACGAAGCGCGCGATGGTGAGTGGTCGCACCAGCGCCACGCCGCCCGCGCTGCGCGCGTTCAGCGCCGCGCACACGCGCGCGTACTCCGAGCGCTGCCACGCCACGTTCGATATTGGACTAAAAAAACCACAAAAAGATAGAATAGAAATATTTTTTATTCAAATAAACTTTTACAAGTACTTGTGAATCGTCGATAAATCTACCACTGGTTAGGAATGCCCTTCCTGCCGAGAAGAGCCAGCAATAAACTCGGCGGTTGCTCTTTTAAAAAAAAAAATTTTTTTTTTTTTACAATAGGTAACAAAACTATGCTACTACCTAGCTTCCCCGACAAACGAACTTTGCCAGTCAGCTTTGTATATTCCTGTTTATGCTTATGTGAAGAGTTCAAATATTTTTCCTTCTTTTTAAATGTTAGCCATATTATTTTTTTATATGCAAGAAATAAGTAAAGGACAGAACAAAATCGAGAATGAAATAGTAAAGGTTTGTAGCAGAGAAGGTAATAACGGATCATTTCTTCTACCGTTGGTCCTTGACTGTGACAAAGGCTAACACCCTCTCTAGACAGTTTTCCCAACTACGGCTGCTTCTATCTTCTGGAGTCCTCTGGAATTAAAAAAAAATCAGGCTTTTTACAGGATAAAATTTATGATGTGGTGACATATTCATCAAATCAAAATCAGAAAGGCAGAATCAAAGTTATTTTTCAAAAACGTTTTTATAGTTATAAAAGAGTACTACAAATGGTAGTGCTTGGTTGTGGCCTAAGAATAGATTACCACTGGTTCAGAATGCAGATTCTGCTGAGAAGAGCTGGCAAAAAACTCAGCAGTTGCTCTTTTCGTAACAAAATATTACAATATTAATGTATTAGTAGCTACATAATATTACAATGTAATAACTTATTACACTATCTTGTGAGTAGTTGGATGCCAAGCCGATTGATTCCATGCAACTTTGTCATTAAGGAACTTTGTAATAACCACAACTTAACAAATATCATGTAAGGATGCCAATGTTGTATGTACATTTATGTTATAGGAAATGACCACCTGTAGTTCATTTTTTCATAAGTTTTCCTATTCCCAAGGTTGCCCGGTAGAGATTGCTACTAAGCAATAAGGCCACTTTTTGCGTGCGAATAAAGAGTATAATAATAATGTTCACGAATTCTCAGTTTGCACAGGTACTAACCAATGGTGTGGTGGTGGCCCTGGAGTAATGGCTGCCACGTTGAGGAGTGCTGGTGGCCATGTGGCCGTAGCGGTGCTCGCTTGTCTGAGAACGAGCCCTCTGGAAGTGACAGATATAAGACATTGGCATCAAACCGCAGGCTGACTATGTAAAGACTGCATCAGCCATTGCTACTGTGTCAATTGTGGTGATTGGCTGATTTTATCACATTGTTTATGCATAAATGCATTTTAGCCATATTTAGAATTGAGTATCATACCAATCAGAGGCAATTGTAATCGTCACATTGTAGCAATCGCTTTTAGATCTGGTTAACACCAATTGTCTGAGAAGCCAGTTTCAAAATTGTCAAGATAATTATCATTTATGAACATTTATTAGCAGTGAGTTTACTCTCAAGTCTCATACACCTAGACACAAAATCACCATTGCCAAGTAACATTTAACTGACCTGTAAAAACCTTCTGAGTATTTATTTTGTATTCAAAGTATGTCAAAATATCAAATTTACACATCTAAACATTATTTACCAATGGTGAATTTGGCTTTTGAAGGTAGGTTGCTAAATAGCCACAATGAAAATCCCCCACCAGACCAGAGACATTTCAGAAATTAAATTTACACCAGGAATCAAACCACAGAACTCCCACTTTAAGACCACAGCACATCACTGTGCCAGGGAGGTTGTTAAAAATACATACCAAAACATTTAATACGGCTTACATTTGTTGACAATTTGGTTACAGAAGCATCTCTAGAAGAGTGTGCTCCTCCGTATCCTCTCGCTGGCTCCGCGCTGCTAGACCGGGCACCTGAGGGGCGCCAGGCGTCTGAGGAAGTGCGGTCCGTGGAGCCTCGACATGGCACTGGTAGCATTGACGGCTTGTTATCCAGCCTAGTGATCCAAACAATAGTATAACCATTTCTCTTAAACACATTCACATACTATGTGTCAGTTCGAATAATGTTTAACATCTTTGTTACCAGATATTCTGAGTTTTAATACTTAAAAGTCTGTCAAAACATCAAAACGCATAGGTTAAATATATTTTATCAGCTGATTAACTAACACTACTAGTATTACACTACTGTTTTGTAGGGGCTGGTCACTATACTGGCAGAGCCTGAGAACTTCGCGGGCAAAAGCTAAATAATAAACATCTCTCTTCAAATCTGTAGCAAATTTACCCTAAGGCATATAATAAAGAATATCTATACTTAATAAAAATACTTATTAGGCCCGGGGCTATAGGCTGAGGGGAAACGCATTTTTTATAGTTTTAAATTCGAAATTTGAGGTTAATTTGTAGGGTTTTAAGGCCATTTTAATGTTCATTTAGAACGTTATGTTTTGAAGTTCAAAAAGAAACATGTTTTTACCTCGATTTGCGGATCGTCGAAGATTGTGCAGGGGTGAATCTGCTGGGCATCATTTTCGCCTATTTTATGCTGAATTATTAAGAATTCACTATTATAAATACACCACAAGCGTTCACCAAATTTTCTCTCACGTTTCTTTCTCTAAAATAAAACTTCCTTTTCGTTTTATGATCGATTTGGAGGAAAATAAAACAAAGAAACACAGCAAACAGCAAAAAAGCGAAACTGAAACCGTTTCTTTCAAATTTCAAATTCGAATCGTTGAATCCACAGATTAATAATGATCTACTATAAACTGTCATTTTTTGATAAAGTGTACAAAAGAGATGCAGCTATACTAGAATATTGGAGTGAAGCTTTCAGCGTTGCGATAGGTATTTTTAACCGACTTCCAAAAAGGAGGAGGTTATCAATTCGGCCGGTATCTTTTTTTTTTCCTATGTATGTCCACCAATTACTCCGGGGTTTCTGGACCGATTCACGCGATTTTTTTTTTAATCGACAAAGGAAGCTCGCGAAATGGCCCCATAAAAATTTTTACCTTCAACTCTTCAAGCCTGATGCTGCAGAGGTACTTTCCCCCTAAATTATGGGGTTTTAGGAACTGGCATTTACGAATTGGTATGCTTGGCCTAAGCATATACTAGATCTTAGAGCTTCAGGTCCTACTCCTCAATCTTGATGCTGCAGGGTACTGCCCACCTAAACTATAAGGCTTTAGGAACTTTCGCTTGCGAATTAATATTATTAGTATTAAACATAGTCTACATCGTGGAGCTTAAGGTCCTAGCTCTTCAATCCTGATGCTGCAGCCTGCAGGGTACTGCCCACCTAAACTGAGAGGATTTAGGAACTTTCGCTTGCGAATTGATATTGTTAGTATTAAGCATAGGCTACATGGTGGAATTCAAGGTCTTCGCTCTTCAATACTGATGCTGCAGGGGTACTGCCTGCCTAAACTGTGAGGATTTAGGAACTGTCGTTTACGAATTGATATTGTTGGTACCAAGCATATACTACATCATAATGCTCAAGGCTCTAGCTCCTCAATCCTGATGCTGCAGAGTTGGAGGAATTACGAACTGACGCTTTCGAATTGATATTGTTGATACCAACCATGGACTACATCATGGAGCTCCTAGTCCTAGCTCTTGTTTATTGTTAATAAGTACTGTAGGTACCAAGTGTAGAACTACATTAGTACCGTAGCGTTGGAGGGAGGGGAGAAAGAGAGCAGGAACTGGCTACACTAAAAAGCTTATAATAAATTTTTTTTTCAAAAAACCGACTTCAAACGCCACTACAAAGTATAAAAATATTTTTTTTTGTACACGTTTGTTGAAGTCGGGCGGGCTTAACTAGAAACGATGAAATCGATGCGCGACGCTTATCTTATGGTGACATATAAGAGACACGTTTATTGAAATCGGGTGAACATCGCATATCGGTTTCATCGTTTCTATTTAAGCCGCCCGACTTCAACAAACGTGTACAAAATAAAATTATTTTTATACTTTGTAGTGGCGTTTGAAGTTGGTTTTTTGAAAAGAATTTTTATTGTTATAAGGTTGCAGATTCTATTACACTCTTATTCTGTGGGACCGTTGGTGGCTTACTCTTATATGTTTGTGGTTGGTGGTTGGTGCGTTGAGTTCACAGCGTTCACAGGTTGAGTTGAGCAACCTTTGAGCAACCAATACACAAATGGTATTTTGCGCATCGAATTAGGAAATACCTACTTTCTTATTACCTTCCTCACAGACCTAAAACCTATTTTTATTTTGATAAACCTTATAACCATCGACATTAATAACCCTTAAATACTCTTTCCGAACCAAGTACCTAACTATAATCACAATCCCCGAGTGCCACACGTCTTTTTTATGCCCGTACTGCTCTTATAAATCAGAAGCTTAAAATGGCAGTTATTTTATGAAAAGTTTATTACTTATACAAATAAATATTTTAATTAAAAAAGATTTAAGTACATCATTGAATCTTTGTTCAATATTTCTGTATCAAGAATTTGTTTAGTTTGCTGCACTATCTGTGGAAACATGGGATCGAGCAAACATAGTTTCACAAAATTGGTGTAGTTTTCGGGCATCGGTAATTCGTGTGGTTTTACTGAAACAAAAAATATTGTTAGGTATCTGCACCCTTTATTTTTACTTTGTGTGAGACTGCATACTATATATCCATCGAAGGGAATTATAATAAAAGCTCTAACCGTTGTCTTCCAAAACCCTTTTAAAAACGTCTTCTAAACTATCATACTTTGTTGTTAAGTTGCATTTAGTCGCCACTGAGCCATAGTTCACCACAGGAAAGCGAGCTTTCAGTTCATGTAGGCATTGCAATAAGTTCCCTCTAATTTGAAATTTAATTTTCCTGACCTGTTTTAAAAGTTTTTATTATTAGTAACACGTAATATTAATGTGATCAAAGTAATTAGGTACCTAATTACGAGCATAGTTCCCAATAAGAAAAAAATGTAAAAAATTATTGCATCGAAAATTACCGTGCAGCTGTGCAAGTTATTACCGGTCGAAATGACGTGAACTTTTAATAACGTTATTGTTCAATTACCTACTACTTTCACCACACTTTCACATACATATGAAAGCCATATAATAATTTATTTTAATATTGTTTAGTAACAGTAGGTGTAACATACCTCTTGACCATCTGCGTTAATAATCAAAATTAAAATTTCATCTTTAATAATGCCCTTCAGTTTTTTGCGTGTATTTAAAGATTCCAAGACTTTATCCTCACAAGTTATGAGAAGCTGGTCATTAAAAATTCTTAGAAGTAAATTAGACTTTACTGTCTGTTTAATCCAATTTCCACTACTCCATATTCTTAAATTTTCAATAGGCGTGACGATAGAATCTGCAGTATTGATAAATAATAATTTAAGTTTTGTTTGAAAATTATAGGTACCTGTTATTAATTATTATTACTTTTATAATTCATATTTCGCTATACTCAATTTTAAATAATAAAATAGGTAGGTAATTATGGCGTAGTTTTCTAATTTTCTACAGTGCCTGGACTGCTGCAGTTGCAGTTCAAGATTTTCCCGCCGATTTACTTCCTTTCACTGATCTTTATATTTAATCCATGATTAACACTGGATTGGCTGACGCTACTATACAAAATGACAGCTTATTAAAATGGATCAATTTGAAGCGCCACATTTGACATATGAGTGTCTCACTCTGAAACTAATAATGTTGCAAATGGTGGACCGGCCTCTATAATTAATCTATAAAATCATAGAATAAATAAAGAGGTTGGTGCGCAATTTGCAGTACCTATTACCTCTTAGCCCCAGGGGCCCAAAAACAGGAAGTCCAGTGTCCAGCAAGTGCAGTAATTCATTGACTAAATATAGAGGTCAGCGGTAGGAACTCAGCAAAATATGACCCAATTCTTCTATGATTGGTTGTTTTCAAAATGTCAGGTTGTCTCCACAGACTAAGTACCTACCTACTACTTCCATGCCACAGACCAATAACAAAATGCAAAACATGACAGGACACTGTTGTGATCCATGTTTTCCTTTAAAAATAAATATTTTCGGGATTTTCAACATATTTTCAGCAAAATATTAAGGGTAAATTATTAAAAAACATCTTATTCCAGAAAAGAGAGGAAATATAATTCTACATGAAATATCTCGAACACGACTTACAGGATATAAAGATATACTTACATCACTTACATTACTTAATTCGTATTAATGAATTTTTAAAAATTTGTAAATTGCTATTTGGAAATCAAAATCGATTTTAATTTTGAATATGGCTGGAACATACTATTTCGTAATAGTTGGCCACTCCGATAACCCTATATTCGAGATGGACTTTATACCAGTCACAAAGGAAGTAAAGGTAAGCCAAGCACCAGTTTATCAGATGAGCAGAGTGAAGATGAGTTTAATTTTTTTAAAGCATGGTTAGACTCGAATAATATTTCCCTTTCTCCTCCAAATAAACGTAAAGCGTATTAGGAGCGGGTACAACAATAGTTCAATAAGGGGGTGGAACTGTTGATCTTACAGTTTTCAGTCTGCATCTGGGCTATTGAGGCTTTAAATAATATGTAGAAAATGTTGCACCTCTGTTGCATTCTTACGAAATTACAGTCATTCTAAGATGATCTTTAAATAAACAATTATTATCTAAAATAAATTAATGTAAATCCCATAGAATTAAAATAGTTCTAAGTTACTATATGTTTTTAATGTCTTAAAAAATGCTGACCGGGATCAACTTAGCCCTTTGTGCCAACTTGAGAACTTACATTAACCAATAATGCAATCTTGCCCATAGTTATCCAGATTCAGATGGTCCTTGGGACTTATTTGATTTGATTGGTCCACCTAGTAGAGGTTCTACCAACATTGCGCAATCCAATACCTCTTGTTCCATCATCATCAACTCTTCAATGGCTCATTACCGAGTGCAGATCTCCTCTCAGAGAAGGGTTATAGGCCTTTTGTTTACAATATATGTATTTCAATTGTTGAAAGAAGGAGGACAACCGACACTTAAACCAGTTCATAGCTCATGCTGCATTGGACCTGGTCAATGAACACATGTGGAAAGTCACTAACACATACCTCAAATCTGTGGACAAATTTAACCAATGGTTCGTCTCTGCATTTGTGACTGCTAGTCAGGTAAATATACTATTGCACTTAAACTTGGTTCTGAATGATGGCTTCATAACTAGCTCTGACATGTGGAATGTAATAATAACATTGCGGCTGCCCCATTTCACAACCTAGTAAGTATGATTGACAAAATTTTACAGGCCAGAGTTAGTTAATGGCGGTGGCTCACCCCCTTGCCTCAGAGAGCTTGTAAAGCTGTCGGTCCTGCGCCTGATATCTCTCTCCAGCTGGATTCAGTCAGGAGGACATTATTATTATTGTCCATGTGATAGGCTACATTTTATACAAACAAAATCAGAAGGACAAATGTTACATTCAATGTTACATACAAAAAAAAAAAATCCATGGTTGGGTTACTGATTTTAAATTTTTATGTATTTTTTTTAAATAATATTTTGTTACTTTACAGATGAGGTTTATCATGGTGCACGATGCACGCAATGAGGATGGCATAAAGAACTTCTTCACAGATGTGTACGAGGCATACATTAAACTGCTACTAAATCCCTTTTACAAAGAAGATACTACCATATCATTCCCAGCGTTTGAAAAAAAAGTACAGTTACTGGGCAAAAAGTATTTAACATAAGATAGAATGTGTGTCTGTATATTTTGCTATGATAAGGTCTAAATGAAAAAGAAATAAGAGGTATTAATTCATGGATGACTAGTTGATGCCCGTGACTTTGCTCGCGTGGATGTAGTTTTTAAAAATCCCGCTGGATCCCTTTGATTTTTTGGCATAAAAAGTAGCCTATGTCACTCCCGGTCCTCAACTATACGCATGCAAAAAACCACATCGATCTGTTGCTTTATTGCCGCGTGATTGAAGGACAAACACACTTTCGCATTTATAATATTAGTAAGGATATCAGAAGCTGAGCAGATCATCTTTAGAATTTGACTACAATGAACAATTTGCAAAGAATGATTTTATATTTTGCAATTGTGCATTGTAGTCAACGTCTGAAGATGCTTCATTTGCAGAGTGAACTGTACATATCTATGTACATAGATTATATTTGGATACTTTGTAAGATTTGTATTGCATTCTAGTATAATTCTTTCAACTCACGAAAGCGCATGACTCGTGGTTGTGTGCGTGTCGTATCTGTGTATGAGCGAGAGCTTGCTCGCTCCTGACCGCTCCCATCTAGGCTCCTGACAGACACGCACACTTACGCAAAGTACATGTACACGACGTAACCACAAGTAAGTTCACGCGCCCTCGTGAATTGCAAGAACTAACTATAGGTATACTAGAAAAACCGCAGTGTATAGATTTTTTCTTTCTAGTTTGGCAGATTGTAGCAAGAGTTTGTTGTTCCTTTTGTATCATGGAATTCTACAAAATTACACCTGCGGTTTTGCTATACAATATATAAAATGTTCTGTATATATCACATCCCGTTGTCATCGTTTATAACCTTTTATCATCTTGTTAGATGAAGTGTAATTTAAATTAATATACATATTATGTAATAATGTAAGCTTATAGCTATTAATTCGAAATCGGAACTTTTCGATGCTGGAGTAGATAAAATAATTAAGTGTACATATACATAATAAAGAAATTTCATGCTAAATCAAATTTATTTATTTTTAGAGATTAATATTTACAATGAGTTAATTATCAAATCTTAATTAAAATACAGTAATACTGTTTAAAGGTTTAATTTTAGCATATCATTCAGGTAAAGTAATCCTACTTTTACCTGACCTATAAAAAATTTAAATAAAATAAAAACAATTGACACACTTATCACTTTGAATCACTTAGAGGTGATTTAGTAAATGTAGAATTACATAATAATAACATCAATTTAAAAACAATAAACTGTTTCCATATTGGACAGTCTGTTTCCGTATTGGACAAAGTCTGTTTCCATATTGGACAGAGTCTGTTTCCATATTGGACAGAGTCTTCGTCAATTTCAGTATAACTCTGGCAGCCCCAGGTCGTCATCTGCAATGTTTCCAACTGAAAAATCATCTGAAACAAAAAGAAGTCATTAAAGTAGCTATTTGAAAAGTCTAAAAAGACAGAGTTCTATTTGTATCAACCTTTTAACCGTTTAGGTCGGATTAATCTGACAAAACTTTTCCATGTCTTTATGACCAACCATTGCTTTATACCAATGCTCATTTAATCTACTTTTTTATTATGTTGCATTCTATTAGAAAGAGCCACATATTAGGTAAGTAGTTGACTAAATCATCATTTACAATGTCTGAATTCAGATGAATTGAACAAAATTGTATTGATGTCCAACATCAATTCAATTTTGTTCACCAGTGATGGAAAAATCTGACAGTAATTAAATTAAGTAATGAAATGTCCACAACTGAATGGGATAGTTCACATCCCTAGCATACAGGTTAAGAAACGAATGTTTCCACTCCAGAATACTTTTAATAGATGGTGGAAATAAACTTATATTACATTAGAATATGTGTGAAGAAAGTGTTTGTTAGATGCCATTCAATGTCAATCATATAAATAATCATATTATAAAATAATGTATGCAATTATAGTAACTAAATATTTATATTACAATATTAATTTATTAGTATTTTGTAATATTGGGAAGAAAACGAATTAGTGAGTTGAATGAACGGCGGGAACGTAGGTCGCCTACGTTCACGCCGTACATTTTTAGCTATAGTTTATGATTCGATAAGTTGATTCATTATTGTACGAATCGCCAAAGTGGAAACACGTCTTAAATAAATACATTTTATTTAAATTATCACCACGTTGTTATTATGTTATTTGAATAAAAAATTAGTATGATAAATATACCTGAGAAAAATTCATCTTGATAAGAGCAATCAAAGTCGATGCTATGCCTTGCTATTATGGGAGGTGGAGTGTTGGGTGGTGACACATGTTTTGCTATCTGTACCTCTGGCATGGGTAGGTAGTCAAGGGCATCTCTGTGATAGTTATCTGAAACAGATTCAAAACAGTGCAAATTGCATAACTAATAATTTTAACCAGTTTCTTTAACAAATAAAATTTGCATTTAACCCTGCAAATTGTGGAACAAACTCTTCTTTTTAACCCCCAATGGTAAAAGAGGGGTCGAGGGGTGCGACTTACTTATGTACATTTCATCTCGAAAAAACTGGGTTCCAGTGGGATTTTTTGAAACTTACCTCCACACAGTCAGTCACACTTATTAGTTAAAAAAAAAAATAAGTTGACATTTGTATAATATAAAACATACCATTTATATATGATGGCTTTGTAAATTCCAATTCTTCAATAGAGTAACCTCTCTCCACTGTATTCGTTTCGTCATTGTATATGAAAGGCACCACATTGTTGGCTTTGGGGGTGAAAGCAGCTCGTGGGGTGCTTTGTAAAGCTTTGCCGGTGTTGGAGAGAAAGGATTTCTTCGTCTCGCTACCCTTTTTCATGGATTTGACCGGTTCGTTGGGTTTGATTGGCCCTGATGTGACCATTTTGCCCATATTTTCTATAAAATAATAATTTATTACATACTTTATAGAGATACTTATCTTTCTCATAATATAACAGAATGTCACTGGATAGAATGTGAGATTGTTGTTGCAGTTTAGATCTTTAGAGGAGTCTATAGGATGCAAAATTAGAAAAATCGATAAAGCTATCATAAACTATTTAAGTGTCTTTTACTGCCTTTGAGTATTTAACGTGAACGAAGGTGGATTTCTTACCAATATTGGTTAGGGGCTGCCTCGAAACATTTTTCTTTGTTTGCCTCGTGAGGTTCAGCTGGTGATCGCCAAAGATATCGAAAAGAGACATGGCGCAAAATTAAGATAATGCAATCAACAAATAATAAAAATACACGAACGACGGAGTTAAATCGTATTATTTAAATTTTTAAAAGCTTCACAATGTTCACAAGTTCAAGAATCAAATGAAAGTTCGTTTAGATTCGTTATTTTTTGAATTCTTTTGACATTTCAGTTTTTTAGTTTATGGCGGTTTATGGTTATGGTATTATGGTATGACGGAATATGTAGGGATGAACTATAAATGGAAGATAGTCTGATTTTTACGTAGACAGAGAAGGCAATAGACCAAGGTACTGTGTAACCGCGACTGAAATAGAGATAACATGACGTAACGATGACGTCACATGACAAGTTCGAGTTTAATGTTGCCACAATAACTGCACTCCCCTAGTACCCCAAATTAGATGGAAAAATCTTCCCAGGATTTTTAAATAAAACGACAAAACAGATGCTGAACTGTTTTATTTTTTAAATAACATACCTACACATATAAGGTTGTCTGGGAGAGACATACCTATTAGGGTAAGCTTCTATTTTTTACATATATCTTAATATTGTGTGCAATAAAGAATTTATTATTCTTTATTGCACACAATATTAACTTCAACCACCACTTAAAAGTATAAAATAATTTTAGTTTATACACGTAAGTCGGTTTTTTAAAAATATTTTTTTTATACTAAAGTTTTTTAATGTACTTTCATAGGACGAATTCACTAGATAATTATTTGCTCCTTAAAAAAAATATTGAAATGCCGAATAGAAATTTAGCATATGTGAGTCACTTTGAAAAAAGATGTATGTAACACAAAGGAAATTTTTTTTTCGTTACTAGTAAGAATGTTACACAAAATAATTTGTAATGAACAGTTAAAATTTTCCTTCGATCGAGTAATGCTATTGAATTAAAAGCAACAAAAATTGTATATTTAGTCATCAAAATCATCATTAATGAAATTAACAGTATATTCCTTTTTTCAGGCAGTCGTATAAAACTGCAACTCTTCATAGTTTAAGTTAATAATTATTTAAAAAAAACATTAAAAGTCTGCCTCTAGCTATTTAAAAATGGCTTTAAAAATTAAGAACTTTGTAAATAAAATAATTCTTAAGATCGCCAACAGTTCTCGACTGGTTGTTGGACATTCGAACGAAACTTCAGGATGATTCAGAACAGTAACCGACACTATCTAACTGAATACACTTTAATCATCGCCGACATATATTATATTCTAGTATCCATCATCTTTCTTTTCTTTTCTCATAATATTCATTTCTTCCATCACGACTTTATTTTGTTTCAACAAAAATTAAAAAAAAAAATTGAAAAAGTAGCCAAAGTAACCCGCCGTTACGGTATGTCAGAGGACATTACTAAAAAAAACCTATCTCCGTGCCAAATTTCAGCCATATCGGTTTAGTGTGGCGTATTGAGTAACAAACATCCATATGTTTGTTACTCAATCACGCCACACTAAACCGATATGGCTGAAATTTGGATGTATGTATGGATGGCCCTACATACATTCAAACTTTCACATTTATAATATAAGTAGGATAGGGAAAATCGGGACATTGTATAGGTACCTAAAGCTGGCAACACACATAGATACTAAATTTTCTTATTAACTGTCAGTTTGTTTCGCACAAAAGTGTGTCGACCTTGAAAAAAACTGGTTACACGATGAGGGACAAAAAATTGGGTAGCTGCGTCTCTGTTTATCACATTAATAACTTTATTTCTGCTCTCTTTTTAGTGTGAGTGAGAAAGAAATCGTCACTGGCTCTATGTCTTCTCTCTCTACGGATTTTTAATTCCGTGGAATTCTGACGTATCTTAATGTTACCAGAGATTTAAAAAATCCCACAAAAAAGATAACAAATTGAAACTTATACAAATAAAAATCAATGGCCGCACATAGATATAATGACAAATGCCCTTGCAAATGCCTGACAGATAGTTTGGGGTAAAATTGAACTACAGGTGGTAATACTGTTTTTCATACAAATAACTCGCTCTATTTATAAAATGACATCTGTCAGAATTCCACCGAATTAAAAATCAGACTATAATTTTTATTAGGTAGGTACCTACATGATTCACTTTTCAATATCTACCTACAACTATAAAATTATTTCTATATTTTATAGCTGTAGAGCTATAAAATATAGAAACAAAAAATATACCTAGCTTATTAGTTCCAGAGACACTCGTTAGAGCTTACAGCACCAAAATGGCATTAAATCAGTACCTACCTAGTTCAAAAAAATAAATTACAGCAGCCAGTCCAGTGTTATTCATAGATTAAATATAGAGGTCAGTAGGCTGACTTGAGTAGAACACAGACGAACAACAAGAGCTAAACTAGACTTACCTAGACTACTATATGTCTGTGGTGAATTCACGTGTTTGTGGTGTTTTGACAAGAGGTGTTTTGTTTATGGTTTATGGTGGTATTTCTATTTACAAAATAAAATGTTAAATTCCGAAAGATAAATTTTACGCGAGAATTGTTATTGATTTGTTTAGGGGATATACTTAACAATATGTTATCGTGCCTAGATCGTTTGTGAATGTGTAGCTTTGAGGTTTTATAAATGATATCGAGGTGTGACCGTATAAAATCTATATACGAGAATTAGTCTACTAAAATGGGAGATAAATCCGATACGAACGGCCTGGGCAGCGATCCTCTACAGAGACTAGCGTCCCTCAAACCTCCCAGGGACCTCTCGCTTGGTGGAATGAAACCCAACAAAAAAATATTTACGCCAAATTTAAATGTCGCCAGAAATAAAAATAAGGGGTAAATAAGTAAATACTTACTTTAAAAATCGTTTGACCATCTCCTCTTTCTAACATGTATTTATTTACTTGCTAGTTCATGCCTAGGAAAAGCTAGAAATCCTGTAAGTCACAAGTCCAAACAGAATTTTCAATTTAATTTGGCTTTAGTATTGAGGTGCATAATTACTTCCTACAGTGCTTCAATTCTTCCATCTTATAGTCTTCTTTTTGTTCTTCTATGTTCTTGTTTTGATTTGATTATTTGAATGTTTCAGACCATCTACTACAAACTCTCGAGATCAAAAAAGGGATAACAGAAACAGGAAGGATAGGAAAAATGACAAGAACAAGAACTTTAAAAATGGTCCTAACATTATCAAATCTAGTGGAGTGTTTTCTGAAGGTAGATACATAAAATGAGCAATTTAATTTAATTTGTTGGAAAGTGTATGCTACCTCTTGAATTCTGTACCTGTACACTGTTATATTTCCTATACAGTTGCTCTGCTTGAATGTTTCTGGTTTTCCAAATTTGCAACCCACTACAACTTGGGCACATTCTTATCACACTGATATTATAAAAGCTGTATGTGTGTGTATGTGTATGTTTGTTACTCCTTCATGATAGATAAGGTAGTTCTACAACTACATCATCAATTTATCGATGTAATTGTACAGGTCTCGGCAGCGCAGAGAGGCATTCAAGCAGAGTGTCATATGGTAGAGACACTGAAGCGACACCCACCTTGCAGCGACCTACAATACGAGTTAAGGATGTTATAAAGGTATATGAATAGTTCAATATTCTTTATTCAACGACAATTTGGTCCTTGACCAAGTCTCACTAATAGGACTAGTCCTACATGCATGTGCTAGCTTATGTCTACCCATCTATTTGTGAATATCTAAGAGATTTAATAAATAAATGAGTAAACAAGATTTTCTTTTGGCCCTATAGGTGTTACATAATATTTGATGTAAGCAAGCACAATAAAACACATACCCCTTCTTGTATATTTCTATTAATTAAGTTAGATTCTTCTTTGTACACTGATAAATGCCCATTGCTGGACAAAGGTCTCTTGGATGGACTTCCACAGGCCTCGGTCTTCCGCCGTCTGTATAAAGCGGCTCCCTGTGATCTTGTTTCTGGTTTGCTCTTGCAGTGACACTAAGTATAGCTCAATCCATCATCTGCTGAGTGATCTTGAGCTTTCTTATGAGGCCTATAGTTGTGTTATATTGTTCTCAATTTAATTCACAGATAGATAAAGAGCTGGAAGAGGAGAAGATCAAGGCAGCATTCGGTGACTCAACATCGTATGAGGATGAAAGCGAGGACTTTAAGACTATCCTAGATATTGAGGCCCCTGTCAAACTGCCCATGGACGATGGAGGTATAAACATACGTATAATTTCAAATTTATATAAGACACCATCCAACTATTATGTACACTTGAAAAACCTGCAATTTTCCAGTAGTTTATATCAGTTCCAGGAGTTTATACAATACCTTGCCTTAAATATGTCAAATTGGAAGGCTATTTCTTATATCTTGTTGTTTTCTTATAGTAATTATGTTAGGTTTGAATTTTCATTCATTAAAATATATATTCTTCAACTGAGGAATTAATTTGATGTTTTGACAGATTTTGTATGGAAATCTATCTATCCTCTGACTTGCCTTCCAACTGAAAAATTAGCCTATAACAGTGCATACATTACATTACAATGTGTGTGAATTAATTGGTATAAAAATGCACGGTGTTGAAGGCAATACCTTAATGGATTTATTTAAGACATGAGTATGGTATACATATAAAATAGCATGTGACAAGTTAAGGTCACTTAAGTAACGGTTATGTGTAAATATTAAATTTTCAGATAAGCGTTACTTAAGAGCGGATTTAAATCACGCTGTGCTTTCAATAATGAAAGAATCTTGTAATAGCACGTGACAGGTTAAGATCACTTAAGTAATGGTTATCTGTAAAGATAAAAATCTCAGATAAGCGTTACTTAAGAGCGGATTTAAATCACGCTGTGCTTTCAATAATGAAAGAATCTTGTAATAGCACGTGACAGGTTAAGATCACTTAAGTAATGGTTATCTGTAAAGATAAAAATCTCAGATAAGCGTTACTTAAGAGCGGATTTAAATCACGCTGTGCTTTCAATAATGAAAAAATCTTGGATGGAATTTGTCGTTTCACTACACCTCATGAATGACGTAGGTATGGGGTTTTATAGCTACAGAGTTTGAAACAATTTTTTATAGGGTTGTCCAACATAAAGTCTGGCGTCAAGATAAAGCAGGAGGTGGTCGTCAAACAGGAGCCCGCGGACGAAGCGGACAGTAAGAGCGCTAAATATGGCATCCTGGGCCATCCCATATATACGTCGCACTCAGTTTAAAATATCGTTCTAGTGTCTGTTATCTATCTATACCTATATATAGTACCACTGACCTCTTTTGAGGAGCAATTTCACTATCGCCATTTTGGTGTAATTAATGTGGGAGTGCAGGTGCTCGAAATTGGACACAATCTATCTATCTATCTATCCTTAATTCCTGTAGGAACTAAGGAGGAATTCTAGAAAAAACATTTCTTTGAGAGTGCGTGTAATTAAATGAAATATTCAAATAGAGATTTCATTGTTACAGCAGTAGATATACTACCTAGCATATTTTCAAGGGATGATACTGAGTAGAGACATAAAGTAATGAAATTTGTTTGACACTAAAAATCGCGAAGTTAGATCTAATTTTTAATCAATTTCCATTTATTTTCAATATATTGCATATTACACAGCCAAAATATAAAAATCCTATACATTAATATGTATAGGATTTTTATATTAAGAGACGATACAGTCATTTAAAATAAATGAGTATCTTACGAGTTATTAGAATACATGATGTATTTCGCGCTTCGCGACGCTAGCATCTGTCGCGTTTCACACGAGGTTTCGGGTATGTTTTATTTCATCTATCGCGGGGATTTTTTTCTGGCATTCTTTGCACTGTTAATTTGAAGTATGACGTAATTAAGGGATGGTCCACGATGCTCGCTATAGCAGCGCATCACGCGACCGCTCAGCGAACAGTTTCGTTGCGGCGCCAGTGGTGCTACAGATTAATACACAGACTGCTTGTTTTGCCATAAAACTGTCGATATTTTGTAATGTCGGATAGTTCTATTAGTACATATTATTGCTTGTGTTTTTGTTTATTTATTGTGTTTTTGTTTTATTCGATGACAAGATAGTCCTTGATTGCGATCTTACCTGATGGTAAGCGACGATGCAGTTTAAGATGGTAGCAGGCTAACTTGGAAGGGGCACGGCAGTGTATATTCAACCCGTACCCCTAATCGGTTTCTGCACGCCATCGTGCCGGAACCCTAAATCGCTTAGCGGCATGTCTTTAACGATATGGAGTGGTAACTAGCCACGGCCAAAGCCTCCCAACATACCAGACCAATAACAATTCAGAAACTATAAATTCCCAAATTGCCCTCGCCGGGAATCGAACCCGATACCTCCCACTTATAAGACCACAGCGCTTACCACTACGCCAGGTAGGTCATCTAAACCTTGTGTAATATAAACGTACTTAAGTAAAGCTTATCCGATTACTTAAGTCACAGATAAGCGTTACTTAAATGAGTATGAAATAATTTATTTTTAACAAATTAGCTGTGCATCCCTTTCTGACTCTTGCGGGGTGAATGAAACAGGAGATTAGCTTATTCGCTTATAATCAATGTTGTATCCGCGCCATCCGCGTATTCGACCACTTTGTTTACTTTGTAATTTAAATTTTAGTTTCTACCCAACTTGTTTTTGTATATAATCGCCGTGCCTTAAGTATAAGTTACTTATGAAACAGGAGATTAGCTGACAGACAATTTCACACATTATTTGGAGCCAATCTGTCAAAATGGCTGATAAATGTTTATGTATTTCAGTCGCGAGCGTTCTGCAAAAACCGCCCCTGGCCGATGTCAAGGAGGTGTTTGAGGAGCACAGCGTCGCGGACATGCTGCGCAGCGACAAGCCCGCGCTCATCCTGCTGCAGGTGAGTGCAGCACGTGACGACAGAACTATGTCTACGTGATTACATATGAAGGGCACAGGGAAAAAAGGAGCTCATCGACAATTTTACGTTTTTTGAATGAACTATAGTACCATTATTTATTTAGCAACCCAATCTTTTAAAATAACAATCTATTATGTTAATTATATAATAATAATATACTGTTAATTATATACTGTTCCTTTTTTATATGGGTACGAATCATATTCTAGTAGAGTTGTACTTGTAAGTGTAGAAATTGAAATTTTAGGTTTAATTCTTTGATTACTTGAAACAATGAGAATGTTAATGAGCTCCTTCTTGTCCTGTGCCCTTCATATGAAAGAGCTAAACATTATTATTGTTATGTTTGCAGCTGGCAGACACGCTGCCCGGGCGCGGCGGCGGCGGCGACGACGGGCGCCGCGCCACTGACGCGCCCTCCACCTCCGCGGGGGAGGGGGAGGGGGGCGACAAACCCGTGAGTGATGACAAAGTACTACAATAAATATGATGAGAATTTTTTTTTATTCGGTGAAAAGATAGTCTTTGACTGCGATCTCACCTGATGGCTAGTGACGATGCAGTCTAAGATGGTAGCGGGCTAACTTGGAAGAGTCGATGATTCTTGGAAGAGAAGAGAGATCGGTTTCTACTCGCCATCGTGCCGGAACACTAAATCGCTTGGCGGCACGTCTTTGACAATGGGTGGTAACTAGCCACGTTCAAAGCCTCCCACCAGACATAACGATGAATGAAACATGATATTATACTATTGTGTTACCGACATAGCTAAGCGAGTTGTCGTCAGGGTCGAAAGTTGGTCGTTGGGGTTTTGAGGTACTGGAGTGTTGACCCGGTGGACTGACGACATCAAACGAGTCGCAAGGAGCGCAAGACCATAACTTGTGGAAGACCAAGCAAGAGATCTATGTCCAACAGTGGACGTCTACCGGTTGATAGAGAAGAAGAAAATAACATCAATGGATTTATAAACTACCTCCGTTTCCTCGCAGGTGGATAATAGATGTCGCCTTTCCGACTTGGAGGAGGGTAGGATTGGAAAACTGCGCGTCCACCGATCCGGCCGCGTCACACTGGCGTTGGGGGACACGATATTTGAGGTATGAAAAGTTCGGAAAAGTATCAAATGTTTGGAATTTTTTTTTTAAGTATGTATAATAATATTTTATGAGGTAAAATAAAATTCATAGCTAACTTTACCTTTTATTAAGATTCACTTTCTAATTGGTCAATCAGAATTTTTTTTTCGTCCAGTGAACAGTGATCAGTGATTGAGTAGTTCATTTTTTAACCTATATACAACGTGTATTGAAATTCCGAAATAATACTGAAGGAGGTGAATGTGCTCATAAAACTGAACAACTTTCCCCAAGAACCTCGGTCGCAATATGAAAAAAAAATTTGGACCTATCATACAAAATTGACGATGAACTGATTGATTTACTATGGGAGGTAAAATTTTTTTTTTCATATTTCGATCTAGGTTCCTTGGGGAAAGTTGTTCAGTTTTATGAGCACATTCACCTCCTTCAGTATTATTTCGGAGTTTCAATATACGTTGTATATGCTTAAATAATATACCTTCATGTTGCACCATACTACCCTCACACATCATTTCACTCCTATCACCAATGGTTGCCTGGTAGAGATTGCTCTGTAGCAATAAGGCGTAGTTTTAAATTGTATGAAATTTTGTTTCTTGTGTGCAATAAAGTTTTTATCTATCTACCTATCTATATGCATATGTTCCGTGCAGGTGTGTTCGGGGACCAAAGCATCGTTCTACCAAGAGGTGGTGTCGGTGGCCACGGATGACGCGTCGCGGTCGGCGTGCATGGTGTCCCTCGGCGCGCTCACGCACAAGCTCAACGTCACGCCGCACTGGCGCGACATGTTTCACAACATGGCTCTCTGAGGGGACAAGTTCCACAACATGGCCCGCTGAGGGGACAAGTTCCACAACATGGCCCGCTGAGGGGACAAGTTCCACAACATGGCCCGCTGAGGGGACAAGTTCCACAACATGGCCCGCTGAGGGGACATGGTCCTCCAGTGTCCCACTGATTGGATATGTTCTACATAGTGGAAGGACTAGTACCAAAACATGCCTCTCTCAGAGTACATGATCCAGAACATGGTTCGCTGAGGCGACATGATCCACAACATGAACCTATGAGGGGAAATGTTTATTTATTTGCTATGCCAACAAAAAATCAATGAGAAAAGAACATTATATCAGGTCTACAAATAATAGGCCCTGCAGAAGACCATTGGATCATGTCCCTACAAAAGGCCATGTTGTGGATCATGTCTCCTGAAAGAAGCATGTTTTGGTACTAATAATATTATGTTCCACAACAATGAAACGATGGACTGTTGTATATACATAAGATATTATGATTATAAAATAAACTTTTATCAATAATATTTTATTTACTAAGAGGTGACAAAATTTAAATTAGTATATTACACAACTGATTTATTTCCTAAACAACTTTAATTAACAAACACTAAACACTAGCTTTCTCAGTATTCTTTTCATATTTGATAGGTGCATCTCTTCCAGGGAAACGATTGCCGCGTAAATCTATAGCATAGTTATAATCTACGGGGTTGGCTAAAGCATGGTCTATGGCTGCTTCTAGAGTCTCTGGTGTTATGAATGTTGCACTTAGAACCTGAAAGTAATTAAATGTTTTCATAAACAGCATAATCATGATAATGCTATCAGATATTGCCAAAAAGTAGATACCAATAGTTTACTTGAGTAATAAAATAAAATTAGATTGCGAATTCATCAAATATATTTTACTAGCTTTTGCCTGTGATTTCATTCGCATGGATAGAGACCAGGGAACTAGCCACGGTCAAAGCCTCCCTCCAGACCAGGCCAAGGATAATTTAGAAGTTATAAATTCCCAAATTGCCCATGTCAGGAATTGAATCAGAGACCTCTCAGTTATAAGAACACAGTACTCACTACTGCGCCAGGGTGGTCACCAAAAAAATACAAATATGTATTCCTAAAACCTACATACCTTTTGCTCCCTAATTCTCTCAGATGCCTTAGCAACTTTCTCTTTCAATTCTGTGTCTTTTGTTTCCATTCTCTTTAAAGCATAGTCTTCCATAGCAGCTAACTCAAGCTTTCTCCTCTCTTCTCTTTCGGCAGCTACCTAGTTAAAAAAAAATTACTCCAATATTACTTGATTATAAAGATTGAAAGAACAATAGTTCATTCAGTCACAAAGATCAATTGGCAATAGTCGGTAGGTACATAGTTTAAAGAACCAGTAGAAGTTGAGGTCCCAAGATGTTTCCATGGTGATCCATCCAGAAAAATGCAGTACTAGAACTCTTACATACTGCCCAATGTACTGAGTGGTAACCTCAAACCAGGAAATATAATACCCATAGATTGAAAGATTTCAAGTGAGTTATTGAATACAACTGATACTAATTCATGAAGTGGTTAGCCTTGCAAGAGACCTATTCTGACAGTAAGCATCCATCGGTTTACAGACGATATCGTAGATATAAAAGAAGTAAGTACATCGATTCACGAAATGGTTCAAAAGCATGGTGTAAAAGTTTCTTAAAATAAAAATTAAAAAACTTTCCTGCTCTATTATTCTATATTCTAGAATTATGTTATATATTCAAGTATTTCACCTGCATGTTCCATTTTTCGTTTAGTTCAACACATTTCTCCCACTCTTCAGCTTCCAAGCGCTGGGACATCTCGGAACTTGCACTCTCAAGTGAAGACTTCTCCTTTATCATCTCTTCGTGGTAAAAACGTCTTATTGCACGCATTTGTGTTTTATAATTGTTGTTTATACGTAACAGCTCCAAGCGCTCTTCCTCGGTAATTACTGGGCGTTTGGGAATACGATAAATCTTGCTCTTGGCAACTGGCAACCATCTCGGTTTTCGGTGGGCTCCAGCGATTTGTGTGATCAATGGGCATGTTCCTTTCAAAATAAAATGTTTAAAGTTCATTGCTATGCTATAAGTGTTTAATATTTGTGATTATATTTTTTAATAAATAGAAGTAAATAATCACATAACCTATACAACTAGACAATACGGTAAATTAAATTAAATCATATGTCAGCTTGACAGAAGATAGCAACATTTTTTCATGTTTATTATTTTCAGTAGGTCCTGTATATCTTTTCTGGTCTGTGGTCCTGTACCTATATATAGGTACATTTAGAGCGCCTGTGCACTGCATCTAATATAACTTTTTTACGGGGATGGGCTATTGGTTATTATTATCCGTAGACAGAGAAGGCAATAGACCAAGATACTGTGTAACCCGTAGACAGAGAAGGCAATAGACCAAGGTACTGTGTAACCGCGACTGAAATAGAGATAACATGACGTAACGATGACGTCACATGACAAGTTCGAGTTTAATGTTGCCACAATAACTGCACTCCCCTAGTACCCCAAATTAGATGGAAAATTCTTCCCAGGATTTTTAAATAAAACGACAAAACAGATGCTGAACTGTTTTATTTTTTAAATAACATACCTACACATATAAGGTTGTCTGGGAGAGACATACCTATTAGGGTAAGCTTCTATTTTTTACATATATCTTAATATTGTGTGCAATAAAGAATTTATTATTCTTTATTGCACACAATATTAACTTCAACCACCACTTAAAAGTATAAAATAATTTTAGTTTGTACACGTAAGTCGGTTTTTTAAAAATATTTTTTTTTATACTAAAGTTTTTTAATGTAGTTTCATAGGACCAATTCACTAGATAATTATTTGCTCCTTAAAAAAAATATTGAAATGCCGAATAGAAATTTAGCATATGTGAGTCACTTTGAAAAATTGAGATGTATGTAACACAAAGGAAAATTTTTTTTCGTTACTAGTAAGAATGTTACACAAAATAATTTGTAATGAACAGTTAAAATTTTCCTTCGATCGAGTAATGCTATTCAATTAAAAGCAACAAAAATTGTATATTTAGTCATCAAAATCATCATTAATGAAATTAACAGTATATTCCTTTTTTCAGGCAGTCGTATAAAACTGCAACTCTTCATAGTTTAAGTTAATAATTATTTAAAAAAAACATTAAAAGTCTGCCTCTAGCTATTTAAAAATGGCTTTAAAAATTAAGAACTTTGTAAATAAAATAATTCTTAAGATCGCCAACAGTTCTCGACTGGTTGTTGGACATTCGAACGAAACTTCAGGATGATTCAGAACAGTAACCGACACTATCTAACTGAATACACTTTAATCATCGCCGACATATATTATATTCTAGTATCCATCATCTTTCTTTTCTTTTCTCATAATATTCATTTCTTCCATCACGACTTTATTTTGTTTCAACAAAAATTAAAAAAAAAATTGAAAAAGTAGCCAAAGTAACCCGCCGTTACGGTATGTCAGAGGACATTACTAAAAAAACCTATCTCCGTGCCAAATTTCAGCCATATCGGTTTAGTGTGGCGTATTGAGTAACAAACATCCATATGTTTGTTACTCAATCACGCCACACTAAACCGATATGGCTGAAATTTGGATGTATGTATGGATGGCCCTACATACATTCAAACTTTCACATTTATAATATAAGTAGGATAGGGAAAATCGGGACATTGTTTAGGTACCTAAAGCTGGCAACACACATAGATACTAAATTTTCTTATTAACTGTCAGTTTGTTTCGCACAAAAGTGTGTCGACCTTGAAAAAAACTGGTTACACGATGAGGGACAAAAAATTGGGTAGCTGCGTCTCTGTTTATCACATTAATAACTTTATTTCTGCTCTCTTTTTAGTGTGAGTGAGAAAGAAATCGTCACTGGCTCTATGTCTTCTCTCTCTACGGTGTAACCGCGACTGAAATAGAGATAACATGACGTAACGATGACGTCACATGACAAGTTTGAGTTTAATGTTGCCACAATAACTGCACTTCCCTGTTACCCCAAATTAGATGGAAAATTCTTCCCAGGATTTTTAAATAAAACGACAAAACAGATGCTGAACTGTTTTATTTTTTAAATAACATACCTACACATATAAGGTTGTCTGGGAGAGACATACCTATTAGGGTAAGCTTCTATTTTTTACATATATCTTAATATTGTGTGCAATAAAGAATTTATTATTCTTTATTGCACACAATATTAACTTCAACCACCACTTAAAAGTATAAAATAATTTCAGTTTGTACGCGTAAGTCGGTTTTTTAAAAATATTTTTTTTTATATCAAAGTTTTTTAATGTAGTTTCATAGGACCAATTCACTAGATAATTATTTGCTCCTTAAAAAAAATATTGAAATGCCGAATAGAAATTTAGCATATGTGAGTCATTTTGAAAAAAGATGTATGTAACACAAAGGAAAATTTTTTTTCGTTACTAGTAAGAATGTTACACAAAATAATTTGTAAAGAACAGTTAAAATTTTCCTTCGATCGAGTAATGCTATTGAATTAAAAACAACAAAAATTGTATATTTAGTCATCAAAATCATCATTAATGAAATTAACAGTATATTCCTTTTTTCAGGCAGTCGTATAAAACTGCAACTCTTCATAGTTTAAGTTAATAATTATTAAAAAAAACATAAAAAGTCTGCCTCTAGCTATTTAAAAATGGCTTTAAAAATTAAGAACTTTGCAAATAAAATAATTCTTAAGATCGCCAACAGTACTCGACTGGTCGTTGGACATTCGAACGAAACTTCAGGATGATTCAGAACAGTAATCGACACTATCTAACTGAATACACTTTAATCATCGCCGACATATATTATGTAGTATCCATCATCTTTCTTTTCTTTTCTCAAAATATTTCTAAAATATTATTTATATTTATATAATTTTCAAAATAATATTCAAAATAATTTTCAAAATATTATTTATATTTATATAATTTTCTTCCATCACGACCTTATTTTGTTTCAACAAAAATTTAAAAAAAATATTTAAAAAGTAGCCAAAGTAACCCGCCGTTACGGTATGTCAGAGGACATTACTAAAAAAACCTATCTCCGTGCCAAATTTTAACCATATCGGTTTAGTGTGGCGTGATTGAGTAACAATTGTTACTCAATCACGCCACAATGTTTAAACATCCATCCATACATACATCCAAACTTTCACATTTATAATATTAGTAGGATAGGGAAAATCGGGACATTGTATAGGTACCTAAAGCTGGCAACACACATAGATATTAAATTTTTCTTATAACTGTCAGTTTGTTTCGCACAAAAGTGTGTCGACCTTGAAAAAAACTGGTTACACGATGAGGGACAAAAAATTGGGTAGCTGCGTCTCTGTTTATCACATTAGTAACTTTATTTCTGCTCTCTTTTTAGTGTGAGTGAGAAAGAAATCGTCACTGGCTCTATGTCTTCTCTCTCTACGTTATTATCATAATGCTTAGTGTCATATTGTCTTTGTCTTGTTTTTCATCTGTGGTCTTTGATTTTTTTTGCTGTGGTGAAGTTGATAGTGTATTATCACGGCCAGTTCAGTCCCATACAAATTTCCATAGCCTTACAAAATCTTTTCCACTATGATGCATGACAATTTTTACAGACATCTCCATATCTACATTAGGTACCTATATGTAGTATGAAGTATTTATAGATCTACAGTAATCTATGATTCTCCTGATGGCTGACGCCCAATCGACGCCATTATTATTGTATTTGGTTTTTTTAGTTTAATTTTCATATATTTCTGTCCCAGAATAGCAATTGTTATTTCAATTTATTGAAATATAGTGCAAGTGTTATGTGCCCGTTATAATAATTCGCGTAAGGAAGCTTTTTTTTTATAAGTTTCCACAGTGTGAGAAAAGACAAAGTTTTATGGTTTATATTATAAAAGTGTTTAGGATCTTATGTGTTTACCAGTGTGTTGTAATTTGAAAAACGTTTCGTGAAACAAATTATTAAAAATATGACGTCTTAATTGGTGTAGGGTGTATCTAATAAACAAAATTAGGACATATAAGTATATATTAGACAAGATCATAAAGACTTACCTGAAATTCCAAAAATGTGTATAACAAAAGCGATAGGTATTATGTTATTTCAAAGTGAATTAAACAAATATTTTTTAAAAATTTGTTTCTTTATTTCCTATTTTTTATAAATTATAACCTATAATTATTATTATGGGCAAGGATGGCAATAGGTAGATACCTACGGTACATACCTGTGGTAGATACCTATGGTACATATCTATGGTAGATACCTTCATAACAAAAATAAAAATCCATAGACAAAAATAGAAAAAAAAATTGTTATTACGCCATTGGTTACAGCAGTTTTCCAAAATGATACATTAGCCAATCATGGGCCTTGATTTCGAGGGTTTAAAATTTGTAGGGCACTGAGCCATCTGATACGTAGTATCATAGTAATCTGTGTGTATTATCTATGGGTGAAGTGGTGGTGAAGCACGGCCAGTTCAGTCCCATACAAATTTCCATAGCCTTACAAAATCTTTTCCCAAATGATGCTTGACAATTTTTACAGACATCTCTATATCTACATTAGGTACCTATATGTAGTATGAAGTATTTATAGATCTACAGTAATCTATGATTCTCCTGATGGCTGACGCCCAATCGACGCCATTATTATTGTATTTGGTTTTTTTAGTTTAATTTTCATATATTTCTGTCCCAGAATAACAATTGTTATTTCAATTTATTGAAATATAGTACAAGTGTTATGTGCCCGTTATAATAATTCGCGTAAGGACACTATTTTGCATAAGTTTCCACAGTGTGAGAAACGAAGAAAAAGAAAAAAGACAAAGTTTTATGGTTTATATTATAAAAGTGTTTAGGATCTTGTGTGTTTACCAGTGTGTTGTAATTTGAAAAACGTTTTGTGAATCGTGAAATGAATAATTATTAAAAATATGATGTCTTAATTGGTGTAAGGTGTACTTACCTATTATAAACAAAATTAGGGCATATAATTATGTATTAGACTAGATCATAAAGACTTACCTGCAATTCCAAAAATGTGTATAACAAAAGCGATATTATGTTATTTCAAAGTGAATTAAACGAATATTGTTAAAAAATTTGTTTGTTTCCTATTAAAAAAAAATTATAACCTATAAATTATTATCATGGGTTAGGATGGCAATAGGTAGATACCTATGGTACATACCTGTGGTAGATACCTAAGGTACATATCTACCTATGGTAGATACCTTCATAACAAAAATAAAAATCCATAGACAAAAATAGAAAAAAAATTGTTATTACGCCATTGGTTACAGCAGTTTTCCAAAATGATACATTAGCCAATCATGGGCCTTGATTTCGAGGGATAAAAATTTGTAGGGCACTGAGCCATCTGATACGTAGTATCATAGTAATCTGTGTGGTGAAGTGTTTATTATTGTTAAAGTCCGGCGTTTTTATTAAATAAAAAAATACTATTATATACAAAAAATGATCAAATTATCAGCCTTGAATGATGAATCTGAGGAAGATAGCGATTCAGAGGTGGAAGTATCGCGGGAGGCGTTAGAGCAGATCGCATTGCAACAGTACACCAAAGCATTAGATTTGCAGCGAAAAGGGAATCTTATTGAAGCCACGCAGTTATTAAAAGATCTTTTGGACACTGAACTGTTGTATGATATCAAGAAACCAGGTCTAGGCGAGAAGGTATCAGGACCGTTGTTTAATTTAAAGTATCTGTGCTATAAAAATTTGGCATCTTTATTGACTACTGCAGGCGACATCGAAGGTGCAATAGAGGCCTATAATTCCGCCGCCGAGTTAGACGATACCGACATTACACTCTGGCATCGTTTAGGCACTGTCTGTTTACAAGCCAAACATTATGAAACCGCTCTGTATGCATTTCAAAAAGGTGTAGAACGCAATCCTCGCCATTGGCCATGTCTTGACAAGTTAATAATAGTTTTACTGGGTTTAAATTACAAAGAGCAGTGTCTAGCCACTATTCATGATGCATTGCAGCTTGATCCTGGTTACCTGAGAGGTTTAGTGTACAGAAAACATATTTATACACTTAACAGTCATATGCAGGGATATATGGAATGCATTAACCCAATCTATAAATGGAATCAAATTGAGGATGAGGTTATAGATGAAGAAAAGGCTCAGAAACTTCTCAAGGAAGCTGAAATAATCCATGAAATATACATAGAACAGCAGAAAGCTGAAACATCAAAGTATATCATACCTAAGCTAAAATTAAAGAAATCAATATCACGAATGTCATGGCAATCTGTAGGTGAGTCTTTAGTACACATGCATCATTACATCACTGAACATTGTTATAGCCATGCATGCTTTATTGAGATCTCAACTGAAAATGGGCATGAAGAAGAAAAAATGGAAGTTTGTGAAGAACTACAAGAATCTGATGACAATAAAGTTGAAGAAAATATCACTGATAATGAAAAAGTAATAGAAACTGGTTCCGAAAATGAGAATAATGATTTGTCAGATAAAGACAAAGCAACAGACTGTGAAAAGGTCGAAAGTATAGAGATAGTGATATCAGATCCTACAACAGATAATGCCCCTGAAAACAAAACACAGAAGAAAGCACCAGCAAGACGTAGAGGGAATCCTCTAAATAACCTCAAGATGTGGGGATGGTATGAACGAAAGCCTATACGAAAGAAACCAGATGACGATGATAATATATATGAAACATTACGTAGAATGGTGCCAATCGCCTTAGTCCCAGAAGTAGCACAGAAAAAAGAAATGTGTGCAAAGGAGAACTTTCCTGAAGTATTAAATATAGATAAATTATTGGAAGAGAAACAAGCAGAACACCAAACAAGTGAAGATACAGTTTACTTTGGTACTGACAGTGAACAAAATGATGTGAAATCTTTTATTGATAAATATACTGAGAACCAGAGAGATATAATTGATTTGCTAAAAGATTTCCTGAGCATTCTAGCTGGAAAATGGAAAATCAAATGGCCTGAAGTACTCCAAAAAGTGTTTGTGGAAGCAAATAAGTGCTACAGCAGTCACATTGATATTCCCTCATGTACAGACGATAACAAAGCAGATTTACTGCATTACATATCTGTTAATATGTTGGCTGAAGAATTTACAGTCAATGAAAAAATAAATTTGAGTCTGGAAGAAAAAGCAACACATGAATTGAATGTGATTGAGTCAATAGAAATAATTCTAACATTGAAGCCTCACATATACTCCAGCACTGATTGTTTAGAAATGATATTGCGATCCCTCTGGCTTAGATTACACATACACATTTTAAATAGATGTGAAGAATTTGCATTGGACTACTCTTACCAGCTGTTGAGTGAATTTGATGCTATGGGAGAACACCATGATGTGTACAGCCTCAACATTGCAAACTTTACATTCAAGACTGATATAAATGAAAATGAAATTCTTGAATATATAAAATTCTTAGAGAGAAACAAAAAGTTATCAAAAGTTATGGATATGTACAGACGAGGTAGCTACGAGGAAGTTTTGTCTATCCTCATTGAATCTTTTGAGCATTGTAAAATGATTGCTAGGAAAAAGGAAGAGGATATGCCACTAGACTTTTCTGTTCAACTAGCTCTTATTTTGGATGCATACTGGGCTTTGGATAAAGTTGAATGTTGTTTCAAATGGTCACTCATATGTTTACATGAAGCTCTGAAACATTACTTCCGTTTCACATCAGGTTCTGCTGATTATGAGAAGTGGAGCCTCACTGTTATAAAAATTCTAAGTTGTATGGAGCACATTCTTAGCACAGAAGGACTTTCATGTCTAGAGACAGTTACCCAGAATGAATTAGGACAGGGGCTTGAGGATCTTATTAGAATAATAGGCCATCAAGTGGAAACTAATGCAACTGATATGCCTTTTGATACTGTTGCCCCTTGGATTATTATGCACTATATTTTGCAGAGAGAGGAAGATCAAGGAAGAAGTAGATCTCTTGCAGATAATGATAGAATTGCATGTGATGAAGTACCAAATCCACTAATGGTATTGTTCATAGCACATGAACAGTTGGGGAAGAGTAGCTGGTGCTGTAAGTCAGATGGGAAACTTCTGTATTTCATCCTTGACACAGTGGTTCCTCGTCTTCAATCACCATCTCTGTCTAAAGCTCTGGAACAAATAATCCAATATTTGGAACAGTGCGTATTTTGTCTATATGGTCATCCAGGAAGGAAAACTAAACTCAATAAATATCTTGTTGACCACAAAGTTACGCCTCAAACATTAGACTGGAAAAGAGCACAACAGATATATGAAATCTTTAGGCCAATAGACTTGCCACCACTAGAAGGCACAGTGTCTGGAATTTCGGCTGATACAGAAACCCTATTTCGTCGCATCTTGTCTCTTCTGCCAGCGGAATGTGATCCTTCAAAATATGTGCCAGAAATGAAGAAATATATCAAAGGCATAGAAAGTAAATTGCCGTTAGTCCCGCCGATGTTACCATACAAAATGAAGGATATTTATTTTTTATTGGGCGATTATTATTTTAAAAAGAATGATACAAAATTATCAATTAAGTATAACATGTTAGATGTGTTAATAAACAATGATCGATTCAAGTCTTGGGCTCAGATATCATTGGCTAAAGCGTTGAGTTTAGAAAGGGCCCTGAATTTGTACAGACATATAAATAACGAGAAGGATTTCCTTAACCCTGCCAAGACAGCAATAAGATGTTTTAAGCGTTCATTAGAATTAGACCCCTCATATCGCTATATGTGGATAGAATTTGGTAATTTTGTATATTGTGTACATTCATTCTGTTCAAGACTCTTGAAACAAGCTACCGAATCTTTAGATTTGGGAGAATTCCAAGCTTTTGAAAAGCAAAAGGAAGATCTTTTAGATTTGACATACAAATGTTTTATCACACTACGAGATGATCTTAATAATAGCTGTGATTCTGACAAATCTAATGAGGAGTCCTGGTTACTATACTATATGCTAGGAAAGGTAGCAGAGAAACGCAATAAACCACCATCAGTGTACCTTAACTTTTATTTACAAGGAGTTAAGAATTTGCAAGAAGCTGGGGCTATATATCCTTCCAAAATAAATTACAACTCGCCATCACACCTGTCGATAGAAGTGCTCGAATTGCACTACAGAATACACGCCTCTATTCTTAAATATATCGAGCAACATGAGAACAAACCGATACCTGCATCAGTTGGAAAAGTGTTTTTACATTGTATAGAAGAGTGGGAGCGAGGGCCTTACAAAAATAAACGTAAGAAAGATAATGTCCCTAATGCAGAGAGCGAAGCACAAGCAGACGAGTCTCCAGCCATTCACGCAGCAAATATACTCAAGCGCTCCATTAGCGACGCGGGTGAAGAGGACAATCGTGAAGCCAAAAGGCTCAAATTAGAAGCTGCTGCTGCTAAAGTTAGGCGATCGGCTTCCTATGATACTGAACGTGTAGGTACTAAAGAACCCCAGAAACAACCCGAGATTCAATCAAGCGACCCCAAAGAAATCGCTCCTACCGCTACAAGAGATAACCAAGAGGCTGATCCTGATAAAGAATCACATGTACCTGCTGCGAAATCTGTAGAAAAGATGGATAAGCAGGAGGACAATATACCGCAAACAAATTTGAATGAAGAGGATAAAAAGCAAGAGACTTCTAGTTCTTCCTCTTCAACATCTTCATCAGATTCCAACTCGAGCGAATCTTCCTCAGATAGTAGCAGTGATTCCAGCAAAGACACAGATACATCGAGCAAGTCTTCCCAAGACTCAAAAAGTTTAACCGATGAAGAAATAAAGAAAATAGTTTCCGCGTGTCTCGACGCGCTTGAAGACTGCGCTAGCCGTTTCGTGCCGCACTATAAAGCACTTTATAGACTTGCACATTACCACTTTTATTATAAAAAAGGAAAGGACATCGAACGTTGCAGAGATCTTATGTTATCTACATTTACTTCGAGGTCAGGAAAAAAAATGACTGGACTTTTCAGCGAAAGGAAATCCTCCAACTTTTTCAATAATATTTGGTTGTTACGTTCGGAAGAAGTGGAAAGAGCGGGAGGTTTCGCCTTCCATATGAATCGCTCTGTACTGCTCACTTTAGAAATATTAAAAGAGATAGATGACCACAAAACCTTGCTCGACCTGAGCTTACATCTGCAGAGAACACCAGACCTCGATAAAAAGTATTTAAAGGATTCCGACAGGCAGGAGTTGGCGACACAAGCGTTTTCGCTATGTGTTCAATCCCTCAAGGGTCAGTTGCAAAAGTTTAGTCAACAAGCGGACATAAAGAGCAACAACGTTGAGAGGGAAGCATTGAAGTGTTTCATGTTGGACATTTACAAAGCATATTACAAAGTGATAAAACAACCAAATTCGAAGCAACTCGTTAACTTACTTGTGGATGCGTACAAATTAGTCTGTCGGACGCCGCTGACGGAGAATATGAATCTAGTCGATCTCAGCCTCAAGTATGTTTCTAATTTAAAACAACAAGCGGCTCAAGCAAGCGTACAGAAAAAACAAACTACTAAAGCTACAGTCGTCGAACCTGCGAAGACGGCGACAGTCACGACTTCGCAACCTAAAGTAGACCCCAAGCCGAGCACATCTTCCGCTTCCGGGTTGCCCAAGATGTCGCCGCACGAAATGGCGGCTGCCTTTCAAAATTACGTTCCTATGCTCAACGATCCAGTCTTTTCGCAACTATCCTTGTCTTACATCAGCGCACTGGCCGGTTACCCTCTTCAGAGCAGCCTGCAATCCACTCTCCAAAACTCATTCCAAGCGGAGTTCTACCGGCAGTTCATGGGTCAGAGCCTCTCTTCTTATATGCAGCCACAGAAAAAGAAGCGAGCTCCCAAACAGCCTTCCACGAGTCGAAACGTGCCACAAACGAAAAACGTGCCACCAAAGCCCTACATTGGATCGACGTCTGTAACGAAAGCCGCGCCGACGCCTGTTATAACCAGCCTGCAGAAATCTACGTCGACGCCGTTAGTTCCCAGTATGGGTACAGTATTATCAAGTTTACCTGCCTCGATGAGCTCGAATTTATCTTCATTTGGCGCGAAATCGTCACATAGCAGTGGGCAGAACTCAGCACCGCAGGCGCATATGTCCAGCGCATCATCCACCAATGCTCCGGTTCACTCGAAGCCTCCGATGCCGCACCAACAAGTTAGTCCCGGGAAAACGTTGCAGGAGAAATTGGCGGAACGACAGAAGAGCATCCCCTCAGCGCCTAAAGATATTAACGCATCGATAAGTCGATTGCCGTCCTCCTTGACGATTACCAAAACATCAGCGCCCAAACAGCCCTTGGTCCAAGGCAAGAGGCCCGAGCCCAAGAAATCCCTTGCGTTCGATGAAGTGAGACCGAAGCCTATAACTTCCGATGAAGTTATTGTATTGGATGATGATTAGAGATTAATGTAATGTATTTATAAGCAATATTTAAGCACATCAAAATAAAAAATGGAACTGAATTCTCAAAAAAGTAAATTTATTTCAAAATAATGGCAAGTAAAAAATTTTTACAAGTATTGTGAAGTTATGTAAATATTAATTTTTGCTTATGTGCAGGCACAATTTTGATAGAGATTGGAACATAATTATAAAGTATGTAATGTAATTATTAAAATAAATGTAAATAATGACGAATAAGTATTATTAAAGCTTTTTTAAAAATTTTATATTTTATTTACAAATAAAATCTCATTGAAATACAATTTAGCCCATGCTCCAGCAAAATAAAACTAAAACATAGTTTATCAAAATAAGATAATGGTGCTAATTCGGTTGTTTACAGATCCCTAAACTAAAATAATTGCAGTTCTTTTCACGTTTCAGGAACGTCATCAATATCAATATATTGATGTCCCTGACACACAGTACCTACATAAAAATTATTCTGCTTACTACGCACTTCGTAATACAATTTTACTAAATGCTAGTTTGACAATTCTTAGCTAATTTCAATGGCCACAGATCTACCAATAAATAATAAGTCAGGAACCTAGCCTATGCCACTCTCCAGGTCCTCAACTATACCCATGGAAAAAATCACGTCGATCCGTAGCTCGTTTAGTAGTTGCAGCATTATTGAAGGACAAACAAACACATTTTCGTATATATTAATAAGGATTCGTAGACCAAAGTAGAGAAAAGCCAATTGGTAACACTTCTATGCGAAATTTATTTATATATTATTTACAACCGAATTAGCCCGATTATTTTATTTTAGAGTTTATTTATTAATTTACATTAAAAATTAATTAGTAATTAACATAATTTACAAGGCTTAATTATTATAGTTTAAGCTTCGTCTCTGCTATAGTACTCTATAGTGGTAGAAGTCCATTAGCATATGGCTTATGTTCCAATTCGCTAGGAGCGTGCCTGCGTATACAATGAACAACGCAGGCAGGGGAAGCAGGAACGCCCGTGCGTTTTTGATCATCGGCAAATCTGGAACAAACAAATTTTTTTTTAAAGAATGCCTGGGTGCCTGGAGCACTTCGACCACCCGTTGCTCCAGATCTTTTTTTCCACGTACTACCAAATTGAGGAATCATCTCCCTTCGACAGTGTTGCCACTTAATTTTAATATGGGGTTATTCAAGGGGCGAACCAATAAGTTCCTGAAAAGCCGGCAACGCATTGGTGGTGCCTCTGGTACTACAAGTGTTCATGGGGGGCGGTAATCATTTTGCATCAGGTGACCCACCAGCTCGTTTGCCCGCTATTCATATAAAAAAAAAAAAATTAGGCGACCTGAAGTTGACTAATATCCTCTTATCGCCTCAAAATAAGCGGAAAGCTTGTGTTAGGAGTGGGTACGACAATAGCGCAACGGGTGGGATTCGAACCTGCGGCCTTACAGTTTTCAGTCCGCGCCTTTAACCGTTGGGCTATTGAGGCTATAAAACATTTTATTGAGGCTACAAACAATGTCATCATCGTCATCTGAGCCCATCGCTAGCCCACGGACCACGCCATACCACTGGATACGATGGATTATTTAAGTCTCAATAGTCCAACGGTTAAAAGTGCGGACTGAAAACTGAAAGGTCGCAGGTTCGAGCCCCGCCCATTGCACTATTGTCACACCCACTACTAGCACAAGGTTTTCGCTTATTTGGAGGGGAGAGGAGAATATAAGTCAAGTTCACCTTGGCTAACATTCTTTAAAAAAATAACTTAATTGGAGGAGAGAAGATTAATCAAATTCAGCTTGGCTAATATCCTGTTAGGCCCATATTACACTATACAGTTTATAGGATCTTATTTCGTACCACAGATTATTATCATCCTAGAAATATATATGATGATCTATACAGAATATATGAGATGATAATCTATGGTATGAAATAGGATCCTATAAATAGTATAGTGTAATATGGGCCTTAAATAAAATCAAATGGTACTTACTACTGTAGCCGAGGAATGTGATGTACAGGTAGTATATGACGGAGGCCAGCCAGAATGTGTTGGACACGAAGCATGCCAAGAACCCGCCGTGGCTTAGGAGATCTGAAAGTCACATCATTATTAAGTTAAACCATGGCTTAATATTAACTATAGCAAACTATAGCAAAAGAAAATCATTATTAAAACTAACTTTTTTTTTAAATTAATCTTCAACATTAACCATTTATCCTAGGAAATGTATAACAGAAATATATGTTACGACAGCATACACAAAATTGGGCTCTATTTCAAAGCTGTTACGGTTCACTTTACTTTGATGCTTTTACTTTTTTTATTCAATGACAAGATAGCCCTTGACTGCGATCTCGCCTGATGGTAAGTAACGATGCAGTTTAAGATAGTAGCAAGCTTACTTGGAAGGGGTATAGCATTGAAAATTCAACCCATACCCCTAATCGGTTTCTATAGGTCATTGTGCCAGAATGCTAAATCAATTGGCAGCACGTCTTTGACCAAAAGCCTCTCACCACACGAAATTACTTTTTTTTTTTTTTTTTAAAAAAAACATATTAGCCAAGCTGAAGTTGACTAATATACTCCTATTCCCTCCAAATAAGCGTAACAGTAAAGCTTGTGCTAGGAGTGGGTACGACAGTAGCACAACAGGTGGGGTTCGAACCTGCGAACTTTGTCATCAAATTAGAACTTACAATACAGGTATTAATTGCTATGACTATGAAGGTGACTTATCTGTACGAGATATAAGGAGTTAAGGGCAGCACTCACTATGAAACAGTAATATCTGGAAGCAATGCAGCAGCGACAGCGGCGGGAAGAACGCGTTGATGTGCACGTCGAACGCATAGCCCCACTCCACGTCGCCGCCCGCGCCCTCCGCCGACATGTATTTATTGCTTATATACCTGAAAACATATGTAACATATAAATAAAATTTGAAGTGAAAATAAAATAAAATAAAAAAATAAAAATAGCCTTTATTCTCTGATCTCTACTACTACTTACTAAAATAACATTATTACTATTTCTTATTGCTAATATTAATTGATTCATTTTTCTTATACATATATCTTATCCTAGAAATCGTAACCCCAGCATTATGGATCAGGTTGTCCTTTGACATAGGCCTTCTCTAGAATTTTCCATTTATCCCTAACGTGTGCTAATTTGCGCCACCCCTAAAAATGTATAAAAATTTGAAGTGACTGTTTGTAATATCAAAATTTGTACTAAATGCATACGTAATTAATGTTGTTTGTTGGCACTAATCTCAGGTACGGCTGGACCGATTTTGACTTCCACTGGTAGATAGCTAGTTTTATCGGGAGTAACACAGGCTACTTCTTTTAATCGATTTTTGAAAAACTCGCAATACTGTGGAGGTATTTCTTACCAGAAAATTGTGGAGACCAAGATCCCAGCCCCAATGAAGTCCACAAATACAACGAACAGTACAAACAGGGCTATCTGTCCCCACGACAGGCCCATGCCTAGCGCAAAGCACAACGACGACACTGAAACAATAATCCATACATCATTTTACTGTTCAGGTGAGATTGGAAAGATTTTATGAAGCATGATATCAAAGGAGGTGGGTTGATAAGGCCCAATTTTCACCCCTCATACACCCGAAAAAAAAAGAGTTCCAGATTCCGACAAATTGTAAATGTATTTATATACTTGAAGATATAAACTTTTTTTAAATATAAAGTTTAGGTGATAAAAAAAAATAGTAAGTTACAGAAAATATTACCCAAAAAGAGAATGTTTTGGCTTTTTCATACATTTGTCGTTTTTTGCTTTGATTTTGCTTTGATTGAATATTTTAGAATGAAGATCTACTCTAAGAGAATCTACCCCTGAACATCAAAGAGTTTCCACAGGATTGTGTGTGAATGTCCACACACATTTAGACAAAATTAGGTACAGAGACAGCTTACATTCTGGAGTAGATATAAATGTAGCCATTTATATAGGGGGAAAACAAAAAGTTCCTACATTTTTAAAATCTAAATCTGGAAGTTTTAGAATTTAAAAATCCTAGGTTTAAGTTTAGCCTAGGTCTATCAAAATGGAAACATACTTACAAAATAGCCAAACACTTAATAACACAAGGAATGCTGGATCATCTCTTGCAAATTGTGACTTGGTATCTGGAATTAATAAAATTTGTTATAAGTGTTAATTTATTTTGATCCATTCATCATATATGAATGCACATATGCAATGAAAAGTCAACACACACACAACTAATCAATTGAAAAGTTAACTTTATTCCTTTACATTATGTATGTATTAAATTTGACAAAGGCTTGTGGGTTGTTGCATTATTGCATATGTGTGTCCATATATGTCAAGTTAAACATAATTAGTTATTTCTTCAAACTAAGCCTGAGTCATAACTAGTTATTCAATCAAAGACTTGTCAGGTTTCACTTTAAAGGCTTCATATAGACGGGTGAAAGGCTAATTGATCTAAGCGACATTTTGTAAAACTTGCAGGAAGACAGGAAAAAAAATCATAAAAAAACAACTATTAGATAGTCTTTTATTTATTCAATAAGTATAAATACTGTAGCTTAGATCAATTAGCCTGGTACTATTATTAATTACTTTATCTGATTTGTCATGTGGTTAGCTTTTCAGCTGCTGATCAGCTTTAGGCTCTTTTCAACAGAATCTGCTCTCCATACAGTTGGTTGATTGATTTGATTGACTTGCTGTAAGAGCTAATACAGAGTTTTAATATTATTCCTACCAATGAAGAAGTTTGTAAAAGCTTTTTTGATATACAACTTTTCTATTCTAAGGTAACTAAATATAGTAATTCTTGCATTGTTAGTTATCTTAACTTCGTTGAGAATAACAACAGTGATCAAAATTCGATAAAGAGGACATTAACATCAACGAATACTCACGTTTCCTATAATTAAAATTCCTGAAAACCTTCTGTGGCGCCACAAATAAGTACACCATTTGCCAGGCTGCGAATTCGAAGTCCATTTGGTTGAACTTGAACAATCTCCTCAAGTATTTATAACGTTTGACCGCAGCGCTGGCCGTCGTCGGCTGATAGTTCGCTGGGGCAGGCAGGGGGGACGTGCTCCGAGGGTAGGAAGACGTCGAGGGAGTAGGGGAAGTGGAGTATTTCATTCTAACTTCGAAACACCAAAATATCAGTGACTAATCACGTCCTAACGAATAAATTACCACCGCATATGAAGTTAACACTATATTGCTTTCATAACATATTTGTAATGCAAATTGTTTCGTTGGCTCGTTTTGATTAGTTAAATAGATGTTTTTAACGTAATAAAATTATTTTTTCCGAACTTTTTCATTCACAAGCTCACTTCCATCATTTTATTTTTATTTTGTCAAAAGTCAAAACTCACGTAACAAGTCACAAGTGTCAACTTATTGTCAACTGTCAAGTGATCCTAGGTAGGTACTCTGTGGAGCAGTGTTGCTGGGATTTAAAAAAGGAGCTACCTATCTGCAAGAAAAAATATATCGATACACTCAGGAAGAGAAATCGTGAAACCATTCATCCTGAAATAATAATCCATTAAAAAACAGTGACACAAGCTAATCAATAATACCCTAATACTTAGTTGTAACTAAGACCTTATTTCATTATATCAATTTTGCTCAATGTGTATAGAGCGGGCATTTTTGTTCCTTCTCCTGCTTTCTTTCGTTGCAGAAAAGGAAAATATGTTCTATTTTGTAAACGATTGTCGCGGAAAAAAAAAACAAAACTACCTAGTGGTCGTGGTAACTTCCAAAAATCCGTTACATAAGGCCTAAATTACCTCGCTGAAATCGGGTAAAAATAACTTTTCTGGCAACACTGTGACAGAGTAGGGCTTAAAATTGACATTTGACAATGACTGTGACACGCATCAGTTTGACATAAATTTAATTTCAAATAGTTAACGTTTAGAAATCATTTTATTAAATAAGCAGGTAGGTACTTACCTAATTCCTATTAATATTAAAAATGCGAAACTTTGGACGGATGGATGGATGTTTGTTACTCAATACTTGTTTGTTACGCAAAAACTGAACCGATTTGGTTGAAATTACTTATTATGTTATTCCAGACACGTTACAAGTTAATGTGTATACCTGGCCTGCTACTTTAATCCCAAAAAATAAGATATTTCTCGCGGGAATTATAAAATCTTAATTCACGCGAACGAAGTCGCGGGCTTTAATTTTATAAAAAGGTTTTTGTTTAGCGCCCGAGTTATTATTGTACTATACTATGGGCAATGATCTTCAGTGTAAGGAATAAAGACCACCAGAGTTATGGCGCAAACGTTTATACGAGGTTAATTAAGCATAGCGGCAAGATTCACAGAAAAGACATGAAAACATTTAAAATAAGGAAAATAGTTACCTTATATTAGGTACAAAAATAAAACGAATATTTTTACCACAAACGTATTTTATTGACTTTTTATTAATTTATATTAAAAATAAACTTAAATCAATATTAAGTAATTTAAATACATTTCAATCAGAAGCCAAGTAAATAAAATTATTATATAATAAATACATCCCTTCAGTCCTATTTTAATAAATAGGTGCAAAAATATGGCATAAGTATTATCTAAAATGATATTGAAAATTTTCTATGGTAACTGGTAAAATACTGAAAGTTTGAGAAAACGGTCAATTAGTACTTACCTATTAAGTAATTATCTACTGTTAACGCATCGTTTGATTCTTTATTCATTTTCACAACTTATTTCTGTCTACAGATTGTTATTTAAATACTTAGAATAGATTCATGATTATCATGAAACGAAAATTGGAAATCACCAATATACCTAGTTTCTTACATTTGAAAATCTTAGATAAGTAAAAAAGATTAAAATATTAACGCACTAGTTTTTAGGGTTCTTTAAAAATAGAAACCTTCAGAAGTAGGCACCTCTAATAAGTTCGATTGTCCGTCTGTCTGTAAGTCACAGCCATTATTCAATAACTAATGAAGCTACAAAGTTGCGGACAGATTTATAACTGTAATAAATATTATGCAGAAACACGTGTACTCAAAATATAGAAAAAAAGACGTGTGGCACTCGGGGACTGCCGCGGTAAAGCTATTACATAGCGCCAGCGCCATCTAGCGGCTCACCGTAGAGGAGTCCCGTGTCAGGTTATTTTCGTTACGGAATTTCTGGATCGGCGGGGTTATTACGTAACTCGCGACAGGTTCGCGACAGGCGTAAATCGCGCGATCGTTGCTGTCAAACGTCACTTTTTCTGTCAAACGTCACTTCTCAAACGTCAAATTTGCAATAGCAACACGACAGCAATCACTACGCGATCGGTTGCAAAATGTCACTACCGGTCTCCACGCTGGCCCGCGATAGAAGCTATGCAATAGCTTAAAATTGTATCCCCTCGAAATCGTTGAATATGTTTAAAATTTTATAAAAGTTTTAACGCATGCCTTTGACAGTTAATTTAAAATTCTTTGGGAACTCTCATTGTCCGGGGTAAAAAGTACACTTAGATGTGCGTTTGTAATATATCTCTGTGCCACAGACGGACAGACAGATAGCACTGAGTAAGGATAATAGTAAATAGATAGGCACAGCTTTTTCTCTAGACAGTTATAAATAATAAGACAGACAGTTTCCTTCCCAGACGCTGTCTGCTAGAGGTTGACGCTCGCTGTGCGTCATTTGCTATTGATTTAATAACTACTAAGTTAGTACAAAGTAAGAGCGTAAAAAATAGAGAGACAGGGCTTAGCTACCCTACACGCTTCCTGCTAGAGAGGTTGACACTCGCTGTGCGTAATTTGCTATCGCTCTAATACTAAGTTAAGTGCTGTTGTAGCCAGCCCAAGTAGTGCGTGACGCGCGTGTAGACGCCCGGGTAGCCGGGCTCGCCGCACTTGTTGCCGAACGACACGACGCCGATCTGCGTCCAGCGTCCCCCAGCGAGCAGCATCAGGGGACCGCCGGAGTCTCCCTGCAATGTCAAATTTTTTTTCAGGGGTTGCTAAAATAAATTTAAAAAGTAATAAGTCCATGCAAGAAACCTTTGTCAAGTATTGGACGTCTATCGATTAAAAAAGAAAAAGAAGATAAAGATGATGTGTATGATGCATTGATCTCTATATTTAATCTATGATTAAAACGACTTGTTGCTGGCATTTTTTTAGACCTTGATTGGCGCCATTTTGGATTTCATTGACGCCATTTTGGCGCTTTAAGCATAGGTATGAGTGTCTCTGGAACTAATAATATTGCAAATGGCGACCAACCTCTATAATTAATTATTTTCATTTTATCATCACCAACCTCATTATTTCAATCTATGATTTCATATGAAATCATAGATTAATTGTAGAGGTTGGTGCGCCATTGTAATATTATTAGTTCGAGAGCCACTCGTTTATCAAACGTGGCGCATCAAATTGATGCATAATTATGCTATTATTTACATTGTATAGGAATTGCAAGTCCAGTGTTAATCATAGATTAAATATAGAGGTCAGTGGTATGATGGGAAGCTGAGGTAGGTACCTGGCAAGCGTCGACGCCTCCCCTGGGGTAGCCCGCGCACAGGAAGGTGTCGGTGATGGGCTGGAAGTAGGCGCGGTCGCAGTCGTCGTTCCGCCACACGGGCAGCTTGGCCTCGAGCTGGCGCGAGCTCTCGCCGCCGCCGTAGCGCGTGGTGCCCCAGCCCACCACCGTGGCCACGGACCCGTCGAACTGCTGCCGCGCGAGATCCCCTTGCGGCAGGCAGATTGGTATCACGTACTTTGACTTTTGAACGTTTTCTGGAACATAATATATGAGACCATAAAATAATGTAGGTAATAGAATAAGAACTATCTCGCACATCTCTTGTGGATGTGCAGCCCTAAGCAGGTAGTGGGCACTGGTTGGACGAGGAAGATACCGTCGTCTACCGTCTCTGCAAAAGGTGTTTGTCCTGCAGTGGACGCATACAGGCCGATGGAATGGATAGGTATCTATATGCCAGCCAGCTCCAGCACAGCGATGTCGTTGTGGTATTCGACGCAGGAGAACTGGTCGTGCTTGTGCACGGCGCTCACGACGGCTTATCTTCGCACGACAAGTTAACGTGAAATGGATACTTGCCAGCCAGCATGAGCTCAGCGATGTCGTTGTAGGACCTGATTCGGGAAACTGGTCGTGCGCGCACACGGCGCTCACGAAGGCTCGTCTTCGCACGACAAGTTAACGTGGAATGGATACTTGCCAGCCAGCACCAGCACAGCGATGTCGTTGTAGTACCCGACGCGAGAGAACTGGTCGTGCGCGCGCACGGCGCTGACGCGCAGCGTCACCGGGCGCGAGGGCTCGTCGTCGCGCGACAGGTCCACGTCGCCGAGCCGCACGCTGAACTGACGCGCTGGGAATCTGAAACAGGTCACCAATTGATATTAGATCTTTGACTATTGAAAAAACTTACCACCAATCATTAGTAATGATTGACAATAACGTAGATATGTTACCTAATTAGATTCCACGCTGGATCGTGAACAACTGTAGCTGTACAGGTATGAACTGTAGGCATGAGACCTATGGCCTACCCAAAAATAAAAAGATATAAGAATGAAGAACTTACGGCCTCTGCTTGGAATCCCTGGTGCAATGGGCGGCAGTCAGCACGTGCCTCTTGCCCACCAGAGTTCCCCCACACCAGAACTCGCGACGCTTGCTGCCGTGCAGGTATATGGCCGCCATCCACGGCCAGGCTCCTGGCTTGGACTCCGTGCCGCCCACGATCCTGCCGCCTTCGTCTTCCCTCTGCCCACAATCTGCAATTTGACAACAACGAAAATTCTAACTTCATCGACTAAGGAGTCAAACTGTAATGATAAAGACCATCCGTGAAACAATTGAGGAGCTGGCGAACAAATATAGTTACTCGTAGGGTTGCTGTATTATTACTATTTTACAGGAGAGGCAAAGCAGAAATTAAACCAATCAATAACCTCGATTTGAATATGACTGAGTCGGTTGTTTGTCAGAACCAGCCATCTATAGATCTGGTTCTTCTGGAGTTCATTTTTGTTCGCAAGCGCCTCAAATATATCTACTCCTAGGACAAGGTTAAATCTCAATTGAAGTGGAGAAAGTGGATATGAAAAAATTAAGTACCATTTACATCGACTATGTTGGAGTAGTTCGCGATGAAAGGTGGTGCCAAGGTGTAGTAGCTAGTCGTCGACGGTACTCTTGTAGTCGTAATCGTAGGTGTTGTAGTGATAGGTCTAGAAGTAGTAGTTGTAATCGGCCTTGGTCTTTTAGTCGTCAAAACTAAGATGGCCGAGGGTTTCTTGGTAGTGGTAGGCTTCGGTCTCTGGATAGGTCGTTGAGTCGTCACAGGAACCAAATACGTTGGTTTACTCGTCGTAGACACAACAGGTTCTGCAGCCGGTGATGCTAGGACTACTCCATCTCTTGGACAACACACACCAGGCACGAAAAGATCCTTGAAACATAGAGATTCACGAAGATTTATTAAGTTCAAAAGAAGTTGTGGACAGTTGCTCAAGTCCTCGCAAATACCTTCTTCCCCTTCTGGTGTGGTACAGAATTTGGCATCATTCCTGTCCAAATCGGCTGTCGCTATCCTCGTAATCGGTGCATCTGGTAGAACTTGGGGTAAAGCTTTCTTCACTATTGGTGCAATTTTGTCTGTCACGTTTCTTCCTAAAACGTTTTTGCTTATGGTATAAAGAGCGTGAGGAAGTTGCTGCAAGTTTGGGTCAGACTCGTTTCTTTCATTTTCATTCACGATGTCTATTAAGTAATGGCCTACAGTATTTATTGCTCCTAAAGTTTCGGATATTCTCGTAAAGGCAGATTGTGATAGTAATCTTGCATCGTTTTGGTTATTTCTTGACTCCGAGTCAATTAAGTCTGCAGACGACCTGGAGTTATATACTTGAGGGTGTGCATGGTAATTTTGTGTTTGGTAATTGTTCTCTTGGTATTGGTAAGGGCTTTGATTGTGAGAATAATGGTAAGGCTGGTTATAAGCGCCGTTGTAATAGCCTTGGATGTCAGGTGATCTCTTCCTTGGTGATGTAAACTGATGCCATGGAGGATGTCCAGGTTGGAGATGTGGATACGAATGTTGATTCATTGGCTGCACGAAGGAAACTGAAAATATGAATATAGGTTTATTGAATGCATTTTTAGTTGTAACATAGAGGAGACGTTATAAAGTTATTGATGCATACCTACCCGGGTAGGCTGGTGGCTGGCATCTTGCGGGCATCGTTAGAAGTAGGATACCTGAAAGTGGAAAAAAATATGATAGATAGATAAATATTAAGTTTGATTTCATGAATCTCGATATTTAATTTATGTCTGGTATCGTTTGGGTTACGTATTCTCGTAATTGGATATTTAACGGAGTTGCCCAGATCATATAATTTCTGATGAGATCTCACTTAGGTCTCAGATTTACCTAGTAATGAAATAATATTTTAAAGTTTGAAAGTATATTCATTTCGTTTATCATAATTTTATGTTACAGTAGAGAAAGGTTCACAATTTAACTAGCGAAAAATTGTAGAACTATGCATTCAATTGATTAAATGAAATAATATGAAAAAATTACGCTTGAACTCGGTAAGATTATTTGCTATTCAAAATATATTATGCGTAATCAATTTAATTTCAGTGTCCGTTCACAATTTTCTGACAGTTTTTGCCTAGCTAGTTTTATTAAAAACTAACGGTTCTTACAATTCGACCGTAGCAATTAACATAGTCGCATGTGAAAAACCACTACTCCAGGGCACGGCCGCTCAAAGCTTCAAATATGTGAAAAGTGAAAAACAGTCAACATATCCAACCCTTGCACTTGCAAAAACCAAAGATGGTTGGTTGATTCCAAAAGTTTCACAATTGGTGGGGGCATTGCTATCCCCATTCTAAGACCCTTAATGCAACAAAACGAAAATCGCCAAAATGTAGATCCGACACTGTTAATTGCTACGGTCGAATTATTCGGCGACAGCAAAGCTTACAGCCCATCTAAGTTTAAAATATTTAAAGAATTTTTTAACTATCCGAAAACAAAATCTCTTATTCATTATCATTAGCAAGTCTTTTGTAAGACTAGGGGTATCTAGATTGTCGAGTGAGTTATTATCCTACAAGCATAGGGTAGTTGTCTTGGTACGTATCTTGTGTCTTGTTTATGAAGCACTCGTGTTCTCACTAGTTGACTGTTTGGGGAGTTTCTTTACGCCATTGTTCGTTGTGATTTCAGCGTTAAAATGTTCCGCGAATTCTGCTTTTTAATTGCTTATTATTTTTACTAGATTATACTGTCCTCGCGTTCGTCTACGTGGTTTAAGGTCTTTGAAGCCTCTTAGAGAATTTTTGATTTTTGGGGAAAAAAAAAAGATAGAGGATCTGCCGATTGTGAATGGTAGTGGCTACTGACCGTAAAATTGTCTAAAAATTATTGCTCTAGTGTTATGATCGCAACCTCTATATAACCTAAATACTCCTTGTATTTATAATTCAGCTGGTCGGTTGCGGAAAATCTGCAGGAGAATTCGTTTTGTGGCATTCTTATTTTTTGTGGTATTCTTATGTATTTTAGATTTTAGCACATAGTGAGAGAGTATCGATCAATCAAAGGTGACTGCGAACGGTTGGCCCCAATTGCTTAATTTGATGTTGCTGTGGTATTTATTTATTTTTCCACCAAATTTTATGCTATCATTTGCTTCATAAATATTTACAAGTATGTATAGCTTTTAACTTAGCCTCAATAGCCCAACGTTTAAAGGTGCTGATACTGAATGGTCGCAGGTTCGAATCCCACCCGTTGCACTATTGTCCCTCTCTTAGCACAAACTTTCCGCTTATTTGGAGGGGATAGGAGGATATTAGTCAACTTCAGCTTGGCTAATATTCTTAACAAAAAAAACTGGCCTGACTGACCACCTACCAGGATTCGTCACAGATTGTCACAGATTTATTTTTAAATTTTGTCTTGTCATCCATTTAATATAAACTTTCTAATCTCCTAACTCGCGAAATTTTATCAAAAAAGGAGATCAGTCATAGAAAAGTCACGTCTCCAAAATGAGTAAAACCAGGCACATCCGCAACGGGCCGGAACTAAGTGAAACCACGTGAAACTAACAAGCGTGGCGGTACCTACACATTTTGCAACGCGACTCCTCTCCTATAGGCAGACAGAAGTACCTATAAATTGCTAATGTAACTCCATACAATACCATAAAGCTCGCATAAATCTAGTTATTCTATCTTTTAGATGTTATACCATCTACCTGATTCCAATATGATTATACCAAGAACATTTAAAATACCGTCAAAAACGTGCCGCCAAGCGATTTCGCGTTCCGGCACGATGGCGTGTAGAAACCGATTAGGGGTATGGGTTGAATTTACACTGCTATACCCCTTCCAAGTTAGCCCGCTACCATCTTAGACTGCATCGTCACTTACCATCAGGTGAGATCGCAGTCAAGGGCTATCTTGTCATAGAATAATAAAAAAAAACCCTTTAATGTTTGGTCCTACGGATCTCCTCATTTCTGATTTGATCTCGCAGGGATACTGCATTTTATTGTATTTATTGCTTGTATTTATTTTATTCTACGTTTATGATTGTAGGTATTTTTATGTGTATATTTAATATTATATGTATGTATATGTTTGTATTTATATATGTGTAGGTATCAATTATTAGGTTTTTATTAATTTTTGTAAGACTTTAATTTACTCTCTTTATGAATAACGTGTGCACCCTCAGTTTCATTCCTTTCATATTATCCACCATGCATCATGGTTAGCTGAAAGAGATCGCTTATTAGCGATAAGGCCGCCATTTGTGCTCGCATTTCTTTAATTTACTTTAAGTTTATATTTTTTGTTTCTATTGTGTAATGTGGTGTATTATAAAGTGTATTCATTCATTCATTCATTCATTCATACTCCGAGCACTCTCTCCATCGTCCGCTGAGTGATCCTGAGATTAATTTTAACAAATCCTCTTAACTATGGATCATATAATTATGCATATAAAATACGTTTAATTTTATAACCTCCTTTTATCCAGAGGTTAAAGAACTCAGTGTGGGGCGAAAAGACCGGTTGTGCCGAAACAGAGTGTTCCCATTTATTTTTAAATTTTTTGTTTTTCTTGTTAATTGTACCGGTAGGTAATTAGGGGAAGAGGCGTAAAGTCTTTCTTTGTGTTAACAGTTATTCCCGCGGGAACTTTTTAATATTCCAGGATAAAATGTAGCATATGAGTTAATCCTGGGTAAGAACTAAGTAACAAACATATACCTACACACATATATGCTCGCCTTTATTATAATTTATAATATTAGTGTGATGTGAAGTGATTTAAATGATAACATTGCAAAATATTTTTTAACTAAAAACTTAGGTAGGTACAATGTGTTGTTTTATGTTTGAAATAAATAGAGATTTACAGTTCAAATATAAGTACGTATATAGAGTATAGACAGAACAGAAGATTCTGTTGTCTCTGGTATAGACTATAGGTACAGAAACTTCTGGGCACAGGGAGAAAAAAATTGGAAGAACTCTCAGGCATGCCGGTTCACGATTTTCTTCTTCACCATAGACTCTTAAAGTGTGTTAAAGTGAGATTTAATTTCTTAAAACGCACATAATTACATTTCACACAATTCGAACCCTGGACTCCACGAAAGGTGGCTGAGAGGCTGAAGACTATTAACCACTGCGCTACGACCGCTCTTAAAAATACAAAATAATAATAATGTCCTCCGGACCGAATCCGCTCACGGCCCACCTACTCAGAGGACAACCCTAGTGCACAATTGTGTGCGCAAACACAGGCGCCTTTTCTATTCCCTCACTCTCTTAGTCCATTGGGACGGAAATCCGACACGACCGGACACAGATCAGGCGCTGTACCGTAGGCTTTACGTGCTTTCGTAACTCCTTCAGGCTATTACTGAGAATTTCTCGACAGAAAAACCCAATACATTTTTTATCGAGACGCATGGGCAGGAGATAAAAGTTTTATCCCCCGATTTTATCCACTGACAGGGGATAAAATTATCTTTTCCCTATGCTAAAGCATGGCAACAGAGGAGAAGGCGATGTATATTTCTATAAGTATATCCACTGAGTGTTATTTCCACCGCTGGCCCATGCTCGACGGGTGGATAAAGCTAAGCGAGGGGATAAACGTTTTATCCTTTTCCCGGGGATAAAATTTCTCCCGCCCATGCTACCAGGGCAGGAGTCAAACCCATCCCGGGTTCGTTCTCATTATCTGTAGTCGAACGTGCTAAATACCAGACCAATGAGATTTTTAAATATATTAAAGCTAGATATGGATGCGAAAGGCCGAAGAACGTTGGCGCTACTTAAAAGAGGCCTATGTCCAACAGTGGATGCATGTGGGCTGATGTTGAAAGCTAGATACGCATTATGAATGGAATCGATTAGACGCTGTTTGGCATTGGCGCCAGTGATCGTGAACCCCTAGTGCGGGTACGATCAGCTCACTAGAAAGTAGTATTTCGTAACGCAGTTTACGCAACATTGTGTTTTGGATTTATTCTCGAGAAAGAGAATGCTCAGCTGTTTGTAATGCACGAGAAATCGGCTTAGGTATGTGGAAAACATGGTTGGCTGTAATTATGGCTGTTGTTTTTCATTTGATGGCCGAATAAATACTATGTTTGGCGGCATTTACGAGCAATCCGGACGATGCGACGACTATTAGGTGCACAAGAAAGTTGTAGATAATTAGATGCATAATTATTCAATGCAGATAAATAATCCCCTCGATTACTTCGTGAGAGATTAATAGCTGTGAACTGTACAACATAATCTATACTAATATAAAAGCTGAAGAGTTTGTTTGTTTGAACGCGCTAATCTCAGGAACTACTGGTTCGAATTGAAAAATTATTCGAAGCATCAGTGAAAAATGTTGCAAAAACATAAAATTATCCATATTTAAAATATATTTTTTTAAAAACTTCTCATAATAACAGAAATTGACGCGGACGAAGTCGCAACCGCCGAGTTTCTTGCTGGTTCACCTCGGTTGGAATGGCATTCCGAACCAGTGGTAGATTCACTTGACAATTCAGAAGTAGGTACTTTGTAAAAGTTTATTTGAATAAAAAATTATTCTATTCTGGGAATTTGGGAATTTATAATTTCTGAATCTGGTCTGGTCTGGTGGGAGGCTTTGGCCGTGGCTAGTTACCACCCTACTGTCAAAGACCGGTGCCGGAAGTGCCGGAACGTTTGACGGCACCGTTAAGCGTTCCGGCACGATGTTTAGAAACCGATTAAGGGAATGGGTTGAATATACACTGCCATACCCCTTCCAAGTTAGCCCGCTACCATCTTAGACTGCATCGTCACTTAGGTGAGATCGCAGTCAAGGACTATCTTGTTAGCGAATAAAAAAGAAAAAGAATTCTATTTACCTGGAGTATCATTGTTAGTTGAAAACTTATTCATGCGAACGGCCGGTTTTTTGGGGCGTTATTATTTAGTAACGATTGCATTGAATGATTGATTTCATAACGAGTGACCCGAATTCTCGGCGTTCGACGCGCCCGGCCCGCTGGGAATCCCGCCTCATCGATACTGCACTCACGTGTGCAGTTTTCAATGATACCCCAATTTTAGTTCAATCATACCCCAAAACGGAATCATACTATCCCACCCCCCCTTAACCTCCCCCTCCTCCCCCTTTTTATTTTTATCATTTGTTTTTATAACGGCCATAGAAATACATATTCTGTGAAAATTTCAAATACTATATTATGGTACAGCCCGCTGACAGACGGACGGACGGACGGACAACGGAGGTTTAGTATTAGGGTCCCGTTGGCACCCTTTGGGTATGGAATCCTAAAAATAATGGATATTTTTAGGGTTCCGTACCATCAGTCGAGCCGCAGGGTTATTACGTATCTCGCGACAGGTTCGCGACAGGCGTAAATCGCGCAATCGTTGCTGTCAAACGTCACTTCTGCTGTCAAACGTCACTTCTCAAACGTCAAATTTCAATAGTGACAGCAGTAGCAACACGACAGCAATCACTACGCGATCGGTTGCAAAATGTCACTAAAATTCGTATTACGCAAGCCAATCGCACGTCTATTGCTCGCCTATTGCAAAATGTACTTTTCTTCTTTAGAGATGCTTGATGGAGAAGAAAGGAAGTCCAAATACTTCGAGAGGGTTTTACCGCAGACCACAACACAAAACAAATAAAAAATATAACAATTCAACCACTGACGACGATAAAAACTGTGTATTTTGTTTACATCTATTGCCGCCCTATCGCGAGTGGCGCTAGTATCGACACGTGAGCAATAGACGTGCGATTGGCTTCCGTAATACGATTTTTAGTGACATTTTGCGACCGATCGCTGTCGCGTTGCTATTGCTGTTGCTGTTGCAAATTTTTACGTAATCAGGGTGCCGGTCTCAACTCTCAAGTGATACATGCAGCAAATGCGACAAGAGTGACATAATTCAAAATCGACGATGAAATAATTCTCTCGTTAGAGAGTAATGTATTGTAGATGCTGCGGTCTCGAAACAAGCGACAGAACATAAGTCAAAATCTCTCTCTTATTTTTTTGTGCTTAGCGTAATGTTGTTTTTGTAGCGAAAATTATAAACTTTCGGCACTAAAATTGGTGAATTTTGAGTTATGTCACCCTTGTCGCAAATGAGCGATATCGATACCACATACTTAACAATCGATTACCTACTAGACTTACATAATTAACTAATAAAATGACTAGCTTGTAATAAAAAGTCATCACAGTTACTTATGTATTATCATAATAAGCAAAAAAAAAGAATAATAGTTACAGCACATTAAAATAAACTGCGTCGGTTGAACGCAATGCATGAATGGTTTTATCGATCGTGGTAACTGGTAAATGGTAATGTGGTAACAATTATATTATTACAATAAATATTTTATGAGCTTCCGTAGGTAACGTTGTCACGTTGTTAAGTTAAGAACGCTTTTACTTTTTGCGGTTAGTTTTTTCGAGTAAAGCATCGTTTTCATTGACGGGTAACTATAAATATCTCTGTATCTATGCACCGTTATCCTCATTTCTGAGGGTCGCGATCCTTGGTAGGATCACATTTTCACGTACGATTTTCCATTTACATAATCGGCATTGCGTATGCCGATTATGTAAATGGAAAATCGTACGTGATCATCTCCTTTTTTTTGACTGGCTCTATATACTATCAAAACAAAATTGAAATAATACTGCAGCGTTGAGTTTGCTAGGTACTTTTTTTATTCGATGACAAGATAGTCCATGACTGTGATCTCACCTGATGATAAGTGACGATGCAATCTAATTCTAAGATGGTAGCGGGCTAACTTGGAAGGGCTATGGTAGTGTAGAGTCAACCTATACCCCTAATCGGTTTCTACACGCCATCGTGCCGGAACGCTGAATCGCTTGGGGCACGTCTTTGACGGTAGGGTGGTAACTAGCCACGGCCAAAGCCTCCCACCAGACAATTACTACTACTACTAAGTACTACCAGGTATTCTGTGGCATAGGCTATTGGGCTAAGATGCGCGGCACGAGAAAACTTTGTCTACACTTAGCCCTACTGGTCCTGTATCTCACCTGATAATAACCTAACCTAACCTAAATCTAGTAAATTGATAGGTTCGTTGACGCTGGCGGTGGCATGGTGAATATTCCGCCAAATGTAACCCATGCTACTGCCAGGGTCCGTGGAGAGAGAAAGACAGGTTTTAGTGGGTGCAAGCCCCATATAACCCCTCCGCAGTGCCGTAAATAGCCTTTTCTGCGCCCTGTGCGAGTTTATATAACTGCGCCCTGTGCGAGCTTCTATAACTGCGCCCTTGCTTTTTTTTAAGCTATTGCATAGCTTCTATCGCGGGCCAGCGTGGAGACCGAATTCAGAAATTCCGTGACGAAAATAACCTGACACGGGACTCCTCTACGATGAGCCGCTAGATGGCGCATTTTTTATCTATATGCAATAAAATGCTATGCAATAGCTTTACCGCGGCAGTCCCCGAGTGCCACACGTCTTTTTTTAGATATTATAGGTACCCTATCTAGAGCAATGCTATGTATAAGCCTACTTTATTTCATTCAGGGTGATAAAATAAAGCACAAGAACCTTGGGTGTTGGTGGACAAATCATCTAATATTTTTGAAGAAAAATCTATTTTTTTAAAGAATTAGAACTGATGTGGGCAAACGAGCACTAGGGGCGCAGCGGGAACTTGTCAGGAGCAAACCGAAAAAATCGATGGCTCCTAAGTATAGTGAGTCATCTGCAAAAATCAAATTTTACAGGAGAGCGTGTCAAAGATAAAAAGTTTATAACTTTTTTATTATTCGTACTAGCATTATGATTTTTTTTTGTTTGTATTTTGATAACTATTAGGTTCATTAGGTATTTAAATAATTAACCTAATTTATTAAGGTTCTGATATATTGTAGTTGACTCAGTATACATCAAACGTAATGTAGCCTTTTTTGAGCTAACTACCACTTACACTAGTATACAATGGATGTAGCTAAAAGCGATATTTTTAGATAAAAAGTAATATACTTAACCAAACATAAAAATAATGGATTTGATTATAATTTTATAGATTTTTAGAATAAAAAACTAAGATATAAAGGATAATAAGGTAGTTGACCCAATTTAGGGCAAACGTTATGACCAAAAGTGTGCGTAGTATACGGGTGTATGTGTAAATAAAATAAGCTATGTTTTCATAATGGTTTTAATAAGTAACAAAAATACAAACCATCAAATTTTAAATCTTCATAGGAGTCAGTTATAAGGTCAGAATCAACATAACGCAGTAATATTTTTAATTTTAAAACAAAACAAAGTTACTTAAAAACAAAAAGTATTCAGAATACGAAAACTAATCCTTTTCTTAACAAATTATTTAACAAAATCCTGAGTAAATCTTTCATAAAAACAAATTATAAAAAAATATTGCATACTTATATCTTTTCTTATTCAAAATAGTCATAATTTATAATACTAGAATTTTCATGCAGAAATTTTCTATTCCAGGAACTTTGGAAACTAGATTACTTAAATCACAATCACATTATTTAAATTAAAAAAAAACAAATTTCAAGTATCATAAATGTAAAAATAAAATACATAAATGATCATTTTCATAGATAATTAACATAATAAAAGTCAATAATATACTTTGCTTTAACACGAAACTTTTCTAACTTAATGAGTAGACTTTTTTCATATTTTTTTATAATTAAATCCTTTTTATAACTAATCTTGAGTACCTCTCTTATAAAAACAAATTAAAAAATACAATGCTTATATATTTTCTTAATCAAAACAACCATATATTATTCACTTTTTTAACAAATCTTTAGAACTCTCATAAAAATAAGTAAAAAAAAAACAAAGCTTTTATCTTTGATTAATTAAAACAGCCATTTATTATAATACTAACTACTAGTTAATGTATCCATGTAGATATTTTCTATACCAGATAAGTAATAGGAATTAGATTAATTTACAAACAGTCTTCAATCAATTCAGTCTTCTAAAAAAAATCCCTAAGAATTCTCTTAGAATAATGTTTTTATCGTAAATGTAAAAATAAAGAAATAAAGAACATAAATGAAATCACTTTTATGGACTTGTACTTGTACCTTTCCGCCCGCACCAGCCCGCTGCGCCCGCTCAACGTATACAGGAATCTTGTAGTCACCTCAGTATACGACGAATACAAATCGTAAACAGCTCAACTTGACTCAGTATACGTTAGATTATCTTTGTATCTATTTGAGTTTTTTGAAGTTTTGTGACCTAGGCAGGTAGATAAGGTCTTATAATGATCAAATTCATCAAAAACTCAAAATACCTAAAAGTGCTAGTTGACTCACTATACTTAGGAGCCATCGAAATAATAGTCCTGCCTGGTCTGGCCATTCTTGCGCCCCCCAGAGTCTACGCCCTGTGCCTGGGCACCGGTGGCACCGCCCTATTTACGGCACTGCCCCTCCGTTTCCGTTGACGGAGGGGTAAGCGTTAGGCATTTCCTGTCTATAAAAAAAAAGGTTCGTTGACGCAATAAGATAGAATAGAATAGAATAGAAATATTTTTTATTCAAATAAACTTTTACAAGCACTTTTGAATCGTCAACGAATCTACCACTGGTTCGGAATGCCTTTCCTGCCGAGAAGAGCCAGCAAGAAACTCGGCGGTTGCTCTTTTCAAAAAAATAAAAATTTTACAATTGTTATTGAAACTATGTTATGTATTCAGTGCTTCCACGATGAATTTTCCTGAGTACAATACAAGTAAAAATAAATACAATACAAATACAAATAAATACAATTCAATACATGTTAACACAGACAGGCAAAAGCAGACCCATTCCCGTTGGTGGCACCCGTTCACGAGCATGACGCATGATCCAGCCATTGCTTCGCTCAACCATATTTGAGGGAACGTAACAACCCGCACCACACGACACCACCACAGAAACTTTTATATATAGACCCTGTTGTTTTGGAGCACGTAATAATCTACGGCTTAGGTTCTGTTCACAGTCATTCAGTGAAAGCAAATGATGTCATCGGATGCGATGTTGATTTCTATCACGCGTTTTGAATGGCCGCCTTAACTCTTAGGCAATCCTTGTTTTGGAGATTGAACATGATTCATATTTTTTTTATTCGAGATTTTTTTTCAATCTAAATGTATAAAAGGCAAAGGTGACTGACTGAATGACCGACTGACTGACTGATCTATCAACGTACAGCTCTAACCGCTCTGGACGGATCGGGCTGTTTGGCGTACAGAATAAAATAATTTTTGAAAATTACACCCCTAAGGGGGTAAATTGGGGTTTAAAAAAATCAAACTTAACGTGAGCAAAAGCTAGTTATCTTATAAGTTTAATTTTTTCCCATACCTGGTATGAATGGTATTTTTATAAAAAAATCTTCTTATAATTTCTTAAAAATAAAAATTACTTATCTCGTGTAGTATTATTTCTTGATGAAATTATTTTTCCATTCGGATCAACATATTTTATTCTTCAAAACCTATTATTATACCTATCGGCTATTTAATACTTTTCTCGCAATATAGAGTATCTGGATTCTGATTACTTGGTACCAGGTTTGCGTTCACAATGAGCGCCTAAGTCGTTTCTATAAAATAAAAAAAATATTGCGCTCGCTTCGCTCTGAACTACTTTATTTGTACCTATCTAATACTAAACAACGGTAATAAAGAATGGTATAATTTTCATGCTTGTTTTCTTTAAGATTGAGTAGAATAATAAGTTACTTAATTGATCGTCTCCAGATTAATTTGTACCTTGGGCCTCAGAAAATCTTGATTGGTGAAAGCTCATGATGTTACTGTTGCAGATTGTATCGTATTGTGAATGGGAGCCTTTATTATCATGGATTGAGGCAGTATGAGAAGTGTTATGTAGAGTTATTGTTGTTTTATCATAATTATGATCATTCTCATCGGATCACTATTGCACTTTTACTACAATTTCTTTTAAGTTGATAAATATCCCTCGCAATGTTATTCTTATTATTCATCAAAATAAAAATAAAAAATAAAAAAGACGTGTGGCACTCGGGGACTGCCGCAGTAAAGCTATTGCATAGCATTTTTTATCAACGCCATCTAGCGGCTCACCGTAGAGGAGTCCCGTGTCAGGTTATTTTCGTTATGGAATTTCTAGATTCGGTCTCCACGCTGGCCCGCGATAGAAGCTATGCAATAGCTTAAAAAAATTATTTTCTGTAGTTCAGCCGCCCTATTAAAACGTGTCGTATATCTATTCTCTTTCCATGATCGTTATCGCTAACGCTAAAGCAAGGGCTCCCGAAGTTTTTTATCACACTTCCTTATCCTTTCAGCAGGGCGAGCATGGGCAGGGGACATATCACCCACGGGGAAAGGGTAAAATGTTTATCCCCTCGCTCAGTTTTATCCACCCGTCCAGCATCAGCAAAACGGTGGAAATAATATCCACAGTGGATATACTTAAGGAATATTCTCCTTTCCCCTGTCACATCTTTAGCATCTCTTGTCATTGGATATAATTTTTGTCTCCTGCACATGCTTACCCCTACAGAAAAGAAGCTTGATAAAAAAAACTTTGGGAACCCTTGCTCTACAGCGTAAGCGATCATGGATCGATCGATCATGAAGGTAATAGATACGACAATATGCTTCATTCAACCTTCAATTCAACTGTAGATATTTGCTAACTGGCAAACCCGCATTAGCAATTTGGTTTATAATTATTCATGCCGGTTTGCCTGTAATTGGCTGCACACCTGAAATGTTTCTGTAGGAATAGTAAATACCAATAAAAAAATAAATAAGTCAAAGTGAATCTTTGAAACTATGGAACCAACTGCGACAGTGTTCCCACTGAAACACAACATGGGGTTATATGGGACCAACAAATTCCTAAAAAGCCGGCAACGCATTGGTGGTGCCTCAGGTGCTACAAATGTTCATGGGCGGCGGTAATCACTTAACATCAGATGACCCGCCTGAGCCGGTAAGAAACTCAATACGGGAACGGGAATGGGTCTGCTTTGACTGCCCATCTTGACATGCGTTGGATTGGTGTACCTACGTATGCATTTTTGCATTTTTGAAGCTTTATTGTGGAAGCACTGTATACATAACATAGCTTTGTAAAAAAAAAAAATTTTTTTTGAAAAGAGCAACTGCTGAGTTTCTTACCGGTTCTTCTCAGCAAAATCTGCATTCTGAACCGGTGGTAGATTTATGACGTGTCATAAGAGCTACAAGTTAGCCTACATGAAATAAATTAATTTTGAATTTGAATTTCAATACTCTTTCCAACGGTCTTCTTTCATTGGTTACAAAGTTACATTACCTGCACGGCGCATACATAACCGGATGCAACGTAAGCTGTCGTAACACTTCGAGTCAAGAGTCCGGTTTGCTTGACCGACATCAGGGGCGAGTGTCACCGTATTATGCCATCTTACCTCATTAACTATTGAATCTATGTGTCAGGTCTTTACTCTTTGCAAATCCCTTGGGAAAAGGGGTGGAGGCGAAGGAGATGGGGGGAGGGCTCATAGGTTCGATTTCGAGCACGCACCTCTGAATTTTCGGAGTTATGTGCGTTGGCATTGAAGAAATTATAGGTATATTACTAGCTGTTGCGCGTGACTTCGTCCGCGTCAATTTCTGTTATTATGATCGCGATTAAGAAGTTTTTAAAAGAATATACCTATTTTAAATATGGATAATTTTCCCCGTTTTTGCAACATTTTTTACTGATGCTTCGTTCCTATTGGTCGCAGCGTGATTTTATATAGCCTAAAGCCTTCCTCGATAAATGGACTATCCAACACAAAAAGAATTTTTCAATTCGAACCAGTTCCTGATATTAGCGCGTTCAAACAAACAAACTCTTCAGCTTTATATATTTACTAGTAACCTATGTATATTAACGGTCTATAACCAAGGGTAAAAGTGTTTCATCGTATCACATAAGGAATCATTATATAACACATTCTTATGTCACGAGTTGCTATCCGATAGCGGAATATCTAATAATGATTAGCAACTGTTTGGCCTTGGTACTACTTACTTACCTTACGAGTTAGGCGGGGAAATGGGCTGAAAGGGAAAATTTCAAAGACAGAATACATTGTAGCAATCTTCAATCGAGGTAGAGATTGCTCTGGTACCAATATTGTACGGTATTTTTAACCGACTTCCAAAATAGGAGGAGGTTCTTAATTCGCCGGAATCTTTTTTTATGTATGTTCCCCGATTTTTTCCCCCACTAGCCAGCCTCCCACCAGACCAGACCAGAGACAATTTAGAAATACTTTAATTCCTAAATTGCCCCCGCCGGGAATCGAACCCGAGACCTCGTAGTCATTTAAAGACGGTCGGTTCAGGTCAATTTAGTTCAGAGATTGTGTACTTACGACAGAATCAGACATCCATGTACCTATCATTTTGTGAGAAAGATCAAGATATATGTATCAATATCGGAATGAAGTATCTTACAATCCGAGAAGAAAAAGCAGACTCGTAGGTACAAAATAGTGAAATATGTAGGTTAAGAAGATCTACTTTACATTACTAACTACTCGGCACAACTTTTTGCAAATAACAGACCGTTTCGTTAAGCATAACAAGTGAAAGTGACAACAGTCTATATTCCATTGATTCCATTTTATTTGATCTCATTATTTTCATTCAATAAATAATACACAAAAGGTAATTCAGTTTTATCTATATTTTCTGCTTGTAACCCCCGACGCAAAAAGGGGGTGTTATAAGTTTGACGTGTGTGTCCACTGTCCATGGTCTGTGTATATGTGTGTCTCTATATCTGCATATCTGTGTGTCTGTGTTTCCTCGTTTAAGAATGTTTAAATTAAAATCCTTCCTCCTATTATAAATTCGAAAGTGTTGGTTTGTCCTTCAATCACGCAGAAAAGAAGCAGCGGATCGACACGACGCGAATTTTTGCATAGGTACATGAAATACCTTTAGGTTTTATATGTCACTACATGGGCTATGTTTTATTCCGGGTACTGTATATTGCGACAGTAAATACTTACTAAATAGATAAACAAAAATGCATTTTGTAACCTACTGACTATTTAACAAGTTGGTATAATATACGGGTTTGACCTAGTTTTCAGTGCCGAATCTATAAATACGTAAATAATATGAACGCATATGAAAATAAATATGGAAACTGTATGTTTTCTGTATGAAAGAAGCCACTTTTCAGGTCCTCAACTATAACCATGCAAAAAAATCACGTGGATAGTAAAGCTTTGTTGCATACATTTAAAATATCGGTAAGGGTTTAGCTCGAAGGGCCTAAATATATAGTCTCAACCCAGTTTCAGTTGTAACTGCTGTCGAACCATTAGAACAATATTTATCTGCCCTCATTTGCCGGTCTTTCAAAAACGTTTGTAAGGGATTGAGTCTATGGATTGAGCAGTAAATTTTTAATTACTGAACGTGCACAGCACAGACGTTAAAATCCTAAAATCTATGCCGATTTTCAGTTTAATGGCTCATGACTTTGTAATTATGTTTGACCTTATTTTCATGACTTTTTTTAACATTGTTAAAAAACCATAATGTTCTCAAATCTGCCAATCTGTACTTGCCTACCTTGGTGGACTAAGCGCTAAACCCTGTTCATTCTAAGAGCAGGCACGTCGTTACCAATATTGGGCCAGCGATAGGTTGAGATGATGAAAGAAACCTTGTTAAAAACTAAGGGATTCCTACGGCTGTATGGTCATCGACCTTTGCCTGTTACAAAAAGTAAACAAAAAGCCATAACTTACCGACAACCACATCAGTGTAGCACTTCCCTAACCCAATAGTACTCGCCATAATGCCAGTTCTAATGTAATGCTTACGTCACAGCACTTTCACTTAGCGGGCATCATCGTTTAATCACTTATGAAACCGAGGACGCGGCCGCTGCACTCAAGTTCAACGCACTATCAGCCAAACCACCGAAAAAAAAAACAAAAAAAAAAGAATTTCCGAACGCAATGTGAGATGTCAGATTGTATTTCGAAGTCCCGAATTTCCGCGCGCTAAAAGAACACTCAGTTTTAAAATTTTGAACGGAGCGCGCTCTACTTTTTTTTATTTTATTGATGGCACAGGAATCCTGTTTTCGTGCGCACCAAATTTTTAAATGATTAAATCTTACAAAGTTGGACAGTTTTTTGGCGGTTTTTTATAAAAAACGCGTGTCGCGCGCTCACTTTCGTGGCGTGCAGTGAGCCGCGCACGTTTTGCTGCGTGCTTTTACTTTCCACAACACACTATTACAGTGGGGATCTAAATCGTTACGGATCTGTTGTGACCATTGTCCTAACACTTTGCCCATTGTTCCAACTTCCATCACCTATATCGGAGACCTACATAATATAATGCCAATATCTTTTTCTTTATTTCTAAGTTCATGACTCCTCAGAAAAAAATTATGTCATATTATCCATATGCTGACATACAATTCTTTCTCTCTTTCTCTCTCTCTCTGAATCTTCAACCTCATTATTGAGGGTGATTGATACGAATCACCTTTTCACGTACGATGTTAAATTGAAAATTTAAATCTACCCTCGGCATTGTGTATGACCTGATGGCACCAACGTATAAGGCTACGTCTTCTTGGCCTGTTTCCTTCCACCTTGCCTGTGACCAGCAGATTTTCTAGATTTCCAGGGATACTGCAGAAAGTATATCTGAAATCTATCCTGAAAGAGGTAAAAATAACAATCAGTGAATGTCTCAGGCGTAGCTCGCAGGTATTTCGGGCAAGTCTTTCTAGTCAGTTGAGAGTAAAAACAGTTCTTTTAGAATCGATCTTCCTATTATCAGTAGATACTTTAAAAGAAAACATATCGCGCCTTTGGTAGAGCAAGGGCACATTTGCAGTTTTCGCAATTTAACGGAAGAGCCATTTTAAAATGGCTGAAGAATACTGAAGTATGGCCAGCCTCTGCTGATATTGATCTAAACTAATTTTCCTTTGTATGAAAGAATTAAAAAGTTTAGTTGTTTTTAAATAATTTAATAGTAAAGGGAGGGATATGTACAATTATAACTTTATTCTACCAATGCAATGATGCGATATCATAAAGGCCATTTAATGGCAAAAGACACTATAGTTCCTACCCTAGTATCATAATAATTAGGTGAGGTTATAACATCTACACCTAACTTTTTTTTTTATGAAGAGAAGCTATGCTGTTAGGCAGTTGCAACGTAACGTAACTCATAACGATAATTATGCAAAAGGCACATAATATTATGTTGTAACGAGTTTCCAGAAAAGGCTCTCAATTTTGCAACTTTGGGTTTTTACAAGTGTTTCGTTTTGAACCAAGGTTATTTGATGTATTATGAATCATATATCCTCTCCAGATTTCAGAAACTTCTCATTAGAAGAAGTCGGTTAAAAAATACTTACTTACAGCTTTTGAAGCGTTGAGTGAGGAAACAAAATGAGAGTTCTTCACAATCTTCACAAAGATGGCTGATTTGTGTGAATTCTGTCAATTTACATTCAAATTCAATTTCAAAATTATTTATTTCATGTAGGTCAATTTATGGCTCTTAAGACAAATCAAGAATCTACCGCCGGTTCGGAATGCTGATTCTGCTGAGTAGAGCCTTCAAGAAGCTCAGCAGTTGCTCTTCAATATGAAGCTTATCTATCTTGTGGACAGCTGAAGCAAAGCAGATTGGTCCAGTATATGACCTCTAACCTTTCTCTAAGAAACCTGCACTCAGTAGTGAGCCCTTGATGGGTTGTTAATGGTATATGCTATAAGAAATACCATAAGAGTTCCTTTTCCACCATTTTGCTATGGAACTCTAACAACGTGTATAGGTACCTACTAGCTGATGCCCGCGATTTCGTCCGCTTAGTATTAGATCAATCCGTTGCTCTGTTGCGGTGTGCTTGAAGGACAAACCAACAAACAAACACACGTTCACATTATATTAGTAAGGATACAGTGAAGACAAACAAAAGTGAGGAAACCTGCACGCCTGATAGAATTCTAGAATTCCGTGCTTCATATCAATTCTGTGTGTCACAGGTTCCCTCACGTTGTTCAAACATTGTTCAAAGCATTATGGAACCGTCCGTCCCAAAGAAAGAAAGCTTCGTGCTCTTGCATAGTTCCACCACATTTACATTATTTACTGCCCTAGGTATTCTTGTATATCTCGCACTTTTTCCAGCGAATTAGGTATAAAATAAGGGGCTTTAAGCGCGTTAAGCGAAGATTTTTTCATGACGAAAATGTTTATAAATTAGGGATAACGAAGCGGTTTTTCACGCTTTTAAACTTAGAGAAAAATAGCCCTCTGATATCAAAATAATGACTGATGATGGGGAAACGATCGACTTAAGCATGCAATTACCTATGTATTACTAACTAAAGCTTCTTCTTCCACTTCTGCGTGGAGGCTTTTCATTCCGGAATTATTTAATTACTAGCTGATGCCCGCAACTTCGTCCGCGTGGAATTAGTTTTTAAAATCCCGCGGGAATGCTTTGATTTTCCGGGACAAAAGTAGCCTATGTCACTCTCCCGGTCTTCAACTATACCCATGCAAAAAATCACGTCGATCCGTAGCTCTGTTGCAGCGTGATTGAAGGAGAAACCAACAATTAAACACACTTTCGCATTTATATATAGTCTTAAGGAGCTATACCTACTAAAGTAGCTTCTTGTACGGTACTAAAGTACTCGCGTACCTACTTATAATTTGCAGGTACATACTTTCGAACGCCTGGCGCGTTGAACGAGCAATATGGGCCATTTAGAACCTTTCCTTTTGTACAGGCGTCGTTGATATTGTGGCCATTAGATAATGTACATCCATACTAGGCTGGTTTTAGTAAGTAATACGTTCCCTCAAATAAGGGAAGTTGATTCCACAATTTGATAGGACGTGGAAGATACATGCAAGTTTTTAATCGCACTTAACTTCGATTCGATTCATTAGGGATTTGAAACCCCTATTTTACATCCTTACAAGATTGAATTTTCAAAAATCCTAACTAAGCGGACGCTAATTGAAATCACAGTAAGTTAAATAGAAGTTACATTTAAGTTACTGTGTTTTCAATTACGAGGGCAGAATAGCTATCTGTATACCCCGTCCAGTGATTTGAGCTGTGCGTTGATAGATCAGTTAATCAGTCAGCTACCTGTTTCTTTTATATGTATACTAGCTTTTGCCCCCGCGACTTCGTCCGCGTGGAATTAGATTTTGGGGTGGAATTTTCAAAAACTATGACACACGTACTTCTTTATTTTTAACTGAAAGCTCAAATACCAACTTTGATGGAAACAGCTTGAAAAATGACGGAGTTTCATATAAACTTCCATCCCCTATTTAAACCCCTTAGGGGTGGAATTTCCAATAATCCTTTCTTAGTGTGCGCCTACGTCATAAAAGGAACCAACTGTAAAAATTTCAAGTTTCTAACTTCAGTAGTTTAGGCTGTGCGTTGATATCTCAGTCAGTCAGTCAGTGAGGACTTTGAATTTTATATATACCTAATATATAGAGTTAGGTATACCTTTAACAATCTAAGTTATCCCTAGGTTATCCCTACAAATCTCTATACTAATATTAAGTATGAATAAGAAAGTGCGACGAAGCAACAGACCTAAGCCATTGGCAAAATCTTAGTTACGTTGGTATATCAACGGCCAGCGCTCTCAGTATTCTAGGGCCGTGTGCAATTCCGCAGGCTTCACGATTGCCTCTTCACACCCGCACGTGCAGAATAGAAGCTGTTTAACGCTTATTACGTGTCAAGGTGTGGCCTACTTAGTTTTAGGAACGGTTTATGAAAAAGGTTTTTTCTCCAGACCGACCGACGCGGTGTATATGCGTGCATGCGTGCGTTCGAGCGAGATTGCGTGCGTGCGTGTATGTGTACGCGTGAGTGCTTGCATGTGTGTGTGTGTGTGTGTGTGTGTGTGTGTGCGTGCATGTGTGTATGTGTGAAAAAAAGAAAAGAAATCCGAGTTCAAGCGAAGTCAGGGGTAAATGCGGATAAAGTCTTGTTCTATTGGCAGCAAAGCAATTTGCCAGTTAAAAGACGGGAAATGGTAATTCGCGATGCCTCTTGGTGGTTCAATTCCGAGATCAGCGACTTATCCAATAAAATAAATTAAATGATGGCCGAATCGTCAGCTCCATACAATATCTCGAATGGCCGTCTTGAAATAGATATTGCAACAAACGCTTATAGCATAATGGTGTTTTGCGGATTTTGCGTGGCTACGGGCAGACAAGGATATTTTATACTACCCTTCCATCTCAACTTGGCCGCTACCCCGCCTCGCGCTTCCCCGCACCGCAATTCAAGTCAGACCCGCTTAGTATAGATAGGAACGTACCGCTCGCAATTGTCACTAAAATTTTTTTTCAAAGTTTTGTTATTGTTACGTTTTGAAATTTTTTGTTAACTTTAAATTAGTTATTTATTTATAAAAAATATTCTATTCTATTATTTTCTCTGTTAGTGCCAATTGCACCAACAATGAGTGTTTTGCAACGTTTAACCGAGGGACAAATTGGGCTTCGTAACAATTTTTGTATGAAAATCTGCCAAAATATTTGGCACTTTTTATATTTTGGCATTTTTTATATATTTTTAGCGAGCAAACGAGCAGGCGGGTCACCTGACGTTAAGTGATTACCGCCGCCCATGAACATTTGTAGCACCTGAGGCACCACCAATGCGTTGCCGGCTTTTTAGGAATTTGTTGGTCCGCCCCTTGAATAACCCCATGTTGTAATTCAGTGGAAACACCGTTGCAGGAAGTTGGTTCCACAGTTTCAAAGTACGTGGAAAAAAAGATCTGGCACATCGGATGGTGGAAGTGCTCCAGGCACCCAGGTGGTGAGGGTGAAATTGTGTTCGGTGGCGAGCGGTGTGATTGTAGAAGAAAGACGCTGGAATAAGGTAATTGCTGAAATCGGCCCTTAATAACTTAAAAGTCAGATCTGTATTAATGAAAATGTTCTAAAAATACACACATATGTATGTAGTATCTATTTTAAAGCGCGATACAGTGGCGATATTGCTTTCCATCGGAAATGAACTGTCGAGCGCACTCAAAGCGACTCAAAGCCTATATCGGCCCATCGAATCTGTCAGTCGATGCATCGCGTGGAACACTGATAGGCCTCCATTCCATTATGTACTGTATCGCTTTTTTTAATTAGTTCTTTTTATACGACTGTCTGAAAAAAGGAGTATATTGTTTTCAGGGTTCATTTATGTATGGATGTGAGTTCCTATATTCTATCATAACTTCTATACGCCTGAACCGATTCTGATGAATGAGGCATCGTTAGAATCTTTAGCTTTATTTCGAGTGTCATAGGCTAGTAAAATTAAAAAAACTTAGAAAAAAAAATCTCTATCGATCCATCTAATCGATATTCTCCTTACTGCTGTAGTTTTTTATAAAGCAATATGAAAGACCTTGTTTATTAGTTATCAAATGGCGTCATTTCGTTACATAAATTGCCGCTTTTTGGATCATAGTTTGACTGTGATCTCACCTGATGGTAAGTGACGATACAGTCTAAGATGGTAGCGACTAACTTGGATAGGGTATGGCAGTGGTCAACCCAAACCCCTAACCATTATTTACAGGCTCAATAGCCCAATGGTTAAAGGTGCGGACTGAAAACTGAAAGGTCGCAGGTTCGAGCCCCACCCGTTGCACTATTGTCGTACCCACTCCTAGCACAAGCTTTTCGCTCATTTGGAGGGAAGAGGACAATATAAGTCAAGTTCAGCTTGGCTAATATTTTTTTTAGGGTTTCGAAAAAACATCGGAACCCTTATAGGCTCACTACAGTCAGTCTGTCTGTCATTGTGTCAAGACCCTTTTTCTCGAAAACGGATCAAGATGCTAAGCCGAAATTTATACTGAACTAGCTGTCGCCTGCGACTTCGTCCGCGTCAATTTCTGTTATTATGATCGCGATTAAGAAGTTTTTAAAAGAATATATTTTAATTATGGATAATTTTCCCCGTTTTTGTAACATTTTTCACTGATGATTCGCTCCTATTGGTCGCAGCGTGATGTTATATAGCTTAAAGCCTTCCTCGATAAATGGACTATCCAACACAAAAAGAATTTTTCAATTCGGACCAGTTAGTTCCTGAGATTAGCGCGTTCAAACAAACAAACTCTTCAGCTTTATAATATTAGTATAGATATAAAATTCGATGGTCCCTTAAAGGCTTGATTTCATGCTTCTAGCTTAACTCAGTGAAAAGTTACAGCTTTAAAACCACGGCAGCCCCATTATTTTTTAAAGGGCTTGTGTACGAAATGCAAATATAAATTGCAATAAGGACATGAGATGCAAGCGTTATATTGATTTGACCAGAACAGACCGCCTGCGTCCCGGGAAAAGGGGGGTTAGGGGTCGGACCCCTCCTGCCTACCCCCATCTAGGTAGTCTATTTACCCACACCCGATTTATTTATACCCTTTACAATATTATCATGTTCAGTAAGTATATAACCAATGATATTTATATTAAACTAGCTAATGCCCTCGGCTTCGCTCGCGTGGATTTATACGAGTAGTTTTTAAAAATCCCGCGCGAAATCTTTGATTTTCCGGGATAAAAAGGAGTCTATGCTCTCCCGCTTGTCAAGTATACCCAAGCACGTTGACCTGTTGCTTTGTTGCGGCTTGATTGAAGGACAAACCAAAAAACCAATAAACAAACAAACAAACACTTTCGCATTTATATTATTACTAAGGAAGTAAGGACTAGATGATGGCCGCAACTTCGTCCGCGTGGATTAAGGTTTTTTAATTTAAACCAATTTGGCTGAGATTTGGTACAGATTATAGTCCGGAATAATACCTAGGCTATTTTTTATTCCGGAAAATAAAACAGTTCCCATATTCAAATTTGCAAATGAATTTTTTTTTATTATGAATCTTTCCTTGCTTTACCTTCCATGCATAGTTCCATGGGAATCAAAATGAAGTCAAACTGTCAATTTTATGACCAGAAAAGAAAATCAGTAGCAAAGCAATAATAGTTGGAAATGACACTCCTTTGCCTGTGAGAACACGTAAAGCTGATCTCTCTCGTGTTGGATTCCCGTGGGTCTATGAGAGTGAGGGAATGCAGAGGGCATTATTCTGTACTATATTGAAGTATGCGGTTTGTGCTCTCTTAAGATTGAACGCCGTGTCCGAAATTCGATCGAGGAACTGCCTCGTTGGTCTAGTAGTTAAGTGGTTAGCATGTTCGACTGTAGATGACGAGGTCCAGGGTTCAATTCCAGGGTCGGACCTGGAATTTATGTTTTAATCCTGGGTATGAGCTATCTCCATTCCTCAGCCAAATCGGTCCATTCGTTGTGGCGTGAAGGAGTAACAAACATACACACACCCACATACACATACAAACTTTCTCCTTTACAATATTAGTGTGATGTGATCGCCTTTATAATATTAGTGTGATAGTGTGATGTGATGTGATGTGATATCACACCGGACGGCTAATCTCTGTCGAGCATGGAGATTGACCGCCGTGGCCAGATTCGGTCGGGAGGACATAGTATTATTATAGTAAGGTAAAAGAACCAAAACAATGAAGGTAGGTATTTAGGTAATGCACCCGGTGCACCTCGCGACACCCACCTGCTCCGGCCCGCGACTCCCCGCCGGTCCGGAGGCTGCGCGGCGTCCCGATCGATAGAGATGCCGACCCGCATCCCGGCCAGTCTGCGTCGAGCGCCGTCGCAAGCCATTTCTGAAGCGTTTTTTTATTTTTTAACATTTTGAGCTCATATTTTGTAATACTAAGGCCCTTTTTTGGTACAGTGCGCGCCTCCGGACTACTCTGGAGATGGGATTCCTCTAAAGGTCAGTCAATATTCAATTTCTATGTCATGATGCGCCTCCTTTCAGCTACCCATGCCCAGGCATCGATGTACCTTATCGATACTCTATCTCTACTATAAAATTAATAATGTAGGTGTTGCTTACGGTATTAAATATATAAGCCAAAAACAATCCTTTCCTTTTTTTTTAAGAAAAAAAAAAATGTCTCCCCATTTGGACTTTTAAGCTTGTAATCTATTTTTAGATGTAATCTCGTACTTCTTAAATGTAAGACGGAACTTTTGGTTCTTTGCCTAATTAGGCTATTATTTAAAAAAAAAAAAGACTTGTCACGCCACAACTTTGAAATGGGAGTCTGTTTTCTGTTTAAAATATCGATATTACATTTTAATAAAATGCAATTAATTAGGTGTATAATAAAAATCGATATATAAAAAGGTAAGTATTACATGAAAGTATATAGCTGCGTCTAAAAATAGAAACATGATTGTATCGATGTAAACTGTAATTAAAGATGGCGCTCAAATCAATGCCATCTATTGACAAAAATGGTTCCTGACCTCGCGCAGCGTTTTCAGCTTCACAATGACATTCCTTTGCCTGATTTTCACATTTAAGGCTTCTATTTCTAGTCCCTTTTAAATGCCAGCTTAGCTTAGTGTTTATTTTAAATTTTATATTCATATATCTCTACTTAAGAGCAGTAAACCAGCTATCAGGGTTCACTGTACCGGCGGCCATTACAATTTGCAGATATTGATAAGGCCGCCATATTGTTTTCATGAAGTGACCTCGCCCAACAATTTCATGTTCGCAATAAAAACGTACTACATTGATAGTTACCCTAGGGCTCTCTTTATAACTTGAGTTCACTATTTCTAAACTTTATTTAAATTATGTAAATATTTAGTTAGCAACAACAAATCAACTTTCAGGGTTCAATGTACTTGTCGCCATTTTCAATCGCTGTCGCCATTACAATAATACTCGTAATTTATACACTGTTTATACATAAGGAAGCCATATTTTTTTTTTTTTCAGAAATTGAACTCTTCCTACTTTAGGCCGATCTTTAAAAAGGCTTCTACTTTTAACCCATTTTAGATGTACAGGCTGTCTGAGCTCAAATTAGTAAAATCTTTAGCTAAAAACATCAATGTACCTATCTGTTCTCGGGGTTTAATATTGATTCCATTTTATTGCGCCAAAATTGCCTTATCGTTTTCATAAAGCGATCTTGCCTAAATAACCAATAACCGAAGTACTTTACTACTTATTCTTTATTATTATACCTGTAAAATAATAAAAACGAACGAAAATAACGAATTATACGTAGGCATCGAAAATTTAGTTGATTTTATATTCATTAAATTTTATGTTATCGAGAATTCAATCGAATGCAATATTCAAGATGGCGACCGTTCGCCATTTTCATAAAGGGACAGGTCTCAGTCTCAGACATTTCACTCTTGGAGTATAAATCCAACATTTCACTGAATCTATATTTGAACATCGTAATGGCTTTTTCGATCGCGAGATTTTTGTCTTTAATTTTAAAAACTTAGTTTATAAGTGTGTCGGATTTATCAAAATTTTCAAATATTTTTGTGCACTATAATCTCTCCTGAGCGGATGGCTACCTGTGGTAATGGGTGCAAATTCGGTTAAGATTTTTTAAATTTTGGGTTATACCTTAATTTTAAAGGAAAAATGATTTACGTGGCGTTTTTTTAAAGGTAGGTAACCGTACTATTTATCCAAACGGTACCTACAGGACCCTTTTACTAAGCCTCCGCTGTACGTTCGTCCGTCAGCTGGCTGTATCTCATGAACCGTAATAGGTACGGAACCCTTCGTGTCCGACTCGCACTTGGCCGACTTTTTTTACATTGCGTGGCCCCTTCAATCTGGCTTTGTACCAGATTGTACCAAGCAACGCGACGTAGAAGTTAAAAGAGTTGACCTTACTAATTACTTCATTGATGCTTTATTAGGGCAATTTGATCACTTGCCGAAATCTATCTGCCTCGTTCTATCTAAATAGTCTACCACACTGGCTCAATGCAAAATAAATAATCGAATTAGAACAAAGAATATAATAAGTTAATAAACAGAATAAGAAAGCAGGTAGGCTTTCATAAATTAAGCCTATTTAACCCAACGGTTAAAGGTGCGGACTGAAAACTGAAAGGTCGCAGGTTCGAATCCCACCCGTTGCACTGTTATCGTACCCATTCCTAGCACAAGCTTTCCGCTTATTTGGAGGGGATAGAAGGATATTAGTCAACTTCAGCTTGCCTAAATTTCTTTAAAAAAAAAACATTTTTTTGCAGAAATTTTTTAAATGAAAATTAATTTTAGAAGCCGATTTCTAAAATCGACCACGACCGTTTCCAGCACCAGTGCTCGCAAATTGAACTGTCACCTTTTGGATTTTTACTATTTATTCCTTCCTATTTCGGGATTCTTTAGCGAGGTCAAAGGTCACGCCATACCTTTTGCCTATCCATTGGTCAGAACGGTATAATAGGAAGAGTTTAAAAGGTCAGACTGTTGACGAAAAGGTTGCGGGTTCAGATTACACCTGTTGAACTGTTACAATTCTTAAGCTGAATTTACACTGCGAAATTAGTAGCATGAAATTAGTTTCATGACATTAATTTCATCAACTATTTCACGCGTAATGTCATGAAACTATTTTCATGGCACTAATTTCGCAGTGTAAATTCGGCTTTAGTACAAGATTTTGCAGCATTGAACCATGACATTTATTTAAATTGCCCTTATAAGACTCTTGTATTGTAATTTGTAACTCTTTTATTAACATTATTAAAAGCTAAGCTAGTATTGAAACAATTTATCTAAACTGCCCTTATATGTACGACCTGGTCTAAGCTAAAAAACCTTCGCCAGTGGTCCAAATGAGCTCAAGGTCACTGTTAAGAGCAGCAGGAAACAAAGTACAACTGGCTTTAATGGTTGCCAGGAGATGGCACGACAAGAAGATTTATAGAGTAGAGAAACTGACACTGACAGGAAGCGTACAGCTTGAATCTGAGGACCTCACAGAAATAGACCAAAATAGAGCGGAAAAGTAGGCGGGCCAGCCAATAATTTGCAAAATAGTGCAATACTGCCCTCATAAGGATAAAAGACGTATCTGACATTTTTTTCGAAATTGAGTTAGACACATATTCGGCATCAGAATAAAAATACGCATCTACCAGCATTTTTTAATTTCGTTTAAACTTATCACAGAGATCACATTGATAAGTTTAAACAAAATTTAAAAATACTGGCAAGTAGATGTGTCTTTTTGTTCTGATGACAAATATGTGTCTAACTCAATTTCGAAAAAAATGTCAAATACGTCTTTTTTTTCCTTATGATCGCAGAATAGTTTTGCGTGTGTTGTGATAGTCTAGTGGCTAAAGCTAAAATCTATACCGAGCTAAGTCAGAACACACTCGCTAAGACTCAGCATAAACTTAGGCTACATTTTCGAGGAGTCCGAGGTTTGACTCCCTGTACTCGAACCCCGGACTTTTAGCTTCAGTCTTTTCGGGGTTACAGCTGTTGTCGTTTTGAGTAATTAAATATATCGCTTGCTTCAACGGTGAATCTTACGGTCTATTGCAAAAATAAATAAGTTGAAATGACGATGAGGACGACGTAGAATAACGTGTCGTATCGGTTCCGTAATTATGTCGTAGACTGTAAAAGCTATGCAGATTTTAGCCCCGTGCTTGACAGATTACAGCGAGAACTGCAGGCTTTCGTCCAACTTTCAGTTGACGTCTAACCGTCTACGCGGACGGACGTGTCTTGTACGCACATATTTTACTTAAAGTTAATATGATGCGATAAATGTGTATTAACTTATTAATTATAACAGATGATAAATTTTAGAGTGCATTTGTATTAATTTGTGTCGACGTTCATAAGTGCATTTGGCAAGCTGTGTGCGCTTTTATTTATAGGTTGTGTTATATGAAAATATCTAGGTGCGAGTGTGCATTCCTGGAGTAGATCTTATAAAGGTGTGTATTGAATAAAATTGTATTATTTGTGTATAACGTAAATAAATAAAAATGCAAAGTATAAAAATACAAGCTGATGTCCGCGACTTCGTCCGCGTGGATTTAGTTTTTACAATCCCGCGGAAACTATTTCATTTTCCGGAATAAAAAGTAGCCTATGTCACTCTTCAACTATACCCATGCAAAAAATCACGTCAATTCGTAGCTCTGTTGCACCCTGATTGAAGGACAAACCAACAAACAAATACACTTTCGCATTTATAATATTAGTAAGGATTTATTTAATGTAGGTTAAATTGTGGCTCTTATGACACGTCGAGATTTTACAACTGCTTCGGAATAAAGAACTAATTTCTAATTTTGGAAGAATCTTATTTCTTGGATTAAATTCAGGGCCGGTTTTTCTTTTCATTAAAATTTTTCCAAATAAAGAAGGAGGTTCTCAATTCGTCGGAATTTTTTTTTACTTATTTTTATTTTTTTATAGTAATTGGAACTTTACAACGCATTAACAATAAATTGTGTACCCACCTTAAATTTTCAAAAAAGAAAAACTAATTTTTTGAGGTTTTGTACATTTTTCTTTACGTTGATATTTTTTAAAATCACTATGAGGTCAAAACGTGAGTTTGTCGGGAAAGGTTTTTTTTGACGATGGTAAATTGTTAAATACTAGTTTACAATTCTTTTTAACAGCGCTTTGAATTCTGAGTTTTAATTTATTCATTTAAATATATTTTATGTTGTGATCTTAATATGTTGCTTAATGCAAGAATTCTCTTTTGCTCTTTTGCTTCTATTGTTAGACAAAGATATTTCAAACTTATTTCAAACAGGTGTCGTAGAAAGTGAAGTTTCCTTGCAAAGCTTACATCAGAAATGAGGTTTCTAGGCAAGCGCGCTCCAGCCTAGACCTCATCAATGCTTTCCACCATTGATTGTCGTCAAGCGTAGGCTTGCGCTCATTCATGCAATAAAAAAAAGCGAAAAAAATGAGCAGAACTAATTTGTGACATCTCGTCTCACCTTGCGTTAGTTGATGCCGGTGTCTAGCTAAACACTGGCGTACATCCAAATGAGCTTAAGGAGATGCGCAGACGACGGATAATCTTTGGCGCCTTTGATAATAAAAGTTTGGCGCACTGTGTGAAAATAACAAACAACACAAAGGCAACTACGAAATAATCCACCGCGCCGTACTAAAATTGTATATATTTATTGCGATGCCCGTCTCTCGTTCTCTCGTATAAGTTGCCTGGAAGAGATTACTATTAGTGATAAGATCACCTTTTGTGTTACACTGTTTATTAACTTATATATTTTGTTCTTGTTTTTTCATGCAATAATGTTGTATAAATAAAAATAAATAAATAAAATTGTACGAAAACAGTGAATGTTGTGTTAGCAGCTAATGTAGACGAAATATCGTGTAGTCCGCTATATCAACCACACTAAGCGTAGCTTGTCGTGCTAGCGTATCGTCTAGTTACTCTACTACTTTGTGTGAATCGAGTCTGAAAAATCTGCCATGGACTCTTTCTATTATGTATGTTTGAAAGGGTATACTTCCCAAGTGGTCCCATTATCATCAAGTCAGGATCTGATGATGTGAACCTGGAGAAATTGAGGAAACTCTTCAAATTTTATAGTCACATTTGATATTCTTTGTAGTGGAATTTGAAGTCGGTTTTGTAAAAAGAATTTTTACGTTTATATTATTTTGCCGTAGTGGTGTAAAAATTGCATCGTCTGCGCTGGGCTTAACTAGTTAGTTTTCTTGTCACTGTCTATTTTAATGGTTTGTTACATTTACACACAGTTTAATAAATTAGAATGGGGAATTTATGGTTTAAAGTTTTGCTTAGTGGAATGAAACCTGAGAGGCTGCAAGAATAGCTCAATTTGTAGTTCAGAGGGTAGGTACATTAAGTAGTTACTAAAATTATAGTAGGTACGTATAACGGCTAAGTTTAAAATATTATTTAATAGACAAATTTCATTTCCTATACTTAATAACTTCCGATGCCACAGGAAATTATAATAAGAGAATATAGGAGGATATGGGAAAAGGAAATTATATTAGTGGCGTACGCTACGCTACTCGTACGCTATCGATTATCGATATCGATAAAACTAAAAGCCTCGGAAACTTCATCGTGCATGAAAGTTTCCAGTTCACGACCCAGCTAATTTGTTTACATCCGTTGTAGGGTTCTCTCGAATCTCCGACTACGATACGACAACGTTATTAATGAGAATACATGTTGCAATATTCCTTGCCTTTCCTAAATAAGTGCCAAAGGCACTATATTGTATATTACTAGTATATTCTGGATGTAAGTATAATGTATATCCACCTTGATACGCTTTATTGAGTATGCGCAAAGTGGGTAAGCAATAGACATTTGTTAACATTTTCACGTGACTTTCTGACGTTGGTAATAGCGCTATATGTTGGCGAAAAGTCTCATTTCTTGCGCAAAAAACCAGTTTTTTTGGCGCGGATATGCAGACCATTTTTTTGACATCATTCCACATACCTACGTAATTTATGAGTTAATTATGGTTTTGATTTAAAAATTAGAAAAAAAATTTAGTCAGGTTAGTTTTAGTGTGGTTGTTAGTTAAATAAAAACAAAAATAGGTACACACTATAAATAAAAATAAAAATACATAAAAAAAATTACTTTTAACACACGGAAAACACCACGATTTGCCTTTTAACTTTATATCTATAAAAAATTAGTAAATTGACCTCAAACTTAGAAAAGAAGGTATCTAATTATCGATTAAATAGAAGTCCAGATACTGAAAAAATGCTGATAAAAAAAACCGCAAGCTCTATGTAGTTTAGCAGGTAAGGGATAACCTAAGCCGCGTAAGCTTTCGCTTATCTGTTCGACTATTCGGATCGATGTTATCGTTTAGGCTAAGCGATAACATCGATCCGATTAATCGTGTGATCACGTTCGGATTCTTTGGTTTAGTCGTATAATGTAAAAGCAGCATTTCCCTCGGTAAGGGAGGCTGATTCAATTTTCGCGTGTCTCCGTTACTTATTTAAATGGTGGGGATTGGGAGCGTCGTGTTTACACAAGCTAACCATGTTTTAACTTTAATTTACGACGAAAATGCGTCAACATTTAGGTCGAAGCTCTGACCCTATTAGTAACTAGTTAGTGCAAGACGGCCTTAATCTCAGTCAGATTTCGTGCAAAAGTTTGTCAGTTTGGGAAAATATAGCGCTATATAATTAGGCGGAGCGTGAAAGTTCCAGCTGGGCAAACTTTGCATAAATATAAGGTAAAAAGTAATCATGCAATAAGCTATGATTAAAGCCTGAATAGCCTAACGTTTATTGGGTGTTGTTGGAAAACTGAAAGAACGCTTACCATCAGATGAGACCACAGTCAAGGACTAACTTTTGATTGAATAACAAAAAAGCTGAACTTAACTTATATTCTCCTCTTCGCTCCAAATAAACGGAAAGCTGCTGTTAGGTTTTTTTTAAATATATAGACTATCTCACCTGATGGTAAGTGAAGATGCAGCATAAGATGGTACGCGCTTGCCTAGAAAATGCCTCTTCACTCTTGATTTAAAGACACCCATGTTATAGTTAGTTGGAAAAACGGAAGCTGGAAGGGCATTCTAAATTTTTGCAGTGCGTATTAGAACGAGGAAGCAAAGCGCTTGGTGCGAGATCGTGGAGTTTCGACCACGTAGCGGTGCAGATTCGTACGATGCCGTGCGGTTCGGTGGTAGAAAGGTGATGGTGGAACTAAATTGAATAGTTCTTGAGCGCACTCTCCGAAATATGTATATCCTGTAGAACACCGACAGACAGGCAACCTTGTGCCGATGTTCCAGACTTTGGAGTCTGGAGTTAACCAGCGATTCGTTGCCATGAGTCTCTTCGGGGGATTTAGGTTGGGCTATTGAGGCTTAGGTCCAGATGTTGACGGTGTTGCTTGTTTCAGTCGGAGGATGGACATCTCCCGGCCATCATGCGCCCTCCTCATTCTACTAGCACTCTACATTTTACAACTAGCAGGGTAAGTGTTGCATTTTATTTTACTGATATACCAGTCATTATCATTCATTTTCATATTTATATTTAAATATATGAAACCATATTTTCTGTGTTAGTCCTAAACAACCAATTATATTTACCAAGATACACTATACAGCCTTTGAGAATTAAACAAGTACCTATACAGCATTGCAAATGGTTTTTAAACAATAAATAATAAACATCACAAACTACTTTTCAACCACCTATGTAGGTAGGTACATCGTCACGTTTAAATATTTTCTTTAAGTAAGTAAAATACAATTATTATGATATTAAAGTGATTTACTCTTCCCTGATGGATAAAATTCATTTTTGTGGGAAAAACTTGACAAATTTTTCCCACAAAACATAACAAAAACTTAATACAAAAGTACATAAGTGTTTGAGTTCTTTTGAGAAATAAATGTCTTTAAACCGAACTTCAAATTACGATAACCAGTGATTTTAATCAATCTGCCCAAGAGCTGACGATATAAGGTTTATTAATAACTCTATGCACCAACTCTATGAACCAAATAAATTAATGCGTCACATAAATATGCAAGTGGTATAAATCTTATAAATGTCCACTCAACCGTGATCTAATAGGTGAATTCCGGCGAAAATATTTCACAAACATTAAATATTTCTTCATTGTAATTTTTGATTTAGAGACAAAAAAATTAAAGATTTACCGGTTTCAAAGTTTAGGAACACTGAACACTAATTTAAGCGACTACTTTTTTAAAAATCAAGACAAAATCCATAGCGTTTCGACCAGCGAATGAATATTTTCAATCGCTGGTTTCGACAGATATGGCGTGTAGAAACCGACTAGGGGTTGAATTTACACTGGCATACCCTTTCCAAGTTAGCCCGCTACCATCTTAGACTGCATCGTCATTTACCATCAGGTGAGATCGCAGTCAAGGGCTATCTTGTCATCGAATAAAAAAATACCTTTATTTTAAGTACTTATAATTATGTAAAAAAATTTAGTCCAATACCCAATTTGTATTTGACTCTGCATTCCATCACCATTCTATTGATCTCGATTTTACGCAGTTTTTGTGTGCTTTTATATGTTGTCTTGTATATGTAACAGAATGTCAACATGTCGATTTCCTATCTCCTGTCTCCCCGTCTCTCGCATTTATAAACTACTCGCTACGCGCGCTTGTCATGTTTGTTATTTTTACTCGCATATTTTCTCACGCCATATTTTTTACACAATGCTGTCACAACAGAAGGTATCGTGTAAGCCGTCACGTCATATGACATGTTTGATATATTAAAACATGGAAATTGTAATCGACTTTTAAAAAAAATCGACACGTTTGTATGTAATATTATTGGAACTGCAAAATGTTCTTATCAAGTTCTTATACATATATACACATTTGTGTATATTGTATATGGATTTCATAATCTATTAAATTATTAAAATTTTATAGATGCAAGTATCTACATACAAATGTATTGCATGTATATATTTACTTAGGGAACAGTAAAGATTTAACCATAATCGGTTCGGTAGTATTCACCTTTACGTTCCCTCAAATATGGTTGAGCGAAGCAATGGCTGGGTCATGCGTCATGCTCGTGAACGGGTGCCACCAACGGGAATGGGTCTGCTTTTGCCTGCCTGTGTTGACATGTATTGAATTGTATTTATTTGTATTTGTATTGTATTTATTTTTACTTGTATTGTACTCAGGAAAATTCATCGTGGAAGCACTGAATACATAGCATAGTTTCAATAACAATTGTAAAATTTTTATTTTTTTGAAAAGAGCAACCGCCGAGTTTCTTGCTGGCTCTTCTCGGCAGGAAAGGCATTCCGAACCAGTGGTAGATTCATTGACGATTCAAAAGTGCTTGTAAAAAGTTTATTTGAATAAAAAATATTTCTATTCTATTCTATTCTATTCTATTTCCCTTTTCAGATATTCTTTATTACGTTATATTTAAGTCAATTTTTCTAAAATTATAGCTTGATTATTATTATTACAAATAGGTTAAGTTTTCAAAAATCCTACGGGAACTCTTTCATTTTGCGGGAAAAAAATCAGTCTATTTTCTGCCCAGGTCTCCAACTATAATACCCATGCAAATCACGTCGATCCGTAATTTGGGTTCCGTAGCTCCGTTTTGTACCAATAAACAGACACACTTTCGCGTTTTACCTTATTTTTTGTTATCAAAGCGTTTTACTAATAAGTAAGGATTATATTTATTTACTAGCTTTTGCCCCCGCGACTTCGTCCGCGTGGAATTAGATTTTGGGGTGGAATTTTCAAAAACTGTGACACACGTACTTCTTTATTTTTAGCTGAAAGCTCAAATACCAACTTTGATGGAAACAGCTTGAAAAATGACGGAGTTTCATATAAACTTCCATCCCCTATTTAAACCCCTTAGGGGTGGAATTTCCAATAATCCTTTCTTAGTGTGCGCCTACGTCATAAAAGGAACCAACTGTAAAAATTTCAAGTTTCTTACTTTAGTAGTTTAGGCTGTGCGTTGATATCTCAGTCAGTCAGTCAGTCAGTCAGGACTTTGAATTTTATATATATAGATAGATGTATTCCATTTTGATACAGATGTATGAACGCGAAGATAAACTTCCGAGAGAAGGAGAAACAGATTCTGGACCAGATCCTTGGTCCGGGGCGGTACGACGCCCGCATCCGACCCTCCGGCATCAACGGCACTGGTATGTGACACTCTCATCTCATTACACTATGACACTGTAAATTATAAAACCAGCCTCTCACATAGATGTGCAAAAATGTATCTTATAATATCCGATCAGAGCCTTGAAGTGTAACTTTTTGTGTACAAACTTATCACTGGAGTTAGCGAGAAACACGTGAGGAATGACAGTAATAATGAATGAATGAATAACTGACAGAATTCATTAATGAACGAATGAATGAATGTCCGAATGAATTCATGAATGATTTACACATAAGTATACAAGCACTAATAAAGGCTGCTTTAGTGTACGCCATATATCAACAAAAAGCCTTCCTATATGTTTAGGAAAGAGTTCTTTCAGAACATTGAATAATGCAAGCGTCAAATCCTTTCCTTAAAATTAATCAAATAGCACTTCAAGCCGTTAATCCAGCACCTTATCTTTCTTCGGTCATATCCGATTGTCATTTCCTGCAATATCTCCTGCATAGTTCTTCTTCAATAATTGTTTAGACGCATGTCACTTACCATCAGGTGAGATCGCAGTCAAGGGCTATCTTGTCATCGAATAAAAAAAAAATTTATACTTCTATGTCTCTTGTAGGGACTTCCACACGTCTCCGTTTTTATTCACTTGTATGCAGCTTCATTTGGCGATGCCAGTTAGGATACGATGTATCTTGGGACCGTAACATCTATCAGTTCTTTGAACTAAGTGTCCCACTTATTGTCACAGGTTCGCGACTTCTTGTGTTACGTCAGTAACGTTTGGTCTCCTACTCTCTCTCTGATTTGATCACGTAGAGAAACATCGAGCATGTAACTCTCTTTTCCTCTTTCACCCGCTACTTACAAACCTGGCTGACTGGCCAGCAAATCTTACAGACTTATGAGCTTTGCTGCTGCAGCAAGCATCTAGTTAAGCGACCTCTTTGAGCTTTTACGCCTCTTGCAGTTATCTTGGATCGTTAAGATAAAATTCTGCAGAAATAGCTGGGTTCTCTCTGAACACGAATGCTTACGGATGTAAAACCACCATTTTTTATTTCTGTTTCGCTCATATATGTCTTGAAATGAACAGGATAGAAATAGAAAATGGCGGCTCAACATTCGCTTGATCGCATCGGAGAGTTTCGTGGTTCCTAGCGTCTTTTAATTGTATTTACCTACTGATATTATCGCTTAGCAATTAGCATCTACTAAAAATGGTTTTTGCCTGCAAGTTCTGGTTTTCTGTAATGTCAGATTAAGGCAGACTTCAGTGATTCAATTGTTGGTACTCAAAAACTTATACACAAGTCTCTATTAGTACTACATCGCTGCTTCGCACTATAAAAATATACACTTCTATGTATGACCTTAGAATATTTCACAAAATTTATTACGAGTAAGTACTGATTATAATAAGAAAAAAATTAAAATATCTATACAAATTGTTATATTATATTATGTATTATTATTAATATAATTTAATTTATGTATAAAAGGAAAAATAGCGGATCTACTACCTTGTAGTATTCCAGTTTATATAACTTTATTAAATGGTACCTAATGGTTGAGGATGCATAGATCTGAACCAAATTATATAGATTTGAGACCTATGTTGATACAATTGAAAATTTTTAACAATAAGTTATTATTTCAAAACATAAATAACTGCGTTTATTGGGTAGCTCTAAGGTTTGTATGATTGTGCGTGGTTGTATTAAAAGTAGTATCAGGTTTTAGCTCTTTGAAAACTAACTTAACTTAACTTGTTATTAACTTTACTCAAGTCTCGTACTTTGCAAAATATTTATGATTCTACTTGAATTAGCAGAAAATTATATAACTCGTTAATCACTTCTGCTATGAAAGACGAAAAATATGTTTTCGAACTAATCTTTCACGCGAAGATTAGAAGGCTAATTAGACTAATAATTCTTAACTTTCCCAATTAATAGTAAAAGAAAGAGCTAACGAGAATATGTTTCCGACCAAAGTCTTCTCAGGCGCCGCCCTCATTACAATAGAGCGGAAAATTGTATTTACCGAAGTGATGCTTCATAATTGTGACAGACTTGACGAGTGACGACTCAAAAGAGTTTGCTAACTTCTTGAAATAAACTGTTTTACTTATTTTAATGTTATTAAATAATAGTTTCACTTTTGTATATTAGGAATTGTAGGGGATCAAGGGTACCGCCTTGTACGAAACGTTTTAGGGTCCTTTTCTAAGAAAATAGTGTTTTTGTTTTATGATCTTTTAAAGAGTTTATTAATCTTTGTTTTTTCGTTAATGAAGAGAAAATGACAATTTAATTTTAGCTCACCGAGAGTTGAGTAAAAAATTGTTCTTATGTAGAAATATGGAGCTCGCCTACGGATGGTGAAATATTATGTTGAAAGATATATGATACGACGACTGGGGACATATAAGATAGATATATTTTTACATAAATATTTTATTAAATATTTTCAGCTTTTGAGTTTTGATATATTATGTGAGTTTTCTTAATTTATGAATTAACACTTAATAAATCTTATGACCTCAGTCTATGGTGATATACGTATAATACCATTGCCATAAAAAGTAAAGTATATTAGTTCATCTTACAATAAATAATTTTATGGTTACAGAAAGTGAAAAAATAAATCAATAATATTTTTTGGTTCACAGTTAGCCCTGGCCCAATCACAAAATTTTTAACCAAAATATTATGCCTAACATCAACAAAACTTCCATTGAAAAGATGACTGACTACAGCTGATTACTGATTATAAATTGCAGCTTTTTGTGGCTTTTATGTTGCTGCTATAAGCCCATATTCGAACATCTAGTATAAAATCTTCTTTTGATACCTTATATTTAGAAAAAAACATTAATTACAATTTGAGCTTGACCATTTTTATTTTGCCAAACGCAGTCTACATTAGGTAAATGGCAAACAAATTAATAATTTCATTCTGTTGAAGGAATGTTGCTAAATCATTCTAGTAGTAATGTAGGTAATTATTTACGCGATTGAAGTAAAACCTTTCATTCAAATCATCGTAAAAGCTTGACGAAAGTTCGATAATACGATCGTATTTTTGATTTAAAAAATAAATGCGTAGTCATGGGGTTTCTCAAGGGGTGGGCGAATTAACCCTAGTGCGCTACTAATCTTACTAATAACGACAAATTACTTACACTGCCTCATTTTTGCACTGAACAATGTTGCCTGTTAACGTATCGGTCTTCTATATTATATGATATTTTCGGAGTGTGCTCAGGAACTTGACAGTCTTGTTCCTTCAACTTGGGGTTGTCTAAAAATTGGTACAGAGTGTACCAATTACGTAATTAAGTAATTAATTGGTACGACTTCCTTCACGTATTACTGGCCAATCCTCTCTCGCTATTTGCTAAAATGCATTGTTGCAGTAAGAACGCCGTAAGCCAACCACTTATTCAGACTGTAGCAATGATTGATGCAGTTTTTTCCACAATGGAACAGTAGAATAAAGCAGAATAAATAAGCAGAATAGCGAAGAGCAGCGTTGGCATCCTTGTATGGTTGAAACTGACAACTCGCGAGAAACGATTTGTCCAACGTTTCTGATATGAACCGCATTAGGTGTGCACATCCTTTCGGCTTCCGGTATCCAGTTATGTATAAATCAAATATTAATGCGAGTGAAGGCATATAGTTCGTTTGTTGTGCAAACTCAAACTCAAAATTATTATTCTATTTCATGTAGGTCAACATGGAATGCTGATTGCTGATTGTTCTGAGAAGAGCCGGCAAGCTTTGATAATAAACCCGGCAAGAAACTCAGCAGCTGCTCTTTTCAAATCAAAAAATGTTACAATATGTAGCTTATCTATCTTGTGGACAGATGAAGCAAAGCAACTTTGTCATTAAGGAATTCATTAATTGTGTAACCTCTACTTATTAAATGTGTTTTTACACACTGTTTAAATTTTCATTGAGAGGAAACCCGCACGTCAGAGAGTTCCCCATAATGTTCTCAAAGATTTGTGATTGTGACGTCTGCCAATCCGTGTTTAGCCAGCGTGATAACCGATAACTCTATAGAGCAAGAGCCCAGGACGGCCAGACCTTCGTTATTTTATAAAAGCTGAAAGTTTTTCTGTGCATGGCCCCTATACAGGTGAGAACAACCAGCGACTATGGAGTTTGGGTTGTGGTTACTTTGGCAGGTAACAGATAGTAAAGGTACACAAAATAGTACCTAAGTTTCGTTAAAGTATAAAGCTCAATTTTTTTATATTTTCTTCGGGATAACTTTAGAAATCTCATCGTCCATTGCCGGACACTTATGACAGTTGCTTCCCCCTGCCGGACACCCCTAAACTTTAATAAATTATAATTATACTTTCGTTATAGTATAAAAGCTAAATTTTATATATGTTACTTGGGGACCTATAAAAAAATGTTACCTCAAAAGCCGGACAGTTTTGATGGTTTTTACACCTTGCCAGACACATTGAAAGTCCGCTCTAGGTGCGAGCGCGTGGTTATAACTGTTCAACCGCGGGATTCCGTCCGTCCGGCCGTCCTGGGCTCTTAGTCCACTACCTTCAAGACAAGAGTGAATAGGCGTCTTTTAGGGAAGTACCTACCCAACCTAGACGTATTTACAACTTTCAATCTGTCAATAATTCTTCCTAAATAAGTACTTTTGTGGAATTTCGCGTCATTAAGGTACAAGAACTGAAGCCCTACTGTAACTTTTCAAGTTAACGTGTGTTTAGTTAACGTGACATTTCTGCAGAGGTAGATCTGTCAAGGCAAATGTTATAATTTACCATACATAGGCAGATGACGTAGGTGTTACATTAACTTTACATGAACTTAATTACAACAGCTCAAGGGGCGGACCAACAAATTCCTAAAAAGCCGGCATCGCATCGGTGGTGCCTCTGGTACTACAAGTGTTCATGGGCGGCGGTAATCACTTAACATCAGGTGACCCGCCTGCTCGTTTGCCTATTCATATAAAAAAAAATTTACACTCCGTGCATCTGCTGAGGGTCGTGCCCTCCTACCTAATTTTATTTATTAGAAGAATTAACCCCAGGGTTCCTAATTACGACAAAGTTTAACCAAGACGTTCAATATTTTTGTGGTGACTTCATACCGACGATTTCATCGAAATGTTTCAACCACGGTAGGTATTTTAAAGTGATAGAGGTACCAAGTTTCTAATTTTATTACTTACTTATTCTGTGTATTTAAGTAAATATTTCAAACACACCGTATATAAGTATATACTTACGTCTTTTATTTTCAAGATAATTTTGCGCTTAAAATTATGAAGAAAAATTATTTTAACGCTTTGTATATATGAATAATAATCCTTTGTATCCTCTATGTAAGAGTGAAGCCTGAACCGGCTTGTGAGCTGTGAAAAGGACAGTAGTCCAATGGGTGAGATTAGATAGTTCCATTCCATTCCATTCGGATTTGAACTGCATTGAGAAGTTTGTCATAAGAGTGTACGATGCAGTGTTTCTGGTACTTTGACCTCTGTCAACAGGTCCGGCAGTTGTAAATATTAACCTGTTCGTGCGAACTATAACAACTATAAACGACGTTAAGATGGTTAGTAAGTTTTAACATTCCAACGAGAATACTCATCGACCATCGTAGAGCTTGTTTGAAATATTTTGTGTGAAATCTCACGTTTTTAACAACTTATAAACGACATTTATATGATTTAACATTAATATTAAAACGCATAAATATCGTCAACGGGTGAAATTCAAAAATTCCTTTCCAATCCATTCGGATTTTAGTCGCTTTGGAAACTTTTTCTTGTATAAATTCGCGATACAGTGTTACTGCTATATTGACCTCTTTCGACAGGTCCGGCAATTGTTAATATTAACCTGTTCGTCCGAAGTATTACCACAATAAGCGACATTAAGATGGTTAGTAAGTTTTAACATTCCAATGAGAATAGTCATCGACCGTCGTACAGCTTATTTGAACTATTTTGTGTGAAATCTCACGTTGTAACCAATTATAAACGACATTTATATGATTTAACATTAATGTTAAAATTCATAAATGCCGTTTAAACAATTTAACATGAGTGAAAAGTACTGAAAAAAGGAAGTGTAAATAAGTTGTATTTATGATACGTTAAACGTATTTTTATAAGTGAGATGTCATACAATAAAACCGCTTGAGCCCTTACCATGGGTTAGTTATTAATACTGGTGATTGACATTTTGCCATAATTTTTTAAGCATCTATAAATATATTAAAAAACGTGAGTGTTACAGGTTTTAATAAAATAAAAATTGTATTTAAAAACAATTCTCTCAGTAATAAAAATCGAGGATAATAATATCAAGAAGATCACAGAGCGAGAATTATTTTGATGAGTTAGGTAATTATTATCAGTAAAGTAGAAATACTCATTATAGTAGCATTGCAAGTAATTACTAATATTTGTAACTCTATGGTAAGGGACGACCCGTAGGAATCCTGTGTCTTTTAAGTCCCAATGCCTGACAGTGGTTTTGAGTGTTCTTTTTGACGACTTCCAAGACATAAGTCGACTCCGACTAGACAAATCTTTAATATTTTCCAAAACTTGCAACCGTCTTCAAACGGGGAATGTATTGTTAAATACAAAAACATCCACGGATTCTCAAGAATAACCGTTTAACACTCAAATTAATACAAAAATTCGCCTTTTTGAAGCCGGTTTTATATACCATAGATTAGATTTATTTGATTATTTAATGTTAGATAATATATAATGTATCACAAAAATTGGCCATTATTGACATTTAGAAAATTCTTATGTCTAGAAAGTCTTGTGATGTGAGTATTTTGAACTCATATTTCGGCCTGGTGGATTGATAGAAATCGCTGATTTGTAACCGCATGAGTGCGGACGTGTTACGATTTTCTGACAAGGAACATTTATAGTAATAGAGCATATGCAAAGCAAGAGATCTAATACCCTACTTCCCAGTATCCTAACATTGCTAACAGAGACTATGTAGGTCTTATCGAAAATGTCATATCCTATGTTATTTTCATTTGCTATGTATTTGAATCACGTTAACGTATGCTTCTTTGACATGGTAATAAAAACTCGCAAAAAAAATATTCCATTGTGTTAAATAAAAATCGATTCAAAAGCTAGTAGTTACACGCGACAAAACCAATTTATCGTTCGTGTCCATATCATTTGAACTGATGGTTATTCTTTTATTAACTGTTTAATACTAGTATACCTACTATTTATAAGTATTTTATCGGAATGATAACATTTATTTATTTTTCACATAAGAAAATTGAGTCCTAATATTGAATTTTATACTAACTGTATATGGTTTAGAAACATACATCAGGTTGTATTATTTTTTAGATAGAGGGCTTATGCAAATATTCTTCTAGTGAAACACTCACCCCTAAAAAGTGCCGATTCTAGCCGTAAGCCTGGCTTAAGTTTTATCCTTCCCAAGGACATGGAAATATACAATCATAAATAGTGACACAAATGCTTGGGAATATAATAATATAGCTTTTTATCGTATGTAAATATAGATGTGCGTTATAATATTGTACAAAATTCTATCCGTCTTGTTTCCATAATCTGAATATACTCATATCATTTAAGAGAAAACAAAAATTTTGGTACAAATTAAGGGATAACAGCTAACTCTTAGCGTTTCACAAATTATGTATTAAGGTAGTACCTATTTTTAAACGGCTTGGAGGAATTACTAATTTATAATTAGATATAGTTAGATAGTTTGTTGTAATTTCCATTCCTAAACACTAACACAAATTCCTATCAACAAGCCAAAACTTAAAGTTGTCATCCCAAGTTTAATTTTAGTAATTTGATTTCACAGTCACCTCAATTTTTTTCTATTATAATATTTTTAAATTTCATCGACATTATAGGTACTGAATAGGATTTGTACATAAAATTTACAGACAAAAAGGTGAGTATATTAGACGAGTGTGTGGTTTTCAGAGTCGGCACCGCGTGACACAAAATGTTTGCTCCACTAGGGTTTAGTTTTTTTTTTATGTAATATCAACCATATATTTTGCTTGGTACTTAGATGGGCCAGCCGTAGTGAGCGTCAATATATTTGTCCGAAGTATATCAAAAATCGATGACGTCACAATGGTAAGTCAACGACCGACTGGACCATGCATCTAGATTAAGATAATGTATGAGATTGGTTTGTTTTCTATAAAACGGTTTTTATTTCTTTCACCAAGTCAAATGAATGGGCAATTCACTCCTCCGGCAGTTTGTGGAGAGATTTACCCAGATATAAATGTACAAAATCAATTTTATATATTTTTTTCTTTATTTTCAATCTTCCCTTTGGTGTTAACGACCAAAATCGTTTTTAGTCGCGCGCGTTTTCTTTACTAATGGCCGCTTTACATACAAGCATACGCAGGATTAAAGTGGAAAAATAAATTTTTGGAAGGTTGGTAATAGTTTTATTCATCACTTTCCAGTGATTTATTTTTATATGTTCTGCAAAATTTATATAATAAATAACAAGCTTCTTCTTACTTTGAGAGTGGTTGATTCTATGTTATAATTCACAACGCTGATATTTCACCGACTCTTCGTAATGAAATGGACTGGATATATTTTTAGATTTAGTTATTTTTTCTGTAGAATCAGTTCCATCTCATTAAATATACTAACATATAACATTACGCCATTCACTTGCGTCTAATTTTTCAATATTTAGTAGATATAAAAGTGGGTCTAAAAATAGGTTAAAATACATACAAAAGCGGTTCAATAAAATTAAAGACGTGTTTTTTTCTCACCAAGGCGAAGCGCCAACGTTAGTTCGCGTCAACCTGTATCTTCGATCCATCAGCAAAATAGATGATTACAAAATGGTGAGTGGTTGCACATAACCAATTAACCAAACAATGTTACCCAATGACATTTTTATTATAAAACAAAGTTTCGTTTGTGTAACTCATTGAACAATAAACAAAATAATACAATAGAAGCTTTGTTTATAGTAAAACTGGCCATAAAAGTGGATATATCTGGCAAAAATGCACTGTGCTGAACATTCTCAAGCTATCGTTATCGTATTTGGATATGTGTTTGTGATTTTGGTTTTATTATTTGATTTTAATGTTGAACTTATTTTCATTTTGTACATTTTTTTTGCACATTTTCTCCCCTAAATGTTTATTAGATATTTGAACTAACATTATCTTAAACTGTATAAATAATATTTAACATTGCGGTGCGGAGCCGCGTATTCCGAGTTCACTAGATATAAAAAAAATTCTTTGTCCTTTTAGTACGATATAAATATTATGAATTTTTAATTTTTATATTGGTTATTTATTTTTATTATTTATAATTTTAATTATTTTGATTATTTTTAATATGTATTAGGTATCATTTCGACGTATTTAGAGGGCACACTCTGATAATACCTGTAAAAACACCTGATGGATATTGGCATATTATAAGTAGTTATTTAGCACAAAATTTAACCGCTTCGGTATATTCAGCACTTATAACTAAGTACATATTCGATCAATTGGATGTAAAATAGCGTTAATCCGTGAAAATGGTGTACATTATGACCACGCTTCTGAATAGGTCACAGGGGTAAGCGCGGCCCGCACCTTTAAATGATAAACAATCATCTCGTATTTTGATTTGTTTCCAGTTTTTTGATTATATATATCATGCTTTATTTTCATTATTGTCATGCATATTATTATTTGAAGAATATATTATTATTGAACATATAAAAACTATTTTGGTCGTGTACGTTGACTGTGACATAATTGATATTGTCTTGTTCATGTGAATTTGTGTTGTGTAAAAGTTATTATTGTATCGGGATCTATCGTCGCGTCCGCACTCGGCTTCGTGCTTCCGATCGGTGGCTGACCACCCGACCGCAATATGTGCCCCTCGCCCTGAAGCTAGTATAACCGTATCGTAGATCTAGTTAACTGGTCCTTGAGCCTGCATGAAGACTTGACATTGATAAGCATTCCATCGACGAATGCGAAATGGTGAGTTGGTTTCAAAGTTGCGCTTGTCTTTGTATGACAGCATGCATGTCACGGTTTGTTTGAAGTATACCTATATCGATATAAAATCCTACCAGCAACCTATCATGAATTTCACTCGACGAATCATTTTTATTATTCAACAATTCAATATTAGAAATTGTAGTATTGCAAATTTGCACAAGTTTTTTATTGACAATGATGTAAATATATATCGATATATTATATTGGAGTTAGCTTTTGGGTAATTCGTGCAATTAATAAGCGTGGATGCTAATTTTCATTTATTTTCAAACTCAACAAAAGTATAAAATTTTTCCATATAACCATGGAGGCTTGAAAAGAATGATAGTTTATAAAGAAATTAAATCTCTATCATAAATATAATACACACACTCAATTATGCTAAGGATATGGCCCCGTCTGGCCTGCGTCCAATAATGTAAGTAACAAACCAATGTGATGATTTCGTCTACATCAATCACTGTCTACCTGTTGAGATACGCTATCAATGGATGTAATGTATATCACTATAACATATAACTTTTTGGACTAAAATCTTTTTAAGTATCTTTTTATTACTTCCACTAAATCTTAATTTATATAACTTAATTCATGATTTTAAAATCAAAACAGAATTTTTTAACTTTAAAGTTAAGAAAATCCAAAAGCTAACTTTCTAGAGCATGAATATTTATATTTATACTGTAGCTTGCTTTCAGTGTCACGAAAATTCATTTGACTTGCTCTATTGATGTCGAGGGATCTACTTAATCTTCTTAGACCACAAATTAATTAAGTAACTAAGAACCTTCGACATCGGCTTTTTTCAAACATTTTTTGTGTTTGAAGTTAAGTTTATTGAATATTATTGAGATGAAATTGGCGAATTGGTTTTAGCACTGTTTAAGCAGTTATGAATGGCACAAATTTCAAATTAAAAAAAAATGATAAACTTTTCAAATTAATGAGCAAGTTCGTAGACACGTGTTGTCTTTTGCCAATCACGAATTATACATTATACTGTACAACTTTAACCGAATTTCCGATTTTGTCGCTAGTGTAAAATAATCTGACTTGTGAACAAATTATTTTAAGATTTTATCGGCGACAAAATCAATCGAAACCCCCGCAGACCCACAAAAGCTTCGTAGAATCTAACCAACGTAATAAATGCCAATAGAATGAGGAATTGTTTGAGTACAGAAAATAGATACTATTAGCATTCATCCTTTTGGGATTAATCAAAAATTTATATGTATTTGGTTAAATATATTTCATCATCCTTATAATCTCCATTACTTAAACTATTTCAAAACTACATACACTTTTTTACTTTGATTACTTCCTAAAGGATTTTTAATCGTGCTTTTATTTATTCTAACCCATAAAAATATTTTTAGGAATACTCTGTCCAGCTGACGTTCAGGGAGCAGTGGTTAGATGAACGACTCAAGTTTAACAACTTGGGAGGTAAGAAATATTAGGTACTACTTTATTGTAATAAATTATATCTTCCGATGAAGCGATTCGTATAATAATGATCGAACTTCACTTAAGGTAAGTTCGTTTAATCATTTATAATAATCTTTATTTTCAGATTAAAATCCACATATTACATAATATAAAAAGTCAATGAAAGAATAAGAATATTAAAAATAAATAAATTATAATATACATTAAATATTACTAGTAATACCTATTACTTTTTCGCGTACCTAATCACAAAACAACGTGATTGAAAAATATGTAATTAGGTATGTTAGCCATATTGTAATTTATTATGTCACTGAATCTACTAGGATGATATTGTCAATGATGACAGAACTCAACTCAATATAAAACACAAGGATTAATAAAATAATAATGAATTTAACATTTATAAGTGTAATTTATATGATTTAACATTTTTCCTAAATATCAATTAAGTAATTAATAATATTAATATAACAAATAAGTATAGAGATTAACTTATCTCTAAACTACACTAAATTAGTTTATATAACTTCATAGACTATGGAATTAATAAAAAATTAATTATATCACTATCTTAACAACATTTATATAATTTAACATCATATTAAAATAGAGCCCTGGCTAACTTCTCTCGAACTGAGCGTAAAAGTCGGCTGAAATAAATCAAACTAATCGTATTAAGTATAACATGACGGAATAGAGTTTTTTTTGCACTCAGGTAGACTCTTTTATATTATTTTATATCTGTTATTTTTAACCAGGTCGTCTCAAATACCTCACCCTGACAGAAGCTAACAGAGTATGGATGCCGGACTTGTTCTTCTCGAACGAAAAGGAGGGCCACTTCCACAACATCATCATGCCCAACGTGTACATCAGGATCTTCCCCAACGGGAACGTGCTCTACAGCATCCGGATCTCGCTGACCCTGTCCTGCCCCATGAATCTGAAGCTGTATCCCTTGGACAAGCAGACGTGCTCCTTGCGGATGGCCAGTTGTGAGTAGACACGTGCAATTCTCATTACTAAAGCGTTGATTTTTTTATTGAGGAACTTGCTCGTTTCTTCATATTTATACTGAGTATGGATCGATCCTTGCAAACTGGCATTTTTTTTATTTTCTTTATTAACAGTGCATAGAATGCCAGAAAAAAATCCCTGCGATTGATGAAATAAAAATATATACCCGCAACCTCGTGTGAAACGCGACAGAATAATATTCTAGCAACTATGCTAGCGTCTTAGGGGTGTAGTTAGCACTTAGCACCAAACTCATCATGTATTCTAATAACTGACTAAGAATTTTATATAAAAATTTTGGCTCTGTTATATGCAACACATTGAAAATAAATGCAAATTAGTTAAAAATTAGACCTAGAATTTTTTTAGTAATTCTCGTTATTGTGTGAAACCATTGTAAAACATAATATTTTGTTTTATGTATTTGATGTCTAGCACAGACATAATTCTAAGAATAATGCGTTGCTCAAGGTAGGCAATTATGTCTCAGTGTTTATGCGAAGCGGTTGGAATAAGCATTGTTGTTACAGTTTTACGTTTACGAGCTATAAAGAAGAGTGAATACTTTTGATTAGGTGAATCTTAATTCAGGTTAATAAATCTTGTCCACAGTTAAAATCGTACGTCTAAAAGCAAAATAATTTTATTAAGAGAAACTACAATTTACAAGCCAAAATTGTTATATAAAATTCCTATACATGAGACGGTTAAGTCATTTTTTTTTTAAATAATTATTATCTTACGAGTTGTTACAATACATGATGATGTACTACTTGGCGCTTACTACAGTAGCATCTGTCGCGTTTCACACACAGGTTTCGGGTATGTTTTATTTAGTGTTCGACCGAAACAGGTTTTTCAGCCGAAACCGAAACTGAAACCGATCTTTCGGCCTTGCTCCTAGTTTCGGCCGAAACCGAAACTTACTTAAACATATTTAATGTCTATCGTATACAGAAATCTGGTGTGTTTTTTACACATTTATTTGAATATACAATGTATATTATACATACAGACAGTTAGAAACAAAAGAAATACTTACCTAATCATTTATGTGCAAAACACAACCTCAACTCCATGCGATTAACGAACGAACTGAGCCGGCGACACGACGAGCGAGCACGACCTAGAGCGGCGAAGTTCGCCGAACGATGCACGATAATCCACGAACACTCAAGTTTCGGCGCGGCCGAAAGTTTCGGCCATTTTCTGTCCGAAACCGAAACTAAGGCCGAAACTAGATTCCTTGGCCGAAACTGGCCGAAACCGAGACCGAACTTTCGGTCGGTCACTAGTTTTATTTCATCTATCGTAGGGATTTTTTCTGGCATTCCGCGCACTGTTAACTTGAGACTGAATAAAGCAATACTCGCGAATTCGTAATCAGCCATGCATCTATACATTGCCTACATTTTCCAGCAAGTTTATGTGATGTGCAGATGGCTGGACAACCGACGATCTGGTGTTCCTGTGGAAGGAGGGCGACCCCGTTCAGGTGGTGAAGAATCTGCACCTGCCTCGCTTCACGCTCGAGAAGTTCCTCACGGACTACTGCAACAGCAAGACTAATACTGGTAACTAGTAATCCTAGGTGTGATGGATGGATGTTTGTTACTCAATCACGCCGTAACGACTGAATCGATTTGACTATTTAGCACAGAGATAGATAGATCTGGAATAACACATAGACTACTTTTTATCCCGGAAAATAAGGGAGTTCCCGCGGAAATCCAAAAAAAACCTCAATCCACGCGAATGAAGTCGCGGGCATCATCTAGTCATGTTATATGGATGGATGGATGAATGAATGTTTGTTAGTCAATTACGCCGTAACGACTGAATTAATTTGGCTGGAATTTGGCACAGAGATAGGTTATAGTCTGGAATAACACATAGGCGAAAAATACGAGAGTTCCCGCGGGAATTAAAAAGCGATCCAGGCGGATGAAGTCGCGGGCATCAACTAGTAGAATGTAAGTATTTAATTTTTTCATGTTTTCGGAGTGAAAACTTCTTGGTTTTTTTATTCTTGCAATCCACGTGCGCGCGTGATCTTTACTAGTTGTTACGTCGTGTACTTGCACATTCTCGTTGCCCAAGACTTTGTCTGCATGGAGCTAGGTTTTTAAAAATCCTACGGGAACCCTTTATTTTTCCCAGGTCCTCAACTCTTAGAGTGTGAAATAGGCTATTAAAGCTCTTCTGCTTTTATATCTTCTTCTTCTTCTTTTCAACTTATAGACGTCCACTGCTGGGCATAAGTCTCTTGCATGGACCTCCACAGTTCTCGGTCTTGCGCCGCCTGAATCCAGCGACTCCCTGCGACTCGTTTGATGTCGTCGGTCCACCTAGTGGGGGGTCTGCCAACACTGCGCTTCCCGGTGCGGGGTCGCCACTCCAGCATCTTGGGACCCCATCGACCATCAGCTCTTCGAACTATGTGCCCCGCTCATTTCCACTTCAGTTTCGCGACTCGCTGAGCTATGTCGGTGACTTTGGTTCTCCTACGGATCTCCTCATTTCTGATTTGATCTCGCAGGGATACTCTGAGCATAGCTCTCTCCATCGCCCGCTGAGTGATCCTGAGCCTGCTTTTATATATTTTTTCCTAATCACAGGGTTTATATTAAAAAAATTAACAGGTCGGGTAAAGAATATCTTAGTCCAATCCACTACTAACCTTCTCATTCCTCGTTTAACAACGATTTCCTCATTGCCTTCAAAGTCCGCTATAAATTGTTTCGATGTAATTCAGTTGAGATATTACAGGTGATAAATCCTACGTAGGCGAAATAACTCAGTCTATAGCACCAACGTAATACGAGTATGGCCTATTGTCTATCGGTCTTGTATCGGATACTTTGGAGTGCGCATAGGAATTAGGGATCTTACAAGTTACAACCTTGTCCCTGCTTCACAATTCAACCACGGAACTATTGCTGAGATCTATAGTAATAATGTCCTCCCAACCTTATCTGGCCACGGCGGCCAATCTCCACAGAGATTAGCCATCTGGGCGGGAGATATTATAGTGCACAAATTTGTGCGCTAACGCGGGTGCACTCTCTATTCCCGCACTCTCATAACCCGATGGGACGGAAATCCGACACGACCGGAAAGAGATCAGGCGCAGGACCGACGGCTTTACGTGCTCTCCGAGGCACGGCGGTGACTCACTACCGACTTCCTAACCCCGGGCTAGTACTGAAAATTTTGAAACCCCAATACATTTTTGGCCTGACCCAGGAATCGAACCCGGGACCTCGTCATCCGTAGTCGAACTTGCTAACAACTAGACCAACGAGCAGAGAGATCTATAGAGCATGCTCTGACTCAGCTCATGCTCAAGATAGAGGTTAAAACGAGACACAAATATGCTCTGACATAAATCTGTCTCGTTTTAACTCTGTCTTGAGTCAGAGCTGAGTGAGAGTGCGGTCTATAGATTTCAGCCTATGAGAAGTCGTGAGCAAAGCAATCATAAATCTTCATAAATTATAGCTAAGATCTATCTCGATCATGTTAGCTTTCAAACAGAACAGAATAAAAGAAAAAATGGATCCATTCGTTAGGGAGCTATGAGGGAACAGATGGACACAGAGATAAACAGATACTTACATTTAACACCCCTCATTTTCCTTTGATGTCATCATTTTCCGTCAGAATAAAAAAAAAAGATAACATCAAAGGTGCAGTTATGGTGAGCAAGGCATTGTTTTGATATCGTTAGAATTCCTAAAGTCTGATTCTTAATTCGGTGGAATTCTGACACTTGTCATTTTATAAATCGAGCGAGTTATTTGTATGAAAAACAGTATTACCACCTGTACTTCGACTTTACCCCAAACTATCTGTCAGGCATTTGTCATAAATATCTATGTGCGGCAATTGATATTTATTTTTCTAAGTTTAAATTTGATATCTTTTTTGTGGGATTTTTTAAATTAAAAATCAGACTATAGTATAAGCACGTATACATATAAGAGTACTAGAATCTCGAGCCTGTGTTCGATTTACAAGAAGATTTACGAGAAGATTTACGAGCATCTGTCATATTATTTATATGTATATCGGAGGTAAAGCGTGTCGCGATCTGTCATGTTCCTTGTTGTATGGCGTGACATCGCGCCTCATCCATCACTGCATTTCATGACAATATTGTATTTCATATTTCATGACGTGCATTGTGTTCATTATCTGGGGTTTGAATTTTTAATATTCTGTATTCGTATAGGTACTGTGCGGGATATTAAATTGCGGTTGAATTGAAATAATATTTAGCGGATAGCGCATATAATAATATTCGTATAATCTGCGGTTTTTCACTTTTTTGAAAAATAAACGGACAGGTACTTTACTACTATGTTTTGATGCAGTTATACGACACAAAGATAGATTATACCTATATACTAATAACAAATAGGCTACTTTTTACATATAAAAAAAATTGAGAACCTCCTCCTTTTTTGGAAGTCGGTTAATAAAAATGGTCTCTTCGACTCTAATAATGATATCTATTTCAGGTGAATACAGTTGCCTGAAGGTGGACTTGCTGTTCAAGAGAGAGTTCAGTTACTACCTCATCCAGATCTACATCCCGTGCTGCATGCTCGTGATAGTGTCCTGGGTGTCCTTCTGGCTGGACCAGGGAGCTGTGCCGGCCAGGGTGTCGCTTGGTAAGAGCCAGCCTGCCTCATCCAGATCTACATCAATAAAAAAAATATCAACATTTTCATCATCTGCAGCCCATTAACGGCTCCCTGCTGAGCGCAGGTCTCCTGTCAGATAAGGGGTTTTTAAATACAGGGTTTCCCCTCCATTAAAGAGATCTTGGTTTGCTAGTCTGATTATTTTCGATTATTATTTTTAAATTTTGACCATTAATTGTTGTTTAAGCTTTACAATTTTTGTCATTTTTTTAGATAAGGTGGTGGAAAATGCATAAGCATTTTCCACCTCGCTGGGCCAATGCGAATTGGCACTTCAAATACATTCGAGAACATTATTGGAAACTCTCATTGGGCATGCAGGTTTCATCGCGATGTTTTCTTTCAAGTCGAAGCATGTGATAACTGCTGTAACGAAACAAAAATGTGGGCATTTAGCTTCTGTGTCCTTATGTGCATACCGCATACCTACCTACCTCTAGCATTTATACTTACTTGGAAGGAAAAGAGGAATATAAAAAAATAAAAATGACATTTGATCCTCAGGAGTAACGACTCTGCTCACCATGGCTACTCAGTCGTCAGGCATCAACGCGTCACTACCCCCGGTGTCATACACCAAGGCCATCGACGTATGGACGGGAGTATGCCTAACTTTCGTCTTCGGGGCGCTACTGGAGTTCGCCTTAGTGAACTACGCCTCTCGCTCTGACATGCACAGGGAGAACATGAAGAAGTCGAGACGGGAGATGGAGGCTGCTGCGAGCATGGACGCAGCCTCGGACTTACTTGATACAGACAGCAATACCACATTTGCGATGGTGAGCTCGCATTTGATTAGCCCCTTGGCAAGATGTAGTCTAGTATTTTGATAGTTGCATTTCGTAGCTAGCCTTGGTTTCTTTCTTTACGAGTAAAGGTCAAACCACACTATAGCGGTGCGCAAGATGCGGCAGCGTGTCGGTGCGGGGTGTCGACCGTACGACGTAATAAAATTATTAACTATCTGGTCTCCGCTTCGCTTTGTTTACGTGGACATGTTAAATTAGTCTGCTTTTTAGATGATCTTATCTATGACCTCGGTTCATCATCATCAGCAACCCATCAACGGCACACTACTGAGTCCTCTCTCAGAGAAATGTTGTGGGCCACCACGCGCGCCGGCCCAATGCAAATTGCCAGACTTCACACACCATTGAGAACAATATCTCTTAGGCATGCAATTTACTCACGGTGTTTTTCATCATCGTTGAAGCATGTGATATTTAATCATTTAAACTTCTGAATATTCATTAAAATTCCTTTTATTCATATGAACCTAACCGCATTACTACAATGCGGCAGCGGAGAGGCGCGGCGCGGCGGTAATGCGGTAAGGACATAATATGATTTGATGGAAATAATATTAGTGTCGCAACTCGCACCGTTCCGCTGTCACGTTGCGCGAAGTCGCTACAGTGTGGTTTGACCTTTATGGTTCTAACTACATCTCTTTGACGAACAGTTCTTCATAGACTCATAGTAATATTTTTGATGACTTCATTATTTGGCATGACTAGTTGCAGATTGTGATCTTTATAGTCTACTTAGTCATTGACATTATTAAATTCAGTTAGTTTGTTATCATACGTTTTATAAATTACCTAGATTTTAGTCAATTATTTTCAACTTTCAACTTCTGATTCAGTCAAAAAGTAATATTTATAAGCAGTTTTAGATAGTTATTCGAAAATAATGGTAGAAAAGTTAGATATCTTAGATTTTGTCTAAAGAGCGGTTTACATAACACTCATAACAAAAAACTTATCAGTTTTAGGTTTTAACTAAACAATTAATTTATTATAAGCTGAATTTAGTGGCAAGCAAATGTCTCTACCAGTTGCTGAAACTTAGAAATAGACACATAATACTTTGAAAATTTTTGAAATATTTTGTTCGTCGATGATTTTTAGTAAAATAACAAACAAATTTTTTAAAATGTGTAATCTTACTTATTTTTAAAATTACTTTTCTTCTTCTATCACTTATAAATAAGTCAGGGAACACCCCGACTTGTTTATAAGTTAGAAAAACTATTATAGACGCAATTATTGAAACGTCAGAAATATTTAGGCAAAAGAAGCAACTAAGTACTTAGTTCTTAAAAAAAAGTTCAAAAGGCGGCTTGGTCTACCTGACTGGTTTACCTGACTGGTCTACACAAACAGAAACCGTATATGCCTCATGATCTCAGAAATATCAAATTTTAATAACCTCTCTGGCGTAATGGTGAGCGCTGTGGTCTTATAACAGTGAGGTCTCGGGTTCAATCCCCGGAGAGAGCAATTTGGGAATTTATGATTTCTGAATTGTCTCTCGGGATTATATCGGGCAAAAGAAGCGACTAGTTCTTAAAAAAAAGTCCAGAATGTAGCACGTTCGTCCCCCCTGACTTGTCTGCAACTGACAGAAGCCGCTGATGCGCGGCGGCGTGGTGGACTCCAAGATGCGGCAGTGCGAGATCCACATGAACCCGCCGCGTAAGAACTGCTGCCGCCTGTGGATGTCCAAGTTCCCCACGCGCTCCAAGCGGATAGACGTCATCTCGCGCATCACCTTCCCGCTCGTCTTCGCGCTCTTCAACCTCGCCTACTGGTAACACTTGAACACTTGTTAAGGGATGATGACTATTTATTCACTGCTTTTTGACGTCAATTACTTACTTACTAGTTACTACTTACTAATATTATAAGTGAGAAAGTGTTTGTTGGTTCCTGGTCCTACAATCACGCCGCAGCAAAGCAACGGAGCGACGTGATTTTTGCATGGGTATAGTGGAGGACCGGGAGAGTGACATAGCCCGGATAATTAAACAGTTCCCGCGGGATATTAAGAAATAAATCTACGCGAGCGGAGCCGCGGGCAACAACTAGTAATAAAATGATTTTTAGGGATGCAGGAAGTAAGCAGTTGGCAGTCGCGTCGGTAACGCACCTAACAACTGTGTGTCGATTCTCTAAAAGTGATTGCATCAGTGTAACGATCGCAGTGACCTCTGATTGGCTGGCACCCTCCCGTTATTGGTTAAAATTCAATGATGCAGCAAGAACGCCATAAATTCAGCCAATCAGAGGCCATACTGCCGTCCACAAGCTATAACGCCGTTAACTAGCAAAACCATATTTCCTAATATAAACCCTAATTTCAATGGTTTTGGATTTAAATTAGGAAATATTATGGTCTTGGTATAGTTAACGGCATTATAGCTTGTGGACGGCAGCATTGCGTTCGTTACACAATGCAATGATGCAATCGTTTTTACGGAATCGACACGCTGACGACATCGCCTGTCGGTTCGCAGGTCGACCTACCTATTCCGCGACGAGGACGAGGAGAAGTGATTCTCCTTGTCCCCCGAGGGCGGCGCGGAGGTGGCGCGCCTCGCCGTCGCCGTGCTCGCGCCCTACGCCCTGTTCGCGCTCGTCTACCTGCTGTGCCTGCGCCCCACCAGCGAGCCGCAGGTCTCCATCGCGCGCCGCCACCGCCGGGCCACCGGCACTCCCCGCTGTCGGCGGCTTTAACTTGAACCTGCTGTCGGCCGCTTCATCCTCATACCTACTGTCGGCGGCTTAAACCTTATGCCTCCTGTTAGCTGCTTTAACCTCATACTTGCCGTCAGCGGCTTTAACTCCATACCTGCCATTGGCTGCTTTAACCTGATACCTGCTGTCAGCGTTTTCAACCTCATACTTGCCGTCGGCGGCTTTAACTCCATACTTTCTGTTGGCGGCTTTAACCTCATACCTGCTGTCGGTGGCTTTAACCTCATACCTGCCGTCGGCGGCTTTAACCTCATACCTAGTTTGCACACTCACACTTCGAGCTTCTTGAAAAATCCTAAATCAGCAGAAAACCACTTGCCAGAATACCAAAACTATTTCCTTCGTCTGTTTGTTTGATTTTTGAGCTTTCTCTGGATTTTTTCCATTTCATCTCTTTATTACTTTAAGTATATCCTTCCAAACACTTCAAGCTTCTTGAAAAATCCTAAATCGGTACAAAATAATTTACTAGAACATCAAAACTACTTCTTTCGCTTGTTTGTTTGATTGTTGAGCTTCCTTTGGATTACTTCAATTTCTTCTCTGTTCTCTCTTTCCTATTTACAGTATATCCTTCCGAACACTTTGAACTTTTTTTTCTTTAAAAAAACCTTCTCGCTTCTACTTTCTAAAACATTGGTTTCTTCTATTGAAAAGTCTACTTGCCAGAACACCGAACTTATCTTCTTAGTCTGTTTTTCTTTTTGAGTTCACTCTGGATTACTTCTAGCTATCTTAGCATTGTATCTTCTCTATTCTTATTTCTTTCGTTTGTACGATCATATCTAGTATTCCTCCCGAACACTTCAAGCTTCTTGAAAATCTTCTCGCTGTTACTTCCTATAATTATCATTGGCCGGACAAGTGGAAGATCACTTTCCGGAATACCTTCCTCTTCTTCGCCTGAATACTGACTCCATCTTCTTCTGGTATAATGCCACGCCGAAGTTTCATAGTTGAGTTTAGTCTGGATGACTTCAGCTAGGTATTCGAAACAATTATATTAATATTCTTATTTTCTTACGCCTATTAGTTTTCTTCAAGGAAGAGTTCAAATACTATTACGCTTACAATAAATATATCTAAAGTTATTGGACACTTACTATTAGCTAAACTATGTTTACGTTAAAATTAAAGCTATCATCTCTTATTTTTACTCTGGTCTTCATAGGATTCATGCCGCCTATTATTATTTGTTTCAGCTTCGCTCTCTTTATATATGCCTCTTCTAAATTTTCTTAATCCTTCTTTTCTACTAAACCTTTTTAATCTCAGCCACTTTTTAATGCCACTCCTCGTTTATCAAAATTGAAGTGTTTTTTAGCTCTCACGCAAAATGCTTATGAACTTGAACCTAAACTAAAGCGCAGACTGATTATAAAACACCAAAGACGAAAAGCATATCCCTATGCATAAAGCGCATTTGCGCGTAGATTTTATGTTAGCCTTACTAGCGAGATATGGGAGCGACGCGGCTGAGACAGAATAAAAATGTATTACATACCTACCCTCATATTACGAATACATCTAAAAGTGTCAAATATACAACAAACTCCGCCACTTGCAGGCAGTATCGTCAAAAACGCGTTTTAGATGTATTTATAACGAATATCACTCACGACAGTTAATCGAAACTACCCTCATATTCATAAAAATTTAAATCGGACATATTTATTATCTTCGCTTAAATGTGTTACTTAAAAAGAAAGAAACAAAACACATTTTCTACAAAGTACCCACATTTCATAAGATTAATTATATACGATTTTTAGATTTTTATGAAGGGTGGGTCTCATCTTTTTATTTTATTATTCAAAATATGACTGTACAAAAAACAAATGTTTATTTGAAAATGAATTTTTAGATAGTTTTTACGGAGCGATTACTGGTTTATATATCTGGCTACTATATAGAGTAGGTACAATATGGCTACGCATAATATAATAAATGTTTAAATTACACTAAAATAATAAAAATATTCGCACATAGAAATAGACAAGTATTCATGGATAACCGTGCGATTTACAACGATGCGAACGCTGCGCTGCTGCGACAACATGTAGTTACTACCTACAACACATTACCATATAAGTCTATCCTATAGGTATATTATAGTATTATAAGTACAGGGCTATTTAGAAAATACTAGATATTTCAAATAAAATAATGTCTTTTTTGCTTATAATTTGAAATATTTTTTTGATGACCTGTCTAAATATTCATTGATCTATGAAGATTAGAAATAAGGCTACGTCGCCACGAGCGAAAAAAACTCATACATTAACATTCGTATTCGTATACTGATTTGTGTTTTGTTTCGTCGTTGTATCAACGGACGGACATACATATGTATGTACCTATATCGTATATATATGTAGGTCTTTTGCAACTATCACCAAAGTATACAGCCTTGATCCGCGCTATTGTTCAGACTTCCACCGAACGATCTTGTGGCGCTTGTATCCAGTGGCTCACTGCATCCCGTTGGATGTCGTTTTCTATTTAGGGTCTGCGAATGTGTTTTAGGGTTTGAGGTCTCTATCCCAGCATCAATCAAAGGCCCTGTAGGTATCTACCTACTTTATTACATCCCTTAAATCTTTATTAAGAAGACCAGAAGTCGCTGGTTTTTTCTAAATAACCCTGTATGCTAAGCTCATGCATTTTTCTGACTTTAGATGTTAAGTTTTATTTTACCACGATTAATAAAATAAATATTACAGTAAACCGGATTAATTAATTTATATAGGGAAAACGCATTGTACGCAGCCTTTTGCATCGTTTCGCATCGAATTAGTTATTATAATTACAAATATCCATAAAATAATGAATGACTACCTAGAATGCAATAAAGTAAGAAAAAGAATTTTAAACCGCCATTTTCTATTTCTGTCCTGCTGACCAAAAAATACAAAATGGCCGCTTAACCATTTCTATTCTTAACTTGGTCGCATTGTACACAATGTCATACATTATAATATTATGACAGTTGACATCTTTATTATCGCACATAGTTCGTGTTACACGCTGTAATGACCCTAATAGATTTTATAACGAGGACCAAAGCGTGACGAAGCCATGTGGATAGTAGATGCGAATAGTATGAATGGATCCGTATAGACATTTTGCCTTTGGAAATATGCGTGAACTTTATTTTCAACCGACGAAAAGAAGGAGGAGTGTTCTCAAGTCGTCGCGTATATTTTTTATGTATGACTACGCATAACTTTTTGGAGACTATATATCACATAATTATATTTTTATTCGATAGGGTCTATCTTGAAGTTGGTCCCATTAAAATTTCAAAAATAAATTTCACCTCTAAACGACTTTCTTTGCAACTACGCATACGATTTTTTTGTTAACCGATTTAATTTTGTACTGCCGATTTTGATGAATTTGTTTTTATTGAATTGGATCTACCACGCATAACTTTGTACTGGGTTGTTTGTTTTCTATGATTCTTTTTGTATTGAATAATAATATTATGCCTCAAAGTGAAATTAGCCATGGCATAATATATCTAATCCTTTAAAAGGTTTTGGACTGCAAAGCTATGTTGAAAAGCTAGTTATGTAAACACCAGGGAAAAATTTGGGATACGATTAAAGTCAAACTATTATAATAGTTTTTAAAGTTCACGTATACTTCCAATTGGCTTACACGTAGTTATTCTCCTAGGGAAATAGTAACTACAGTAACATGTGAACTCGACTTGAACTCCTAGAAAATATAATTATTCAGTGTCTACTCAAAACTATACCTACGTATATATTTATGTATGTATAGAGTCTCTGTGTACCTTTATAGTTTTTTAGTCGACATTCACAATTATTGTAGGCTTTAGCCGTAGATCATAATTATCATAAGAAAATCATCAAATGAAAGGAATTAATGAAAAATAATCATGACCGTTAATGTAGTTTTTAGGATACGAAGGCGTTGAGGTGTCTTTTCAATGTCACAACCTAGAAGTTCTTTATCTTATTTATTAGTGGAGGTGAAAACTCTTTCCCATACGTTACCGCTGCGCTGGTGGCAACAGTTAGTAGTATTATTATGTTAGATATAAAATTTGTTTGATTTGTTAATTTATTTAAAGTTATTTAAGTTTCCAATAATAAAGTCTTTATTTTCGGTATCAAATAATTTACCAAATATTAATATGAATTAGAATACAATATTACTAAAAACGAGAAGAAGAAATATCTATTTAAATGAGAAAAATGAAGAGAAATAGAAATATAATGTAATTCATGGATAGGGATAATATCAAGGTGGGAAATGAAAGAGATATAATAATGGGAATAAGGTATCTGTATGTATTATTTACTAATTTAATTAAAAGTATCTGGTTAGAAAGAACTAACTTGTTGTATATTGAAAAATATACTGACAAATGTGAAAATGTAGGTGATGAAAGTGTAAATAACAACCTACTCTACACCTGTGTCGCTCACTGTACAGTAAACTATATACTAATACTCCTACTGTAATACTTAATGTTACTGTAAGATTTGACAACGCTCATTCCTCTCACAAACACTATTCGTCATACTGTAAATAGTAAACTTGTGTAGCCTTTGCATGCGACGACATTTTAAAGCCTAATCGAAATGCGTGTGAGGCAATAAAAAAGCAAAAGGTAAAATATATGGAGCCTGTTTTGCTTTGCGGTTGACGCTAACGCAGCATAGTTGAAGTGGTTCAAAATGTCAGCGCTTGTAAAGACTTTAAAAATCACAGCATGATTGTTTTAATGTTTCACAAAATATTGGAAACTTGTAAAAAAATATAATGGCTGGGATGCGGAAGAAAATGGTCGATTTTTTAAGTTACTGCCTTATATTGTTGCGGAACACAATCCAATTTTGCATTCTGCTATGCAAACCTCCTAAGTAGGTAGATACCAAATCCCATGATCCAAACTGACCTAAGTATAAAAGACAACATTCTCAAGTCAGTCCCCTCTCCCGTAACATGCAATTATCTCCAGATCCATATTGTTGAACCTTATTGGTTAAAATGGAATAAATACAAAATATAAACGTCGCGCAGATTGTTTTATTAATAGATTAGCAAATGGCACAAAATTGTATGCACGCATGGATGAGAGAATTGTTCTGTTGTACTTTTATTATACTACTAGGATAAACTTTAGAGACAAGAGTTTGCACTTATGTGATGGGGAAAACACATTTTTCTACGAATTAGAGGAACAAGAAGATAAATTATTATACATAGAAAAAAAGAATAATAATCGACTGTAGAAACTAAATAAATAAAGATGAAGGCAAACCATAATATCTTGATTCGAGATAACTAGGACAACTCAGTCAATAGTGAGTAATAGAAAACGTTCATTTTATTATTGTCTTAAATTGGGAGACCTGAGTATAAAAACTTACATTGTACACTGAAGGAGAGGAGAACGGTAAAAGTAGAGATCTATGGGAGACGTTTATATGACGAGATAATGGCGAACCTACAATAATGGAGAAGCACGACAAGAAGGAAAGCCATCAAGGTGAAAGAAAAATGTTATCAGTCTCCGTATTGGGGCGGAGCAGAATACAATCCCCAATCCCACGTCGGGAGACAAGGGTGTCGTAAGAGGCGACAAAAACCGACTGGTGGTAGGGCCGAGGGGCCCGTCTGGCGAGATACCACCCTCCTGCTCAAGTCTGTCGACCGGTTAAGAACGTTCGGTAGTAAGCATGGAGCGCCAGTCATGGTGTGAAATCCACGCGGGTTGAATCGTAACCAGCGTTGCTCAGCTACCTTCACACGGGCTTAATGTAGTTTTGGAATGCTTTTTAAATTGCTCTATTACTTTAAGAAATTTTTTTTGGGAACTTTATTTAACATTTAAGTTTCGTCACTTTGTTTCTCCAAAAACCGTCAGAATTATTTCATTTGAGAATTCTATCATTTTATTTAATAACAAAAGGAAAAAGGGTCATCGTTGTGAAGCTTTTAACAGAGGATTGGAGTTTTTGGAGCTTGTTTTGTTTGCGATTTTAAAGTACTGCAGTATCGGTGAACGTAGTTGATGCCAATGTCTGCGGCCATAAAGTAATTTGATGGTTGCCTTTTATTTACATCATCATTTGGTAGCTAAAGAAGGTATTACGTAGGATAAGCTAGTTATAAGTAAATTCATTAAATGTAAGTTAATTTTAAGGTATTTCTAAGTAGTCCTTAGCTTACATGTTTCTGTTGGTTTGACTTCAAAGTTGCTAACTTTGCAGCCGTGCCAATAGTTGAAAATTGAATAAGGCAATAAGTAACGATGTTTTGAACTGATCATTTTCGGAAATTATGTTCAATATTAGTTTCGTCTTTCGAATTTCATTTTCAACATCATCTCCTACATTTTTATGGACAAACGCACAAAATATTTTTAAGTTACCAACATCATTGATAAAAATGTATTGTTTTAGGTTGTCTCTCTGGTCTTGTATCTAAGATTTCTGTACATTGAATAATTAGTGTTCTGAATGTTGGTTTTGGGAACGGATATTGCTTTATCTGATTGGTTTAAAACCGCGGGCATTCGTCAACTTCAGGTGTTTACAAGATTTGATTGCCATTCGAGAAGCAATACATTTTCTCATCCTAAGTTTGGAGCTTTGTCAGTTGAACCCAGAGTTAAACTGCAGATGATCTCCACAGCTTGTTAGTTGTAAATAGTTGTTGTACGTGCTTTTAGTTATTTCCTTTGTGACGTTTTTAGATGCGACATTTCATTGAAATCTCCAGATTCTGGTATCCATCTGTTCTGTAGACTTGATGGATCTTGCACTAAGATCGTCACCTTCTGTGGACAGGGGATCACCTGGCTAGTTTTGTTTGGGCATTATTTTTAAATTCACCTTTTATTTGCACTGTCAAATCATCAAATTCCTAGAAAGATTGATCATTTATGATTATTTGGTATTCTGTTCTTTTTGAAAATCAGATCAATCTCAACATCGTTTGTTTACTATTGCAAAATACTCTAATTATCAAATATAAATAAAAATAATAATTAAATTTTAATTATTATTGAAATGACAAATGATGATTAAATGATACGAAAATGAAAACTGTTTTAGGTATTAGTACCTATAAAATAATATCTACCATCGAAATATGATAATCTAAATATTTAGATAAATAAAATACTTCAGCACGATTTAAATACACCATAAATCACTATGAATTTGATCTTTTTAATTTGTAACTTCCTATCACAATAAGCATATAATAAATCCCTATGCCCTAATAATCCAATATGTTGGTTGTTTGTTGGTATTTTAACGTTAGCTAAATAACTTAGGTTAAATTCTCGAGACTTCTAAGAAGTTAAATATTCTGAAAGAGAACTTATTATAAAAGCAAAGATGAAATGTTTAATAACGATTGTGAACACAAATAAAACAACCATGCTGTGATGAACGTTATGTTAATTTTAAGTACATATTTCAATGTAATAAAATATCACTATCGCTGTGTTCGGTTATAATAAAATATTTATTAATTTAAATTAAGAAATGGTTATCCAATTTTGGAAGCCATTTTTGGTTTTCTGTTACGATTATTGCTCATTTCTATCTCTCCGTCCCTTTATTTCGTCAATTTGTGTTTTAGATTGGTCAAGGCGGAAGATACTTTTAATAATGGACGAGATATTTGGTCGCGTTCCATTTTAAAAGTATATTTCCAGTCTTATTTTACGTGGTTGATGTGGAATGTGTATTAAGCATAAAATAGTCACTTGATTATTATGTCAAGTGTCATGTACTACTAATAGTACAAGTGTTATGTGTGTAATTTGAGGGCACAATAAGGAGATCAATAAGTGACGATCTATCATTTGGAAACATTGGACTGGTTAACGTACCTAACTTGTATTTTTAGTATTATTCTTTAGAAATTAGTCCACATAGAAAGAAATATAACTAAACTGCGCGACGCAAAATTCAAAGTTCTTCAATCAAAATAACATTGAATTAGGTACAATCGCAAGTACCTACTACCTACAGCCATGCGGAATAAATAACTGTAGGTAGTTAAGTAACCCTGCTTAAAAAATGGCTCTCAACAAAAGAAAATTAAGTAATTATGTATATCATGTGGAAACTAAATAACAGGGTCTTCAAAAAAGGATGAAAATATGCTTCAAATCATTTATTAAACTCAAATTAAACACGTAATACAATTCTAAATAATCAGCTATTGCACTTAATCGGTAAACATAAGTATAACATACTAATTAGTGTATCTAACAAAATATCACATAGGTACCTAAATGATTTGCATAAATAGTTCTGTGTAAAATTCACATTTTGTTCGGTGCAATAAATGTAATAGATTTGTCGTGCGGAAAAATGTTGTATTCAAATCTCCAGATGTAGTTGTGTCCTTGTAGTCGAAATATACTCGTCTACTGATTTAGATATGTCCTTTTTAGATATTCTTGGGCTGTGATGAAGTATAGTTATGTATAAGTTATGTCGGAGATTTCAAGGCTGTTCTCTTTTTTTATATTGGCAACAAAAAATAAAGTAGCTTCCTGGTTGGGTAATACTGGTAACACTTACCTGAAAAGAAAACAGGTTAGTTTAAACATTTGTACAAATTACGTCGACATATCGATAAAGTCATCCTTCAGACCAAGGAGTATTGCAAGTTGATAGAGCCTAAGCTATTGTTATACGTATGTAGAGATCCAAACAAGATTATGAATATTGTGCCGCCATTTTCTATTTCTATTCTTTATTTTCTTTTTTAAAGATATTCTATTCTTAACTTGATCGTTTAATCTGTCATAAAAGGTGGATCTTTTACCTTTTTGAAGTGGAATTTCTTAATACGCGTAAGACCACTTATTGTGAATGCTAAGTGAGTGCACTCAACTGTAGCTTATTTTGAAAATGGTCACTAGACAAAACGTTTTTGGTAGGTACGGAAGTAGTTATTAAGGATGTGATGACTGATGGATACTTGACGGATATGGCGATAGCTCAGTTTAATCAAATTCCTTGGTCTGAGAATCATTGAAATTAAACTTAAATAAAGAATCATTAAAAAATAAATATGAGGTCGTCACATCAAAAATGTTAAGTAGAATTTAACAAGATTTTAAATTACTAAAGGCCGATAAAGATTATGCGCAACTCAAGTGTTTAGTACGTTTAGTTAAAAATATTTCTATTTCTATTTCTATAGTGTTTAGTACGAAATTGATGCTAATTCACATAATATGTGTAAACAATTTCTAAAGTCGGGATAGATAAAAATTGTGCTACTCTTTTAGTCCTTTAAGACTATACCAACCGAATTTTTTACTAAGCACTTATTGCTAAATACTTTTCATAATATCTGTCGGCCATAATATATGAAAATTATGCCATCATTTTTATGGGGAAAAATGCAGTTGTAATGTAATTGTTTTAAAATTAATGTTGCCACTGTAAAACTTTCTACCAAAATAAAATTAAAAATTATAATATTACTTAGTTGCAGTAACAATAATATAATTATAACGTTTTATTATTTATCTTTGTTTAAATGGAAAGTTGTATTGCGAAATAATGCAGGGAGGGATTTTAATAAAATTATACCCATCTTTAAATGAGTTTTATTCCCTTATTGACTATATCATAGATAATTTTATGAAATATGCGAAAGTATGTTCAATGGTTGGTTTACCTTTCAGTCGTGCAGCAATGGAGTAACAGATTGATTTGATTTTTTGAATGGAGTATGTAAAGATCTCTGCTCTCCTCAAGCTGTAATGTCGTTAACCAACATTTGCCAAATACGATTTTTTAATGTTATTTCACTTAGAAAAAAAATTATCGATCCATCTAATTGGATCGTTTTGGTAGGTAACGACAGTTTAGCTTAAGGATATCTTATAAAATGAAAAAAGACATTTAATCTTGGAGAAAAAGATTTCTGCGGGTTTTTTAAAACCTAACGAACAAAGTCGCGAGCAAAAATTAGTGAGTTTTTGTCCATTTCTAAGAAATATCTAGTTATGTTGAAAAATAATTTTAATATTGGATAGGATTTCTTTTTTCATATTTTTTCCTAATATAATAAACGTTATTTTTTGTTAACAAGAAACCTCACAATAAATCTTCAACCTAATCGATTGCAATAAAAATTTTTAAACCATTCATTATATCAATACGAAAAATTAATCAAAATTGTATGAAGTTGTAAATAGTTACAGTAATTAGGTAACTATAGACGGTATAGACCTCCTTACTTGAATCTTGAGATTTTCGTATGAACAAAAACAAGTGATCGAAAAATTATAAACAGAAACTGTAAGAAGCAGGCAGCTTTTTAGGTTTTTACCGCGAACGCCATTTCCTATTTCTGTCTTACACAGAACAAGACAGAAATATTAAGTGGTGGTTTTCGATTGTCACTAGTCACTACCTTTTTTGAAAGTTTTGTCATTGTTACATTTTGAATGTTTATGATAACTTTAAATTAGTTAGGTATTTATTTTTGTTTGGTTACTATAATTGTTAGCGTATCGTTTTCTACGATAAGTAAAAAAGGAAAAATTTGCATAGCGCAGCATAGCGCTGACTATTTAATTACTTTAATTAATTGTTGCGGATTTCCCATTTGTATTATTTATTTACATCTCATAAATAACAATTTTAATTCAAATAAACAATCAACAAACTTAAAATAATATAAAATTAAAATCTAAATTATAATAATATTATACTACAACTATTTCTAAAATTAAAACTATTAATAATAATAATTATTTCTAAAATTAAAACTAATATAAACCTAAAACCTCATCGATGTCACCGCAGCGCGGCATAGTACCCAAGATGCTGGCAGCATTGCCCCTTTGAATGGCCAAACTAATTCTTTGGCCAAGGTAGCTGCCAGCTCTTGGATCCCCGGTGGACTCGATGATCTTTTTACATAGGGTCAGGCGGGGTAAATATAAGACACAGAAATTTCGTATAAAAATAAGACATGATTGTAATTCCGTAGAAAAAGACCAAAAAAGAACTTTATTAAACTAAAAAGTATACTTCATTTGTAATGTCTTAGAACTCAAATTACTAAATTGATAACTTATTGCATGTATACTTCATAACACATTTTATAAAGTACCGAAAATATTGCCGCGAAAACTTTACTTTGGGATCTAGGAACTTTTCGTTTGCCTTAACCCGTTCATGCAAGCGCGGCCGCATCTCCCGCTCCCGGCATTCCGGACGAGACGTGCTTGCGGGGGAGAGCGGTGGTTTTATTCTGCATCCAGTCGTTGATAGGAAAACTCAAGTTGTTTGTAGGGTAAAAAATGAGACACGTAAGTGGGAAAAAATGAGGCAGTGTATGGGGTAATATTAAGACAGTTGATATTTTTTGGAAAGCATAAAAAACTTAGTCCGCCTTCTTTAGGAGTCTGCCATATTGGATTTAGGGTGACGTCACTTTATTTTTCGAGTTGTTCTCAGCAAGCCCATTCATTTGATACCCATATTGTAGGAGTGCATTAAAAATAACTAGTTTGCTACCGTGAGTGTTCCGCCATTTTGGATTTACAATGACGTCACACAGCTAACCATGCATTGTCATCCAAACTTACCGTGTATACAAAATTTCAGCTCAATCGGTTGAAGCTATCTGCTTCAAAATTGAGTTGCAAGATTCGACCCGAATAAACATAGTTACATAAATTGCAAAGCTTTTATATGTAACAGAGGAGTAACAGAGGAGTGTCAAGGCTCATATTTAGATCAGATACAGATAGTATCAGACTTACCTTAATTTTCACTATCATATTTTGTAGCTATGTAAGGTTAATATTGAAACATTAAGTACCGACTACTGTAATTATTACCAAAAAAGTAGACCAATTTTTTGTTTTGTTAATTTTAATGATTTTTTTATATCATATCTCCCAGCTCTATCTTATTATTACCACCATCTCTATAAAACACTGAAGGCATAGAAGTTCAAACATGTTTCATTTTTAACCTTATATGTCTTATATTTTCCCCTTTATAGAGGAAAAAAATGAGACATATACTTTGTATGAAAAATATACATTTCGCTTGACTACTTTGAATTGAATTGGTATCATGTGAAAGATACCAATTATAAGTATAATATAATCAGTTTTTCTTACACTTATAATATTTTTAACAGCATTAGAAATGTAAAGATCCATTTTCGTCCCATATTTACCCCGCCTGACCCTAGCTCTCCAAAAAGAGCTCGAGCCCCCGGGCCCCACGGCCCCAAGGTCTCCACCCCAAAAGGCACAAATACGAAACTACCATCAAGATTTTCATATTTGCGCCTCTTGGCCTGTTCGTAATTAATGACTTTTTTTCAAGCGAATAAAAAATGGATAAAAATAAGAAATTAAACATTACACCTTTCGAAATTCAAGATGTCATTGCCATGAAAAGCATTGCCAGAGAAGAAAACTTCTGTCATAGTCGTTGTTACAGGAAAAAATACAATCAAATTGTTTTCTTGTCAACGGTACGGTATGACGTCATTTAGTAACGGTCGAAAACGGCCAACTTGATGTGAACAGGTAGTAGGTATACCACTTACCTACATCCTAATCCAAAGTCGTATATGCATTATGTGGTCGTATGCTGGTCGTATGGCTTACTGCATCATCTGTTCATCTAGGTTGATAGAAATCTCATCGTCTCTAGAACGCTTTCCCCATCCAGATGAGAACGTCAGCTGTCCATTCGATGCAGCGAAGAGATTTGCTGCAGCCAGCAGCAGGCAGAGCGCGGCACGCTTTATGAAACGTCTGAAGTCAGCCATTGGTTACGATACTACTGCTTTGAGTATTTAGTTGGTTAAATGCTAAGGACTACTGAGCTTGGAATGAATTTCTCCAAAAACCACTGCTGTTTTATATGAAACCTTCAACAGTCATCCCATAAATCTAAACTTTGACTTTGAACACACAATTTTCGCCCTTATATCCGAAGTTTTAAGCACAAAATTCCGGAAACTAAAATGTTTTCGTGATTGATGGTAGTGGGTACTGTAAATATAATTTGCGCGCACCAAATCAAGTGAAGTCTTAGTAGAGTAGGAGGAAATGAATTGTTTTGGCTATTTTCTTGGTGGAATAACACTAAGATGAGCTTCTGGGTTTGTTTCAAGTTCGCAGAATTACAAAGTCTACAGATTTGATCTTCGGTAATGTTCGGTCGAAGTGCTCCAGGCACCACCTGGGTGCCTGGAGCACTTCGACCATCCGATGTTCCAGATCCTTTTTTCCACGTACTTTGAAACTGTGGAACCAACTTCCTGCGACGGTGTTTCCACTGAATTACAACATGGGGTTATTCAAGGGGCGGACCAACAAATTCCTGAAAGGCCGGCAACGCATTGGTGGTGCCTCTGGTGCTACAAGTGTTCATGGGCGGCGGTAATCACTTAACATCAGGTGACCCGCCTGCTCGTTTGCTCGCTAAAAATATTAAAAAAAAAAAAAAAAAATGTTCTTTTTTTAAGGATATCAGTCGAATTGAAGTTTTAGTTTTCAGTCCGTACCTTTAATCGTTGGAGTATTGAGGCTTCATACATTACAATTCATATAGTGTGGTGATTTAGATAGAGTTAAAAGAATAAACCTACCTACTCAGCGGCCAGCGCTGTGACTTTTTTTATTGTTTTCTGTGAAACCTGGCATATACCGCAACCTTACAGTGCCACCAACTTATCTGGTTCTGGTGGACAAAATTGGAACTAAGGGCTGATATTTTGAGATAGATTATCCGCTCAAATCCACTGCCCAAAGGTTCATCTTTGCTGCTGTCGTTTCTTTCTAGTGTTAGTGTCGGGTTATGTTATGAAAACGCTGTACCATTTCCTCGTAAATATCATATGTAGTAATACTAAGCCCCGGACAGATAAGTTGGTGGATCTATACACTTAAATCCATGAGTAGAAAAATAAGTGTGCCAGTGAAAACTTGCATTTGCGTGTCATGTGCAACCGATTTTTTTTATTATGAGATAGGAAGGCTTGCACTTAGCGATAAAAAAAAGCTTTGATGAGGTCTATAGGTAGGAGCGCGCTTGCTTAGAAAATGCCTATTCACTCTTGTCTTGAAGGTACTCAGATTATACGTGGCCGGAAACACAGTCGCTGGAAGTGCGTTCCATACCTTAGCCGTTCGTTTCAGAAACGTTGAATTGAAGCGTTTCCTATGAGGTTGAATTTCAACCACGTAACTATGGGTGCCATATGCCAAAACGGTGAGGAAAGCACAAAGTTTTGAAGTTCCTGTGCGCACTCTCCAAAGTATATCCGATAGAAGACCGATAGACAGGCGACATTGCGTCGGTGTTGAAGACTGAGCATTTTCGCCTGCGAATGTCTCTTACTTGAAGGCAACTGACGGTGTATTACTAATTTACTACGTAAGTAACTATTTTAGGCAAGTAACTATTTTCTCACGAAGACACCATGCCTTCGATGCAAAGAACGACGAAACATCGACACGCCAATAGGTAGGTACTAGCGCCTCACCTCGCGGTGACCCATGTCCATGGCTTGCTTAATTTTTTCACGCTTTTCCTTACGCACTTCGAAAATCAGTTCTCCTAGTTTCTTCGGAAGTCGTGGCCCTACGGAAAACTATCATGAATCAAGTAATTGTCCCGACATAATAGAAAAAATAAATTAAAACTTGCATAGGCTTCTTCGTTATCATTCCACGAAGTATAAAACGCCGTGTCTTCAAACTTGAGATCACATCGTGATTTGTCTTCCAAAGTTTCCTAACTAATCAAGGCATCGACATCAGCGAATAAATAAACATGTACAAAGTTCTGTACTTCGTGCTATTGGTGGCTTGCTTCGCTCTGGTAGCCCAAGCACAGCTGACTTTCACATCCAGCTGGGGGGGCAAGCGCTCTGTGGGACCCGCGATGTGCAGAAGTGACGAGGCAGTTTCCAATATTTACAGAATGATTCAGGTAAAGTCATTGAAGTACTTTTCCTAGTCTACTTGGTTGAAGTTTTGAATGTTTGTACTTCGCTATGCTCAAACTTTACTAAGCATTCAAATCAATGATCAATCGTGAAGATGAGCTCTCACGACATCACATGAGACACAGAGAGCCGCTGGATGAAGGCGTCGCAGGGCCGAGCTCTGTGGAAGCTATCCAAGTTCCAAGACCTCAGTTCAACAATCGACGCGACGTCTAACTATCTATACAAATAAATAAAATTGAAGTGCCTGGAAATTCCAGGCTGGAAAGAAAAGCATTTGCTGTAGCAGCGTCTTGTGAAAGGTGTTAACGAAATAAACATCGCGTGCCAACCCACAGCTAGCGCCATCTATTTTAACTTACAACATTACGAATGGTAGTGAAACATCTATGTATTAATATTGAAGTGTCTGTTTGTTGCCGGTAATCTCGGGAACAGCTACCAAACTACCAAAGGCTCTCTTCCTATTTGCGAATCTTGTGACACGAACTTGTTCATTATTTCTTTTTTACAGAACGAAGCCGAAAGATTGCTGCTCTGCCAGAAACCTTAAAACTGACTTCAAATGAGAAACTCGAGACGATGGCACTACTACCCAATGATTTTCACTTAGCGCATAGAAGTAATTACTTATAGGCATCGATGTCTTATAGGTAATTCAATCGTTACTGTATTTTATGAAAAATGTATGGAATTTATACGAAAATAAATATTTTTTCATGTTAATCTGTTTATTTAATACTAGCTTTATTAATTTAGATTTTCAAACACCTATCTCAGCCCTTAGGAGATTTTCAGAAATGCCTACGTCATAATAAATATCTGTACGCCAAACAGCCTGATCCGTCCAGTGGTTTGAGCTGTGCGTTGATAAGTCCGTCAGTATGTCACCTTTTCCAATTTCTAAACGTGGAAAAATACTATGGAGCGTCCTGTGGTATGCAGGGTCCTATATAGATAAACAAGCTTTTGCCCGCGACTTCATCCCTGTGGAGTTAAAGTTCTAAAAAGCTCATCTATTTTGTGAGGAGTGATTCTTATAGGGCAAAAAAGGTATGCCCTATGTCGCTCTCCAAAAACCCCAAATATGGCTGGTTTATATTCTCTTGGAACTATACCCATGCAAAAAATCACGTCGATCCGTTGCTGCGTGTTTGAAGGACAAACACACTTTAAAAAAATGTCAGATAATTTGACCTATTTAAAGTACTTTATAAGCATTTATAATATTAGTAAGGAATTAAGGATCCATGCTGCTTGTAGCGCCAATTTGTAGACGCGATGCGGCGCCTCAACGAAGTAATTTCGTATTGTCAAGCTTCTAGACGTCCAGTGCTGGATCTGCTGGCTCTTGCACGGATTTTCACTCCAAAGTACTCGGTCTTGCGACACCTGTATCCAGCAGCTGGTGAGATATCGTCGATATATCTAATACTGCGCTTTCCGGTGCGGGGTCGTCACTCCAGCACCTTGGCGACTGTCAGTTTTTAGAACTATGTGCATCGGCCCACTTGCACTTCAGACTTACGACTCGCTGAGCTTTGAATAATAAATCATTATATTTTTTTGTATAAGTACGCACACGCAATTAAAAAATTATAGCCAGATGAAAAGGTCAGTTTTATTTTATTTTTGATGCTGTAATATTAATATTTAATATTAGAACATATGTAAAGTAGAAGTAAAATTAAATATCTAAACACATTTTATGAAATTAATCACTTTCTAATTAATCCTATTATCCTATTAATATTATAAATGCGAAAGTTTGTATGCTTGTTACTCAATTCAATTCCCAATCAGTGGCTTTCAGGCGTGCCAACTGGGCACAGATTGCTTCGCAATAACAGCGCAACGACTGAACCGATTTGGCTGTTTTGGCAAAGAGATTATAGTCTGGAATAACACATAGGCTACTTTTTATCTCAGGAAATAAGAGATTTCCCGCGGGAATAAAAAATCTCAATCCACGCGAACGAAGTCGCGGGAATCATCTAGTACCTAGGTGATAAATTGAATTAGGGTTCATTGCTTGGTAGAGCATTAATCTAGAGTAGTTATACTTTGAAAAGGCAAATAAAACAACCAATTATTAAATATTATAAGTCAAAATAAGAATTATATTTCATGTCTCTTAATCTTAGTCAAATTTTAATCTACATTTTTTTAACTTGATTTTTGAAAAAAAAAAAAAATAAAGTCTACATTACTACAATCCAATTGTCTGCCAGCTAGGCCACTCACTTGGCAATTACTAACTGCCATGCCACTGGTGCTTGTACGAGGATGAACTTTGGTGTCAGTTCTGGCTGGTAACAAATTGAAGCCGCCAAGCTCATTCACCAGAGCTAACCAGCTAAGATTACCCCAACGGGCCAGAGGCTTGGGTGTGTCTACAGCATAAGGCGATTGGCACATGGCACCGTGCAACACCGCTAAGGGTGGTGAAATGGATCTTAAGTCGTATTGGCTTGTATGTAACCTATTGATACCTAACACACATACAGCACGCTTATCTGTATTGGACATGTTTTAGGCATACATACAAGCTCATACGATGTAAGATATACCTTCACCACCCTCCACAACATTGGCGTGGCCAAGCTTCTAAAGGTAATACATTAATAAAATACACATTATTTTATGATGCAGAGGGTGAGAGCATTTGTGAGATGCCACTAGTATCCAGAGACATTCTGCTGGGCCCTGTTTGAGGTGGGTCGTCTTCATCAATCGCCTCTCTCATACGACGTTTGTAAATCTCACTGTCCGGATTGTTTTCTTCATTCCGACACCTGTCTAGTTTTTTCTCAATAACCCTTACCCTCTCTCGGGCGGGGCTTTCCACCATTTTCACCATAGACCGTATTTTACGGACAGCTTCAATAAGTACAGCGAGTTTGTCAGAGCCAGCATCATGAAATAGCATATCAGTCACATAGCTGTCCAGGTTCTCTTGTTCCTTACTTGCTGCGTGTAAAACCGCAGCCAACGCAATCTGAGATGGTGCATAGAGTAGACACGCGTCAGTCAAAAATACCTTTTCTAAGAACTCGTCTATCCCGCTGCGCAGACGTTCAGGGTTTGCCAGGGAACATCTAGTTTTAATATCAATTAAAAAGCCTTCAACAGGCCGGAAGGGGTTGTGGATCGTCAAATGATAGTTCAACTGCTGCATTAAAAGTAATTCGTTGTTTAATATGATGTCAGACGCCTTTTCTCTATCACCTTTTATATTCGCGACGAACTGGCTTATAGACACGTTAAATTCTTCGACTTTGCATGCCAAATATACGCAAGTAGCCAAGATTTCTTTCGGGTGGTAGTCCATAGAGGAGTTATATAAATAAAACCTTTTGAAATAATGAAATGCAGTACCAACAACACCTTTCGGCATCGGAGGCGAAAATCTCTTGCAAAAGTCTTTTAAATGAAGCTCGTATTGTTTTAACAAGAGTCGTTCTTCCTCAGGAGACAGGAAAAAGTTGTACCTTTGATATTCATCGATATGTTGGCCGTGTTTTGCGATGAACTCTAAGTTATGTTTTTCTCGCTGACGGGCCAGTTCGGTTTCATCACTAAACGTCCAAAATTTTCTTTGACTGCTAGTTGAGAACATGTCAGTAATATTAGAGACAGCTTTGTTGGTCAAAAAACAGCCTGAAAAGCTGTATAATTATTAAATCAAACCAAAAACACACACAATCTGCACCTACCGTTTTTTAAAATTTTGTTTGACGTTTGATTGACATTTGACTGGAGTTGACTTTGAAGTTTGAGTGGAGTGTGGAGTTTGACATCATTCATGATATTTCGATATGAAGAAGGGAGGCTTCATCATTTCTGAACATTCTTGTCCTCCAAACTTTGCAATTTTATTTTATTAGAAATGCTAAAACCTACTTTGAATGTTCGTTAATAATAGGTAGGTACCTACCTAATCAATCTATGATCTGTAGGAGCCATTTGACAGTTGACACTTGACAGCAAAACTCCATTACACGCATATTCATAAGTCACATGCTTAAATGAAGTTTGAAAAAGAAAAAGGAAATGGTTTTTTTTGTGCATCGTAAAATTCTGCGTGCAAACAAACGTAACAATTGAATCATCCGTGACAGTCATTCGGAATTTAGAAAATACCAATTATTTTCAAATTATTTGTTTATTTAGTGATAATATAATAGGAATAAGAAAATGTCGCGGCCCGGAGACAGACCGAATCAAGCACAGACGTACAAACTAGTCGTTGTTGGTGGCGGAGGAGTTGGAAAGAGTGCTATCACAATCCAATTTATACAGGTATTTAGATTTTCGCCGTATTTGGCCGCGGTTACGCCTACGGAACGTATGCTTGTCTATTCTGAGCTTATCTCCACTTTCCAATACATAAGACAATGCTTTTGTGTATAGTTATCACATGTTTTGTATGCAACTACATATGAATAGTAGAATATAGTCATATTTATAAATAGTGTTTGTGGAATCGCTATCATGTCAAGGCCTAACATAGAACGACGCCCACTGGTGTCATCAGGTCCTAATACACCTTTTTATTATGATAAAGTAACATATGGAATGTGTGTAATAGCTGCCTGCCATAGGGAACCTCTAGAAGCAAATCATTCAGAAGCTAGAACTATTTTTTTTTCACATCACAAAGAAGCTTAAAAATTTGATTTGCTATAGTATATTTACCTATACAATTAACTTGGGAACTCAGTTCAAGCCATCTCAAGCCATAATAACAAATTATTTACCTGAAGTGATTAAACAAATTTCAAATTCAAGTTAAAGCATAAGCTTTAATATTTAACATTATTTATTGTTCATAGAAAAGTTGAACACAAAATATTTCCATTGTAAGAGTTGTGTGATTTTTGTCAATAATGAATTATAAAAACTGATAAAGTAAAACTTCAACTTCAGCAGTAAAGCAAATCATAATTTTTATTTTTATACCTTTCTCAAATAAGTTCCTATTACTTTAGGAACTCATCATTTGTAAAGCAAGTATAAGGGTTGATGTAGTGCTTAAATTAAAAAATTCATATGCATTCTATGCACTTTCTAAAAATTTATTTGAATAAAAAATTATTCTATTCTTCTCTATTCCAGAGCTACTTTGTGACAGACTATGACCCTACCATAGAGGACAGCTACACAAAACAATGTGTCATCGATGACATTCCAGCTAAATTGGACAGTAAGCAATATTATTTACTATCTTTTTATTATTCGTTGGCGAGAAAGTGTTGCCGGAGAGCTAACATGTTTTTGCTTTTGGTCGGATACTGCATTTACACACGTCTCGTCACCCTCCATACCTTGAAATTTGTACCTTATTGTGTAGTAAAGAGGTTCTAAATTGATACTGCTATCGACAAAAGTACGAGCATCATCGCGTCATATCACGGTGTGAGCCACCACAGAGAATGGGTCTGCTTTGTCTTCCCATGTTGACATGTGTTGGATTATATGTATTGCATTTTTGAAGCTTCACTGTATACATAGCTTAGTTTGGTTACTTATTGTAAAATTATTTAATTTTTTGAAAAGAGCAACTGCTGAGTGTCTTGCAGCAGAATCTGCATTCCGAACCGGTGGTAGATTTATGACGTGTCATAAGTGCTACAAGGTAGCCTACATGAAATAAATAAATTTTGAATTTGAATTTTGAGCTAATCCTAAGGCGTAATTAAAATAATAATAATTTGTGTATTTTATACTTCCTGTTCAGTTCTGGACACGGCCGGGCAAGAGGAGTTCAGCGCGATGCGCGAGCAGTACATGCGCTCAGGCGAGGGCTTCCTGCTGGTGTTCTCGGTAGCCGACCACGCCAGCTTCGAGGAGCTGTTCAAGTTCCACAAGCAGATCCTGCGTGTCAAGGACCGTGATGAGTTCCCCATGCTCATGGTGGGGAATAAGGCCGACCTGGAGCACCAGAGACTGGTGAGCTTGCTCTCTCTCTCCCTCCGTGAAGATGCAGCAGTGTGTTGTGACCAAAATTGAGTTGGGAGGATTAATTTTTATTATTTCAGGAAAACTCCGACAATTTCAGGACAGAGAATTTTTTTTTTTTTAATGTACAAATAAGGAATTACAAGACAGTATAATATATTAGATGAAGTAGACAGGTGATTTTAGGTTGTGATGAGGAACGTCTTCCCTAATGTGGGTCCAAAAATTGTAGGGGTTTTCTGAAAATAACAAAAATTAAACGGAGAAGAACTTTGCAAATTGTGTGCGCAAACTTAGATATACTCTTGAATGATTCCTCATCTACGCCATATGAAGAACTATTTTAACAGGAATGGACGTTTTATATTAGAATTCCACAATCGCCGAGTTTCTTACTGGTTCTTCAGGTTTCTTGGCTGTTTTCACAAAAGTATTGCAGAACTTAGCATTTTGCGCCATGATAAATTTTTTAACTTACTGCATATTATAAATCATATTAATTTATCTCTTGCTTCGCAGGTAACACTAGATGAAGCCCAAGCTCTTTCCCGCCAGTTGAAAGTCCCGTATATCGAGTGCAGTGCGAAAGCCCGTATGAATGTTGACCAAGCCTTCCATGAGCTCGTCAGACTTGTGAGGCGGTTCCAGGAGGCCGAGAGAATTCACATCAAGTCAGAGCACAGGAACAAGAAGAAAAAATGCACCATCTTGTAACGGCGTGTGTGGTGAGCTTTACATTGATAAAAAAAGTAAAACGTCAAATTCGAATGACAGATGGTCACTTGATACTTTTTGTAATTTTCTATTTGTAGTCTGTAATGTTGTGTGTGGATCAGACCAAGGGAGTGAAGTAGACCGATGCTAATCTATTATTTGTATATGAGTTACCCAAAATTAAAAAAATACGGCTTTAAAAAGAGTAGCTTTTCGTTTGATGACAATTGAATATTGCATGTAAAATGTAAAAAAAAATGCAGTTGCACTTTTTGACAATAGACTAAGTCTCTGTCTACTTTTATTTTCCTTTTTCTGAGATGTGTGGGGAGTTTTATGTAGTAAAAAAAAGTGAAATGTCAAATGCAAATGACAGACAAGCAATTGAAAATTTGTAATGTTGGTAATAATAGCTGTCGTTCGAATTAAGAAATGGTGCTGATTGATGTTTTTTTTTTTTGCGAGAAATTGATAATAATTTTTTGGAATTTGTTTAGTATCACTTGTTGCTAGGTTGAAGCACCAAATTTTTTTTTTCTGTAATACGCCTTTGACCACCTTCTACTGGACGACCGTTAACACGATTATAAATTATGCGAGAGTGAAGTTTTAATTATCGCCATTCATTTCACTCGCACTTCCCTAAGGTATTCTGAACGAATGTGAACTGTCATAAATGTTATTTGTTAGTTCCCGATATGACCATAGGAGGCGCTTTAAATCAGCACCGGAATCAGCTGTCATTTTGTAAGGCACAGTATGTTCAGCGCAAAGTTTGTATTTAAAAATGTCAGTCAATGTAATACTTTTTTTTATAATGATCACCAAACAAAGCTTGGCGCGTGTCTATTTTTCTATGAACTTATGATGTATCATTTTTCTATGTGCCATCCTTGGCTTTATGTTAATTAGCAGTGACTATTGTTATTTTTTCGTAATAGTTAAGCAGTATAAATTATTTATTTTGATACTTTTTTTTATAAGTACAGCAAAGCACAAACAATAAATTGTGGTTATGCTAAGCGCGCACAACATTTTTCGTATTTCGTATAAAGTGTAAAGGCTCATGCATACACTTCGAATTTTGACGTAAGTACGTCTTTTCGGATAAAAAAATTGCATATTTTTGGGAAAAAGATTTCAGTTCTTGCAACTCGTGAGGGCGCGTGGCTCATGGTTGTGTGTGTGTCGTATCTCTATAAGTGTGAGTGAGAGCTTGCTCTCGCCTGACCGCTCCCACCTAGGCTCCTGACAGGCACACACACTTACGCAATGTGCACGTACACGACATAACCACAAGTAAAGCTCACGCGCTCTCGTGAATTGAAAGAACTGGAGGAATACTTTGAAAACTTAAATCCAAAAACGAAGTGCTTGCGCGAATTAGGTTTGAACTTACTAACGGTTTGCCATTACCTTTTATAGTGAAATTTAAAGATAGGCAATAGTGTACCTAGGTGTATAAGAATTAAAAACTTTCTGTCTAATTAACTTTGACTAAAAAATTTTTCGTAACTACTTTTTTTTGTTGGACTTTTGAAATTATGACAAATTAAAACCAAAATAACTATGTCGGTGATAAATGTTTGAACCAAATACTAATTAATATATTTTTTTTTGTTACAAAGTATTTTGTAAATAAAGGAAAAAGATTGGCAAAGCCCTATCAAATGTATTATAATAAAATTGCTATCGAGTGTGACGATCTTTGATTGGCTGACTCCCATTTTTGGCTAAAATGCATTGTTGTATCAAGAATATTGAAGGAAGTTTTCGTTTTTGTTTTTCGAGCTTAATTATTATGGAAGTGAAGCAAAAAAAATACCGAATCTTGATACCCTCCCTGGCGCAGTGGTGAGCGCTGTGGTCTTATAACTGGAAGGTCTCGGGTTCGATCAGTCAAGATTGACTTGGCAGATATTCTTTAAAAAAAAGTTTCGTACTAACACCCTGTGGTTGTTAATCTTTTTCCTGTTATCTGTTGTAACTGTTTAATTTAAGACCTAATTTATATTGTTGTTCGTGCGTATATAGACATAGGTCATAGGAAGTGAAATAATTAAAACGAAAAGGCACATTATGTTATTGCTTTTGCTTAAGTAAATGCTTATAATCTATATCCATATAGATAAATGAAATTGAAGTGTCTGTTTGTGATTTAAAACAGAGATTACTTAAAAATGTATCGATTGCTAACGTGATTCATCAGAACAAAGTTCGCGTAAATCTAGTTATTATATTTTATTATATCGTCATTCAGATGTTACGCCATCTACTGGGATTCAATACAATTACACGAGGAACTCTAAAAATTTGCTATTTTGATACGACTCTATGAAAAGGCATTTTGATCCAATTAAATAAATATGACGAACCAGAAAAATAAAATACGATGGTACGTCGCCATCTTGGATCATTTTTGGCGTAATTTGATTTATACAAAATGTTGGCAATCTTAGTAAAAGCTTAGTAATATGTTTCTGGAAAATAAAAGAGCTTAAAACCTAAATGCACGAAGTCGCGAGCAACAGTTAGTTATATGTTAAAACAGAGCCGTAAGCCACATAGAGTTTGTTCAAAAAGAGAATCGCCAGATAGTGAACTAACGCTATTTATTGAGCTATTGTATTGCCCGTTAAATAAAATTATGCACAGCTGCACTGGTAGCATGGGCAGGAGATAAAAAAATTATTCCCTGATTTTATCCACTAACGGGATAAAATTATCTTTTCCTATGCTAAAGCATGGCGACAGGGGAAAGGAAAAGTATATTCCTATAAGAATATCCACTGTGGATATTATTTCCACCGTTTTGCTCATGCTCGACAGCTGGATAAAAGAGAGCGAGGGGATAAACATTTTATCCTTTCCCTGGGGATAAAATTTCTCCCGCCCATGCTACCAGTGCTGTGCTCCCCAATAGGTACCATGAGGGTACTCTTTTTGAACAGACTACTTAGGTACGGAGTTTGGAAGTCGTGATTCGACTTCTAATTAATAGTGACGACTTTTAAATCAATTTATAGTCGTATGTTTAGGCAGATGCTTGAAAACTTGAAGCAAGTTCATTTAAAAAAGAAAATAATAAACTTATTTAAGGATTTATAGTAAAAGATACACTATATTTTTTATAACGTATTATTATTATTGGTTTTTACGCATTTTTTGCTAAGCGAAACTTTTTATTTTAGGTGCAATTTTGATACAATATTTAATGTTTATATATTAAGCGTATTCAGTTAATGTAAGCATGTAACTGATGATGTATTTAGTATACTGTATACTCGTTTTATAAGGATAATAATATTATAAAAGAGAATGGAATTTTCAAATATTTTACAGTAATTGTGTTTACAGTATAAAAATACAACAAATTGAATTAAAAAAAAAAAAAAACTGTTTACTTTTGTTTAAAAATTCAAACAAAATGCTTAAAAAGCTTAATAGGTTCTTGTACATATTATATTGTGTCGTAGTTTATGTAAAACATGTTAATAAAGAAAATTATAAACCTTATAAAACCAAATTGTGGCTAATTTGTACGCAATCTCTAAAAGTAAACTAAATTGACAGATCGATATCTTAACGATAATAATGCGTGATTTAGACCTGACAGTTATTTTGTTTCAAGATTGTGTACGATAGAATTAGCCATGTCACTTTGTAAGGTATTTAATTTTCTTTACAAACATTTTTTTAAATAAATTACTTTACAACTTATTATCAACCAACCATTACAACCATTACAACTTATTATCGTCATTTAAAAATATTTTGACAAACAAGAATACATGTTCGTTTTATAGTTTATGAAATAACAATTATAAATTCC